>CAWUFW010001123.1:0-1200000 GCA_963921515.1 Calotriton arnoldi
GGACAGTTATAGTTAGTTGGACATTTCACTCGTACAAAACCATAGAAATTCCCCGTTATAGTTAGTTCAGCTAACTATAACTCGCGCCCCCGCAATGCACTGCTGATGACGTCACATATTACATCACTCATGACATGGTCAGTGACATCACTGATGACATCACTGATGACATCTCAAATGACATCACTGATGACATCATCCATGTGATAATTTCATGCATCTTCTCACACCCTAATATAACTTTTGATACACCCACTCTAAATTACAGACTGCCATTCTCAAAACCATAGACACTCCAACACCAAAAACTACATACCCACTCACTGATTCTTAGGTCTACACACACATCCACTCACTCACCCGTACAGTCACTCATACTTAGTCACTCAGTACAGGACTATCATATGCACTCATACACCTATATAAACACTCACACACCGCCACTCATCCATAGAGGTACTCACACACCTAGTCAGTCATGCAAAAACTTAATCACACACCCATTTACTCACCTATACAGTTATACACACACCAGCTCACTTACTCATACAAATACTAGCACATTCTTACGCTCTTATACAATCACTGATACAAGTACACACTCATCCATACAGCCACTCTCACAATCACACACTCTCACTTATAGCCATTTATATACTCCAACACACATATATACTGCCTTTCACATATGTAGTTACTCACACATGTACCACTGAGATATACATTCAATCACTAACACACCCATACACACACTCACCCACCCATACAGTCCATCACAGATGCACTCTTGAAACCATGCACCCAGTGAATCACCAACTCACACATCTATGCACAGAGTCACACACACCCCACCCACACAAACACTCAGGCACCCATACAGATACTCAGACAATCAATCAATAACCCATGTAGACACTCATGTAGCTATTCAGAAAGCCATGCAGCCGCTTACAAACCAACAGACAGACTGATACAGACATTCACACAGTTTAGTCACTAACCCATGCATTCAGTAAGATACATTTAATCACTCACTTGTAGAGTCAGTCACTCACGTACTAAATCATCCATTCAGACACTTATACACCCACTCATTCTTCAATACGCCTTTCCCTATATATATTAAACATATTTAAACTTGACAGAAACACACAGTCACTGGATGATGTCATCAGTGATGTCATCAGTGATGTCATTTGAGATGTCATCAGTGATGTCATCAGTGATGTCACTGACCATGTCATGAGTGATGTAATATGTGACGTCATCAGCAGTGCATTGCGGGGGCGCGAGTTATAGTTAGCTGAACTAACTTTAACGGGGGAATTTCTATGGTTTTGTACGAGTGAAATGTCCAACTAACTATAACTGTCCCTAAAACCTATGGTTTTTTCAGTGAATATATATATATATATATTCATCCATTGATGTTTCTTCGCAAAAACATCCACTCCGGCGGCACGATAAAACAAACACCGGTTCACTCTTCAGGTTAGTTTCTCTTCTTTATTTTTGGCATAGATTTTTTAACATTTCATGGTCCTTCTAAGTATTACGCGTTTCGGCGTTCTGCCTTCTAAACGAGTATGATTATGTCCTTTGAAGTTAATTTGCCTCATTTTTGATGTCAGGGTAGATCACGCTTTCCAGGGAGCACGCAAACGGATGACAGTTGATAAAAATGGTAAAATTACGGAAGATTTTCAAGCGGTGTGCACTGCAATTTTTGGAAAGTTGTATGAAATCTCTGCCCTACCGCAAGTTGCACCCACAGAGGAGAAAAAAATGGCAAATTAACTTCAAAGGACATAATCATACTCGTGTGACACACATCTCAGGAATGGAAGTAAATTGTGATTGGACTGTTGGTTTCACTCGGTTTATGGACTTAAACAACATGAGAAATAGAGACATTATATAAATTTTTATATCTTGTATTTCAACCAGACGCACATAAATTAATAATATTTCATGATGAAGTGTAACATTTTAGCTTCAGCACAGCAAATATCAACAATAGGGTGGGCGGGGTATAGTATCGAATCGCTTGAGGAAGTAAGGGTAATGATAAAACCTCGAATGACGACTTTGTGATACATCATAGAGGTGCATTATGGGCTACGTAGTTACTAGTGTTAAAATGGTGATTGGAGGGTGGCTGCGATAGGTCAAATTTAAAATCTGAGGGTGCGACTATGTTGCACGAGCTAATTAAGTGGTAGTTTGCACTGCTTCGCAAAGGGAATCATTTGGAAAAGAAAGACATGGGCAGAGGTTGCGAAGGTATGAGATAATTGAGTTACGATTAGAGGGTTATAGAACGGGTAACAGACAAGGAAATTTGAGGGTATTAAGGTGGGTGATTAGTCGCGGGATGTGTAGTTAACGGAAGGGAAGGTTCAAATGAGGGGGAGGAGGTTGATCTGAAGGGGGTTTGTTTAAGCGAGACGGCGGTAGCATAGTACTCCACGTTTAGAGGGAAGTGCTGTGTAAGGGTCAATCTGAGAACATGGTATTGATGTGTTTGTGTAAAAATATTTAATGTTGAACATAGCGGTTTGAGGCCACATTTTAATGGCAATATTCTCCCATTTGTAGTCAACCCCTGAAGAAGGGTCAATCCAAGGCCCGACATGCATTGGGTAACATCAATTTCGCAACTGAGGATGGTTTATGTTTTTTGGCGTGCCCAGACAAAGGCTCGGATGGGCATATCTGTGGCATGAGAAATTGTTGAAATATAAGTGTCACACGAGTGAACAGAACAACGAAAATAGATGAAGTTATAAAAAGATTTTGGAGTACATGGAATAATCATTGTTGAAATCGCAAAAGTAGTTGGAATAACTTGGTGATACTCACTAGAGGTGCTGTGCACCTGGAATTGGAGGGAAACTCCGCTCCATTCTAAAAAATGTATCGATTACCGCGTGATATCAGGGTAGATCACGCTTTCCAGGGAGCACGCAAACGGATGACAGTTGATAAAAATGGTAAAATTACGGAAGATGTTCAAGCGGTGTGCACTGCAATTTTTGGAAAGTTGTATGAAATCTCTGCCCTACTGCAAGTTGCACCCACAGAGGAGAAAAAATGGCAAATTAACTTCAAAGGACATAATCATACTCGTGTGACACACATCTCAGGAATGGAAGTAAATTGTGATTGGACTGTTGGTTTCACTCGGTTTATGGACTTAAACAACATGAGAAATAGAGACATTATATAAATTTTTATTTCTTGTATTTCAACCAGACGCACATAAATTAATAATATTTCATGATGAAGTGTAACATTTTAGCTTCTGCACAGCAAATATCAACAATAGGGTGGGCGGGGTATAGTATCGAATCGCTTGAGGAAGGAAGGGTAATGATAAAACCTCGAATGACGACTTTGTGATACATTATAGAGGTGCATTATGGGCTACGTAGTTACTAGTGTTAAAATGGTGATTGGAGGGTGGCTGCGATAGGTCAAATTTAAAATGAGGGTGTGACTATGTTGCACGAGCTAATTAAGCGGTAGTTTGCACTGCTTCGCAAAGGGAATCATTTGGAAAAGAAAGACATGGGCAGAGGCTGCGAAGGTATGAGATAATGGAGTTACGATTAGAGGGTTATAGAACGGGTAACAGACAAGGAAATTTGAGGGTATTAAGGTGGATGATTAGTCGCGGGATGTGTAGTTAACGGAAGGGAAGGTTCAAATGAGGGGAAGGAGGTTGATCTGAAGGGGGTTTGTTTAAGCGAGACGGCGGTAGCATAGTGCTCCGCGTTTAGAGGGAAGTGCTGTGTAAGGGTCAATCTGAGAACATGGTATTGATGTGTTTGTGTAAAAATATTTAATGTTGAACATAGCGGTTTGAGGCCACATTTTAATGGCAATATTCTCCCATTTGTAGTAAACCCCTGAAGAAGGGTCAATCCAAGGCCTGAAATGCATTGGGCAACATCAATTTCGCAACTGAGGATGGTTTATGTTTTTGGCGTGCCCAGACAAAGGCTCGGATGGGCATATCTGTGGCATGAGAAATTGTTGAAATATAAGTGTCACACGAGTGAACAGAACAACGAAAATAAATGAAGTTATAAAAAGATTTTGGAGTACATGGAATAATCATTGTTGAAATCGCAAAAGTAGTTGGAATAACTTGGTGATAATCACTAGAGATGCTGTGCACCTGGAATTGGAGGAAACTCCGCTCCATTCTAAAAGATGTATCGATTACCGCGTGATATCAGGGTAGATCACGCTTTCCAGGGAGCACGCAAACGGATGACAGTTGATAAAAATGGTAAAATTACGGAAGATGTTCAAGCGGTGTGCACTGCAATTTTTGGAAATTTATATTGTACATGCCATCCGCCTTAGTTGGGAAAAATGTTAACATATGCTTTGCGCCGCTAAGCTCTCATTACGTATCGCCTATAAATAAAAGAACCAAAATGTATTGCATAAAATAAAAGAACCATGCTGCTAATTTCCCCTCAGTTATCGCATCACGGTAACTTGTAACCCAACATATTCGTCAACATTAGTGACGGATTAGCTAGCATTAGACCTCTGAACTCTGTTGCGGAAACAATGTTCCCTCTTGCCCGGTCTGTGAAAACCCCGATCTGAACGCATTCCACAAGGGGCAAAGGGACAGGATAAATAACAGCCGCTTCCCCGGGGCCCAACTGAGCACAAAGTGTGACTGCTCGACTATTGTATCGGCCTCCCTGCGCGTGCTTTCATCCCGATGGGACAACCTATCCCATAATGCAGCTTGCTGATTATTAAAAAGCGAAGTAACACAGGCATAAGTCCAGCAACGAAGTCCATAATATACAAACATGCAATCTGGACAAGGTCCCGAGGTTAAAAGCAATGTTAAGTAAATAGTCATTAGAGGGGAAACAAAGTCTCAATGTCCTGAGTGACATGCAGCATTTAAAAATGGATTCAAACCAGGCACAAGTTCGAGGTTTATTTTATCAGTGAATATATATATATATATATATATATATATATATATATATATATATATATATATATATATATATATATATATATGCTTTCCATGGCACTTCGGTGCAAGTTGCAAAATGTTTAGTTTATTCGATTACTTTTGGCAGAAAGAAAAACGTCAAAGCGTTTCGATGCTTCCAAGCACCTTGGTTATATATATACCAACAGCACCGAGTTACGATCAACCGAATCCAGACATGATGCGAGACTGGGCACAATGTAATCTCGATTCATCTAAGAGACTTGTGGAAATTTTTGTGAAATATGCAGAAATAGATAGAGCTGCTCTGCAAATTCGGATAGAGCAACTAAATGAGGAAATTGAAAAAATGGGCCAAAATGAGGAAGCAATCAAATTAAGATGAGAGATGTCAGTCAGGCTTCGTAAGGAGGAAGACAAGGTGAAGGAACGCAAGGTGTTTAAGTTCCACCGTGACAGGGTGGACTATGAAACGGGACACGTCTTCACCTTCTCGAGAAAATATGATGCCATGAAATCAAATAAACTTGCGGCGAGAAGTACACAACAATCGGGGGCCTCAACCACCAAACAGGGCCCAGTAGATACATCCAATTCTGACTTGAGCTCTGCAATGGAGAGCGAGGTGGAAAGTGAAAATGCTCAAGCCATAGCAAGTGGAACACGTCGTGCACTATCCCCGGCAGAGGAAGTGAATTTTATAGCGGAGGAGCGGAGACAAACCCTCCGCCCAAGACCTCAAAAGAAACCAGCAGGAAGAGGCGAAACCACCGGCGCCGGCAGAGGCGAAAGGCAAGAAGACAGGCCGACCGCCAGCAAGAGACGAGGGAGGGGCTGGTGGAATCGAAAATAAACAAAGATGAGGAAATTGAGAAAACCGTAGTCAACTTAACGAACATTGATTTAAACAAGGCCGAAAAACAAATTTTGGCGCTTGGTTTGTCCTACTGTCCAGAATCGAATTTCGACTATGCAAACACAAGAATGGATGTATATAGATTCGTCCGCAAACTAAAATTACAAAAATACCATGCCTTACAAAAACAGAAACCGAGAGTTGAATTAGACAAACAAAGTACCAATCCGAATGACTGCTCTCAAGAGTCAAACTCCGTAGTGGACTCATCTCTCCTGGAAAGTTTAATGGAACTTCAAGCAGAAAATGAATGTACCGGAAGTCAGGGGAGCTCTCAAGTATTAATTTCTGATGAGGATTCCACATCTACAAATTTTAGGAAGAAGACTCCGTTTAAGAAAAAGTCCACCTTCACTCCGATAGCATTAAGGGACGGAATAGATATTTTTAGTGAGAATGTTGTCAATGAAATAAAAAATTGAATTTCAAAATCTTAAACATCAAGAAGAAAGTCAACAACAGAAATAGACAATACCATCAACTAATGACAAAATTAAGAAAAGACAAAAACATCATCATTAGAAATTCGGATAAAGGGGGCAACGTCCTATGGGCCAGAAAAGATTATATGGAGGAGGCTATGTCTCAATTAAACGACAGGGCATGTTATCGGATCAGCAATGCCTTGGCCCTAAAAGGAATTTCCAATGAATTTCACAGAAAATTGGTGGCATGGAAAAGTGCTGGACTTTTAACCATGGATGAATATCAATTCATCAAAAAAGATCACCCAACTGTCCCAAATATTTATTTTATTCCTAAAATTCACAAAAATGCACTGAATCCTCCCGGGAGACCAATCATCTCGGCACAACAAAGTTTACTTGAAAATGCTTCCAAGTACATTGATTTTTATTTACAGGACCTAGTTCATCAATTGCCAACGTATATAAAGGACACGAGCGATTTTATCTCTAAATTGAAAATTTTTAGATGGAACAGAAACTACATGCTATTAACGCTGGATGTTGTATCCCTATATACCTGCATTAACCAAAAGATGGGATACGTGCAATTGAACATTATCTAGGGAAGAACAAAATGACTTTGCCCCAACACAATGTGATGTTAATGAACATGATAAACTTTTGTCTAAATAACAACATATTCATGTTTGATAAGACTCATTACCAGCAGATGCGAGGGGTGGTTATGGGGGCCAGCTTCTCCCCCAGCTATGCCTGTTTGTTCATGGGCTGGTGGGAGGAGCTGGTCCTCGGAGACACACACAAGCAATATATGGACAAAAATGTTAAAATGCTTTATCGTTACATTGATGATTTGTTCATTGTGTGGGAGGGCTCACAAATGGAAGCTATGAATTTTGTGTCAGATATAAACAAGAATAATATCAATCTAAGTTTCACGTCCACTATTAGTGACACTAATATTCATTTTTTGGACGTTGAAATATACCCTAAAGAAAATAGATTAGAAACTAGGGTATACAGAAAAGAAACAGCTGCAAACTCAGTTCTCCACTCTTCGAGTTTCCATCCAAGACACTTAATTCAAAGTATCCCCTACGGAGAAATGATGCGCCTAAAGAGAATCTGCAGTAACCCCTCCGATCTGGTTAAAGCCCAGCAGGATAGCAAGAAAAGATTCTTATCGAGGGGGTATTCCAGTAGAACTATAGAGGCAGCTATCCACAAAACCCAGAATTTAGATAGAGAACAGCTTCTAACTACTAATAGAAACAAGATTACAACCACTAGTCTGAATCAAAATTCTAATGAACTCAGACTCATTATAGCGTTTAGTGCTCAAGAGAAAACAATCAAAAGAATCGTGCATCGCAACTGGCCTGCTGTAAAAAATGACCCAGTGATCGGATTTAACTTGCCTCCCAAACCAAGTATTACCTATAGGAGGGCATCCTCTATGCATAGTAGTCTTGTCTCCAGTAGTCCAGAAACGATTGAAACTCCCAAGTGGTGGGCTCAACCAAATGGGTACACCAAGTGCAGGAACTGTAAAGCTTGCCAGCATGGCATTAATAAAAAAACTTATTCTACAGCTTTCAGTGAGAAGGAAATTAACATCACAAAACCTCTTCACTGTAAAACTGAATATGCCATTTACATCCTAGAGTGCTCCTGCAAGCTCAAATACGTAGGGTGTACTAAACTCCCAGTGAACAAAAGAATCTTGCAACACATTAGAGCCATAAAGAACTGTGATCCGACGTACCCGGTCGCCAGACATTTTCGAGAGGTGCATGAAAACAATTTTAAAGACTTCTCGTACTATGTCATCGACTTTATACCCAACTCGAAAAGGGGAGGCGATAGGGAAGGACGTCTTAGAAAACTGGAGACCAGATATATTTTAAATCTAGACAGTAAAATCCCAGGGGGGCTAAATAACACAGAGGACCTCTATACCTGTTTGTGATGGGATTTTCACTGAACACCCTTGCCCTTTAATTTGCACTGTTTTCAATTAAATATCAACTTTATTCATTTTAACTTAAAATTCAACTGATCATGATTTTAGAAACTCTCTCATTTGGAGTAGAAATAAGCTTATGATGAATGGGGACGAAATAATGTGAGCCACGGTTGGCTATTATCCAGGGAGGCTGCTTTCAAACCTTAACCATTTACTTTTATGGTTTTTTTAATTAATTGCACGTGAACATAGGTTTTTAGCATCACTACACATATAGGGGTCGATTCCGATTCGGGCCGGAAAAAGCACCGACCGACTCGGATCCGGAAATAATACCGACCGACACATACCTGTGGCGCCCAACACGACAAGTACGATGCAAGGCGTGCAAAATCCGACCGACACGTACCGAACCCAAGTCGACCGACCGAGCCGCACGGAAAACAGCAATACGGTCGGAAAAACACGCGAATCCAACCGACCGACACGCACCCGGAACAAATCCGACCGAAACGTACACGTGAACTCCAAACCGCAAAGTATGATGCAAGGCGCGAAAACCACGAGCGAGTCGGACGGAGGCCAAGCCGTACAACCGACACGCATACAAAACCGAGCCGAAGCAACAAAAAACACCGCGACTGACGCGTACGCAGCATAGAAAACTGCACATACACAGCGTGAACGAAACGGAGAAGACCGTACGAGACAAATGCAGGGTCCGACTCGGTCACAAGAACGTTTCCAACATACACAGACAGTACAAAGGAAAATCACCCAAAAAAAGGCCAAACAAGCAATTACCAAGCCAATAAATACTGGGGGAGGGTGGGGACAGAGAACAAAGACACACCCACAACTCCACCCATATAAAGGACACAAATCACAACCATGAGCCTTTGCAAATGCCATTCCACTGCCAGCACCCAAGAGAAAGCAACCACACACCCACAGCTCATCCCTCACACAAGCCACACACCATCAGCACACCAACAAATACCTACCTCACATACACCCAGCAAAACACACACTCACACACCCTCACCTGCACACCAACACACACATCACTCACCATCACCACCCATCACCATGCCCCCCAAGAAGAATCCCAAGTTCCTAGATTGTGAATTGGAAGTCATGGTAGACGAGATCCTCAGGGTAGAGCCACAGCTGTTTGGCACACTGGTCCAACAGACCCCCATCTCCCAGAAAACCAAGATGTGGGAGAGGATCATCAACAGGGTGAACGCACAATCACCATGTCGGCGCACAAAGAGCGACATCCAGAACAGGTGGTATGACGTGCGCAGGAGGGTACGGGACCTGCTCAAAAAGACTACATCAACAGCCAACACACCGGCAGTGGCCCTCCTGCCAAGCCAATATACCTCAGGCCCTGGGAGGAGAAGGTGCGGGCCATCCTTCCGCCAGTGAGCGTATATGGACTAGAGGACATCCGAGAGCCTGGTGAGTACACAACAAATGTACACAATATACTGCCACAAAACACACACACATCACTGTCAAGGGGAGAGTCAAACCATGCACTCATAGCAATTACACAGCAACCAGAACAGAATCATCCCAAAATGTGTATGTCAGTCAGATAAACACAACACATGCCATCAAAAAAGTCACATCCAACTGTGCCATCACATGTACAAACACAACTACAACTACAGCTAGGCAGTGGCACAAATAGAACTAACAAACACATCCAGACATGTAGCCACCACAACAACACCAACACACAGTGAAGACCACTCAAAGGAAGGAATTCTGTGTATGCTGGCCAAGTCAGTGTAGCCAATAGCATCATGGGAGTCGCAGTCACACATATTGCCCCCCCACAACTGTCCCATCAACACCACCATGAACCATGCGCACATCACAGGGAGTGGAGAAGGACTCACAAGATGGCTGACACTGGCAACTGCTGTGGGGAGCACAAGGCCCTGCTGGCAACTGTGCACCAACAAACAGCAGGACACCACTGACTGACATCCTGAGAGACAACTTCCACTCCCTGCAATGCAAGCACGTTCCATGGTGGGATATCTGGCTGGCTGGGTGGGAAGGAGGACTTGCAGCACTAACCATAGTCACAAGCACCTCCCCTCACACACCCCCCAACACAAACTCCACAGAACCCACCTGGTAGAATGCAATGCCCCCCATCCTAACACAAGATCCCACAAAGAACCACCACCCTGGGTTATGTTGTGTGAAGCACAGGGACACTCTTGGGACTTTTAGCCAAACAACTGCCAGGACAACACTCCCAGCCATCCTGTCAGCACAGCCAGCCCACCCCACAGGGAAGCAGAATCAAAAGGAAGGAAGCATGGGCATGCTGGGAAGGGGGTGGAGGCAATAGCATGATGGGAGTCGTAGTCACTGATCTTGGTCACCCCCACAACTGTCCCATCAACACCACCCTGAACCATGCTCACATCACAGGGAGTGGAGAAGGACTCACAAGATGGCTGACACTGGCTACTGCTGTGGGGAGCACAAGGCCCTGCTGGCAACTGTGCACCAACAAACAGCAGGACACCACTGACTGACATCCTGAGAGACAACTTCCACTCCCTGCAATGCAAGCACGTTCCATGGTGGGATATCTGGCTGGCTGGGTGGGAAGGAGGACTTGCAGCACTGACCATAGTCACAAGCACCTCCCCTCACACCCCCCCAACACAAACTCCACAGAACCCACCTGGTAGAATGCAATGCCCCCATCCTAACACAAGATCCCACAAAGAACCACCACCCTGGGTTATGTTGTGTGAAGCACAGGGCCACTCTTGGGACTGTTAGCCAAACAACTGCCAGGACAACACTCCCAGCCATCCTGTCAGCACAGCCAGCCCACCCCACAGGGAAGCAGAGTCAAAAGGAAGGAAGCATGGGCATGCTGGGAAGGGGGTGGAGGCAATAGCATGATGGGAGTGGTAGTCACTGATCTTGGTCACCCCCACAACTGTCCCATCAACACCACCCTGAACCATGCTCACATCACAGGGAGTGGAGAAGGACTCACAAGATGGCTGACACTGGCAACTGCTGTGGGGAGCACAAGGCCCTGCTGGCAACTGTGCACCAACAAACAGCAGAACACCACTGACTGACATCCTGAGAGACAACTTCCACTCCCTGCAATGCAAGCACGTTCCATGGTGGGATAACTGGCTGGCTGGGTGGGTGGGAAGGAGGACTTGCAGCACTAACCATAGTCACAAGCACCTCCCCTCACACACCCCCCAACACAAACTCCACAGAACCCACCTGGTAGAATGCAATGCCCCCCATCCTAACACAAGATCCCACAAAGAACCACCACCCTGGGTTATGTTGTGTGAAGCACAGGGCCACTCTTGGGACTTTTAGCAAAACAACTGCCAGGACAACACTCCCAGCCATCCTGTCAGCACAGCCAGCCCACCCCACAGGGAAGCAGAGTCAAAAGGAAGGAAGCATGGGCATGCTGGGAAGGGGGTGGAGGCAATAGCATGATGGGAGTCGTAGTCACAGCTCTACATCCCCCACCACATGGCCCAGCAAGCTCACACTCACGCATGCACATCCCACAGAGAGTGGAAAGGCCCATCAAAGATGTCTGACACTGTTGCTGTGTCGTGGGGAGCACAAGGGCATGCTGGGTACTGCACACCAACCAACAGCAGGACACCACTGTCAGCCATCTTGCCATTGCTCTCACACCCACACACACTGAACTCCCCACAAAAGCAAGTAAGTATGGGAATGCTGGGAAGTGGGGTGGAGGCAATAGCATGATGGGAGTCGTAGTCACAGACATAGCTCACCCCCACAACTGTCCCATCAACACCACCCTGAACCATGCTCACATCACAGGGAGTGGAGAAGGACTCACAAGATGGCTGACACTGGCTACTGCTGTGGGGAGCACAAGGCCCTGCTGGCAACTGTGCACCAACAAACAGCAGGACACCACTGACTGACATCCTGAGAGACAACTTCCACTCCCTGCAATGCAAGCACGTTCCATGGTGGGATATCTGGCTGGCTGGGTGGGAAGGAGGACTTGCAGCATTAACCATAGTCACAAGCACCTCCCCTCACACACCCCCCAACACAAACTCCACAGAACCCACCTGGTAGAATGCAATGCCCCCCATCCTAACACAAGATCCCACAAAGAACCACCACCCTGGGTTATGTTGTGTGAAGCACAGGGACACTCTTGGGACTTTTAGCCAAACAACTGCCAGGACAACACTCCCAGCCATCCTGTCAGCACAGCCAGCCCACCCCACAGGGAAGCAGAATCAAAAGGAAGGAAGCATGGGCATGCTGGGAAGGGGGGTGGAGGCAATAGCATGATGGGAGTCGTAGTCACAGACATAGCTCACCCCCACAACTGTCCCATCAACACCACCCTGAACCATGCTCACATCACAGGGAGTGGAGAAGGACTCACAAGATGGCTGACACTGGCTACTGATGTGGGGAGCACAAGGCCCTGCTGGCAACTGTGCACCAACAAACAGCAGGACACCACTGACTGACATCCTGAGAGACAACTTCCACTACCTGCAATGCAAGCACGTTCCATGGTGGGATAACTGACTGGCTGGGTGGGTGGGAAGGAGGGCCGGCTGTCAACCAAACACAACCAATGCAGACCATGTTCACACCCCAAAAAATACATAGAAATGCCCAAATAATGCAGGACAATGTGCCACACCAATATCAACCCCTGACTGTGACGACTTAGGACAATGCAATGTACAGGCCCGCACCCAGAGGCACAGTCACAACTGTCATGTGTGTCAACCATTGATGCCTGCAGAAACATAACATACATTGTGTGTGTCTCCCAAAAACAGGTGATGATGGGGACACAGCAGCAGACGCTGAGGAGTCCCAGTCCCAGGCTCAAGAGGATGCGGAGCTCACTGGCGTTGTACAGCCTCTGTCCTCCTCGGACGATGAAGACCAACCTGGCACATCCGGTGCAAGTCTACATGCAGCACCAGCAGGACCACCAGCTGCAGCACCAGCAGGACCACCAGCTGCACCCCCTGCACCCACCCCTCCAATGACTGTCACCACAAATACCATCCCTGCCGACATGGACAGAACAAGGAGCAACAACAGCACAGGGACCCTGGACCAACCTGGGGCCATGGACACCACCACCACCACCAACCCCCAAGGTGGACCAGGGTCATCTGTGCGTGCCACTGCACACACTGCACATGTCAGCAGGGGTGGTGGGAGGGGTGGGAGACAGAGGTCGCTGCTTGCAGAGGTTGCTGGTGTGCATGATGACCCACAACTGGTACGCATAGCTGATGCGTACCAGTCCAGCACCGGAGACCTAAGCCAGGTAGTGGGGCTCCTCAGAGACATGAAACAGCAGCAGGCTGCCCAAGATGCCCGCTTGGACTCCCACATGTCCCACGTGGAGTCACACATGTCCCGCGTGGACTCACACATGTCCCGCGTGGAGTCCAAGTGGGATGCACTGCATGAGATGACGGCGGTGCACAGGGACATTTTACAATGCCTCCGCCAGATGAACAGCAACCAGTCCACACCTACCTGTGTGCCAACAACATCTGGTGCCGAACAAACTGCAACTGCCACAGGGAGGGAGGATGACTCTGGCGGAGAGTCCCCTGCACCGCAGCAGCCTGTACTTGAGGGCCCCCCCCCAAGAAGAGGGGTCGTCCGAGGAGGGGCAAGTGAGAGGCCGATGGCCAAGCGCAACTCCCAGGAAGCCTGAACCTGTTCTGGATGTTCACCTTTGTGCACAGACTGTTCACCCTGTTGACGGCAACACTACTCCCACACATTGCATGGGGAGTACAAGTTGGACCAATGTGTCAGACAACTGTGGCCCCGATACTGGGGATTCTGTCTACCAGGACTTTCAATTCACCTAGGAACTTCGGATTGCAAGATTTATGTACAGCACTACCCATCCTATGCACTATTCACACAAATGTATCACAATAAACACACTAATACACCATACTTGCCTCTGTTGTGATTCCAACGTGGGTGCTGTTATGGGGATGATGAACTGCAAAATTACACTGTGTATGCGAACTGCAACAGCAAGGACAACACAGGCATGTGAGTAAAGACAACGTGACACATATGAGGGAGACACACCACCAGGGCTACACAACACATACACACCTAGGCCATCTGACTCATTGCCTACACTGATGTTGCCAGGGAAGACGGTGCAATGCACAGACACCACACCCATTCCCAGTTGTAGTCAAGTAGCCCACAGGTGCAGTAAGCAAATGGCAGTCAAATGTGTGACCACAGACAACGCACATCACAAAGTGAAGCACAGGTTTATTACACAGTTGCAACATGTCGTAACCACTACAGATGCAAGGTAATCCCACCTGGCAGCGGGCACACAGTCAACAACTGTAGACGGAAGGAAGTCCATGGGTGTGGCGCACATCACCTGTAGGGACACAACAGCTACCAGCCTGGAAGTGCAATCACGTCGTCGGTGGACACAGTTGACCAAACGAATCTGAAAGTACCCTGTGAAGGACAGAAATGACACACAGTCAAAAGCAATGGAGTACAGGACAGAACAGCAAAACTCATGCACAATACATGTTACAAGATACCCACCCAGAACCAAGTTAGCATGTCAACACTGTTGGGGAGTACAGCCCACCTGTAAGCACACATCGCAACACACATCCAGTCAAGTAGCCCATGGACACACTCCAACAGCACCAGAGCACCACCTACACATCATGCCAACTCACATCATTGACATGACACCTCAGGATACTCACATTCAGCTAAAGAAGTTGGTGATGAGCTGTGTGCGGACATCACCATCATCATCATCATCATCATCGTCACTGGCATCGTGGTCCAGGCCAGGATCCTCCACAGGTGGCGGATGTTGGTCATTGTCATCCTGGATGAGAGGCAACTCCTTCCGCACTGCCAGGTTGTGGAGCATGCAGCAGACGATGATAATCTTGCACACTTTCGCAGGGGCATATGGGAGGGACCCTCCGGTCTTGTCCAGGCAGCGGAAGCGGCTCTTCAGGAGACCAAATGTCCGCTCAATCACTCTCCTGGTCTGACCACGTGCCTCATTGTAGCGCATCTGGGCTGGTGTCACAGGGTTCCTGAGGGGTGTCAGCAACCACGGCATGTTGGGGTATCCCGAGTCACCTACGGACAGACAAGTGCACATTAGCTGACTTGGAAATGTGGGCGGAATACTACAGATCAGATCACACACAATGGCACAAAGTCAGTACACACCGACAAGCCAGGCACGCTGGTTCTGCATCTGTGCCATCATCCTGGGGATGCGACTACTCCTCATCACAAAGGCATCGTGTGCTGAACCAGGGAAACGGGCACACACGTGTGTGATGGTCATGTCTGCAAGACACACCACCAGTGCATTGACCGAGTGGTAGTGCTTGCGGTTCCTGTAGGCCTGCTCCTGGGCCTGTGGTGGTACCAAAGCCACATGTGTCCCATCAATGGAGCCAATGACATGCAGCATCCTCCCCAGGGCATAAAAGTCACTCTTCACGTCAGTGAGTCGTTGCAGTCTAGGGAAATAGATGTACCGGTTCAGGAATAGCAACATTGCCGCCAAAACATCGCGGAGCACACGGCTCAACATGGTCTGTGACATCCCACCAGCAGTCGCCACAGTATGTTGGAAGATACCGGTGGCAAAGAAGTGTAGGGCTGCCATCACCTTCACCTTGGGGGTCAGCGCTGTAGGATACGGCCGGCCAGGCTGCAAATGTGGGGACAACTGCACTGCCAAATCCTCAATCAGCTGCCTGGTGAAGCGGTACCGCCGGATGCTGTCCCGTTCCACCATCGTTGCCAGGTCTGGGAATGGTCGATGGACAGCAGGAGCCTCTGCAGTGCAGAGGAGAAGTAAGCAAGATTGTCAGTCACCCCACATATGCGGCATTGAACACACTCAATATCCCAACATACATCATTATGAGGCACAACTACATGAAGTGTGCAGTTCCGTAAGGACATGTATGGTACATACATGGCCAACATCTGTCAACACGGTCCAACAGGTGGCATCAATTAGTCCCAGGTTGGCCCATTGGATATCATGAGGCCATGTCACAGTTCCCATCTCCTGCTGCCGTGTCACAATCACCCCCCACAGAGACATGTGAGGACAGATGTGCCCCAGGCACCACAGCTCAACGACAGGTACATTCCCAGGGACCCTGTATTGCCACATGGACACTGGCATTACATGGAGTATCATGTATACACCACAGCAAAACAACCATGACCCCCACAGGTAGTGGTCCCACTTGCCACGGCAGGACAGACATGGACGTCTGTGACACACACACGCACAACATCAAAGTCCATGCACACACAACCTGGATGTGGAGACTGTCTCCCATTGTGCACATGAAATCAGAGACATTGTAAACACTACATGCACAAAGACTGTGGAGGACCATCACTATTGTGCCACTGGGACACCCTGGCTCAAACATACCGTCCCACATGGGACTCACGGGGTATGTGACATGACATACACATACACCACCGTGAAATGTGACCATGGCACATGCACAGATATGAACAGTTGCACATCACAGTGGTCATGTACACGTAACACCCAGGATCCTGTCCCCATGAACACGTGCACAGCCTGGGGGTGGCTGCCCACAGGTGACACCCACAGGACAACATGTACACCAACATACACACAATAGGAAATGCAGCCTTACATGCCTTATGATAAAGTTTGGACAGGCTGTCGTGATGTAGGTGTGCCCCTCACTCCCTGGGAGCTATCTGTGGCTGGCATATGTCCATCTGAGACAGGCATGCTGACATATGCCAGTCACATGTACAGTGATGCGTTGAACAGCAATGGACCGATCGGTGCCCCCGGCCGGCCCATTGCATTCAATGTGTGCGGGTACGCGTTGTACCCCTGTACGCGTTGTACCCCTGTACGCGTTGTACTGCAATGGACCGGTCGGTGCCCCCTGCCGGCCCATTGCATTCAATGTGTGCGGGTACGCGTTGTACCCCTGTACGCGTTGTACTGTAATGGACCGGTCGGTGCCCCCAGCAGGCCCATTGCATTCAATGTGTGCAGGTACGCGTTGTACCCCTGTACGCGTTGTACTGCAATGGACCGGTCGGTGCCCCCGGCCGGCCCATTGCATTCAATGTGTGCGGGTACGCGTTGTACCCCTGTATGCGTTGTACCCCTGTACGCGTTGAACTGCAATGGACCGATCGGTGCCCCCGGCCGGCCCATTGCATTCAATGTGTGCGGGCACGCGTTGTACCCCTGTACGCGTTGAACTGCAATGGACCGATCGGTGCCCCGGCCGGCCCATTGCATTCAATGTGTGCGGGTACGCGTTGTACCCCTGTACGCGTTGAACTGCAATGGACCGATCGGTGCCCCCTGCCGGCCCATTGCATTCAATGTGCGGGTACGCCGTTGTACCCCTGTACGCGTTGAACTGCAATGGACCGATAGGTGCCCCCGGCCGGCCCATTGCATTCAATGTGTGCGGGTATGCGTTGTACCCCTGTACGCGTTGTACCCCTGTCCACGTTGAACTGCAATGGACCGATCGGTGCCCCCGGCCGGCCCATTGCATTCAATGTGTGCGGGTACGCGTTGTACCCCTGTACGCGTTGTACCGCAATGGACCGATTGGTGCCCCCGGCCAGCCCATTGCATTCAATGTGTGCGGGTACGCGTTGTACCCCTGTACGCAGCATGTACCGCAATGGACCGATCGGTGCCCCCGGCCGGCCCATTGCATTCAATGTGCGGGCACGCATTGTACCCCTGTACGCCGTAGTACCGCAATGGACCGATCGGTGCCCCCGGCCGGCCCATTGCATTCAATGTGTGCGGGTACGCGTTGTACCCCTGTACGCGTTGAACTGCAATGGACCGATCGGTGCCCTCGGCCGGCCCATTGCATTCAATGTGTGCGGGTACGCCGTTGTACCCCTGTACGCGTTGAACTGCAATGGACCGATCGGTGCCCCCGGCCGGCCCATTGCATTCAATGCGTGCGGGTACGCGTTGTACCCCTGTACGCCGTTGTACACGCAATGGACCGATCGGTGCCCCCAGCCGGCCCATTGCATTCAATGTGTGCGGGTACGCGTTGTACCCCTGTACGCGTTGTACCGCAATGGACCGATCGGTGCCCCCGGCCGGCCCATTGCATTCAATGTGTGCGGGTACGCGTTGTACTCCTGTACGCGTTGTACCGCAATGGACCGATCGGTGCGCACCCATTGACAATGGGCTTGCCTGGCAACGGACGCGTTTCGAATTTCGAACGAGTCGGTTGCTGGAAAATCAGTTGGTCACCCACAACAATGTTGCAAAATCATGTATGTCATGAAGTTGAAGATTTGAAGGATGCTGTGGGCGTGTTTTGGTGCTGCTATTCCATGGATTGGCCAGATTCAGAAGATGCAAACGACTTGGACCTATCACTTTGGACACAAGGGACAGTATCTGCCTCTCCAGCACATATATATTGCTGGCTGTTCCCCTGAGAGCTCATTTGCCTGCACTACATGCTCCAGGACGACATCTGCCACTGCACTGCTGCTGTCTCTGCCCCTCTGGACCCTGCAATGGCACGTACTGTGGAGAGAGCCCCAGCCTTCAGCCTTGAGGAGAACCAGGCCCTGCTGGACAGCCTACTTCCACAGTACAGCAAGCTGTATGGGACACCAGGGGAGCAGGTGAGTGTTCTGTGCACTGCCTTTCTGAATGTGCATATCGTCTGACTAGCAAGGCTGAAAGTCTGCACGCCACTGGCTAGCAGGCTGACTGAGTAGGAGTCACCCCCCATAGTGTGTAGTGACATGCACTGGACAGGTATGGTGCAGTGACAGTGCATTTGAACAAGGTTTTACTTCCCATGCAATGATACCATGTAGTGACGTCTGGCAAACTGTCCATGGGCAGCTTTGCACTGCCTGTGTACATCATGTGCCCCTGTGATTGAGACATGTATATACAACTGTGTCATGCACGGATATGTTGCATGTGTAGTAATGGCCTTTTCACTTTGTCATCCTGACAGGTTAATGCCCATCGGAAGCAGGAGATCTGGAAGGACATCGTCCGGGCCGTCCGGTCCGTGGGGGTCTACAAGCGCCGGATCCGCAACTGCCAGAAGAGGTGGCAGGACCTTCGGGGCTGGACCCGGAGGATTGCACGGGTCCAGCTGAAGCTGTCGCCTCCTCGCAGGAGGGGCGGAACACGGACCCTGACCCCCCACATGCTCCAGATCCTGGCGGTGGTGTTTCCAGACCTGGATGGGCAGCTGAAGGCCAGACAGCAGCAAGGAGGGGGTGAGTCAAAGACTGCACTGTGAACTCTGTATTACATGCTTTGTGCCCTCCTCTGGCCTGGTTCAACTGCCACAGTGCAGCAGTCATGTTGTCCAGGAGCCATGTCCCTCTATTGTGCACTGCCCACTGCTCATCTGATACCCAGGTGTGGCCCTTACATTCATCGAATTGTGTCACTTGGGACTGTGTCCTTGCAGTTTGCTTCACTAAAGGTGGGGGACAGCATCTGTTTCCCTAACTCTGTTGTGGGCATCATGGGTGGGTCCATTGTTCACACAACGCCTGTGTTCGGACATGTAATCTGCGTGTTGCTTTGATATGTGGTCCACTTGCTGAGCTGAGCCACCACATGTGCCTGGGGTATGTGGCACACGCCCATGCAGCAGGTGGGAACAATGTTTGGGCCCCAGGAGTGTGCAGATTACGTGTGTCACACATACATAGCCAGCTATCCACTGTCCAGGGCTCATCCCTCATTCATGTGGAGCAGGACAGTCATGCCTACTCCAGGCCATGCAATGCACTCTGTACTCCCACTCCCGTGTATCAGCTGACACATTGTGCGCAGTGATTTGACCCCTCAGGTGTCTGCCTCTGTGTCAGTGTGCTGTGGATTAGTTGCCAGGACTGCTGGGGTGTTTCTTGGTAGGGGCTCAGCATGCCCCTGGAGATGTGACCATAGGAGACGATACTTGTGTGTCACATAGGTTTTTGATCAGCTGCCCGTGCAGACTGGGGTATGCGAATGTGAAGTTCAGGCAGCTGTTCCCCATTCACAGCAGATTGTGAGGGGCTCAGGTTCAGAGGGTAGTGTCACAGGTCTCCCATATGTCCAATAGGTATGACCTGGACAGATGAGGGTTAAGATGATGTGTTGTGTGGGGGATGTACATGTGCACTTGTGCAGCTCCAGGACTTGCATTCCCCATGACCTACTATTGTGACACAGTGCATAGTGTTGTTGTCTGGTTGCCAAGTCATACATCACTGAGACAGTGATGTATGACTTAGCAGTCATGCCTCTGCCATGGCATGTGTCAACTTATTGGTGGTCCTGCAGGGGAGTGACATGTGCTACATGCACACCATTGTGGCGATGGCTATCAGGACATGGGTGCATCAAGGTGTCTGTCGCTGGTATGCATCACATGCATTTCCTATTTGACTCTGGGCATCCCTTTCATCTGGAAACCTGTACTGACTCAGTGGCAAGAGCTGTGATGTGTGCATGTCCACATGCCACACCGTGTCCTCTGCACTGTCCAACTACTGTGTACTTGGTGCATGTGTCCACACTGGGGTGTTGCAATCCAACAGACACCAGACAGATGGGTGCAAGGCCATGTGGGATGTGAGTGCCATGCTTGGCATCAGACTGACAATTGGCTTCTCCTGTTCAGTTAGGGCACTTTTAGCAATGTACAACTAATGATGCCAGGGCTTGCTCTGTAATGTGCTGTGCTCACAGTGGTGTGTGCGTTTGGTGCAGGTGACTGATGTCTGTCTGTTTCCCCATTGTTTGCAGATACATCCACGGCCACAGAAGGGGACAGCTCCACGGACCAGGAGGAGCCAGAGAGCCAGACTGGGTCAGCAGCTGAGGAGTGGTCGGAGGGACCCAGTGGCACGGAGGGCGAGGGGAGCCACACCGACGAGTCCTCAGCACCATCCACCTCAGCTGAGGACCAGAGCAACTCGGAGGATGACTCCTTATGGAGGCGGGTGTCAGCAGCCACCACACCCCAGCTAGTGTTGCTGTCCCCGCCACCACCAGCACCACCACCGCCCTCCCATCGGCTCCCATTCCCCAGGTCCGTGGAGGCTCCCATGTTCGGGAGCGTGTCTCCTTTGGGCCAGGCACCGCACCCCCTGCCCCTGTGTCCCCTGCTGCCCTGAGTGAGGAGTCTGTGTACCTCCTTCGCCAGCTCCATGTAGGGCAGACAGCCATGCTGAGTGTCCTCCATGCGCACACCGCTCTGTTGACTCAGCTGGTGTCGTTCATGGAGGGCATCTCATCGGGCATGTCTAACCTACAGAGGGGCAATAGGTCCATGGACTCCTCCCTGATGGCAGCAGTGTCCCTCCTCAGACAGTCCCTCACCCCTCCTGCCTCTGATCCATCCACATTCCCCAGCACCTTACCCGTCCCAAGCACACACACACCGGCACAGGCACACACCAGCACACACACGTCCAGCACACAGACACACACGCCACAAACAAAACGCACACGCACGCACAGTCAGGGGACTGAAACCAGACTCACAGGGGATGGGGCCCTGGTACACACACACGCATCCACGGGCACTGCGCAGTCCTCAGTTGCCTCTCCCTCCAAAGCACCCTCCCTTGCCTCACCTGCAACCCCAAAGACCCAGCGCCTCTTCCTCAGTGACCTCGGCCTCTTCCCCTCCGATCCAGCTACTCCAGCATCCAGGGGGAAGAGGAAGCCCCCCCACACGGAGCAGAGTGCCCCTCGCCCCCGGACACCCTCCCCCAGGCGCAGACAGACTGAGGCCCCCACCCGCAAGTCCCCCCGGAGTGGTAAGAGCAAGACCCCGCCGCCGCCCTGCAGCTCAAGCACCAGGTCTCCTTCCTCCATCCCTCAGGCCCCCACTCCACAGGTGCCCCCACCACACCCTGCCCCAGGTTCCCCCACCCACGGATATACCATCCCCAAGAGGATCCGGCCTTCTCCCCTGCCACTTGCTCTCCCGGCACCACACCCCCGCTGCGCTTGTCTGTGCCACTGATGTGGTGAGGGTGTCCTCCCCTCTGTCCAGCCCACCTTGCCTGTTCCCCATTCTCCTCCCCTGGTGGTAGGCACTGCAGTGGAGTCCACTACCACCCTGTCTGACTTGGGCACTGCAGTGGCGGACCTGTCCACTCCATCTGCAGGGTCCACTGCAGTCGTGCCGGCACCCACAACATCTGAGCCATGCCCCCCAGTTGTACCGACACACACCATGTCAGACACCTCCACTGCAGTTGTCAGTGGCTCTCCAGCACCCACCACCCCTTCCCTGCTTCCTCCTGGTGAGCCCTGATCCTGTCCCTGCGGTGCCTGGCCTACCCCCCGGTTGCCCCTCCTAGTGGATTGTCCCTGGTTTTGTGCAGGCATGTGTAGGGTGGCATCTGCCACTGTCACCCACTTGTGACTTTGTTGATGGACTGGCCATTGGCCTTTGTTTATTTTCTACTGGACTTCTACTTTTAATGCCACATATGCTGAATAAAGCAACTTTCTGTTCTCTAGTGCTTTTGCTTCTGATGTACATGATGTTGATGATGCTAACCATGCCCTTGCTGCAGTGAGGGTGATATTTGGTCTCATGATAATGAAGTGTTACTGTGCAGGAACCCATGTGGTCCAGGGGGAATGTGTCCTATCCTGTGGTGTATCCATCTCATCCTTAGCAGCATCTGAGGGTGTCATGTGTTCAGTATTTGGCAATGGGATTTCCTACTTAGATTGCCTATTTCACATCTGTGGCTTCCACCCCTGCACATCTGTTATGCCTGCCATTGTTCAATTTGTCTACTTCCCTGACCGTGTGGCCATCTCCAGTGGACATGCAGGTTTGGGCATCAATGGGGAAGGACTCATCTGTGTTGTCAGTGCAACATTGCTATACAAGTGTGTTGGATCTGTGCTGATGATTCCGTTGGCACTTCCATGACCAAGCTGATGTTACGGGAGCCCTCATTTGGTGCTAATTGTTGATTGTGTGACCAAGTGCTCAGCTGACATGATGGGGCCCTACTGAGGCAACATATGGCACAGCTTTCCTCACACAGGAGTGGAGTCCCCTCATGGCAGTGTGTACTCCTGTGACATTGCCTGCGCCCAAGGTGTGTGTTGTATGTGCATGTCTGTGTGTTCACTTCCGTTTAGCTGTGCATGCTGTGATCCCTAGTGTTGTACCTGTTTGTGATGCTAGCTGAGTTGACCTATGTTCCCCCAAAGTCTTCACCCTGGGTTCTCTGTGATGTGGGTGCATGGCACATTACTGGTCATCAGGGTGTCACCCATAGGTGTGTTTGCTGTCAGGGCTGAGTTTGTGTGCAGACGCAGATGGGTCACAGTCAGGTTTCCCCTTGGCACTTGTTGTTTGCCCCTGTCATGTGATTTCCAGTTTGTGTTATCTTTCAGTGATTGTGACACGTTATGTGTGTGACTGCTGGCACTTCTCAGGGTCCGGGCTGCAATGTTGGTTGTTGTCTATGTGTGTTCTTTGTGGGTGACCTTGGCTTCTTCATTGGTGTGTGACTGTGGCTGGGATCCCATTGGTTGGTGTGGTATTGCCGTCATGTCCATGTACAGCGTAGTGTGCAGTGTGTCAGACATTCAGGAGTCTTGTTGAGTGTCCATGTGTGATGTGTTTCTGCACCTTGGTTCCCACCCACCACCCTGGAATAGTCATGGGTGCATGTGCAATGTCACCAGTGCATGTGTGCTTCACTGCTGCACATTGTTGGAGGTCGAGGGGTGTGGTGTTGAGTGTGTGCAGATGAGAGTTGTTGCCCGGCTAGGCCCCTGCCTCCATGTTGGCCTTGGCTTACTGGCCATGCTGTTTGATTTGTGCTTGTGTAGGTGTGATGGTAGTTAGTTGCTCAGGACACATGACTGTGGTTCACAGTGTGAACCACATTTAGCTTTGTCATCACAGTGGGATTGTAATGCAGCCCAGGGTCACCACATTGTGGGGGCCCTGGGGGTGGTGCTGTGGTGTGTCTGTGTCTTGCTGTGTCAGTTGCTGTCCCTACGTGCCTGTGTGACATGTGTGATTTGTGCTCCCTCTCATCTGACAATGCCTGCTTGCCCACATAGGGGATTTGGATACATGAGTTACCTTTGTGTGGCACTGTATGCACATCTGTATGATTGGTATTCAGGTCTCCTCATGTGTTGTGTGGTTGCCTGGGGACACTGGCACCCCCCTCACCTGTTGTGTATGATGTGCAGTGTGGGTCTGCCTGTTTGTGTTTGTGCATCTGCACCACTGCATTGGCATATCTTGGGTGTGCCATTGGCTGTATGTAGTTTGGTGGGTTTCCCTGCTGTCCCTGGGACTCCTAGGTCATCGGTCAGCACAATAATCATGGTTTGTGTGTCCCATTGCTGCCATGGTATGGTATCTGTTCACCTCACATCTGCAGTCTCCACAGGGTATCTGCATGAGTGTGCCCATTGGTGCAAATATGTGGGTCTGCATTCTGATGGTCACTTCTGTCATTGTGTCATTGATGATTGTTGACGGTGTCAGCCCCCATGGGTGTTGTTTGTCTGCACATGGCCAAAGGTATGTCTTATTTGCACTGCAGTATTTGGCTCCCCCAATTTATGTTGCAATGGGACACATACACTACTTTGCCACTGATGTGTTTGTTGTTCTGTGACCAGGAATCATCCATGCAGTTTGGCAGTTGCACCTCTTTCTTTGTCAACACTTACCTTTTGGTCACTGTGATGATGGGGGTTTGGACCCCATTGCCACAATGTTCGAAATGTGCTTCAGCTATGGACCCCACACTTACCTTTTGGTCACTGTGATGATGGGGGTTTAGACCCCATTGCCACAATGTTCAAAATGTGCTTCAGCTATGGACCCCACACTTACATTTTGGTCACTGTGATGATGGGGGTTTGGACCCCATTGCCACAATGTTCAAAATGTGCTTCAGCTATGGACCCCACACTTACCTTTTGGTCACTGTGATGATGGGGGTTTAGACCCCATTGCCACAATGTTCAAAATGTGCTTCAGCTATGGAACCCACACTTACATTTTGGTCACTGTGATGATGGGGGTTTGGACCCCATTGCCACAATGGTCATGGCCTGCTTAGCATTGTGGGTGCCACACACATATATGTGTGGCACATGTGCTAGGGGGTCACATTGTATGTTCAAAGTCATGTTCGGTGTTGTAGGCATTTGACACAGTCTACACACGCTTGTCATGGTGTTGGGGGATGTCTTCTTCTTGCATTCCCTAGGTTGTGGTGTGCTGGTTGTGTCATGCATTGTCCATCCTATGAGTGGGGGTGGTAGTAGTGATAGGCATCCAGCCCCCCTGGCTAAGGGTGGTAGTAGTGGTAGGCATCCAGCCCCCCTGGGTGAGGGTGGTAGTAGTGGTAGGCATCCAGCCCCCCTGGCTAAGGGTGGTAGTAGTGGTAGGCATCCAGCCCCCCTGGCTAAGGGTGGTGGTAGGCATCCAGCTCCCCCTGGGTGAGGGTGGTAGTAGTGGTAGGCATCCAGCCCCCCTGGGTGAGGGTGGTAGTAGTGGTAGGCATCCAGCCCCCCTGGGTGAGGGTGGTAATAGTGGTAGGCATCCAGCCCCCCTGGCTAAGGGTGGTGGTAGGCATCCAGCCCCCCTGGGTGAGGGTGGTAGTGGTGGTAGGCATCCAGCCCCCCTGGGTGAGGGTGGTAGTAGTGGTAGGCATCCAGCCCCCCTGGGTGAGGGTGGTAGTAGTGGTAAGCATCCAGCCCCCTGGCTAAGGGTGGTGGTAGGCATCCAGCCCCCCTGGGTGAGGGTGGTAGTAGTGGTAGGCATCCAGCCCCCCTGGGTGAGGGTGGTAGTAGTGGTAGGCATCCAGCCCCCCTGGCTAAGGGTGGTGGTAGGCATCCAGCCCCCCTGGGTGAGGGTGGTAGTAGTGGTAGGCATCCAGCCCCCCTGGGTAAGGGTGGTAGTAGTGGTAGGCATCCAGCCCCCCTGGCTAAGGGTGGTGGTAGGCATCCAGCCCCCCTGGGTGAGGGTGGTAGTGGTGGTAGGCATCCAGCTCCCCCGGGTGAGTGTGGTAGTAGTGGTAGGCATCCAGCCCCCCCTGGGTGAGGGTGGTAGTAGTGGTAGGCATCCAGCCCCCCCTGGCTACGGGTGGTGGTAGGCATCCAGCCTCCCCTGGGTGAAGGTGGTAGTAGTGGTAGGCATCCAGCCCCCCTGGGTGAGGGTGGTAGTATTGGTAGGCATCCAGCCCCCCTGGCTAAGGGTGGTGGTAGGCATCCAGCCCCCCTGGGTGAGGGTGGTAGTAGTGGTAGGCATCCAGCCCCCCTGGGTGAGGGTGGTAGTAGTGGTAGGCATCCAGCCCCCTGGCTAAGGGTGGTGGTAGGCATCCAGCCCCCCTGGGTGAGGGTGGTAGTAGTGGTAGGCATTCAGCCCCCTGGCTAAGGGTGGTGGTAGGCATCCAGCCCCCCTGGGTGAGGGTGGTAGTAGTGGTAGGCATCCAGCTCCCCCTGGGTGAGGGTGGTAGTAGTGGTAGGCATCCAGCCCCCTGGGTGAGGGTGGTAGTAGTGGTAGGCATCCTGCCCCCCTGGGTAGGGGTGGTGGTGCGCATTCAGGCCCCTGTGTGCATATGTGGCATTGGTGATGGGCATCCCGCCCCTATGGTGCTGCTGTTGCTGGTGTAAGTATATTCTGCATCCCTCTGTGTGTGTGTGATGTGTCGTGTACGTGTTGTATGTGTTTTGTGGTTGGTGTCTGGCTTACCTTCTGCGCCGTACGCGTCCGTGCCTGTTCCGGTAGTAAATGTAGAATATTGGTATGATCGGGACGAAGGGATTCATGGTTGGTTCGTGTTGTTCGCCCTTCTCGTTGCTTCGCGCCGTCCCTCGCCGCTTCGCGTCGTCCTCGTTGCTTCGCCCGCCCTCGCCGCTGGCGTGTTCGCCTCGGAGCCGTGGATCGTGTTGTGGCGCGAATCGGAGCTTATGTGCGCTCTCCCGGATGCTTTGACGTGCCGTGCGTAGCGACGTGTTCGGCGCATATGGAAAGCGCATCGTACTCGTTAGGCCGGACGGAGCTGCATTTTTCCTTCCGTGCGACTCGATTCGGCGTTTCCGGATTCGCCTCGGTCGGGGAACAGGACCTGGTTTGGGTGAGTACGGCTCGGCCGGATTCTTTGCTGTTGTGCGCATCGTACTTACTCGTTCGGTGTGCTGTACGGATCGGTCGGGAAACAGGCTTTCGCATGGCTTTTTTCCCGACCGAATGCTATTGGGTGCGCCTCCGACCGAGATCGAAATCGGCCCCATAATGTTTTAGGGGGATAACCAAAGGAGATGGGGGAAAAAAATCACATAAATATTTATAGCACGAGCACTTTAAATAAAGAATACTTTGTGGACCCATTGGCGGGTGAACTCAATCTACGGAGAAACCTGCATTAAGGCAAAAGAAATTTCATCCAGCAGGCACATGTTAGTAAGGATCGGTTTAGCACCAAAACAATGTGATACAACAGTGGGTCATTACTTTTCTCGAATGTGAAAAATAATTTATGGATTTATCCGTGTTATATTTTAGTGGAAAACAACTAATTTTATGAAAACTTTTATCATAATGAGTATTTATATATTTATATATTTACCTGTTTGTTTAATTTATGACACGTATTTATTGCACTGTTTTTAACAAAATGATTTTAACTTTGTTAATGTATCACTACTTATGCTAAACCCTATTGGTATTTATACTACTATTCGATGTGCCTAAAGCTCCACACAAAACGGGTCTTTTATGTCTATGAACCACCACCAATCAAATTTAACGTATTGCACTTTAAAAAGGTCATGAGAACGTAGCAGCGTTGTCATGTGATCAAGGTCCGGCTGGACCGAAACGCGTTATGGCCGACATTAAATCATCTTAAAAAGCACCAACCTTGTGGTCCGCGTCTGCTTTGCTGGAAAATGGAGTGAAAGCGATGAGCAGCTTTTTGAATATATATATATATATATATATATATATATATATATATATATATATATATATATATATATATATATATATATATATATATATATATATATGTATATATATATATGTTAACAAACCTTAATTGAACGATCTAAGGGGAATCTCATGTGCTGGCCCTAATCAGGATGGCTTCAATAGTAGTTACAACTAGTCAGGTGGAAAGAAGTAAAACCCTGTTCTCACATGATCTGGTGCAGCTCAGCAGGGTCCTAGACGAGCATTGTAGAACCTCGCTCTATGCTGCCTCACTACATGCTTCCCTTTTGAAGTGAAGGGGAGAAAGCAGAATATGGACCTGGCTGTCAAACGACTTTGCATATCCAAAGCGAGTTCAGCTGTGCAGTTAGCTTTCAAAATGCCACTCTGAATTTGCAATGCAGAGGTGTGAATTGCAAGGCATAATGTACATTTCTAATCAAAACACAGACATTGCAAATCCTTGTGAGTTGACGGAGAATTCTCAAGAGCATGCATAAATGCTTTGTGACAGTTTTGCAGTCAGCAAGCATGGAGTGGTTAGTGACTCTCGTCTGTGGAGCGCAAGCGGTAATCATTTGCAAAGTATAAGCTGTAAAAATGTGACGGTTTAGAGCATGGGTATTCACAAACATTTACCTGGGGGCCACAAAGTATGGTCTCAGGTGTGACCGAGGGCCGCAATGATGCCAGCAAGATGGCTGGAGGGGTCCGGTGGGTCAGGGATTGTGTAAGGTGGTCATAAGCATGTACATCTAGTGGCTAAATTGCACAATGTGAAACCAGAAAACCTTGGATAAATCCTGGGTTTCCCCTTTACCAAACTGTGTGATCCTAGGCATTTTATTCTTCACTTTGCCTCCCTTTTCTTCATTATGGAATATAAGAGTACCTCGAAATACATGAGTTCAGAATGTGCGCTGTACAAAACCTTTTCCTGTGTTTGATTATAATGTTGACCACATATAATAGTAACCTAGGCCACCCACAGGGTGCACAACTGACTTGCCTTTTAGTTCACTATTGGCATTGTTTTTCTAGTGGGGTGAGGAAGCATAAATGTTTCTAAATTCATGTTTGAAAGCTATCACTTAAAAATACCTCTCAATGCACTGGTATGGTAAAACGCTTCTGCATGGTAATTAAATAAGTATTTTTGAATTTTGAGGAAACATAATCCTATTTTTAAACATTTGTTGCACGATGTCTTTAAAAATAAAGGTGTGCCTAAAGTTCAGTGGTGCAGGACACTACCTTAGCTACTTCATAACTTCAGTTAACCTGCAAATAAATGCTTACCTGTTTATTTAACATTTGTTTTCAGAATATTTGTGCTTAGTAAGTAAACAGCAACCCATCCTGCTTTTCCCCGGGGGGGGGGGGGAAGGGGGGGCATATGAAAAGGTCAAGAGGGCCGTACTTTGAGTGTCACTGGTTTAGAGTCTTCTTCTCCAGACTGTACATATGAGGACCACAGATGAACTACTCGGCGTTGCACTGGGACCAGTGTCTTATTGTGACTGCAAATGCTGGGAAGGAGATCTGCTGCCCAGGCAGTCCTCCATCCCTCTATTTGCTACTTTTCATAAGGTGTCAGAATTCGATTCTCCTAGATCTTCACAAAAAGGGGGATTGCAACTTTTTGTGGTGTGAGAACTTTGAGCATCCCTTGCACGGCAAAGAGAGAGAGATGTTGCATTGCTATTCAAAAATGGACATTTTAGTGTCTTAACCCAACTATCTTAGTGTTTGGTAAAATTACTCTGTAGGAAAATCAGATTTAGGTAAGGTTACAGCGTGGTAATTATTGGTATACAGTAGAGTTACAAACTATACCAATGGAAAACACAGCATCTCCCCAATTATTTTATGTTTCCCGAACAAAATGCAAAAATGTTAAGCAGTCTCAAACTGTTTATTTGAGAATATTCCATTATCATATCAAAAGCATTCAATTACAGGTAAAAATATCGTACGACATAAATTCACTCATTAGGATGACTTGAAATTCTTATGTCATTCAACCTGTTGAAATGAACTTGTCTCTCATGGTTGGAGAAGCTTACTTCGAAACAAACGCCTAGCAACAATAGGCTGTTCTACTTGTGCTTCGATTTACTGCTTCCTTTTCTGCCTGCTGATAAAGCCCAGGTTCCTGGAACCTCATCCTCTGAATACCAACTTCCTCTGCAACCTAAATTGAATAAGAAAACGAAAAGTTGGAACTTGAATCAATATTTGACCAAAGTAAATTCTCACTTCCCACCTTTATCTCAAGCCTTTTGTCTAAAATACTAGTTTTCACGAGGCCTAACCCCCCAAACGTAATGTACCTAAGTCTATGACAAGCTGACTTGATTTTGGCTAATGTACTAAGGAGTAAATTGTCAGAATTTTCACTTTTTTCCATTTGACTTGCATTGAGTTCATTAGTGGAACATGTTAAGGGTTGCTCTTACTTTCTATTATTTGAATTGTTATTCTGGTCCCCCAGAATTTGAGACATAAATTACTAAATTAAAACAAAATGCATTTTTGTAGGACACAACAGTATTTGTTGTGACATTTTGTTTTATCTTCAATCATCTTCCTCTTATGCGTTCTACCTGTTCTCACATTCTCCAGTCTTGGTCTTTCCTTTTTCATATTTTTTATTGAGAATAATTTTACTTTTGGCTCAATTGAAGCGAAACAAGATAACTATTACCAAAATGAATATCTATTAAGCTAAATTCCAGGACAGTGAAGGTGGATCCCAGTGGTATGGGTTCATCTGGTGGATCTAGACCTTCCATGATGTCCTGTGAACTCCAACAAACACAGACACTCATACATTTTGCCTTGTTCCGCCCTCTAGAGAAACCTCACACTGGCATCCTGCTACTCTTTCCCCCTTCCCTAACAAAATACCTTTCATGTAACAATACCTATCCTCAAACATAAAGTTCCATATCCAACATTCTGCTCCACTATTATGTAAAAACACCAGATAGCTGGTGATATGATACCCAAATCTCTCCAAATTAATCCCCACATCAGGCCATTCCTTTAACTACCAAGTACACAAAACCAGCATCCTGCACCACAGACCCTGATTTTTTTCAAAAACATATCTGGTGTCATATATGCCCCAATCCACCAAATATACTCTATGCTTGGCAATCTGATGGTCTCTCTAAAACCTCCAAATAACCCATACCTGGGACCCTGAAGCACCCAACATATAAAAAAGGACATTTGGCAATCTCTCAACCTTACAAAGAACACTCTAAGCTGGCTATGTGTTCCCCATATATGAATCCTAATTACTTGAACTAGCCATCCTTTAAACATAGCTCATACCTGACACTGTAAAAAACGACTCTTTTATCCCCTTCCCTGACATCTTTCAAACCCACACCCCCTGAATAGGTTACCTCATATTAGACAGCTTATCATCTTCCCACCTCAAAACAGACCCTATCTAGCATTCTGTTCCACACAGTCTAACACAGATGCCTATAACTGACGTCCTGATTCACCAGAACCCTCCAAAACAAAGCAAGCTGTTATTGCCACGTAAGAAAATGGACTATTTACATGGTGACAGAGTCAGCATTTTGGGATATGGAAAGTGAGAGTGATTTGAAAGGTGTATTCTTTTTTAATCTACAAACCAACATCCTGCACTGGTGCCCTGCCACCCCCTGCCCAACTATTCTACTTTCCTCTAGATCCCACCATAAAGTTGTTTTCTGCTGCATGTCACCATTAAAGACCCCTCACACAAACTGCTTCCCACCTCTCAAAAGAAAGACCTATCATCTTACTTTCTTCCACCACCTCCATACAGAAGCCCACCATTGCCTTTCTCTCACCCATCTCCAAACAAAACCCCATTGTGCTGTTTATCCCCTCCTCATCCGTGTGCCTTCTCTCGCCACAGCAATGACCCGGTACATGATTTTCTCAGGTTAAACAGACGTGCAAAAGATGCCGCAGCTCACCGTCTGTGGAGGTGGAGGAGGAGGAGCATACAGACAATTAAGACTTACAAGGAGACCAGCTGAACTCTGGTAAAGCAACTATCCAGGATCCAGCATTGGCTCATGTGCTTCTTAATTCCTTCTTCTTCCCTTGTCCTGGCCAGATTTCACAGGGGTTTCCATAAATAGCAACTGCCTTTTATAAAATTTCCTCTTTCGCAATGTTATCACAAATTGCATGATTGCAAGAAGCTGGAGGGTCTGCTAAACATACTTAGTCCATTTGCATTTTTTGTTTTTACATTTTTACTGTAACAACATAAACACGTCTCGATATGCTTGTTTCAGACTTTAATTTCTCTATTCTTTTACCTATTTTAATTATTTAAGTTGTATGTCTTTGTGCCTAAAGCACATTCATCAGAGGAGGTCTTGAGATTAGCCAAGGATACTTGGTGATTCAAACATATTTTTAAGGCAGCTTTGGTTTATCTCTAACGGTCTCACTGCAAGGCTGTTGTTGGAGCTGAGATATCCTTGGCAATGCTTACCTCTCAGCCTATTAGGAAGAATTCTTAAAATCACACCTTTTTCTTCTGCTTTGCATTTGTTCCACATTCAACTGTGCAGTTATAAGAAATTGGATTACTGATTGAGGAAGGTGAAATCCTGTTCAAGCAGGAATCACAATCCTTGTCAAGGTGAAGTCACAAGCAAACCCTAAATTAGCCTATGCTCAACCCTCGTGTAGCATGGCACGGAGCACTCTGGCCTAACTCAGATTCAATGTGTTAAGTATTTGTGCAACTCTTCAAAACAGTAGCACAGAAAAAACACACCACAAAAGGATCCCATGCCAATTTAGCAAAAGAAAGAGTAATTTTTAATAAATAAAACAAGACCAAAATCCTGGTTGTGGAGCGTTGCGAGGTCCCATGCAGAGGATGCTTTGGTTTCAAGGTAAAATGAGGCTGTGATGTGAGGTCCTGCATTGTTGTCGAGGGTCCTGTCGACGAGGGCTTATGATGAAAAATCCAGCATTGAGGATATGTCACGCAGTTAAGGCAGTGCGTCGGTTCCGAGGAGCTGTAAGGCTGCAATGTGAGAACTCTCATCATTGCCGAGGCTGCCGTCCTATGAGAGACTTGTGATGAGAAGGCCTGGGTCGGTGAAGATTCGCACAGCCGCCATTCAAATGCAGGCGGTGAGGTTGAGGCGGAGTCCTTACACTTGGGAGAACCCTCGCAATAGAGGTGATGCATCAGTTCCGCATCAGTTCTGCTCAGGATTGCATTGTGTAGCAGAGGAGATGTGTCTGTTCTGCTGGATACACAGATGGGCTGGTAGAGCACCTTCAAGCCCACTTCCAAGGGTCCAGGACTGGGGTGGCACCACTAGGCAGGGTAGGGTTCACAGATGGCAGAGTCCAGATGCTGGGTTCAAGGTTGTTGGAGCCTTCTGTCACTGAGACTCTAGTCAGGAGGTGGCCAACTAGCTCTTGGAGTCGCTCTGGGGTCCTTGGTCCAACAGATGCATGTTCAGTCCTTCTCATCCATGCAAGGGGGCAGCAGGTCAATTTAGCAGGGCAGGAGTAGTCCTTCAGAGCTGCAGTCCAGCAGAATGGCAGCCCTTTCAGGCAGCACAGCGGTCCTTCTTCCTAGCAGCTTATGCACAGGTCCCGAGGTGTACTGAAAAGTTGGTGTCTGACGCCCAATATTTATATCCAGTTCTGCCTTTGAAGTGGGAGAAGCTTCTAGAAGTTTCCCTTTGAAGTCCACAGCCTTCCTGCTTTCCCAGGCCTGGCTCCAGTCTAACTACAGGGGGTATGCAGCCCTTTGTGTAGAGGCAGGACACAGCAATAAAAGTGCAAGTAGGGCTGTGTCCTGCACTCCCTCCCATTCTGCCAGTGATGGCCCATCCAGGCACACCTAAGCTCTCTATTGTGTGTGGCTCTCTAGGAGAACAACACAAAGCCCACCTGTTAGCTACACAGTCATGTGACCCAGGGACAGGCTACATGCATTAAATGGCTAAGGCAGGACAATGCCAACTTTCTAAGAGTAAACACAAGGAGATGATGGACGGAGCGCTAAAACTTTTCAGACACTCACCCCCAGTCACAGATCTGGGTGAATCCATCATCGTTCTTTAGCTCACTTCGCCACCCCAGTTCAGACACAGCTATATGCAAATCAGTCTTGACCCTGTGCCTCATGGGAACAGTCCAGCCCGAACTGCCAATCCATGTCTTCCCTGGACTGGAAACAAGCATCGTGGGACTGGTTTTGGGCTAACAGCCCTCATCAGCCAGGCTAGCTTGATTCCAGTGGCAAAGTGAGCAAGGGACCCACGTCTGGGCATACCATGCCAACTTAGGGTGAACAAAGCAAACACAAGGAGATGATGGACGGAGCGCTGAAACTTTTCAGACACTCACCCTCAGTCACAGATTTGGGTTGAATACATCATCGTTCTTTAGCTCACTTCGCCACCCCAGATGGAAGCTGTCACTGTCCATTGCCATTGTCCAAATATTGTATCAGTATTTTTGGGAGTCATTATGTTACTCTGATTGTTTTAGATGTGGTAGAAGTTGAAGTTATGTATGTATGTGCATATGTATATGGTATTTTTGTAGAGTGAACCTAGTCAGAAGGCTTCAAAGCATTGTAAAGGGTCCCAGTCAAACATAATGTCAACAAGTGATAAGAGAGGTATCAATCAATCAATCAGGGGCTTATAAAGCACGCTACTCACCCGTGAGGGTCTCAAGGCGCTGGGGGGCTCCGGATCAGTCGAAGAGCCAGGTCTTGAGGTCCTTCCTGAACGTGTGCAGGGTCGGGGAGCGCCTGATGTTCAAAGGGAGCTCGTTCCAGGTTTTGGCTGCGATGTAGGAGAAGGCTCTCCCGCCGGTTCTGTGTCTGTGGATGCGGGGGACCTCTGCCAGGGTTATGAACGGTTAATGCATTGTGATGTAGTGTTCTTTAAAGAGGTGAGTTTTCAACTCTTTTGTAAATATGAGCAGCGTTGGGGCACTCCTGATGGCTAAGGATATGTTGTTCCAGACCCTGGGTGCATAGAGAGAAAAGTCCTGCTGCTTTGTATTATACACTTCTTAGTCTGCAGTCTGATGTTATCCTTGAGTCTGTGTGCCGAGCTCCATCAGAGAATGTAAGCTTGTCTGCAAGATTTGTTGGGTGCTGGTTGTAATGGCTTTGTAAATAATGCATCTGGTTTTACAGACAAGCAAGGGGACCCAACGGATTTCAGGATGGTGGTGATGTGATCATATTTCCTTAGGTCCTGGATGAGAAGTGCTCCGGCAGGTCGGATGCCTTTAAGGGGTGCCAGGGTGGAGTCTGGAAGGCCATGGAGCAGGCTGTTACTGCCAGATGTATGTATAGAAGCTCTGGAACAGCAGGTCTTAAATTTTTGTCGGGAAGAAAATGATTAACTTTTCTTAGAGGAGAATGAATGAATGAATGAATGAATGAATGAAAGAATGAATGAATGACCGAAGTTTGTATAGCGCGCAGCTACTCCGTCTGGAGTGTCCCGGCGCTGACAGTTCACATGTGCATACTCAGTTTTTAAATAGCCATGTTTTCAGTTGTTTTTTAAAGTGGGAGAGCACTGTTAGTGATCTCAGAGCTGCTGTCAGTTTATGCCAGATGTGGGCTCCCAAAAAGCCAAAAGATCTGCCGCCTCTACGTTCCAGACGAGCTTTGGGGATGCAAGCCAGGTTGGCGATGGACGATCTGAGTGTCCTGGTAAGCACATAACAGCTGACTCGTTTTCTGAGATAGGAGGCCCCTGTGCCATGGAAGGCTTTGAAAAAGATAACCAGAGCCTTAAATGTTATTCTTTCCCTAACTGGGAGCCAGTGTAGGGACTTCAGATGGGGGGGACATATGAGATCTGGGCTTCGGTTTAAGAATCGCCCTTGCAGCTGAATTTTGCACGTCCTGGAGCCGCTGGAGCAGGTAGTCCGGCAGACCCAGATAGAGGGCATTAGCGTAGTCCAGTCTGGACGTGATCAGGGCCTGAACCACTGTCCTCCTGGAATCCTGGGGTAGAAGCGACAGAAATTTCTTTAGCATCCGTAGTAGTCCAAAGCAGGTTCCTACTAGGGCTTGAACTTGGGACCGCATCGAGAGCTCATTATCAATGTAGATGCCCAGGTTTTTCAATATCGATTGGGCAGTGCTGGGGGAGGGGAGATCTGATGGCCACCACTGATTCCACCTGTCCTCTACTGGTTGGCCGAAGAATATGATCTTGGTTTTGTCGGGATTGCACTTAAGCTAATTCTGCTTCAGCCACTTAAAAACATTGGTGAGGCAGGATCTAATTGCATCCCCATTAAAATCCTCCCCTTTCTTACATGAAAAAATCAGCTGCGTATCATCAGCAAAAGAGACTATTTTTGCGCCATATGCCTCTGCTAATGATGCTAGTGGTGACATGTATAGATTGAATAGGGTAGGACTTAATGCGGAGCCCTGCGGGACTCCCACCTTTATGTTTGGCATTGTGGCTGAGATTGGGGGGGGTCCAGATAATCTGCTCCCTGTTTTCCAAAAAGGATGTAATCCATGCCAAAGCATTCCCTTCTATGCCCATGTTATTTAGTCTGTTTAAGAGCATCCCATGGGGCACCGTATCGAATGCCGCCGACAGATCTAACAAGCTCAATATTGCTCTTCCCCCACCATCCAGCTGATCTTTAAGGTGTTCAGTGACTTCCAGCAAAGCAGACTCGGTGCTGTAGTTAGCCCTAAACCCAGATTGCGTGGGGTGCAGGAGATTGTGTACCTCCATGTACTCCGTAAGTACATTATTGACATGTTTCTCCACAACTTTGGCAAAAGCAGGGAGAAGGGAAATAGGTCTATAGTTGGTTGGAGTGTTGGGGTCTGCGTTAGGTTTCTTCAGGAGAGGCAGAATTTTCGCCTGCTTCCAGATAGATGGCATGACACCCGTTACCAACGAGGAGTTGAGAACCTTGTTGACTGGCGCGTTTAAGGTGGCTGCTAGTGCCGGTATCAATTTAGCAGGACACGCATCAGTAGGTGACCCAGACTTGAGGCCCAAGAGATAAGTGAGTGAGTCTTCAGGTTTGATGGCGTGGATTTGTGATAGTGGCGGCCTTTGTGAGAGTACCTCCGAGGAGGAGCACGGAAGGACACATCCCACCTGAGAGTAGTGGGAAGGTGTGATTTCTTCCGCCTCCGAGGAAAATGACTGTTAGATCACCTTTATTTTATCATGGAAGAAACAGGCCACCTGATTTGCCCAATTGGCTGATGGCGGTGCTACTTTGATCTCTGCTTTCGGGGCTGTGAATGATTTAACGATTTTAAAAATTTCCTTGCCTCTGTTGTTAGTGTTTGCAATTCTATTTTCCAAATAATTCATTTTGGCCCTCCTTGCTAGTTTATAGTGTGCTTTCAGTGCTGCCTTATAAGTATTTCTGTCCTCTACAAGATACTGCCTGCGCCATTTCCTTTCTAATTTTTTACAATTACTTTTGCTGGTTCTCAGCGATTCGTCGAACCACTGAGCCGAATGGCCGGCTCTCTTAGAGGTACGTTTGGTCATAGGAGCAGCTGCCTCAATGTTAGTCCTCAACCAATCTTCTACCAAGTGGGCGTCTGTTTCAGGGTTGCCCACTAGAGAGGGGGCAGAGGCGTCAAGCGCAAACTTAAGTGAAGGAATATCTGTTTTATGGATAGCTCTATAAGTGAGCTCTGACTTTGTCTCCACTAAAAGGTTGGACTTCCCTATGACTGGAATCCGAAAGTTTACCAGGAAGTGGTCTGACCAAACTTGCTGTCTTGGATGATCCACCACCACCTGTAAGTCACAGAAAATTTGGTCTAGTGTGTGTCCAAATTTGTGGGTAGGACCTGAAACAAAAGGGATGAGATTGCAGCTTGCCGTGATTTCTAACAAGGCCCTCACCTGGGAGTCCGTAGGCTTGTCAAAATGCAAGTTCAGGTCCCCTAGAATGAGAAGGTGCTTATATTTTAGTGTAAGTGAGGTGATGCATTCATGTAGAGAATTAATAAAGTTCCCTACTGCACCAGGTGTTCTGTAGATAAGCATTCCCGTGATGCATTGGTGAGGTGAGACCACGCAGCGAAACCCTAGACACTCTGCGCCTTCTACCTGGTCAAGTAGAATAGGGGAGCATGCTAGTTCCTGTTTGTAGACCACAGCGACCCCTCCTCCGGTCCCTGCCTGCCTGTCCATTTTCAGGATTTTATAGCCATCTGGAATGGCCAAGGGGAGAGAGCTAATACCAGGCCGTGTTTGTTTTTTGAAAATGTGTTCCTTGAGGGTGAGGTTGGTGTCCAGAGTGAATTCATGTGACTTGGCATTTGGTGAAATTTGAGGCTCAAATCCATTTAGGTTCATCTCATTGAGCCTGGTGTGTTGCTCTTGGCAAATAACATGAAGTCTGTCTTGGATGGGTTGAGCTTTGTCCATACCTGAATGATGTGCAGGCAGGGTTTGAGGTGTTAGATGTCTGAAGCACAGGACATTTTCAACAAGAGTTATATATCATCAGCATATTGGTGAATCTTGATGTTATTACTTGTAAGAAGAGTACGAATGGGCTAAATACAGAGGTTGAATATAATAGCAGACAGTGTGGAATCCTGGGGGACTCTGCAATGATAGGAATCTTTTGGGACCTCAAAGTGCCAATTTTAACAAACTAGTGCAGGTTGGAAAGGTAGGAGGAGAGCCAGTTAAAGGCATTTGTGTTGAATCCCATTTGAGACTCCAAGACTCACATGAAGGTGGGATAGTTGACTGCATCAAAGGCAGATAAGAGGTCTAGAACTATCAAGAGGCAGGTGTAGTCCTAATCTGTTCTCAGAAGGCAGTGCTTAATTTGTAAAACAATAAGTACCAGGGCCCTCATTAGAAGGCTTCTGCAGTGTGCACAACCCATTGCCCCTAGAAGTATGGGCATTCAGCCTATTCCAGGCCCCCAAATCTATAAGAATGTCTTGAGTGGCATGTATTAGTTGTTTAGGTCTCGCCTACGCAGCGCGCATGCGCTGCATAGGAGAGACCTTTAGCGATCGGCACAGCTTTGGGGGCAAAAACGTGCACGTGTGGCGATTCCCTTGCGGGAGCGCGCGGCGCCATATGGTGGCGCCATATGGTCACAATCATCGCACCTTGCTGCACGCTCCCGCAAGGGAATCGCGCAGGCCCCCTCCCTGCTGCCGCGCGCGTGTGCTGGTTTATTTTGTAGGTTACCACTGGCGCAAACATGGGGATTACACGTACAAATCTTTACTTAAAGCATAATAGTGTGTGCCTTTAAAGATCGCCTTTAAAGATGTTGCCGCACGTGCCTACACGTAAAGGAGCTACTATTAATTCCCCGGGGGCTGTGGGGCTCCTCCTTTCACCCAGTGACCTGCTCCTAAATAATGTTGCCGCGAGTGCCTACACGTTACATAATGTGTACAATAATGTTGAAGTGTACTATATTACCTTGAGAGATATTTTGGTATCTCGCATCTTTGATGGCATACTAAATAATTAACTCGCGCCACGACTCGCACCTGAAACTACACCAGTTAGAAAGTACTACACCAGTTAGAAAGTCGGGCCGGAAGTCAAAGTCGACCGTAAGCAGAGGCAGGCCACGGAATTGCTGCTCTCGCTGCCTATCCTGGAGTGAGGTATAATCTAAAAGTTGATAATGCTGCCTAATAAAAATATACTTTTACACTACTTAGCGTACCGCACGTTCATGATGACATTTATTCTGAACAGACTGCCACACTGCAGTCTTTGCTCACTGTACTACTTCGTTTTCAGCATTGTTCACACGCACTAACCCCTTTTGTGTCCTGGGGTGAGCCACTACGGTGCTGGTCGGCCCTGCTTGAAAACAACTACTCGCTCCTCGCACAGGTGTCATTGCTAATATTTTTGATGCTTCCCTCGTCTTCATTGCTTGATTTTGCTCACAAAAAAGTGTTACTTGTAGTCATTGGAATATCACACATAATTACACTGAAATTAGGAAAATGTGACAATGGCAATCGGAAACCTTGGCAGCTGTGAGTCACTAGGGCTTGCACCCGAGTATTTGAGTTACATAATTTCTTTTTAGAGGCGGTGTGCAATCAGCAGCTGCCTGCAGTCAGTGAGCGCCAGGCCCGGAGTTAGAGAACTGTAGGTAGAAGTCGTGGCAAAGCTGCAGGAGAGGCTACCAGCTGCGGGCAGTGAAAAAGTGTGACTGTGTGAAGTATGGCTGTACAGTGTACTGCACCAGGGCATGTTGTGCCACATCGTGTTATATGAAAATACATTCTTAATGCATTCTGATTAATGCAAAGTGATGCAGCAAAAAGCTGTAAGGAATAAACACTGTCTTCCACCTCTGTCATCTAAGTGCCGGTGTTCCCTCAGTCGGAGATCGCTAACACTAGTGCCTTTAATTAGTTATCTGCTGGACACAGTGCGTGCTTAGCAGAGTTTTGCTGCTACCTTAATCATGGCACCAAAGGTCCAGGTCTCTGTTGTGGCTGACGCTGGCTGATGCATGTGTGCTCTGCTCAGCTGACAGCTCGGTTGAGACAGAACTGCACCCTGCAGGATGGCACTGTCACTGACAGACTTCTGGTCAGTGCAGGCTGAGTGGCAGCAGGATGTTTTGATTTCAAATTCCGTGGGGGTTCCCTGGTGACTATAAAAGTCATGGTGAGACTGAGAGCAGGCGCCGTGTGTGGAAAGGCATAGGGCATAGCTGTAAAATTGCGCCACTCCATGACCTCTCACCCTTACTATAATCTACATCTGCAGATGGGCCAGTATTGCCCCCAGCACATCACAACACTGTCAGATCACCTGTCTGCACCAAGTGACCCAACAGTCTCCAGCTACAGCGACCAGGCTGAGCAGCAGGAATGATTTACCCAGCACTCAATTAATCCGTGGGTAAGTGAAAGATAAAGTGGTGATTAATAATGTTCCTGCTACAGAGAGATCAGAGTTGTCTCGTGCAACTTTTGACTTACCAGTAGCACAGAAGGTTAACATGCCTGCCACAACAAACGTGTATTATGGATATCAAAGAACAGTATTTTATGTGGCTAGCTCATGAGGTTACTGCTTTTGTCACAAAGATGCTTTTCTTACTTGCAATCATAAATTTCAATCCAATTCTACACACTGGCCTACAAACTATTATCAAAGACATCCGCTGCATGTAAAGGCATAGTATGACCGGAGTCGTAGTGACCGAGCTGGCCTGTACTGTGGTGATGCACGCTCTGTCACTCACACTAGTGCCAAAGTACTTATATCCTAATTTTATTTAATTTAGTTAAGTTACACCTCTGCTCACAGTTCTGTACTGACTGTGCTCAGTAGTCTAGAACTTCGACTGTTCATTAGATGGGGTCCAGGGTCTGTAGCGCACTTCTTCACCAGCTCCTTTACTTTAATAAACCGTCACTTTGGCATTCATTTATCACTACCAGGCCCTCCTGTGAAGTTCTTGCCCTTCCATTTCTGGTGCTTTGCAGCGGTTTTAGAATCTTCCTAGAGTTTCTGGTTCCTCAGATGGCTGTAACTTCTGATATTTAAAGGTTTTCCCTCTTCTTCGTGGCTGGATTTTACTTGCGAGAAAGTGTTAATCATAGCTGGTGAAATGTCACTCATAATTTTACTGAAATTATGAAAATGTCACACACAAGCAATCCGAAACCTTGAAAGTAAGGGTTACCAACAGGCCGATAGTTTTGTTGTTTTCAATTGAAAGTTTACTATTATAAACATGTTAGATTGGTCCATGGTGAGATGTATATTACATTTGCTCTTGCTCAAGCATAATTAATCTCATTACAATTGGTGTCTTTTTGTTGTAAAGATGCATATACCACCCACATGCACCCCCGCAACACACACTACCCATATGCATCCCTCCAACACACACCATATAACAACGCACCACCACAATCCACACCATGCCACTGCCCCCATGTCACTGCACGAAGCAGAACTTAGACACCAAGTTTGCAGAACAGAGCACAATAGCCACACTGCTCTACAACATACCTTAAAAACATTGCGAAAGCCAATATTTCTGGATAAACACTTATAAGTTCCCAAAGGCAAGACCTATTGGCTATGCCAATGCTTGTTTTAATTTGTATTATTAATAAACAACTATTGATGTGCTCATTTCTAAATTAATCAAACAGTGCCACCATGTGGCAGACTGTTATAAGTGCAGGTGTTGACAGTTAAGTGATGGTGCTGAGCACCAGAAGCCACTGGTTCAAATTAAGCACTGCCAGAAGGGCATAATCTACAATGTTTAAGGTAGTGGTGCCTGTGCTGCAGCCTGATTTGAAGTCAGACTGGCAGATGAATAGGAGATGGTCATCAATGATGTGTTCTTGGAGTTGAACATAAACTGCTTTTTCAATGATCTTGCCAATGAATGGTCGGTAGTGATGGGTCAGGAGTTAGCGAGGTTGTCATGGTCTATTGTAGGTTTCTTTAGGAGTCAGAAAATGTGGCCTTTCGGGAGAGCTTCTGGGAAGATGCATTGAATGAGGAAGGCATTGACAATGATAAATAGGGGTGAGAGAGTGTCCCCAAAAAGAGCTTTAAAGAAGGTCGAGGGTAAGACATCTGCTTCATAAGAATTGGCTTTGAGGGAGTTGAGTATGTTGGTAAGAACAGTGAGAGATAGAGCTTTGAAGGCTGACCATTGCAGAATTCTACTGGAAAGGGTGGGCCTAAGAGATGAAGCAGGCTTGGTGTTGTCGATGTGCTGTCAGATCTTCTGTATTTTTTCAATGAAGAAGAGCTTGATGGCATTGAACTTTTCTCTGGAGTGAGAAGTAGGTGTGTCTGGAAGGAGTTGATGCAGCGCTTGATTGTCTTGAAAAGTGTTCTGCTTCTACTGGTGGTTTCATTGATAGTGATGGTATACTAATTTGCATTGGTGGATATGATGAACACGTATCACAAAGCCGTCAAGAGCTCTGTTTTTCTTTCATTTTCATCCTTTCTGCCGATGGATCGTTTATTGTCAGAAAGATCTTTAGAGTACCAGTGTGCTGAAGCCTTCAGCTTACACTTGCATGTTTTAATTAGGGCTGGATGTTCACATAGTTTTCCAAAAAGTGTTGAATTGTTTAAAAGGGTGTTGGAACTGGCTGTGGAGTTTATAGGGTGTCAGATGAGTTCAGGCATGGGGTTGTCTATGGAGAAGGTTTTGAAGGATTTGAAGGTTTTGTCTTCTCTTTTGTGTTGACTTTGGTTTGTTGGTCCAAGACTGAGCAGGGAGAGAGGAGTGGTAAAGTGGTCAATCCAGTCCAGAGGTATGGGTGGTTTGCAGTGGACTGAGGAGATGTTGAGAATATAAGGTCAAGGATGTGGCCTTTGGAGTGTGTTGTTGTGTGACATGCTATACCACTTTGAGTGTGTCGATAAGCTTGTGTTGTCTTGGAGGTTGAAGTCACCCAAAAGGGTAGTGTGGGCATGTTGGATGGAAAAGGTGGTGAGGAGATCTGAGAATTCATCACTGAAGTCTTTGTTCTCTCAGGGAGGCCTGTGGATGAGATGGAAGGAGCCCATCTGAGTTGTAGAAAGTCGGAAATGGCATGCCAGTAGCACCTTACTTCATTAAACAGTTCTGCGAATGCTGATTTTTTTTTTTTTAAAGGATAGTATTTCACAAAAAGCTGGACTTTCAGCTGGCATTTATTAGGGTACAATTTAGATAAGAATGCAGACTTCAAAAACAAAAGTTGTATGTTCCCTAATAAAAATAAATGTAATCACACCGATAAGTTTTAGGTCCGGTGTTTATGTTAAAACTATATGTATAATATGCTCACTTATAGAGGCTTACAGCCAGACATTTTCATCCATGGGTCTATTATTTGTCATTCATATTTTTCACAAACCCACCGCAGCATACAGGATGGGACAATGGGTCTGTCCACTTCAACCAACTTCACTGTGATTGACAGCATTCTGCCCTTTCATAAGGAGCATATTCAAGTTCTCTTCAGTGCCTGGTAATATTTTGGCAATGTGTGCTTTTAGAGAGGCTTTTCCAGTGGTTGTTGACCTATGTCATTGGGAGGCATTCGGTTCTGCTGCTCACTATAGCATTATGTTGTATTTTAGATGCTTTTCCTGATCAGAGTAAGGCATGTAGCTCTGTGTGTATGAATGTTCTTTGTATTCTGCAATTTCAGTTGAATGAATTGCAAATACTGAAATTAAATGATAAAATTCCTCACGTCTTTATTCTTCTTATCCGCGTTTTTTCCCTTTTCTGCTGTTTCTTATTAGATGCATTTATCAATCGTAAGCAACACTGTACATACTTTCCAGAAAATTCATGAATCTACACATTGTAGACTGATGCCTACAATTTGTTTAGAGTTACTCATTTTCAGGGATTCACAAAATCCAAAATGAATATACCATGAGAATCTAAGTAACAACAATATTTCTGATAGAAACTTAATAACTTGTGCTTTATTTAGCACAACATAGTGCCGCTACAAGGCACTTTAAACAATAGATGCTATCAGCCAATTTATGGTACTCAAGTTACCAACTCAGAAGAATAGAAGCGTGAGCCAGCCTTGCTGGGATTTGCACTCATGGCCATAGCACACTTCTCTAGTCCTGTTCATTTTTCATTCTATCTACTCACGTTGCCTATCTGCATGTGAAGTAATCCTCTGGATCTCCCTTATAACACATCTCTCTTCATTTAACATTCATGGGGCACTGATATCAAGTTCACCATCTCACACACACATCCCTTTGCACATATCTCTCAGCAGGCCTTTCAGTCTTAATGCTCTCACCCCACTCACACATTTCCTCAGGACCCCTTTTCTATATTGCATGTGCATGCTACATACGTTACAGGGAGTAGCAGTCACTGGGTGACAGAGGGCCTAATTTATGAGGGTTTGCCTTAGAGCAGTGCCACAGGCCTTCCTGCTGCGCTGCCCTACGGCAAAAGAAAAGGGCAGGAATGCACCGTATCTATCAGATACGGCACATTCCTGTCCTTTTCCACTGTGCCGGCGCACAATGGGCTGCTGTGCGCCAACACCGTCACCTTTGCACCATGGTGCAAGGGTGCCTGCATTGCGGAGATGATTATTTTTGTGCATGAAGGGAAACCGTCCTGCACAAAAGCAATCACAAGATGCTTTGTCCTCTTTCTATGTGTGCTGCAGAATGCAGCATACATAGAAAAAGGAAAAGCGTGGAGAAATAAAGATATTTCTCCTGGTTGTGCCTCCCTTAGGTTTTTGGTGCTGCCTCAGAGTTACGATCTCTTTGAAACCTGGGGCAGTGTCAAAAAGCTATGGATGTTGCTGGGAACGCCCCCAGCAACACCCTTATAATGCAGAACACTTCGTTAAAGGGAACGATATTTACGAGACAACATTAAGCCAAAAAAAGTGGCTTGCTGCTGTCTCCTAAATATGGAACAGGCTCCTGCGCCACCAGAGCAACATAAATGTGTGCTGCTCAACGCAGTCTTGTGCTATATTAAGCACCTATTAAAATCGATTAACATACTATGCAGTACTCGCAGTGTTTCTAGTCAGCGTTAGTATATGGCACTGTGGCTCTGCTCCCTTGCCCACATCCTATCTCCCTCCTTTCTACAATTTCCACACACGTTCTCTCTTCCTGGAAATTCAGTCGGGAATAGAAAATGTTCAGGAAATTTTCAAAAATTAAAACGTGCAAAGAATGTGGAAAATTACCAAAATCTGGAAGACATCTGCACAGAACTACAAAAATCGCATTTCCAACAAAAAAGATGATCTCTGAGCCATAGGAAGAGGAATACCAAATTTGTGAAAATATTGTCAAACGTCTTCAGGAAAAGTAGGTAATATAAGAGAAAAATAATGAAACAATCTAAATCTAACGTCACTCGTTGTACTTATTTTTAGTGATACAGAATGTTTAGACATCAAGCTAAATAAATGTATCGGGATTCTGCCCCCATCTTGCATTCAGCTACCTTTTGAGAGTCCTGATCTCAAGGTCTCCTTCTGGTAAACACCCATGAACCTCTCTCAGTTGCCTTTCTGTGTCCTGATGTCCCAATACAAGGTAATCTGCACCCTTCCTCAGACTCCCCCAGCATGTTTGGACACCTAACAGCGCCCACAAGCTTTCTGCATACAGCCTCTAGTGAGTGACTGAGTGACTTGGGTTAGGCAGCCTTTCCATGAGATTCACTATGGAAGGGCCACTGTCAGTAGCGGCTGGTGTGGTGAGGCGGGCAACGGGGAGGTGGGGAGGAGGGGGGGGAAACAGGCAATATACATTTTTAAAAAATACAAAGAACTTACCTGCCGCCGGACACTCCTTTCCGTGTCCTCACTGCGGCAGGCCCTGGATGTGGTCTCCTTCCTCCTGGCGCTCTCCTCGGCTGACTCAGGCAGAAAGGGAAGGACTTCCGCCCCAGTAAAATGCAAAACCAGCCAATCCTGGAGCTGTGCTGCAGCTCCAGGATTGGCTGGAGCAGGCTAACCCAGCACTCATTTTGAGGCTGGGGGCCTGTGGCTGCAATCCCTTGGGTGTTTGTCAGCCTTGGGATTACAGGCTCAGATGTGTGCAGGTCACATTGGTCGGCTGTAGGCAGCCGGCCAATCTGACCTGCACACTGGCAGGGCGCTGCATTACTAGTGCAATGGCACTGATCAGCCACGCCCCCTGCCATCGTGCTGTAACAGCACAAGCCTTGGTCACATTAATAAAATGGTATTTATTATCATTTTATTAATGTGTGGGCCTGCTGCACTCGCAGCAGGCGGGGCAACGCTCCTCCGCCATAATGGAGGAGCTACCGCTGGCCACTGTTTAGTACATCCTGCAACTCAGCTGGGCTGGTATTAATATTATTGATACGAAGTCAGTGTCTGTAGTGTTGATAGTCTACTTTAATAGCCTCTACTATTGGCCCCTCTGCTTGGCTGCAGTCATTCCTGCTTCCTTTCTGTTTCTTTCTGCCTACTGACTCAGGCAGAAATAGAAAATAGCAATTAATTTCCAAAACTGAAGACAGCCATAAGACATTTGTAAAATGCCTTTCTAGTAGAAATTAAGGAGTAAGGCCCAGATTCTGATAGCTGACAGGCAACGCAGCACCCAAATATTCTGCCCTGCATTGCGTGACAGGGAGGAAGCTGGAGAGTGCCATATTCACATAGAAATGGCTCTCTCTTACTTCAGCTACCGAGCACCATGCACACACCTTAGCGCCTTAGTGCTAGGGTGGGTGCTTGAGTCTCTATGCTTGGACAAGTGAAAAAGCTTTGCCTACTTTCTATGTGTAATGCACATTGCAGCACGCATGCAAATTCGGAAAAGCAGGGAGAAATGAAAACATTTCTCCGTGTAATGCCTGCTTTACTGTGGCGTTAATTCTTGGCGCTAAACCCTTTCTACTTTTGTTTGAGAATAGGGTTTAGCGTCAAAAAGTATGGGTGGTAGCACAGATACACCCATGTACCACCCATGTAACGCAAAATAATGCAAAGCAGCATTTCGCACTGCTCTGCGCAACTTTTCCATACAAACCAACCTAAATACCAATTTACGTTGGTTTGTGAATCTCCAAAAAGGTTTAGCATCGGTTTAGTGTCACAAAAGTAATGCTAACCCGACGGTAAACCTTTGAGAATCTGGGCCTATGTGTTTTCTGCAGTAAAATCTGTAACATAGGTATGAGCTGTCTCTACTATAGTCTACCACCAGCTCTATCAACGTCATCTAATGCAAGGATATCTTGTGATAGTCAGCCATCAAATATCTTAATTACCTTTTCTGAATAGCCATCCTTAAGTCCCCATCACTTCAATTTCATCTCGAAGTCTGTCCAATGAAAAGGTGCACACAAGGAATCTAAGAGTAAGCACCTTTAATGCCCTTGCACAACATGGGAAGCTCTCTGTATTTATTGCATGTGCAAGACACATTTAGATTGTGCTTGTTCAAATAATGACTTAGATCTAGTGTTAACGTGGAATTGCACTGATACAATCTTTTGATCTGTGCAATCCCATTCTGACACTGTTAGTAATACATTTTGCACATGTGCTACTATTTTTTGCTCATGTGATAATACGTATGGGGCACACACTCAATCTAGGGGACTTGCTTATGAGAGCCTTGCGTCAATTTTGCACTGCATAAAGTGGTACATGCATGACGCAGGGCTCTCATAAAGATTTATGAAGCCAAGCAAAGCCGCATAAAGGTGTGGCCTCATAAATCATGAGTAAGGGGAAGCAAGCAAATCCCTATGTCGCCTTACTCTGCACTGGGGAGGCATTCCATGGACATTGCGGTGGGTTTCCCATGCAACACCCACGGAATTTGACGCTGCCCCAGATTTACAAAGTGATGTAAACCTGGGGAATATGTTTATTTCTCCTTGTTGTTTCCTCTTTCCATGTGTGCTGTATTTTGCAGCACACATAGAGGAAAAGGCCTCTTTGGATTGTTTTTGTGCAGGAAGGTGGCCCTTCCTGCACAAAAACAATCCTGCCTGAAATGGAGGCACTCTTGCACCATGGTGCAAGGGTGCCTACATTGGCGCTAGGCTGCCAAAATTGCACCAGTGCAGTCAGAAAGGACAGGAATTGCTTAAATACGGTGCATTCCTGCCCTTTCACTTTGGCATAGGGCAGCAAGGTGCCTTTCTGCACTGCCCTATGTCCAAATGCCACGAGTGAGGCCCTGAATGTGTAGCAGAAACGTAAATAACAGGGTTAGTCCCTTTGTGTTTATGAACTGTGCTGTCTTAAATAATACATTACAACTTATGGCCACACCATGCATGTTCCAGCAATTTTCCATATTTTTGCTTCATGGAAACGACAAGTTTTTGAGTCACTGTTCAGACCTCAAAAACAAATCATTGCTGAAAGGATTCAATTTCTAGATGTGCTGAACAGTGCTAACTCAAATGAAATGGCACATCAATTGACTTTCTAACACATTATTATATTTAATAATTCTTTCTGTGCCTAATTAATATCATTCTTTTTTCCACTTAGTTGAGCATCAGTCAAATTTCATTTCAGATTCTACTTTAGATACTGCATGTTAAAACGATGAATGTAGTCTATACAGGCTAAATGTCCTATACTTATAACGTGCTATACTTGTAAAGTTGTTTCGTTTTTCTAGATGCTTAAATTACATTGTAATCTATTCCCTTCAGCTGCAAAAAGCGTGCAATAAATGTATGCCCAGACATGTGGTTGGAAGAAGACGGTGCCAGATATCACCTAACTATTTAGGCCTTGATTATAAGTGACCGGGTGTGGGGTGCGATATATATCACACCTATTAAAATCTGATACCACTGACTTTGGAATTTAACAGAGGAGATCAATATCACCTATTTCAAGCTTTTCTCTTTCAAATGGGGAATAACATGTGGAATTTGTCAATTTCCGCACCAAATTCTGCCTGTCGCAGTGAATAACAGCCAACACTCCTGGTTAATTCTGGCAGGTTTGACCTGCTGAAATGTATCCAGGGGGAGTGGAATTTATTGCAACTGGCAATTAATAGATTAGGTAATCTATGACCCATATACATGTGAGTTAATTATGGGGGCACTCTTCGAGACCTTACAGGGGCTCACTACAAACAACGCGTGACTCTGAAGGGCATAGAAGATCTGATTAGGAATGAAAAATAAGAGCTGAAAAGAAATTGAAAAGAAACGCATTGCCATCCTACCAGGAATCAAGGGTGAATCATACACTGCTCTGCACAAGATATCTACCACTAAAGCATGAAGACAAACATTATGCAGCTTCTGACAATGCATCAACAGTAAAGTACAGATGCGAAATTGCATACTTCCAGTGTACTTTCCAGACCACATTAGCACTCTCTCCAACCACTCAAATGTAAGTTACACAAAAAAGAAAGTGACTACCTAGGTTAGGAAGTGTCAACATCGAATTCATAGTGACAGAAACCAAATGCCTGCTCAGTGAACACACTTCGGGGGTTCTACACCCTACTAGGTGCCAGGGTTGGCTCCTCCACTAGGGCGGAGGAGCGTCACCCCACTGCTTTCTCGCAGTGCGAGAAGCAGAATCATAAAGTGGTAATAACTTTCAGTTATTACTATTTTATGTTTGGTTGCGGGTGGGCTGGTGGGCGGGTCTGCTCTGCGAGCAGACAGGGGAGGAGTGGTGTGCCTGCCACTCCAGAGTGCGCAAAGACTGTTTGGTCAGCCCCCTGGGGCCGCCCAAACCAGTCATGTGCACTCTGCCCTTCTCCATGTAGGCTGCATTGCAGCCTGCACGGAGATGATGGCCTCCCCATAAGCCCCTGGCTGGGCAGGTGCCCGACCAATCACAATGCTGCTTGCAGCATTGTGATTGGTTTAGTGGAGGGAGCCTGGCTGCCTGCTTCTGCTTCTTGTTCCTGTGAGCAGGAGAGCAGGAGCAGAGAAGACGCGGGACCTGGCCGGTGGAAAGGTAAGTTTATTATTATTTTTTTAATTAAATTAACCCCCCTCCCGCGCGACCCCCCCCCCACCCGCGAGCCATGTCAGCCGCGACTGCTAGGTGCTGAAACCGCCTTCAGCTAAGGTAAAAACATCACTCAAACAGTGCTTAATTTGAGCCGGTGGTTTCCGATGCTCGGCACTTAAATGTCAGCACCGGCTCTTGTGACAGTCTGCCAGTGGTGGCGCTGTCTGCCTTATTAGGGATGAGCACAACAACGGCTGTTTATTTATTGCATATACATGAACAATGACTAATAACTGCCACCCAAGCCATTCTTATAGCTTTGGGGGCCTGGAATAGTCTGAATTGCCACACTTGTTAGAGTGTGATGGTTAGTAATTGAGTAGATGCTGTCGTTGGCAACGCTGGCAGGGGAAAATGTACGGTGCAAGCTGCAGTGGCCTCCTAAAGAGGGCCCAGGCACTTATTTTTTTACAAATTAAGCACTCACTCGATTATTCAGTATAATATTACAAGTTGGATCATAAGCTTCTTCAAAAGCAACAGCTGGTGAACTGGGCTGAGAGATCAGGATTTGCCCGGAAATTATCCCAGTGTTTTTATCAGCTCTGGAGTGTTGCAACTACACTTGACACCCATTGGCAACCAATGCTGGAAAGTGGGAGCAAGGTGACGGGCTAATACTTTATAAAACATTTAAATAAATTAATAAAAAAACAAACAGATCAATGTCAAGTATAAAAGTGAACAAATAATAAAGCAAGATAACAGACACAGTAACAGAAAGCCAGGAATTCATATTTTATCAAGAGGACAATTCCACCAAGGAATGAGCGATAACAAAACTTCATTTTTATGAGCACAGTTAAATCATCCAATACATTTCACAGGTTTATATCTTATAGGTCATGAAGCTAGCAAGCAATAAGTGCAATGCATATTTTACAATTCAAATGCAAACCTTTGCAATCAGGAATTTAAAAAAACAGTACAACCCCAGTTAAGATGTGCAGTAACAAGAAAAGAGAAAATGCTCTTAACGTTTGAAAGAGCAAGCATGAGCTCAAGCATCAATGGTGTTCTATTGGTCATGCACATTTTGGTAGCTTAAGTCCCCAAAGGCTGGATATTCATGTTAATCTCATAAAAAATGACACTGTCATCTCCTGGTTCATTGAGGATTATTTATTTCTACTTCTGCCACCATTTTATCATATCCCAGCATCTTAAAATAAATGGCCAAAGGGGTTGTGCCCATTAGAGGTATGGCATGATGTTTACAGAGCCAAATAAAGCATTTGATTTCATCTACATATTAATTAATGCAGGGGCATTTGATAAATGTATTAATTGTTGTTCTGCAATTGTTATGATCAGGTCTTTGTGCCAGCTCCCCCTGCAACAGTTCTCTTATTCATCTTGCCCGTAGTCCCCTACTCTCTGCTGCCTGTCTACCTGCTTCCCTCTGTTTCTGCCACCCCTGCTCATTTCTTGTTTTGTTTTGCCTTTTCTGCTTGTTTTTCTGCCCTCTGGTTTGCCTTTTCTGCTCGTTTTCTGCCCTCTTTTACCTTTTTCTGCTAGTTTTTCTGTCCTCTGTTTAGCCTTTTCTGCCCTCTGTTTAGCCTTTCTGCTCATTTTTCTGCCCTCTGTTTAGCCTTTTCTGCTCATTTTTCTGCCCTCTGTTTTGCCTTTTCTGCTCATTTTTCTGCCCTCTGTTTTGCCTTTTTCTGCTCGTTTGTCTGCCCTCTGTTCTGCCTTTTCTGCCAGTTTTCTGCTCTCTGTTTGGCCTTTTCTGATTGTTTTTCTGCCTTCTGTTTTGCCCTCTTCTGCTCTGTTTTGCCTTTTCTGCCCTCTGTTTGCCTTTCTGCTCGTTTTTCTGCCCTCTGTTTTGCCTTTGCTGCTAGCTCGTTTTTTTGCTCTCTGTTTTTGCCTTTTCCTGCTCATTTCTTCCCTCTTCCCGTCATTTCCTCTAAATCCTGGCTTTTTAACTGAGAACTCGCACCCAAGCGCCCAGATACTCCCATGGGTGTCGGTGCAGCGCTCTACAAATGCTCATTGATTGATTGATTTGATCAGTCAAAATGTGATTTAAAGTTATGTATTCATTTTGTGTATTTGTATAATCATAAGCAAGATTGGTCTGATGGCTTAGTGGACAAATGCTTTCATTGCAGGGGTCTGTGTTTATATCTAGGTGGCTAAACTTAACTTTTGATCTTTCTAAGGACAATGAAATGAGGACCACTGAGTAAATATCTCTTATTTAGTGCCCAAGACAACCTCCTGGGTGAATGTGTGCTCTACAAACACACATTATGTTATAAGCAACATGTTAACCACAGTTAAAGTGGCCTCTGTTTGGAGGAAGATCACCACAGTGAGATAACACTGATGTTTTGTTGCTGGGACAAAAAAAGTATAGCTCATTTTTGCCTTACCTTTGCGCCTCTTTAATCCAGATAAGAGGATTATTTAACATAAAGGCATTCCCAGTTTTAAGATAGGCATATTCCTCTTAACTAAGTTATATTTGTTAGTTTAATGTCCTGACACAGATTGTAGTGATCCATCTACTCTTTTCCAAAAAGATGGTCTCTTAGTGTACATTGAAGCCGAAAAACTCTGTTTGTTAATTTTTCTTAAAAGTATTTGCATATTTTCGATAATTAGACTCAGTGGTATAATTTGTGAAGAAAGTGACGGAATTGCCCAAAAGTGAAGCTTTGATTAAATACCAGTGGATGAAAGCTTTCCAATTGGTACAATGTCATAATAAATAGTTAGTTTCATGGACAATTGCACATAAAGAAAGTTGTTAACTATCCAGAAGTTTAATAAATCAAACCAGTCTTGGCTATTTTGCAAAACAACTTCACTGATTAAAATTGTTGTCAGAAAAGGATAATACTTCACTATGAATGTTAACGGGTTACTTCAATGTAGGGCTTTATCCCATTGGGGTCACAAGTGGAATCTGAACTGAACGTCTTGCTTGAGAGATAGTCCTTAGACAAAGAATGATGTCAAGTGAGAATGATCTCTGCCCATGGCAGTATGCAAGACAAGAGTAATGTGACCCGAGTCCAATATCAATACTGAGCTGGTTTTACCATCCCTGAAATTTCTTGCTTTGGAATGTTGATTATAAAATTATAGAGTCCCAGGACAGAGGTGCCAAAGTTTTTATTATGCCTGTATAGTTGGTGAAAAACGGAAAAAGTTGTCCTTTTCTAGGGACCGCTGCCCCATTCTGATGACCTTTGTTATTAAAAGGAGGGTTATTTGCATTAAATAAGGCATTCAAATGAGCTGTGTGGCAGTGGGTACTGCCTCAGTGGTGTGTTAATAGGTATGTAATGAACACAACACATACAGGACAGGAGTGTCTATTATCTACACGTGTTATCATTGATAATATCATTAATCGTTTTTAGAAACTTCACATTTCCATCGTTGAGGATGCCCAGACATCATAATTAATATAGACCAAATATATGAATTATCCATCCCGTAATTACGGGAGTGTACATTAGTAATACACAGGAGTCACGGAATCTTGATGAAAAAATCTTGATTTATTTCTATTTTTTTTGTAGATGTAAACATGAATTCAGCCCAGCCAACACGTTTCGTCCTAAACTGACTTCATCAGGGTTGCAAGTAAATGCTCAAAACCAGGTTTATCATCTCTAGTTAGGCTTTGCGTTTTAATTGAGTGGATCCCAGACAATAATATCAAAGATGAGTCCTCAAATATGCTATGTTCAGCTCCAATTTATTTATTCCAACTAGTGACTCCCGCCAGACATCTCTACCGCACCGGGGTGCGCAGCATGTAAGAGTTCTACTTGCTGAGAGAGTCTGTTGACGGATGAGTCGGACCTTGCCTACATAATTAGGTGCCATCTGGCCCGTTCAAGATGCTGGTGCTACAAGTACAGCTAGCTAGCTGATTGTATGGCCTAATTATACTATTTTTATTATTATTACTTGATTTTGTACACATTATACATAGCAGAGTGACTTCTTTGTTCCTGATGAATGCCTTGAACTACACAGTCACACATGGCAGCAACATGTTGACCACAAGATAGGGTAATATCCATATCCCTATTTCACTACGCTTTTAAATCATATCCATTGGGGCATTTGAATAAAGTACTTTTGCCACCCATGAGATAGTTTTATTCACTTTTTTCTTTAGCACTCTGCCCCTTACTCTGCCCCTATAGGTAGTAGTACTACATGTGCTATTGAACATCCCTGCTCCTTTGCCACGGAAAAGTCGTAGCCCACACTGGGTACCTTGCGGTCTCAGTGTGTGGAGGAGACCCTATGATGAAGAATGTCACCCTAGGGTGAGTGAGGGTTCTCGTCCGAACACAAGCAGTGCTCCACATATATCAATATTTCTGTGATTTTATACCCTCGTACATAGTGTGAGTTGAGATTTAGTTTGGAGCAGTAAGTTTGAATTTGGGTAACTCACGCTCCTGTGGAGACCCCTTTGTGTGAGATTTAAGTTGACCCTTTTACCAGGTCCAAGCCTTCCTTTTTAATACATATAAGCCACCCCTAATGTAGGCCCCAGACATCCCCAGGGACAGTGTGCAGTGTATTTTAAAAGTAGGACATGTACTTTTAAGTTTTACATGTCCAGGTAGTGAAAAACTACTAAATTCATTTTCACTACTGCAAGGCCTATCTCTCTCATAGGTTAACATTGGGATTACCTTATTGCAATTTATAAGTGTAATTTCCAATTGGAAAAGATAGATATTTCGAGTCTGGTGTTTCTGGATTCACAATTTAAAATCACAACTTTTGGTAAAGTTGGATTATAAGTTGCAAATCTGAAAATACCAGTTTTAGAAAGTTGCCATTTTCTTACTTTAACTTTAACTGTTCTGTGCCTCTGCCTGTCTCTGAATACATGTCTGGGTTGGGTGACAGCTGGACTTGGTGCATTCCCTCTAGACAGCCACACACAAAGAGAGCTTAGGTGGGCCTGATGTACCATCCACATCATGATGGTCCATTAACATCCTGATGGGTCATCCTAGGCAGGATAGGAGAGAGGAGCTGACAATTGCACCTGAATGGGCTGTGCCTGTCCCCAAACAAAGAGCTGCATACCCCCTGTAGGGAGTCTGGAGCCAGGGCAGGAAGGGCAGGGGCATTGTGCACTCCAAAGCCCTCTCTTTGAAGTCTCCTCTACTTCAAGGGCACAACTGGGCATACGTACTGGACCCCTGACACCACCAACTCAGTACATTTCTAGACATGAGGCCATTCTGCCAGGAAGAAGGACTGCTGTGCTGCTGAAAGGAATGTCACTCTGCTGGACTCTGCAGGACTTTGCTGGACTCCTGCTTTACTGTGCCTGCCCTGCTGCCTGCTGCCCTCCTTGCCTGGGGAGTGAGAAGCACTGGACCTGCATCTCTACATCCCCAGAACCAAAGTGACTCCAATGGCTTGCTGGCTTGCCTCCTGTTCTGAAGTCTCAGGGACATCAAAGACATCTAACAACTCTTCTGCAGCCTCTGGACTCTGCCAACTGTGAGTCCTGCTCTGCTAAGTGGTGCCAATCCAGTCCTGGGCCCCTGGAAGTGGGGTTTCTGGCTGTTTTCCTTCGAAATCCAAGCATCACCGTCGTTGCGCCTGTCGGAACCAACGCATCTCACCTCGACACCAATACATCCCTGCTACCACTGAAGACAAAGACATCACATCGCCGGCTGCACGGCTTGACAACGATGCATCGCCTTCATTGAAAGGAGTTCAACGACGACACATCTCAGACTGCACGGATTGGAACCAACGCATCGCCTGCATCCAAAGGGATCAACGCCGACACACCGCCTCTTCTGCTTCACGCATTCTGTCCTCGACGTTGACGCATTTCCTTCATCCAAGGTACTTTTGCAGCAGGACAAGGTTGGTCCCTGTATCCAACCCATGCTCCATCGCAGTCGGCCTGAACTTTCAGATTTGCACTGGTCAAGCGCAGCCAGGTGTCCCCTGTTGGTGCTTTATACTTTTAAGCACTATATTTGCAGATGTTCTTTAAAAAATCATAATTCCAGTTCTACGTATTGGATTTTAGTCATTTTGGTCATTTTTGTTCATTAAGTTAAGCTCTATTTTTCTAACCTGGTGTGGATTATTTTTGTGTTGTGTTTTCACTATTTTATTGTTTTAAGTGTTGCACAAATACTTTACACATTTCCTCTTAAATTAAGCCTGACTGCTCTGTGCCAAGCTACTAGAGGGTGAGCACAGGTTAATTTAGGGTGTGTATCTGACCCACCCTAACTAGGATTGTCATCCCTACTTGGACGGTGTGCATACCTCTTGCCATTAGAGACCCAATTTCTAACAGCCATATTGCAGGAAGTGCCCTGGAGGTGATGATGTATGCATTTGCACCCACCTTTTGCACCCAGAAGCAATTCTGTACTACAGAAGGGACAGCAGGTGCTTCTGCAGTCCCTTGTGTAATAACAGTCACCCCGGCACAAATTCTGCCCCGCACAATGATAACACAGCATTCTCTCATTTTAGAGGGTGTGTAGCCCCATGAAAATGAGGGATGCATTCAGAACTTCCCTGACCCATACCACAGATTGTGCTGCAGGGGCATACACCTATTGGCAGGCACACAGCATGTGCAATACATTTGGAGCGGTGCACAGCAAGTACACCCCCTGAAGTAATCCCTTGAAGAGAGGGCCAGGGTGTCCTATGGACCCCCAAGGTACCCATGATGTGTGGTCGGCTTTTTAATATATTGTATAATATCAAATGCATCACAGGTTTTCCTGTATGTTTACATGGTCATTGTTTGTGCACAGGCCGCACTGAAGTACAAAATAAAAGTATAAGACTTAGAAAACAGGTCTGCCTATTTCTATAAAAAACATTTAAATATTACAATAAAATAGGTGTGCTTGATCATCACATATTCTGAGGCTCACAGCAACAGGCTGGAGACTGCATATGTTATATTCTCTAAAGCTCTTTAATATAAAACAACAGCTGAAATATGACTGCAAGCAAAGATGACCTTGCAAGTTTCGTCTTGAAGGAAGGAGAGAAGAAAAGTAGAAATCCGCTTCCAAGCTCTTCATTTACTTTGAACAAATGCATAGTTCACTGTTCAGTGTCAAAAAATAGGAATTGAGAGAGATCTGACCCACCCTCACTCAATAAAGCACCATGCATCATGCATAAGAAACGGATATAAAAAATACAGAGTTCCAACTTACGAGCTGATGGTGCAGTAAAGTATGTAGGGAAGCTTTACAACTGCCCTCTTAGGCAGCTAGTTATAACGTTTTTTTAAATTATGTTTTTATGAAAGTTTACAAGTACTTAACATCATTTAGTATGACATATTAGCCGTATCGATACTCAAAAAAGGTACATTGAATAGCACATGTAAGTTTTGGATGAAAGGCCATCATACATCAACAATTGAATAACAATTAGTAATCAACAACCCCTCCCTTATATCCCCTCGATGAAAGTCAATTCTAATGTATATGTAATCTTCGTCCACTAGTATTTGCGCCTCAGGGTGAGTAGGTGGTCCCTTAATATACTGGGTCGATAGGTAGCTAGTTATAACTTAAGTAGGTATTACACTATTTGATAAGGGATGGGCGATTAAATATGTTTGGGGTGTTTTTAACCTATGCCCTAATGTGTATATTACTTGCTAAGCTGCTTATATTTACAATCTTTCTTATTCACCCACTGTGAAGATGAACAGTGTGTAATAATAACATAGTGAACATACCAATACCTATGTGTGAGTACTGATTTCAAGGATTCTGCACAGTTTTATCGTACCACCTGCAGATAAGTGGTTCCATGGTGGGTTTTATCTGCCTTCTACAACTCTTGCCTATATCAGCATAACTCGGCAGGGAAGTGTAGGAGACACCTACCAGTTTTCCTTTCTAAGAAAATGCCACAGTTTTTTTTTTAGGCTTAGGAATTCTACCAGGTGTTACTTAAGTGCTTTGGGGTTATTCTGACACTTATCCCATGCAGACAGACGGAGTCCTACAATGCACCCACCTGCAGGATGTACTTCCTTCACCTTGTAGTCCTGTGTCCTTCCATCTACATTGAAATATGGACCAGTGGTTTCCTACCACTGATCTTTATGTGTACTTCACAAAATGAGAATGCAAATTAGACCACATATTGAAATTAACATGGTGCCCTGTTCCTGGCTGTGTTGGCCACAAGCAATTGAGAGTGCTAGTTAAGGGTGCCCATAAGTATGCAGTTTTGCATACTGTGGCACCAGGTGTTAAGCTGGGGTTATGAGTTGCAATTCTATCCTCGAACCCTACAGCATTCAATTTCTGACCTGTGTTGTAAGAAATTGGGTTATTGGTTGAGGGGAGTGGAAACCCTACTCAAACAATAACCACAATCTGTGTCAGGGTGCACAACAAAAATCACTAAATTAACCTGTGCTTAAACCTCTGGTAGCCTGTCACAAAAGCAGTCAGGCTTATCTTAGAGGCACTGTGTAAAGTATTTCTGCAGCACACAAACAGTAATAAAGTGAAAACATAAAATACAAAAAAATCTCACATCAATTTAGGAAAATGGAGTAAAATGTAATAACTAAAATAACACCAAAACAAATGAGATCCCATCAGTAGAACCGGAGTTATGAATTTTTAAATTATTTAGTGAAAACTAGCGCCTAAAAGATCAAATTGCAACTGCGGGTATCTGGTCGCAAGAGACTGGAGCAAAGTCAAAAGTTAAGGCCAACTGCGATGGAGCATGATTCGGATACATGAGGTGGATTGGCTCTGGCCTCGCCATACCTTTGGATTTAGAAGAACATTTGTGGAAGAGTTCCTGAGAAGATAAGGTTCAGTGGAGCAAGGCAGCCAGCGGCGTCCGAGGAAGATGGGTCATTGTCAGGGAGCACTGGACACAGTGCAGTGAAGATTTCTACCTTCAGACTTTGTCACTTGTTTGGAAGTTGCAAAGGCTGTAGCTGACGAGGGCTCTTCGAGGCTGGATACCTTCGCTAAGAGGTCCCACTGAACACGATTTGTTACGAAGGAGAAGAATGTAGCTGAAGCTACCATGGAGTCAGACCGACCAGTGATGCACCTCAGGCGAATTGGCTGGCAGGTAAGTCCTGATCTTCTGCCGGTTCTCAGGCCACCTTTTGGTAAAAAAATTCCTAAGACTCAACATTTAGAGTTAGTCAGGAGTAACACCTTCCTTGCCACTTCCAAGGGGTACCACTGTGGGGGTACCACTGTGGGGGTCAGAACTCACTCCAGGAAAGGGCAGGTGTAGGGCTCAAGGTCTCTGGAGCTTGTTAGATTCCTGTAGCTCACATAGGAGGCCATCCAACTAGCCTTTGAAGTTACTCTGATGTTCCTGGGTTCAAGCAGCAAGGGAGGCCTCAAGCAGTCCATCTCTCTGGGATGAAAGACACGCTTCAAGCAGCAGGGCAGACCTCTGGTAGCAGCAGGGTAGCCTATGAGGTACAAGGCAAACCTCAAGCAGCAGGGCAGTCCTCTGGGGTTCTGATGTCCTCCACAGGTCCAGAAGTGTACTGAAAATGTGCTCAGATGGTCCAATAGTTATATCTGGTGTCAGCCTTTGAAGTGGGGTAAACGTCTAGGGTAACTCCACATCTGATTGTGGAAAATGAACTTTCTTCCCCAGCCAAGGCTCCAAGAAGGCTAGGGTGACAAAAGACTATTCTTAGCTTTCTTTGTGTGTGCTGGAGGCAGCCCCTATTGAAGTGCAACGGGCAGGGAACAGTTCCGCCCCACCCATCCTGTTAGGATGACACATACTGCCCAAACCTAAGCCCTTTTGTTTCTCTGTCTGGGAGGAAAACACAAAGCCCATCATGTGACCCAGGACACTGACAGCAGGTGACAAATGGTGAGGACAAGAAAATGCCAACTTTCTAAAAGTGGCAAGTTCAGACTTGGAACTTATAATCCGATTTAACCATTAAAGAGGATTTTAAATTGCAATTCTGCCCTATGGCTTTTTAGGGTGAAAAACTAATTAAAGAGTTTTTCACTACCAGGACAGGTAGAACTTGAAAGCACATGTCCATCTTTTTAAATATATTGCAACCTAGTCTGTCCTGGGTCTACCCTAGGGGTGACTTATATGTATTAAAAAGGGAGTTTTAGGCTTGGCAAAAGGTTTTTTTGCCAAGTCGAATTGGCAGTTTAAAACTGCACTGCTAGGCTAGAATGGCATGCCTGAGACATGTTTTAAAATGCTACTTTAGTAGGTGGCTTTAGTAGGTGCCTCAGGCCCGCTAGTAGCATTAAATAGGCCCCAGGTACATGTAGTTCTGCCTTACTAGGTACTTATAAGTATATTAAATGTGTCAATTGGATGTAAGCCAATTATTCCAAGTTTAAAGGAGAGATCACAAGCCCTTTAGCACTGGTTAGCAGTGGTAAAGTGCACAGAGTCATAATGACAACATAGGTTTTGATAAAATTAGATTTAGGTTTAAATTAGGATGTTGGTTAAGATCATAGTTTAAGCCAAAGTTTGAAGTTCAATGTTGAACTAGCTATTAAGGCATTTTAGGAACATTGTATAACAAATATACAAACAATTTTGTAAAACAAGAGGAGATGTTCTTAGTGTGGAAAGGTAATTGAGTACAAAGGAAGAGTTAAAAATAATAACAACTGGAATTTAAAGTGCAATCTGCAGAGGGCAAATGTATGTTTTGGAGGAAACTGCAGTACCTAAAAAAATGTGCAATCATATAATATAAGCATTTAAGGAGAAAAATGGAAACCCCTTGAACTCATGAAGTGGCATATCCCCAAATTGATGGATCCAATAAAATAAAACAATAAATGGTCTTGGAAGTGGTAAGTGAAGATTGCCAACCAACATCACCAAATCCCAGAAGAGAAATAAAGTGTCAGATGTATGACCATTCGATTTTGTGAGTCGCAAATTGCGACGTTTTGCAACTCGCAATTTGCGACTCGCAAAATGGAAGGAACAACAGTGTCTCAGACACTGTTTGCGATTCTTAATGGGGTCGCTAAAGACCTACCTCATTAATATTAATGAGATAGGTTGCAATTTCCGAAACTTTAGGAATCTCACATATCACAGGGATGGGGGATTGCTGGGAACAGTAGACCACCATGTCTATGTTTGCTTTTTTTTTAAATAAAGCAACTTTTTTTTTCAGACGCAGCCCGTTTTCCTGAAAGGAAAACGGGATGAGTTTTAAAAAAAAAAATGAAGAAGTTTTCTTTTCATTTTTTAAGGGCAGGCAGTGAGCTGTGGGACCACTGCCTGTTCTTAAAAAAATATTTTCACATACATTTACAAAGGGGAAGGGGCCCCTGGGGACACCTTCCATTTGCAAATGGCTTTACCATCTACTTGAAGTAGGTGGTAACCATGATTGTTTTGCAATCGCATTTGTGGTCGCAAAACAATTGTACATACCACTGCGACTCGCTATTAGGAAGGGACACCCTTGGCATGCCCCTTCCTAATAGCGCCTCGCAAACTCTAGTATATGAGTCGGTAATAGGTTACTGACTCAAAAACATAGGGTTTGTACATACCACAACCCTTTTTAGTGACGCAAACGGGACGATTGCCCCATTTGGAACCACTAAGAAGGGTCGTACATTTGGCCCAAAATGTTTCAATGTAGCTAGAGTGAAGGTGTGTGCCCAAAATAATTTGGAAAGATAGTTCTGAAATAGCAGACAAAAGCTCTAATTGTAATTAGACAAGCATGCAATCATGCTTTACTCCTAACTCACTCAGCCTTTTAGAACTGAGCTGCATGTATCCTGACATGTTTTCCATTTTGCTGTATTGTTAATGTTCACTTGTTTTGTGCCTTACTCCCTACCATATTTATATAGTAATTGTTAACAGTTTTTTGTACAGCGCCACTACATCTAGGTTGGGACATGGCAACAAGCTGAACCTTTTCATATATAATCCAAGTACAATAAAACATTTACAGATATATACAAAGGCATGTTCACTATTTCATAACTTTTCCACGGACAAAATCATTATTTTCCAGCTAAAGCAAAACAATGGAGTAGCTAATTAGTGATTATTTGCACTCTAAATGAGCAACAAATATGTCAGGTGCAATGATTTTTCATAGAAAACATACACAAATGCATGCCTTTATTAGATAATTGCCCTGTTAGTGGCAAAATGAATAAGTTGTAGGGAATTAGAAAAAGGTTACACAAAAGGCTGCAGCCAATGATTAAAGTGGCAGGCGGCAAATGAATGGGACTCATTAGGACAAGAGTGTCACTGTTTAGCTACAAGCTAAGAATACCTCTGTGAGCAAAGTTGATGTAAATCAATGGAATGTTGAGGGACAGAGTAACATAGGTATCAAGGTTACACCTCATCGAGCGTGGGCAAAATCATGTAAATGGCTGCACTGCCTGAATTTCAAAGACTGAGGGGGCATATTCTCAAGGAACTATCGGCGAGTTAACGGCACTTTATCACAGCCAAAGTCGCGATAAAATTATCGCCCCATTCACAAGCTGGTGCAAACAGCCGATATCACCAGTTTACCTGCGATAGCACCCACCAAAAACATCGCCACAGATGAGCCCGGCAACTATCGCTAATGAGATGCAGAGTAGGCGTTCCCGAGCAAAAAGCTGCGACAACACCACAACGCAACATTCTCAACGACCAGCCGGATCGGCGATAAGAACACAAAACAGGCGATACGGCGCGTTAGCAGCAGGAAATTAACACCTGCTCTGACCTGGTGCAAAGTCGGACGACAACCTGCATCAGAAAAGGAAGCCCAGCCTACAGCCGCACCTGAAGAACAACAGATGCCATGGAGCTACTCATCATGCAGCTCGGAGCCCCAGCAGGGCCACAACACCCAACGCCACCACCCCCAGGCCCGCCACCCCCCTGGACCCCCCCGCCTCCCCCCCGGACAACCACAGAGGCAGCGCAGACAAAGACAGCAGACCTTCAGGAAACGCACCAGCCTCACAGACTTAACCCCAGAGAATGTCATTGCCCACTACAGACTCAAAAGGACAACCATCCTCTGCATCCTGAACATCATTGCCCACAGGCTGACGGTACCAACACAGCAGACAACCAACATCCCACCTCAGACAAAGCTGCTGGCTGTGCTGCACCTGTTGTCCTCTGGGACATTCCAACCAACAACCGCCAGAGTCGGAGGAGTCTCACAGCCAGCCCTATCCAAGTTCCTCAAACCTGTCATGGATGCCATCATCAGCTTGGTACCCCAGTACCTATACTTCCCCCACACTGCGCAGGAACAGCTGGAGACCAAGCAAGACTTCTACGCCATAGCTGGCTTCCCGCACGTGTTGGGGGCAATTGACTGCACACATGTCCTACTTGTGCCCCCTGCCGACACTGCACACAATTACCGCAACAGGAAGCACACGCATTCCATCAATGTGCAGGCAATAGTGGACCACCGGGGACTCTTCACCAATGTCGTCGTCAACTACCCAGGCAGTGTGCATGATTCATACATCTTCCGACAGTCCATCATCAACCGGCGCTTCCAGGATGGCACCTACAGAAATGCAGTGCTCGTTGGTAAGTACCAAATGAACACACCCCACACCTCAACTCCACAATCATGCAACTCACAACTCTGGGAATGCACACATTACAAACTCACATACAACATGCCCACCCACCATACACAACAGCACAACGTACTGTGGTAACCTGGGCTAGCCATGTACATGAGCCATCAACGGCATGGCACCTCAGCCACACAATAGCAGTATGTGGGTAGAGGTGGGAACCAGGCATGTGCGAAGGAGGCAAGTGATCCATGAATGTGAATGCACACAATGTCAAGTGTGGCGTGGAAGTGCTGGACAGACTGCAGTATGAAGACCACAGACATATCCATGTCGACATATACTGCTGGTGGTGGTAGTGTTGTGGACAGTGGGCGCAACCATGTCACCCCAGCAAGTGGTGAAGATTGCGGAAATGTAGCCTGTTACATCACCCCTGTAAGCGTGTGCGGAGTGGGCTTGCCCGGCGTACGCCAGGCTAGCGTAGGGGTGTGAATAACAAGCACGTAGCCCTGGGCGTGGTTCCCTTCCGGAATGGCCAACGTGGCTGCCAGGGCGGCGCCTCTCACCCCGCCACGAGGCCAATGCCATGTGCGGTGGTCCCTGCGATCCTGTGCACCTGCCGCAGCCCGGGCCGCTGGTCCCCGAACCAGTCACGTCCGCCCCTGCGCATCCAGGCCTCACTGCTCACCTGCTGACACCGGCGTGCCTCCAAGAGGACCCACCACGTGCCGGTGCTAGCTCAAAGCCAGAGGCCCGCGACCTTGGCAGCCTCCCCAGACCATCACGGCCTCCGCAAGCAAGGCCCGCAGTACTCCTTTCACGTTGACATACTCCACCGGCATACACAGCGGTCAAGTAGGTCACACATTTGGAACTGAGTCTTGATTACACAATGGCAAGGTACATATTTATGGCATCGTTTATATCCCTATACTCCCTTCGATATGGTGCCACCAACTCTGTGCATAGCATTCCGACCACACGTGTCTGTGGGCCCTTGCGGACTTCTGCCTTCGGCCTACACAGCGGTCCAGCAGGCCTCACACCAATCCAATACAGTCCGTAACAGGCAGGACACGGTATCGTCGCAGGGTGCACACCCGCTCAGCTCTGGTGCCTCCCCCTCCGTCAACCATGAATCTTCTCCACATGCCATTTCAACGCCGTGTGTTAGAGATCCAGGAGGAGCTGGCTGCACAGCGCTTGCCCCGCGCTGACCGCTGCCTCCTGCACACACTGCGCTCGAGTAGGACACAAAATTGGAACTGAGTTTTGATCTGTTCATTGCAGAGTTTATATCATTGTACAGGCTTCATCGCAGACTGCATCCCCTTCCAGCTCTGGGGCCACTGACTCTGTGCCACGGGAGTCATGGACATTTTCTGGTTGAACTTTGGTGGCGTCTGAGTCTATGGCCTGGGGGTTGTCTTCATCATCATGTAGCTGATACTGACATTGTGGGAAAAAGGAGACTGTAGCATTCAACTCCTCCATATTGCCTATTTCTGCTTGCCTCTGCCCTCTGCATCATGCCCTGGATGGACACCTTTCACTGTCCCCCGTAACACTCTGCGACATTCTCCTTGGACATCAATGAGGACCCGATCAGCTCTCGTGGCCCTACCTCAGTGCATCGCAAGTCACCGTCCCGTGGCGGTGTGCCTGTGCCGGCCGCTGAGCATCCGGGGCCACCGACTCTGTGCAGCTCAAGTCATGGATCCTTGCTGTTTGTACTTTGAACTCCTGATTGTCTGATCACTGTTGTAGTTGTTGCCAGCACCAACCAACCCCTGAGGGGTGGCTTACACTACCCAACACCCATCCAGCACAGGCGTCACTGGACGTGTGACCCTGGCAATAAAAGGTGCCGGGCGCACGTGCCCGTAGCCAGTTCCACAAATTATCTCAGTGTGTCCGTGTGGTCATTCTGTATGCATGTGGGCCCCGGGCCATACCACATTACATTGTGCTGTGTACAGCGTGCGCAACCTTGTCACCTCAGGCAGTGGAGTGGACCTGGGACATGTATCTGTGTCGGACCCGCCTGTGGGCGTGAGGGAGTGGACCGGCGTACGGCAGTACGGTGCAGGGGTGTGGTAATTCAACACGTGGCTCTGGGCGTGGTTAAGTGTAGGCCTTGCCAAGGCAGTAACTAATGCGTGTGTCTCAGGTGTAGTGTCGGCACCACCCGTCACGCAATATACAATGTTGCTATGTAGCATGCCCCCGGAGTACGGGCTCGGCCGAGGGGTAAATGAGGGTGTGCAAGCCCACTCGGGGTCAGGGATCAGACATGCCAACTGTTGTGTGTGTCGCTATTTCCGCAGCATAAGCCAAAGGTCTACCCTCGACCACATGGCGAGTTCAGCCAGGCATGAACTCTACATCTGTGTCTGCCCTGTCCTTACCATAGGCCTACACACACGTGTCCGTCCACCTTCAGCGCACGACATCACTGTGTCGTTGTCAGGCTTGTGGACATGCGCAGACAGGCATGACAATAGTGTGCCGTAGGGGTGCAAGTGATGCAACCGCGCTGCACACACTATTGAATGGGCTCGGGGGAGGGAGGAGCAGCAGTGAGGCTACGTAATACACATTGATGCCGCTCATTTGCAACAAGCAGTACATGTCATGCAAGAATCACAAAGTCACACATATCACACACCAATGAACCACTGAGCCTGCCAACACATCATGCGGAACCAACTATTGACTCATGTCTCTCTGCACTGTCACAGGTGACCAAGGATATGCACTCTGCGCTTGGATGATGACACCCCTCCGAGCCCCGAGCACACAGGCCCTGAGGCAGTACAATGCGGCCCACAAACGCACCAGGGGCATCGTGGAACGCACATTTGGCGTGTTGCAGTCACGTTTCAGGTGCCTGGACGTCACAGGTGGGAGGCTCCTGTACAGCCCAGACATTGGGGTCGATTCCGATTCGGGCCGGAAAAAGCACCGACCGACTCGGATCCGGAAAAAATACCGACCGACACGTACCAGTGGCGCCCGACACGCCAAGTACGATGCAAGCCGCGATAAATCCGACCGACACGTCAGGAAACCAAGCCGACCGACCGAGCCGCTCGGAAAATAGCAATCCGGCCGGAAAAACACGCGAATCCAACCGACCGACACGCACCCGGAACAAATCCGACCGAATCGTACCCGCCAACTCCAACCTGCAAAGTACGATGCAAGGCGCGAAAAACACGACCGAGTCGGACGGAGGACAAGCCGTACGACCGACACGCATACAAAACCGAGCCGAAGCAACACAATACACCGCGACCGACGCGTACGCAGCATACAAAACTGCACAAACACAGCGTGAACGAAACGGAAAACACCGTACGAGACCAATGCAGGGTCCGACTCGGTCACAAGAACGTTTCCAACATACACAAACAGCACAAAGGAAAAATCAACCAAAAAAAGGCCAAACAAGCAATTACCAAGCCAATAAATACTGGGGGGTGGGGACAGAGAACAAAGACACACCAACAACTCCACCTATATAAAGGACACAAATCACTACCATGAGCCTTTGCAAATGCCATTCCACTGCCAGCACCCAAGAGAAAGCAACCACACACCCACAGCTCATCCCTCACACAAGCCACACACCAGCAGCACACCAACAAATACCTACCTCACATACACCCAGCACAACACACACCCACACACCCTCACCTGCACACCAACACACACATCACCCACTATCACCACCCATCACCATGCCCCCCAAGAAGAATCCCAAGTTCCTAGATAGTGAATTGGAAGTCATGGTAGACGAGATCCTCAGGGTGGAGCCACAGCTGTTTGGCACTCTGGTCCAACAGACCCCCATGTCGCAGAAAACCAAGATGTGGGAGAGGATCATCAACAGGGTGAACGCCCAATCACCATGTCGGCGCACAAAGACCGACATCCAGAACAGGTGGTATGACGTGCGCAGGAGGGTCCGGGAGCTGCTCAAGAAAGACTACCACCTGAGCCAATACACCGGCAGTGGCCCTCCTGCCAAGCCAGTATACCTCAGGCCCTGGGAGGAGAAGGTGCGGGCCATCCTTCCGCCAGTGAGCGTATATGGACTAGAGGACATCCCAGAGCCTGGTGAGTACACAACAAATGTACACAATAAACTGCCACAAAACACACACATCACTGTCAAGGGGAGAGTCAAACCATGCACTCATAGCAATTACACAGCAACTAGAACAGAATCATCCCAAAATGTGTATGTCAGTCAGATAAACACAACACATGCCATCAAAAAAGTCACATCCAACTGTGCCAACACATGTACAAACACAACCACAACTACAGCTAGGCAGTGGCACAAATAGAACTAACACACACATCCACACATGTAGCCACCACAACAACACCAACACACAGTGAAGACCACTCAAAGGAAGGAATTCTGTGTATGCTGGCCAAGTCAGTGTAGCCAATAGCATCATGGGAGTCGCAGTCACACATATTGCCCCCCCACAACTGTCCCATCAACACCACCCTGAACCATGCTCACATCACAGGGAGTGGAGAAGGACTCACAAGATGGCTGACACTGGCTACTGCTGTGGGGAGCACAAGGCCCTGCTGCCAACTGTGCACCAACAAACAGCAGGACACCACTGACTGACATCCTGAGAGACAACTTACACTCCCTGCAATGCAAGCACGTTCCATGGTGGGATATCTGGCTGGCTGGCTGGGTGGGAAGGGGGACTTGCAGCACTGACCATAGTCACCAGCACCTCCCCTCACACCCCCCCCAACACAAACTCCACAGTACCCACCTGGTAGAATGCAATGCCCTCCATCCTAACACAAGATCCCACAAAGCACCACCACCCTGGGTTATGTTGTGTGAAGCACAGGGACACTCTTGGGACTCTTAGCCAAACAACTGCCAGGACAACACTCCCAGCCATCCTGTCAGCACAGCCAGCCCACCCCACAGGGAAGCAGAGTCAAAAGGAAGGAAGCATGGGCATGCTGGGAAGGGGGTGGAGGCAATAGCATGATGGGAGTCGTAGTCACAGACATTGCTCAGCCTCACAACTGGCCCATCAACACCACCCTGAACCATGCTCACATCACAGGGAGTGGAGAAGGACTCACAAGATGGCTGACACTGGCTACTGCTGTGGGGAGCACAAGGCCCTGCTGCCAACTGTGCACCAACAAACAGCAGGACACCACTGACTGACATCCTGAGAGACAACTTACACTCCCTGCAATGCAAGCACGTTCCATGGTGGGATATCCGGCTGGCTGGGTGGGAAGGGGGACTTGCAGCACTGACCATAGTCACCAGCACCTCCCCTCACACCCCCCCCCCAACACAAACTCCACAGTACCCACCTGGTAGAATGCAATGCCCTCCATCCTAACACAAGATCCCACAAAGCACCACCACCCTGGGTTATGTTGTGTGAAGCACAGGGACACTCTTGGGACTCTTAGCCAAACAACTGCCAGGACAACACTCCCAGCCATCCTGTCAGCACAGCCAGCCCACCCCACAGGGAAGCAGAGTCAAAAGGAAGGAAGCATGGGCATGCTGGGAAGGGGGTGGAGGCAATAGCATGATGGGAGTGGTAGTCACAGACATTGCTCAGCCTCACAACTGGCCCATCAACACCACCCTGAACCATGCTCACATCACAGGGAGTGGAGAAGGACTCACAAGATGGCTGACACTGGCTACTGCTGCGGGGAGCACAAGGCCCTGCTGGGAACTGTGCACCAACAAACAGCAGGACACCACTGACTGACATCCTGAGAGACAACTTACACTCCCTGCAATGCAAGCACGTTCCATGGTGGGATATCCGGCTGGCTGGGTGGGAAGGGGGACTTGCAGCACTGACCATAGTCACCAGCACCTCCCCTCACACCCCCCCCCCAACACAAACTCCACAGTACCCACCTGGTAGAATGCAATGCCCTCCATCCTAACACAAGATCCCACAAAGCACCACCACCCTGGGTTATGTTGTGTGAAGCACAGGGACACTCTTGGGACTCTTAGCCAAACAACTGCCAGGACAACACTCCCAGCCATCCTGTCAGCACAGCCAGCCCACCCCACAGGGAAGCAGAGTCAAAAGGAAGGAAGCATGGGCATGCTGGGAAGGGGGTGGAGGCAATAGCATGATGGGAGTGGTAGTCACAGACATTGCTCAGCCTCACAACTGTCCCATCAACACCACCCTGAACCATGCTCACATCACAGGGAGTGGAGAAGGACTCACAAGATGGCTGACACTGGCTACTGCTGTGGGGAGCACAAGGCCCTGCTGCCAACTGTGCACCAACAAACAGCAGGACACCTCTGACTGACATCCTGAGAGACAACTTACACTCCCTGCAATGCAAGCACGTTCCATGGTGGGATAACTGACTGGGTGGGTGGGTGGGTGGGAAGGAGGTCTGGCTGTCAACCAAACACAATCAATGCAGACCATGTTCACACCCCAGAGAATACATAGAAATGCCCAAATAATGCAGGACAATGTGCCACACCAATATCAACCCCTGACTGTGACGACTTAGGACAATACAATGTACAGGCCCGCACCCCGAGGCACAGTCACAACTGTCAGGTGTGTCAACCACTGATGCCTGCAGAAACATGACATACATTGTTTGTGTCTCCCAAAAACAGGTGATGATAGGGACACAGCAGCAGACGCTGAGGAGTCCCAGTCCCAGGCTCAAGAGGATGCCGAGCTCACTGGCGTCGTACAGCCTCTGTCCTCCTCGGACGATGAAGAACAACCTGGCACATCCGGTGCAAGTCAACATGCTGCACCAGCAGGACCACCAGCTGCAGCACCAGCAGGTCCACCAGCTGCACCCCCTGCACCCACCCCTCCAACGACTGTCACCACGAATACCATCCCTGCCGACATGGACAGAATAAGGAACAACACCAGCGCAGTGACCCTGGACCAACCTGGGGCCATGGACACCACCACCACCACCAACCCCCAAGGTGGACCAGGGTTATCTGTGCGTGCAACTGCACACACTGCACATGTCAGCAGGGGTGGTGGGAGGGGTGGGAGACAGAGGTCGCTGCTTGCAGACGTTGCTGGTGTGCATGAAGACCCACAACTGGTACGCATAGCTGATGCGTACCAGTCCAGCACCGGAGAGCTCAGCCAGGTAGTGGGGCTCCTCAGAGACATCAAACAGCAGCAGGCTGCCCATCATGCCCGCTTGGACTCCCACATGTCCCATGTGGAGTCACACATGTCACGTGTGGACTCCCACATGTCACGTGTGGACTCCCACATGACCCGCGTGGAGTCCAAGTGGGATGTACTACATGAGATGACGGCGGTGCACAGGGACATTTTACAATGCCTCCGCCAGATGAACAGCAACCAGTCCACACCTCCCTGTGTGCCAACAACATCTGGTACCGAACAAACTGCAACTGCCACAGGGAGGGAGGAGGACTCTGGCGGAGAGTCCCCTGCACCGCAGCAGCCTGCACTTGAGGGCCCCCCCCCAAGAAGAGGGGTCGTCCGAGGAGGGGAAAGTGAGAGGCTGATGGCCAAGCGCAACTCCCAGGAAGCCTGAACCTGTTCTGGATTTTCGCCTTTGTGCACAGACTGTTCACCCTGTTGATGGCAACACTACTCCCACACATTGCATGGGGAGTACAAGTTGGAACAATGTGTCAGACAACTGTGGCCCCGATACTGGGGATCCTGTCTACCTGGACTTTCTATTCATCTAGGAACTTGGGATTGCAAGATTCATGTACAGCACAATCCATCCTATGCACTATTATCACAGATGTATCACAATAAACACAATAATACACCATACTTGCCTCTGTCGTGATTCCAACGTGGGTGCTGTTATGGGGATGATGAACAACAAAATTACACTGTGTATGCGAACTGCAACAGCAAGGACAACACAGGCATGTGAGTACAGGCAACGTGACACATATGAGGGAGACACACCACCAGGGCTACACAACACATACACACCTAGGCCATCTGACTCATTGCCTACACTGATGTTGCCAGGGAAGACGGTGCAATGCACAGACACCACACCCATTCCCAGTTGTAGTCAAGTAGCCCACAGGTGCAGTAAGCAAATGGCAGTCAAATGTGTGACCACAGACAACGCACATCACTAAGTGAAGCACAGGTTTATTACACAGTAGCAACATGCCGTAACCACTACAGATGCAAGGTAACCCCACCTGGTAGCGGGCACACAGTCAACAACTGTAGACAGAAGGAAGTCCATGGGTGTGGCGCACATCACCTGTAGGGACACAACAGCTACCAGCCTGGATGTGCAATCACGTTGTCGGTGGACACAGTTGACCAAACGAATCTGAAAGTACCCTGTGAAGGACAGAAATGACACACAGTCAAAAGCAATGGAGTACAGGACAGAACAGCAAAACTCATGCACAATACATGTTACAAGATACCCACCCAGAACCAAGTTAGCATGTGAACACTGTTGGGGAGTACAGCCCACCTGTAAGCACACATCGCAACACACATCCAGTCAAGTAGCCCATGGACACACTCCAACAGCACCAGAGCACCACCCACACATCATGCCAACTCACATCATTGACATGACACCTCAGGATACTCACATTCAGCTAAAGAAGTTGGTGATGAGCTGTGTGCGGACATCACCATCACCATCATCATCATCATCGTCACTGGCATCGTGTTCCAGGCCAGGATCCTCCACAGGTGGCGGATGTTGGTCATCGTCATCCTGGATGAGAGGCAACTCCTTCCGCACTGCCAGGTTGTGGAGCATGCAGCAGACGATGATAATCTTGCACACTTTCGCAGGGGCATATGGGAGGGACCCTCCGGTCTTGTCCAGGCAGCGGAAGCGGCTCTTCAGGAGACCAAAGGTCCGCTCAATCACTCTCCTGGTCCGACCATGTGCCTCATTGTAGCGCATCTGGGCAGGTGTCACAGGGTTCCTGAGGGGTGTCAGCAACCACGGCATGTTGGGGTATCCCGAGTCACCTACGGACAGACAAGTGCACATCAGCTGACTTGGAAAAGTGGGCGGAATACTACAGATCAGATCACACACAATGGCACAAAGTCAGTACACACCGACAAGCCAGGCACGCTGGTTCTGCATCTGTGCCATCAACCTGGGGATGCGACTACTCCTCATCACAAAGGCATCGTGTGCTGAACCAGGGAAACGGGCACACACGTGTGTGATGGTCATGTCTGCAAGACACACCACCAGTGCATTGACCGAGTGGTAGTGCTTGCGGTTCCTGTAGGCCTGCTCCTGGGCCTGTGGTGGTACCAAAGCCACATGTGTCCCATCAATGGAGCCAATGACATGCGGCATCCTCCCCAGGGCATAAAAGTCACTCTTCACGTCAGTGAGTCGTCGCAGTCTAGGGAAATAGATGTACCGGTTCAGGAAGAGCAACATTGCCGCCAAGAAATCGCGGAGCACACGGCTGAACATGGTCTGTGACATCCCACCAGCAGACGCCACAGTATGTTGGAAGGTACCGGTGGCAAAGAAGTGTAGGGCTGCCATCACCTTCACCTTGGGGGTCAGCGCTGTAGGATACGGCCGGCCAGGCTGCAAATGTGGGGACAACTGCACTGCCAAATCCTCAATCAGCTGCCTGGTGAAGCGGTACCGTCGGATGCTGTCCCGTTCCACCATCGTTGCCAGGTCTGGGAATGGCCGATGGACAGCAGGAGCCCTGCAGTGCAGAGGAGAAGTAAGCAAGATCGTCAGTCACCCCACATATGCGGCATTGAACACACTCAAGATCCCAACATACATCATCATGAGGCACAACTACATGAAGTGTGCAGTACCGGAACGACATGTATGGTACATACATGGCCAACATCTGTCAACACGGTCCTACAGGTGGCATCAATTTGTCCCAGGTTGGCCCATTGGATATCATGATGCTGTGTCACAGTCACCCCCCAGTGACATGTGAGGACAGATGTGCCCCAGGCACCACAGCTCAACGACAGGCACATTCCCAGGGACCCTGTAATGCCACATGGACACTGGCATCACCTGGAGTATCATGTGTACACCACAACAAAACAAACATGACCCCCACAGGTAGTGGCCACACTTGCCATGGCAGGAGAGCCATGGACGTCTGTGACACACACGCACAACATCAGAGTCCATGCACACACAACGTGGATGTGGAGACTGTCTCCCATTGTGCACATGAAATCAGAGACATTGTAAACACTACATGCACAAAGACTGTGGAGGGCCATCACTATTGTGCCACTGGGACACCCTGGCTCAAACATACCGTCCCACATGGGACTCACGGGGTATGTGACATGACATACACAAACACCACTGTGAAATGTGACCATGGCACATGCACAGATATGAACAGTTGCACATCACAGTGGTCACGTACACGTAACACCCAGGATCCTGTCCCCATTAACACGTGCACAGCCTGGGGGTGGCTGCCCACAGGTGACACCCACAGGACAAAATGTACACCAACATACACACAATAGGAAATGCAGCCTTACATGCCTTATGATAAGGTTTGGACAGGCTGTCGTGATGTAGGTGTGCCCCTCACTCCCTGGGAGCTATCTGTGGCTGGCATATGTCCATCTGAGACAGGCATGCTGACATATGCCAGTCACATGTACAGTGATGCGTTGAACAGCAATGGACCGATCGGTGCCTCCGGCCGGCCCATTGCTTTCAATGTGTGCGGGTACGCGTTGTACCCCTGTGCGCGTTGTACTGCAATGGACCGATCGGTGCCTCCGGCCGGCCCATTGCATTCAATGTGTGCGGGTACGCGTTGTACCCCTGTGCGCGTTGTACTGCAATGGACCGATCGGTGCCTCCGGCCGGCCCATTGCATTCAATGTGTGCGGGTACGCGTTGTACCCCTGTGCGCGTTGTACTGCAATGGACCGATCGGTGCCTCCGGCCGGCCCATTGCATTCAATGTGTGCGGGTACGCGTTGTACCCCTGTGCGCGTTGTACTGCAATGGACCGATCGGTGCCTCCGGCCGGCCCATTGCATTCAATGTGTGCGGGTACGCGTTGTACCCCTGTGCGCGTTGTACTGCAATGGACCGATCGGTGCCTCCGGCCGGCCCATTGCTTTCAATGTGTGCGGGTACGCGTTGTACCCCTGTGCGCGTTGTACTGCAATGGACCGATCGGTGCCTCCGGCCGGCCCATTGCATTCAATGTGTGCGGGTACGCGTTGTACCCCTGTGCGCGTTGTACTGCAATGGACCGATCGGTGCCTCCGGCCGGCCCATTGCTTTCAATGTGTGCGGGTACGCGTTGTACCCCTGTGCGCGTTGTACCTCAATGGACCGATCGGTGCGCACCCATTGACAATGGGCTTGCCTGGCAACGGACGCGTTTTCGAATATTCGAACGAGTCGGTTGCTGGAAAATCAGTTGGTCACCCACAACAATGTTGCAAAATCATGTATGTCATGAAGTTGAAATTTTGAAGGATGCTGTGGGCGTGTTTTGGTGCTGCTATTCCATGGATTGGCCAGATTCAGAAGATGCAAACGACTTGGACCTATCACTTTGGACACAAGGGACAGTATCTGCCTCTCCAGCACATATATATTGCTGCATGTTCCCCTGAGAGCCCACTTGCCTGCACTACATGCTCCAGGACGACATCTGCCACTGCACTGCTGCTGTCTCTGCCCCTCTGGACCCTGCAATGGCACGTACTGTGGAGAGAGCCCCAGCCTTCAGCCTTGAAGAGAACCAGGCCCTGCTGGACAGCCTACTTCCACAGTACAGCAAGCTGTATGGGACACCAGGGGAGCAGGTGAGTGTTCTGTGCACTGCCTTTCTGAATGTGCATTTTGTCTGACTAGCAAGGCTGAGAGTCAGCACACCACTGGCTAGCAGGCTCACTGAGTAGTTGTCACCCCCCATAGTGTGTAGTGACTTGCACTGGACAGGTATGGTGCAGTGACAGTGCTTCTGAACAGGGTTTTACTCCCCATGCTATGATACCATGTAGTGACTTCTGGAAAACTGTCCATGGGCAGCCGTGCACTGCCTGGGTACACCATGTGCCCCTGTGATTGCGACATGTATATGCAACTGTGTCATGCACGGATATGTTGCATGTGTAGTAATGGCCTTATCACTTTGTCATCCTGACAGGCTTCTGCCCATCGGAAGCATGAGATCTGGAAGGACATCGTCCGGGCTGTCCGGTCCGTGGGGGTCTACAAGCGCCGGATCCGCAACTGCCAAAAGAGGTGGCAGGACCTTCGGGGCTGGACCCGGAGGATTGCACGGGTCCAGCTGAAGCTGTCGCCTCCTCGCAGGAGGGGCGGAACACGGACCCTGACCCCCACATGCTCAGGATCCTGGCGGTGGTCTTTCCAGACCTGGATGGGCAGCTGAAGGCCAGAGAGCAGCAAGGAGGGGGTGAGTCAAAGACTGCACTGTGTACTCTGTCTAACATGTTATGTGCCCTCCTCGGGCCAGGTTGAACTGCCACAGTACAGCAGTCATGTTGTCCAGGAGCCATGTCCCTCTATTGTGCACTGCCCACTCCTCATCTGATACCCAGGTGTGGCCCTTACATGCAGGGAATTCTGTCACTTAGGACTGTGTCCTTGCAGTTTGCTTGACTCAAGGTGGGAGACAGCATCTGTTTCCCTGACTCTGTGGTGGGCATCATGGGTGGGTCCATTGCTTACACAATGCCTGTATTCTGACATGTATTCAGCGTGTTACTTTGATCTGTGGTCCAATTGCTGAGCTGATCCACCACATGTGGCTGGGGTACCTGGCACACACCCATGCTGCGGGTGGGAACAATGTTTGGGCCCCAGGAGTATGTATATGACGTGTGTCACACATACTTAGCCAGCTGCCTACAGTCCAGGGCTCATCCCTCATTCATGTGGGGCTGGACAGTCATGCCTACTCCAGGCCATACAATACACTCTGTACTCCCACTCCCGTGTATCAGAGGACACATTGTGCACAGTGATTTGACCCCTCAGGTGTCTGCCTCTGTGTCAGTGTGCTGTGGATTAGTCGCCAGGACTGCTGTGGAGTTTCTTGGTAGGGGCTCAGCATGCCACTGGAGATGTGACCATAGGAGACGATACTTGTGTGACACATAGGTGTCTGATCAGCTGCCCATGCAGACTGGGGCATGTAAATGTGAAGTTCAGGCAGCTGTTCCCCATGCACAGCAGAGTGTGAGGGGCTCAGGTTCAGAGGGTAGTGTCACAGGTCTCCCATATGTCCAATAGGTATGACCTGGACAGATGAGGGTTAAGAGGATGTGTTGTGGGGGGATGTACATGTGCACTTGTGCAGCTCCAGGACTTGCATTCCCCATGACCTACTATTGTGACACAGTGCAGAGTGTTGTTGTCTGGCTGCAAAGTCATACATCACTGAGACAGTGATGTATGACTTTGCAGTCATGCCTCCGCCATGGCATGTGTCTACTGATTGGTGATCCTGCAGGGGAGTGACATGTGCTACATGCACACCATAGTGGCGCTGGCTATCAGGACATGGGTGCATCATGGTGTCTGTCGCTGGTATGCATCACATGCATTTCCTATTTGACTCTGGGCATCCCTTACATCCGTAAACCTGTACTGACTCAGTGGCAAGAGCTGTGATGTGTCCACACCGTGTCCTCTGCACTGTCCAACTACTGTGTACTTGGTGCATGTGTCAACACTGGGGTGTTGCAATCCAACAGACACCAGACAGATGGGTGCAAGGCCATGTGGGATGTGAGTGCCATGCTTGGCATCAGACTGACAATTGACTTCTCCTGTTCAATTAGGGCACTTTTAGCAATGTACAACTAATGATGCCAGGGCTTGCTCTGTAATGTGCTGTGCTCACAGTGGTGTGTGCGTTTGGTGCAGGTGACTGATGTCTGTCTGTTTCCCCATTGTTTGCAGATACATCCACGGCCACGGAAGGGGACAGCTCCACGGACCAGGAGGAGCCGGAGAGCCAGACTGGGTCAGCAGCCGAGGAGTGGTCGGAGGGACCCAGTGGCACGGAGGGCGAGGGGAGCCACACCGAGGAGTCCTCAGCAGCATCCACCTCAGCTGAGGACCAGAGCAACTCGGAGGATGACTCCCTTGTGGAGGCGGGTGTCAGCAGCCACCACACCCCAGCTAGTGTTGCTGTCCCCGCCACCACCAGCACCACCACCGCCCTCCCATCGGCTCCCATTCCCCAGGTCCGTGGAGGCTCCCATGTCCGGGAGCGTGTCTCCTTTGGGCCAGGCACCGCACCCCCTGCCCCTGTGTCCCCTGCTGCCCTGAGTGAGGAGTCTGTGTACCTCCTTCGCCAGCTCCATGTAGGGCAGACAGCCATGCTGAGTGTCCTCCATGCGCACACCGCGCTGTTGACTCAGCTGGTGTCGTTCATGGAGGGCATCTCATCGGGCATGTCTGACCTACAGAGGGGCAATAGGTCCATGGACTCCTCCCTGACGGCAGCAGTGTCCCTCCTCAAACGGTCCCTCACCCCTCCTGCCTCTGCTCCATCCACACTCCCCAGCACCTTACCCATCCCAGGCACACACACACTGGCACAGGCACACACCAGCACACACACATCCAGCACACTGACACACACGCCAATGACAAAACGCACACGCACGCACATTCAGGGGACTGAAGCCAGACTCACAGGGGATGGGGCCCTGGAACACACACACGCATCCACATGCACTGCGCAGTCCTCAGTTCCCTCTCCCTCCAAAGCACCCTCCCTTGCCTCACCTGCAACCCCAAAGTCACAGCAGCTCTTCCTCTGTGACCTCGGCCTCTTCCCCACCGATGAAGCTGCTCCAGCATCCCGGGGAAGAGGAAGCCCACCCACACGGAGCAGAGTGCCCCTCGCCCCCGGACACCCTCCCCCAGGCGCAGACGGACTGAGGCCCCCACCCGCAAGTCCCCCCGGAGTGCTAAGAGCAAGACCCCGCCACCACCCTGCAGCTCAGGCACAAGGTCTCCGTCCTCCATCCCTCAGGCCCCCACTGCACAGGTGCCCCCACCACACCCTGCCCCAGGTTCCCCCACCCACAGATATACCATCCCCAAGATGCTCCGGCCTTCTCCCCTGCCACTTGCTCTCCCAGCACCACACCCCCGCTGCGCTTGTCTGTGCCACTGATGTGGTGAGGGTGTCCCCCCCTCTGTCCAACCCACCTTGCCTGTTCCCCATTCTCCTCCCCTGGAGGTAGGCACTGCAGTGGAGTCCACTACCGCCCTGTCTGACTTGGGCACTGCAGTGGCGGACCTGTCCACCCCATCTGCAGGGTCCACTGCAGTTGTGCCGGCACCCACGACATCTGTGTCATGCCCCCCAGTTGTGCCGGCACACACCATGTCAGACACCTCCACTGCAGTTGTCAGTGGCTCTCCTGCACCCACCACCCCTTCCCTGACTCCCCCTGGTGAGCCCTGATCCTGTCCCTGCGGTGCCTGGCCTGCCCCCCGGTTGCCCCTCCTAGTGGATTGTCCCTGGTATTGTGCAGGCATGCGTAGGGTGACATCTGCCAGTGTCACCCTGTTTGAACTTTGACAATGGACTGGCCATTGGCCTTTGCTCTTTTTTCAGGACTTCGTTTGGCCTCAACACATATGCTGAATAAAGCAACTTTCTTTTCTCTAGTGCTCATGCTTCAGATGTACATGTTGTTGGTGCAGCTAACCATGCCCTTGCTGCAGTGATGGTGATATCTGGTCTCATGATTATGAAGTGTTACTGTGCAGGAACCCATGTGGTCCAGGGGGAATGTGTCCTATCATGTGGTGTATCCATGTCATCAATAGCAGCATCTGAGGGTGTCATGTGTTCAGTATTTGGCAATGGGTTTCCTACTTACATTGGCAATTTCATATCTGTGGCTTCCACCCCTGCACATCTGTTGTGCCTGCCATCGTTGCATTTGTCTACTTCCCTGACCGTGTTGCCATCTCCAGTGGACATGCAGGTTTGGGCATCAATGGGGAGGGACTCATCCGTGTAGTCAGTGCAACATTGCTATACAAGTGTGTTGGATCTGTGCTGATGATTCCGTTGGCACATCCATGACCAGGCTGATGTGATGGGAGCCCTCATTTGGTGCTAATTGTTGATTGTGTGACCAAGTGCTCAGCTGACATGATGGGGCCCTACTGAGGCAACATATGGCACAGCTTTCCTCACACAGGAGTGGAGTCCCCTCATGGCAGTGTGTACACGTGTGACATTGCCTGCGCCCAAGGTGTGTGTTGTATGTGCATGTCTGTGTGTTCACTTCCATTCATCTGCGCATGCTGTGATCCCTAGTGTTGTACCTGTTTGTGATGCTTGCTGACTTGAGCTATGTTCCCCCAAAGTCTTCTCCCTGTGTTCTCTGTGATGTGGGTGCATGGCACATTACTGGTCATCAGGGTGTCACCCATAGGTGTGTTTGCTGTCAGGGCAGAGTTTGTGTGCTGACGCAGATGGGTCACAGTCAGGTTTCCCTTTGGCACTTGTTGTTTGCCCCTGTCATGTGATTTCCAGTTTGTGTTATCTTTCAGTGATTGTGACACGTTGTGTGTGTGACTGCTGGCACTCCTTAGGGTCCGGGCTGCAATGTTGGTTGTTGTCTATGTGTGTTCTTTGTGGGTGACCTTGGCTTCTTCATTGGTGTGTGACTGTGGCTGGGATCCCATTGGTCGGTGTGGTATTGCCGTCATGTCCATGTACAGAGTAGTGTGCAGTGTGTCAGACATTCAGGAGTCTTGTTGAGTGTCCATGTGTGATGTGTTTCTACACCTTGGTTCCCACCCACCACCCTGGAATAGTCATGGGTGCATGTGCAATGTCACCAGTGCATGTGTACTTCACTGCTGCACATTGTTGGAGGTCGAGGGGTGTGGTCTTGAGTGTGTGCAGATGAGAGTTGTTGCCCGGCTAGTCCCCTGCCTCCATGTTGGCCTTGGCTTACTGGCCATGCTGATTGATTTGTGCTTGTGTAGGTGTGATGGTAGTTAGTTGCTCAGGACACCTGACTGTGGTTCACAGTGTGAACGACATTTAGCTTTGTCATCACAGTGGTATTTTTCTTCAGCCCAGGGTCACCACATTGTGGGGGCCCTGGGGGTGGTGCTGTGGTGTGTCTGTGACTTGCTGTGTCAGTTGTTGTTCCTACGTGCCTGTGTGACATGTGTGTTTTGTGCTCCCTCTCACCTGTCAATGCCTGCTTGCCCACATAGGGGATTTGGATCCATGAGTTAGCTTAGTGTGGCAGTGTATGCACATCTGTATGATTGGTATTCAGCTCTCCTCATGTGTTGTGTTGTTGCCTGGGGACACTGGCACCCCCACCCCTCACCTGCTGTGTATGATGACAGTGTTGGTCTGCCTGTTTGTGTTTGTGCATCTGCACCACTGCATTGGCATATCTTGGGTGTGCCATTGGCTGTATGTTGTTTGGTGTGTTTCCCCTGCTGTCCCTGGGACTCCTAGGTCATCGGTCAGCACAGTGATCATGGTTTGTGTGTCCCATTGCTGCCATGGTATGGTATCTGTTCACCTCACATCTGCTGTCTCCACAGGGTATCTGCATTTGTGTGCCCATTGGTGCAAATATGTGGTTCTGCATTCTGATGGTCACTTCTGTCATTGTGTCATTGATGACTGTTGACGGTCTCAGCCCCCATGGGTGTTGTTTGTCTGCACATGGCCAAAGGAATGTTTCATTTGCACTGCAGTATTTGGCTCCCCCAATTTATGTTGCAATGGGACACATACACTACTTTGCCACAGATGAGTTTTTGGTTCTGTGACCAGGAATGATCCATGCAGTTTGGCAGTTGCAGCTCTTTCTTTGTTAACAATTACCTTTTGGTCACTGTGATGATGAGGGTGTAGACCCCATTGCCACAATGGTCAAAATGTGCTTCAGCTATGGACCCCACACTTACCTTTTGGTCACTGTGATGATGGGGGTTTAGACCCCATTGCCACAATGGTCAAAATGTGCTTCAGCTATGGACCCCACACTTGCCTTTTGGTCACTGTGATGATGGGGGTTTAGACCCCATTGCCACAATGGTCAAAATGTGCTTCAGCTATGGACCCCACACTTGCCTTTTGGTCACTGTGATGATGGGGGTTTAGACCCCATTGCCACAATGGTCAAAATGTGCTTCAGCTATGGACCCCACACTTGCCTTTTGGTCACTGTGATGATGGGGGTTTAGGCCCCATTGCCACAATGGTCATGGGCTGCTTGCATTGTGGGTGCCACACACATATATGTGTGGCACATGTGCTAGGGGGTCACATTGTATGTTCAATGTCATGTTCGGTGTTGTAGGCATTTGACACAGCCTGCTCACACGCTTGTCATGGTGGTGGGGGGATGTCTTAATCTTGCATTCCCTAGGTTGTGGTGTGCTTGTTGTGTCATGCATTGTCCATCCTATGAGTGGGGGTGGTAGTAGTGGTAGGCATCCAGCCCCCTGGCTAAGGGTGGTAGTAGTGGTAGGCTTCCTGCCCCCCTGGCTAAGGGTGGTAGTAGTGGTGGGCATCCTGCCCCCCTGGGTGAGGGTGGTAGTAGTGGTAGGCATCCTGCCCCCTGGCTAAGGGTGGTAGTAGTGGTAGGCATCCAGCCCCCTGGCTAAGGGTGGTAGTAGTGGTGGGCATCCTGCCCCCTGGCTAAGGGTGGTAGTAGTGGTGGGCATCCTGCCCCCCTGGGTGAGGGTGGTAGTAGTGGTGGGCATCCTGCCCCCTGGCTAAGGGTGGTAGTAGTGGTAGGCATCCAGCCCCCTGGCTAAGGGTGGTAGTAGTGGTGGGCATCCTGCCCCCCTGGGTGAGGGTGGTAGTAGTGGTGGGCATCCTGCCCCCTGGCTAAGGGTGGTAGTAGTGGTGGGCATCCTGCCCCCCTGGGTGAGGGTGGTAGTAGTGGTGGGCATCCTGCCCCCCTGGGTGAGGGTGGTAGTAGTGGTGGGCATCCTGCCCCCTGGCTAAGGGTGGTAGTAGTGGTGGGCATCCTGCCCCCCTGGGTGAGGGTGGTAGTAGTGGTGGGCATCCTGCCCCCCTGGGTGAGGGTGGTAGTAGTGGTGGGCATCCTGCCCCCTGGCTAAGGGTGGTAGTAGTGGTAGGCATCCTGCCCCCTGGCTAAGGGTGGTAGTAGTGGTAGGCATCCTGCCCCCCTGGCTAAGGGTGGTAGTAGTGGTAGGCATCCTGCCCCCTGGCTAAGGGTGGTAGTAGTGGTAGGCATCCTGCCACCCTGGCTAAGGGTGGTAGTAGTGGTAGGCATCCTGCCACCCTGGCTAAGGGTGGTAGTAGTGGTAGGCATCCTGCCCCCTGGCTAAGGGTGGTAGTAGTGGTAGGCATCCTGCCACCCTGGCTAAGGGTGGTAGTAGTGGTGGGCATCCTGCCCCCCCTGGGTGAGGGTGGTAGTAGTGGTAGGCATCCTGCCCCCTGGCTAAGGGTGGTAGTAGTGGTAGGCATCCAGCCCCCTGGCTAAGGGTGGTAGTAGTGGTGGGCATCCTGCCCCCCTGGGTGAGGGTGGTAGTAGTGGTAGGCATCCTGCCCCCTGGCTAAGGGTGGTAGTAGTGGTAGGCATCCAGCCCCCTGGCTAAGGGTGGTAGTAGTGGTGGGCATCCTGCCCCCCTGGGTGAGGGTGGTAGTAGTGGTGGGCATCCTGCCCCCTGGCTAAGGGTGGTAGTGGTGGTGGGCATTTGGCACCCCCTGGCTAAGGGTGGTTGTGGTGGTTGGCATCCAGCCCCCCTGGGTTGGGGTGGTGGCGCGCATTCAGGCCCCTGTGTGCATATGTGGCATTGGTGATGGGCATCCCGCCCCTATGGTGCTGCTGTTGCAAGTATATTCAGATTCCCCGTGTATGTGTGTGATGTGTCGTGTACGTGTTGTATGTGTTTTGTGGTTGGTGTCTGACTTACCTTCTGCGCCGTACGCGTCCGTGCCTGTTCCGGTAGTAGATGTAGAATATTGGTATGATCGGGACGAAGGGATTCATGGTTGGTTCGTGTCGTTCGTCCTTCTCGTTGCTTCGCGTCGTCCTCGTCGCTTGGCTTCGTCCTCGTCGCTTCGCTTCGTCCTCGTCGCTTCGCGTCGTCCTCGTCTGTGCTGTGTTCGTCTCGTAGCCGTGGATCGTGTTGTGGCGCGATTCGGAGCTTATGTGCGCCTCTCCCGGATGCTTTGACGTGCCGTGCGTAGCGACGGGTTCGGCGCGTACGGAAAGCGCATCGTACTTGTCCGGCCGGACGGGGCTGCATTTTCCCTTCCGTGCGACTCGATTCGGCGTTTCCGGATTCGCCTCGGTCGGAGAACAGGACCTGGTTTGGGTGAGTACGGCTCGGCCGGAATTTTTGCTGTTGTGCGCATCGTACTTGCTCGTTCGGTGTGCTGTACGGATCGGTCGGGAAACTGGCTTTCGCATGGCTTTTTTCCCGACCGAATAGTATTGGGTGCGCCTCCGACCGAGATCGGAATCGGCCCCATTGTGTGCAAGATGATCGTTGCATGTTGTGTGTTGCACAACATATATGTACGCAGCAAGGCCCCATGGATACAAGTGCCAGATGCACCGGATGATGATGATGAGGCAGGTGGACCACACCCCACTGCAACCGCAGCAGGACTTGCCCGTAGGAACACCATCATTGACAATTTCTTCACATCAGCGCGTCACATTGTGACAGTCCTTGGCAATCATGGGACAGTACAATATGACCACAGGCACAGCATGTGCTAATAAATGCATTCAAAATACACATTCCCTGAGTGCATGTCACTCATCTGTACAGGCACATCACTCAGACAAGTGTGAGTGCGACATGTATTGCTGACAATTTTATGATTTGTTCATGGATGGTGGGTGTGTCACCTCTGTGCAGAGGGGCTGTTTAGGGTGTCACGTATTCGGACTGCCAGTTCTGTGTGTCGCAGTTAGTAGGGAATCCCACTTTTCGGCGTTTCACATGTGTCCAAAATCATTCCATTTTGGCTGCCATTTGTGTCCTACAGGTGACAACAGGGCTCCTTTTGGGGTCAGATATGTACCACCATGATGCAGGGATGCCCCCTGTGGCTCGAGTACCACAACATGGGCAACATGTACGTAAGCAGGAGTCACTGCCCCTACATTCATCCACGCTTTTATGGTGCATTGATCATGGTCATGACATGTCTGTGTGCAGGAGGGGTTGCTTGTCCCTCTGCAATGTTAACGGGGAGATGTGGTTTCAATGTGTGTTCCATGCATGTTTCAGCATTGGCGCAGTTTACATGCAGACTGCATGTCAATGTACATTGTGACTGTGAGGAGATGCCTATTTGATGCGGGACAATGGTCATCTGTTCAACGTCACGGATGTGTGGTTGTGCTCGTACATTGTCATCTTGCCGTATTTTTACTCTGCTTTTATGGTGCATTTTCCCGCATGACGCGTGGGGATTGCAGGCCTATCGCTGATTTTTGTATCGCGATTGGCATCATCGCTACTATTTTCGCGTTCGTGTTTCGCGTTTTTTCGGCGTCACATTGATTTTACAACGTTCATTTGACGCGTTATCGTGGGACTATCGCATGGGTCCGCCATGTTGTGAATACCACGTTAACACTGAGTTGTTTTCCCGCGATAAACTGCGATGTGAAGGGTTGCGTTAAGTTAATTTTGCGGTAGTTGTCACACGTTCTTGAGAATATGCCCCTGAATCTTTATCAGTTCATAGTGAACTCTAGACTTGCCATGAATTCTGTAGTTGAATAATCTGGAAAGGATACATCAGAATGACTACATTTGTCACACCTTGCAAACTCTATAGGTAAATACAGATGTCAGGGCTGAACAGGGACATTAAATAGGCCTGGGCACTGAAATAAAAGTGCCTCCTCATTAGCGAATCATATAGCTAAAAAATTGGCCCACGTTTTGGAAATAGGAGCAGCGACAACAATCCTTGTCAGGGTGAAACACAAGCAAACCCTAAATTAACCTGTGCCTAAACCTCTGGTAGCTTGGCACAAAAGCAGTCAGGCTTAACTTAGAGGCAATCTGTAAAGTATTTTTGCAGCACTTTGAGCAATAATAAAGAAAAAAGACAACACAGGAAAAATCCCACACCAATTTAGAAACAAATTATTTGACACCAAAATGCCAAAATCCAATTAGTAGAACCGGAGATATGCAATTTTAAAGGTTTTGCAAAAATCAAATGCCAAGAAACAAAACGCGCCAACTGTGGTTATCTGGGCAGGAGACCGGGTGCAAGTCACAAGTTCAAGCCGACCACAATGGAGAGCAGGCCAGAAAAAGGACTGAGTTCAGTCCACTGAAAGTACCTTGAAGCCTTGGCATTGAGATGCGAAGCCCTTGCGTCGAGCTGCGTAGTGATGTAGTCGATGATCATTGACGAGGCTTGCAATGGGAGGTCCTGCGTTGTCTTTGAGGAAGGTGGCAGGTTAGCAGAGACTTGAGCTGTGATGTCAGTGCAGGCGACAAGATCCATTGCACTGGACCCGTGCAGAAGCCAGCAGAGCTTTCAAGGATTTGCGATGAGATGCGTTGGCATCAAGGATGAGCTGCATTGCTTTGGGCCAGAGTCGATGGTGGGCTGTATTGAGTTGCATCGACATAGGAAGAGTTACGTTGAAGAAACCTGTTATGTCACTGTAGCTTTGAACGGGGCCAGCCGTCTGACCCTTGGAGATTTCTTGAAGTTCTGGATCCATACAGGTAGGCTGGATGCAGCAGAGCAGCTTACAGCAGCAGAAGAGTCCTGGTACAGAAACAGCAGGACTTGGGCCACAAAGCGGACCTTGGTCAGCAAGCAGGTCAGCAGGGCAGACTTCACAGCTGGGCAGTACTTTTTCCTGGCAGAGTCCACAGGTCAAAATTGATCTGAAGAGTTGGGTCTGAAGGTCCACTATTTATATTGGGTGCCTTGTTTGAAGTGGGAGAAGCTTCTAGAGTCCTCCTCCTACAGAGGTGTCTGGAATTTCTTTCCTCCCTGCTCTGGCCCCAACTTGTCTAGGGGCACAAAAGACTAGTGTGAAACTCCTTGTGAGTGTGCTGAGTGTGCAAGTGTGGTAGGGAACAGCTCCTACCCCTCATCCTGATTAGAGATGGCCCATCCTGCCAGAACCTATTCCCCTTTGTGCCACTGTACACACAGGCTGCAAATGCAGGCCTGAGACAAGTTTAAAAGGCTACTTAAGTGGGTGGTACAATGAGTGCTCTAGGCCCACTAGTAGCATTTAATTTACAGGCCCTGGGTACATGTAGTACCACTTTACTGTAAGCCAATTTCACCATGTTTTGTTTAAGGGAAAGAGCACAAGCACTTTAACACTGGTTAGCAGTGGTAAATTGCACAGAGTCCTAAAAGCCAACAAGAATGGGTTCAGAAAACAAGAGGGTGAAAGCAAAATGTTTGGGGATGACCCTGAAGAAAGGGCCAAGTCCAACATAATTCAACTACAAATCAGGTTTTTTTCTGTTACACACAAAAGCTACAGCTTTCAGTATCTGGGAACACCACACTATAGGCCCCATATCATGTTGTAAGCACAGAGGGAAAGATAACCGTCCCGTAACTCAAAGTTTTCTTTGTTCTGTACAGTGCTTTAAATGGGAACAAATAAGTGCAGGTACTCATTGAAATGAGCTAGAGGTGTGGCAAGTGGGCGGGGCTAGGGGCAGGGCTCAGGGCAGGACATGATGATACGTAATGACTTCTATACCGGTTGCAGCTCATAACAAAATACGAGAAATGCATTTATGTAAACAAAACAGGTTAACTCGTTACAGAAAATGAAAGCCAGACACGATGATATGTTAACATTTCTTTGTATTGTATTATTTGCAGCTTCTTAATGCCATACTGTTATGTGTTGTTGTTTGGCACAATACTTTACATTCTCAAGCATGCACACACACACAGAAAGAAACAAGCAGACATGTACACAAATGCATTCCATACATTTCCTTTAAAATATCTACTGAGAGTATCCTTATTCTCTAACTCTTTCTCTCACTTTTCTCTCACACAAAAACAGTCACACACAAGCAGGCAATCACACAGACATAAGCAAACACTCACACAACGTTTCAGGTGGGATGAAAGCCATTTAAAACTCCTTACCTCCCATGGCTTTCTTAATTGCCACTGACAGCAGGCTGCCTCGATACCTGTGTTTGCACAAATTCACATGGTAGTGTGAATGTGATCAACAGCACAGAGTCTAAATGGACCCTCCACTGTCAAACACAGTGTGATGGTGAACACAGGAACATCATGCAAATGAGCCCACGCTGAATAGTTGAGATTCGGCTCAGCTCAGGACTACAGAGCACCTTGGCTGTCAAAGACAGGTTCCCCTCTGACAGCCTAGTGCTCATCAGCACTAGCAGCCAATGAGCCTAACTTTCATGAGTACCGGTACTCTCCTTGGCAGTAGAGAAGTGCTAGTGCTCAGAGTAATAAAAATAAGATGTGCTAGTACTCAGTACCTGTGAGTACCAGCCCATTTAAAGCACTGCACTGACTTTTTCCCTATACCAATTCGCGTAGGCTGCGCGAATCCGGCCGAAAATGTTTTGAAAAAATAAAGCGCGGTCTCCCGCACTTCGTTTAATTTAGCCCCGGGGTGGGCCAGGTCCCGGGGGCAATGTTTGAAATACATGCGGGAGCCGCGCAGGCCCCCGCAGCCCCGGGGACCACCACCACCCGGGGCTTTTTTATAATGAAAAAGCGTGGGGGGTGCGCCTGCCCCCCATGCTGCCCCGGGGACCACAACCTCCCCGGGGCATTCCTTAATTAGGGTTGGGGGGCCTCACGGCCCCCCCAAGCCCCGGGGACCGCCACCTCTTCGAGGCTTTAATGTTGAAATGCGGGGGCCTCACGCCCCCTGCAGCTCCCGGGGACCGCCACCTCCCCGGGGCTTTGACTTTTAAAATTATGTGGGGGCTCCTGCCCCCACACTGCCCCGGGGACCACCACCTCCCCGGGGCATTGATTCATTAAACTATGGGGGTCCATTTCGGACCCCCGGGGACCACCACCTCCCCAGGGCTTTAAAGGTGTTGGAGGGGGACCATGCGGCCCCCTCCAGGAGCCCTCCTTGGTCCTGGGGACCGCCACTCCCCAGGTCCGGCTCCAGCAATGTCCAGGGGTGCCCACCCCCGGGACATTGCAGTTTGCTGTGGCATGGCGGGAGCATTGCTCCTGCCCTGCCATAGCAAACTTCTGCTTCGCTTCATGGAAGCAAGAGCAGGAAAACTGCTCTAGCTTCCATGAAGTGAAGCAAGATTTGCTTTTGGGCAAAGGGAGCTGCATGCTACCAGCTCCCTTTGCCGAAAAGCAATGCCGGCTCCCGCAATAGGCAGGGAGCTGGCAGGGACCACGGGGTCTTGGGGCTCCCCCTGCGCTCCCCAACAAAGAGGCCATGCCCCGGGGGATGGGGAACCCGGGGCCCAAAATGGCCCAGGAGGGGTGCCACGCGGTCCCCCTCCAAAATTTCTAAAAGAAGAAAAGCTGGGCAGGCCCCGGGGGATGGGGTCCCCGTGGCCAAAAGTGACCGAGGGAAGGGGGGCCACGGGGCACCCGTTCTATAAATAAAGTTATTGCCGGGCCCGGGGGATGGGGTCTCCGGCCCGTAATCAGCCTCGAGAGGGGGCCGCGCGCCCCCACCCTTTTCAATAATTTTTTATTTTTAAAAAAAATTAGTCAGGCCCCGAGGGACGGGGTCCCCAGGGCCCAAAAGGGTCAAAGGAAGGGGGGCCACACAGCCCCCTTCCTAAAATACAAAAAAAAAGAAACCGGCAACTCTCCGGAGGCCCCGCCCCCTCCCTGCACCACTCTGCAAGCGCGCCTCCTGGCGCACTCTGGGATGGGGGATTAAGTCCCCTTCGCTTCTAAGGGTCCTTAGGGGTGAACTAGGCCACCATGTACCTCCAGTAAGCACCATACAGTCGGATTGCTGAGAGGTGGTAGGAGGCCACGCCCCTTTTTACACCACTCTGCAAATGCACCTCTTGGCACACTCCTGGTGGGGTTATGAGGTCCTCTTGTGTCCTGAGGACCTCAGGACTAAAGTCGACTTCATCCCCCAAGCAGCAGTGCACCAGGAGGCGAGTTTGCAGAGTGGTGTAAAAAGGGGGCTCAGACCACTCTCAGCAATCCAGCTGTGTGGGGCTACTAGAGGTAACAAGAGGGCTAGTTGGCCCCCAGGGACCCTTAGGAGGGAAGGGGACTTCATCCCCCGACCAAGAGCGTGTGAGGAGGTGCGTTTGCAGAGTGGTGGAAAAAGGGGGAATGGCCTGTGTCCACCTCTCAGCAATCCCACTGTGTGGGGCTTACTGCAGGTAACAGGTAGGCTAGTTGGCCCCTAAGGACCCCCAGCAGCGAAGGGGACTTCAATCCCCATGCAAGAGCGCACCAGGGAGCGCGTTTGCAGAGTGGTGAGCAAAGGGGGCGTGGCCTGCTATGAGAACTTAGCAATCCTGCTTTGTGGGACTTACTGGAGGTAATAGAAGTTGGCCCCCAAGGATTGCTAAGAGGTCTTCGGAGGCCATGCCCCCCTTTCTCCACCACTCTGCAAACGTGCCTCCTGGCACACTACTGGTTGGGGGAAGAAGTCCACTTTACTCCTGAGGGACTTTGGGGGGCCAAGAAGGCCTCCTAGTACCTCCTGTAAGTGCTATGCTTCAGAATTTCTGAGCACTGGTCAGAGGGCCAGCCCCCTTTGTCCACCACTCTGCAAACGCGACTACTAGTTAAAGAAGCATTTGCAATGTAATAGGTCTCGCATTTGCGAAAGTTAGGGCTATTGGCGTTGTAAATGTAAAAGTTTTTTACTAATGTTTTTGGGAGTGGAGTGGATGTACGTTGTGTGTAGTGGAATTATGTGGTATGTTGTGCAGTGAAATTATGTGGAAAGAAAGTATGTGGTATTTAGTGTATAGGAATTATGTAGAGTGGGATTATGTGTTATGGAGAGTAATTATGTGGTATGGTAGTGTGTGTTGTGGGGTGGTAGCCTCAGGTTTAGTCTTCTTCGTTTCCATAGAAGCTAAACTATAAACTCAATGAGACAAAAAAAAGAAGGAACCACTGAGGAGCACTTCTGGAGGTATGAGCAGGGCCAGTGGAATTATGCAACTGTTCGGCTGCACCAATTTTCTCATAATTAGACATTTTCTGCATTTGCCACATAATCCATCATTTTCTGCATAATCTGCAGATTTGAACAAAAAAAACCTTGTTTCTAGCTCAAACGTTACCAAAAATGCAGTGACAAGTGTTACAGCGTGGTGGAAGGCCCTTTGCAAACCTGGAATGGTCACCTGTTACTTATAGCTAAATGTGGGTGTTAAATAGGTACTAATGGTGCACAAACCACTATTGCTTCTTTCTGCGCCTCTCTTGCCTCTTTCTGCATTTCTCTTGCTTCTTTGTGTAAACGTCTTCCTTTTTCTGCACTTCTCTTGCCTCTTTATGCACATCTCTTCTACTTTCTGCAGCTCTCTTCTTTCTGCACCTCTCTTGCTTCTTTCTGCACCTCTCTTGCTTCTTTCTTCTTCACCTCTCTTGCCTCTTTCTGCATCTCTGTTGCTCCTTTCTGCACTTCTCTTCCCTCTTTCTGCACCCTCTTCCCTCTTTCTGCACCTCTCTTGCCACTTGCTGCACCTCTCTTGCCTGTTACTGCATTTCTCTTGCTTCTTTCTGCATCTAACTTGCTTCTTTCTCCACCTCTGTTGCCTGTTTCTGCACCTCTCTTGCCTCTTTCTGCACTTCTCTTGCCTATTTCTGCACCGCTCTTGCCTCTTTCTGCACCTCTATTGCTGCATTCTGTACCTCATTTGCTTCTTTCTGTACCCCTCTTGCCTTTCTGCACCCCTCTTCCCTCTTTCTGCACTTCTCTTGCCTCTTTCTGCACCTCTGTTGCTTCTTTCTGCAACCCTCTTGCCTCTTTTTGTACCCCTCTTCCCTCTTTCTGCACCTCTCTTCCCTCTTTCTGCACCTCTGTTGCTTCTTTCTGCATTTCTCTTGCCTCTTCCTACATCCCTCTTGCCTCTTTCTGCACCTCTGTTGCTTCTTTCTGCACTTCTCTTGCCTCTTCCTGCATCCCTCTTGCCTCTTTCTGCACCTCACGTGCCTCTTTCTGCACCTCTCTTGCCTCTTTTTGTAACTGTTTTGCCTGCCTCTTTTTGCATCTCACTTGCCTCTTTCAGTACTTCTCTTCCTTTTTTCTGCACCTTTCTTGTTTCTTTCTGCAACTCTCTTGTCTGTTTTATTACTTCTCTTGCTTCTTTCTGCACCTCTGTTGCTTCTTTCAGCAGTTCTCTTGCCTCTTTCTGCACTTCTTTTGCCTGTTTCTGCAACTCTCTTGTCCCTTTCATCACTCCTCTTGCTTCTTTCTACATCTCTGTTGCTTCTTTCTACACCCCTGCTGCCTCTTTCTGCAACCCTCTTCCCTCTTTCTGCACCTCTCTTGCCTGTTTCTGCATCCCTGTTTCCTTTTTCTGCACCTCTCTTGCCTGTTTCTGCACCTCTCTTGATTCTTTCAGCACTTCTCTTACCTCTTTCTGCACCTCTGTTGGTTCTTTCTGCACTTCGGTTGCCTCTATCTGCACTTCTCTTGCCTCTTTCTGCACCTCTGTTGCTTCTTACTGCACTTCACTTGCTTCTTTCTACACCTCTCTTGCTTCTTTCTGCACCCCTCTTGCCTCTTTCTGCATCCCTCTTCCCTCTTCCCTCACCTCTCTTGTCTTTTTCTGTAGTTCTCTTGCCTCTTTCTGCACCTCTGTTGCTTCTTTCTGCACTTCTCTTGCCCCTTTCTGCACCTCTGTTGGTTCTTTCTGCACTCCTCTTGCCTCTTTCTGCACCTCTGTTGGTTCTTTCTGCACTCCTCTTGCTTCTTCGGCGCCTCTCTTGCAAATGTCTGCACCCCTCTTGCCTCTTTCTGCACCCCTCTTCCCTCTTTCTGCAATTCTCTTGTCTCTGTCTACACCCCTGTTCCATCTTTCTGCACCTTGAATGCCTGTTTCTGCAGCTTTCTTGCCTCTTTCTGCAGTTCTCTTGCCTCCTTCTGCACCTCTGTTGCTTTTTTGTGCCATTCTCTTGCCTCTTTCTGCACCCCTCTTGCCTCTTTCTGCACACCTGTAGCATCTTTATGCACTTCTCTTGCTTCTTTCTGTACCTCTCTTGCTTCTTTGTGCACCCCCTTGCCTCTTTCTGTATCCCTCTTCCCTCTTTCTGCACCAATCTTCCCTTTTTCTGCACCTCTTTTGCCTCTTTCTGCACTTCTCTTGCCTCTTTCTACATGGCTGATGTTTTTTTCTGTATTTTTCTTGCTTCTTTCTGGACACCTCTTGCCTCTTTCTGCACCTCTATTGGTTCTTTCGGCACTCCTCTTGCTTCTTTTGACACCTCTCTTTCAAATTTCTGCAACCCTCTTGCCTCTTTCTGCACCTGTGTTCCTTCTTTCTGTACTTCTCTTGCTTCTTTCTACACCTCTCTTGCTTCTTTCTGCACCCCTCTTGCCTCTTTCTGCACCCCTCTTCCCTCGTTCTGCACCTCTCTTGCCTTTTTCTGCAGTTCTCGTGGCTCTTTCTGCACCTCTGTTGCTTCTTTCTGCACTTCTCCTGCCTCTTTCTGCACTCCTCTTGCCTCTTTCTGCACCTCTGTTGGTTCTTTCTGCACTTCTCTTGCTTCTTTCGGCACCTCTCTTGCAAATTTCTGCACCCCTCTTGCTTCTTTCTGCATCCCTCTTCCCTCTTTCTGCACCTCTTTTGCCTCTGTCTGCACCCCTGTTCCATCTTTCTGCACCTTGTTTGCCTGTTTTTGCAACTTTCTTGCCTCTTTCTGCAGTTCTCTTGCCTCCTTCTGCACCTCTGTTGCTTCTTTGTGCACTTCTCTTGCCTCTTTCTGCACCTCTCTTGCCTCTTTCTGGACCCTTGTGGCTTCTTTCTGCATTTCTCTTGCTTCTTTCTGTACCTCTCTTGCTTCTTTCTGTACCCCTCTTTCATCTTTCTGCACCCCGTTCCCTCTTTCTGCACCTCTCTTGCCTCTTTCTGCACTTCTCTTGCCTCTTTCTGCACCTCTGTTGCTTCTTTCTGCACCTGTTTTGCTTCTTTCTGCACTTCTCTTGCCTCTTTCTGCACCCCTCTTGCCTCTTTCTGCACCTCTCTTGTTTTTTTCTGCAATTCTCTTGCTTCTTTCTGTACTTCTCTCGCCTGTTTCTATATTCAAATGGGAAGTGCAAGCTGTCAAGTTTAAAGGTCTGTGTGCTCTTGTGCTGAGGTATATGTCTACTTGTACATGTATTCTCACATGTGTTATGCATCTGAATATGGTAGCTTAAAAAGCGGGTACCTTCTCTTATAGGTGGTCAAATCTTCTTAGTTCTGCTCTGTCATTCGGTTGCACAGGCAGACATGTCTTATGTACATAGGTGTTATAGAGCCCCTCAAAAATACTATTCAATACCCCTGTGCCCTGTATTATGAGCAGAAAGAAATACATGCACCTTTTTGTATACAAATTTACAGAGTATGGTGTTTGAAACACAGATATTCAAGTATTTGTAAGTTTATTTTTATGTAACATGTCACTAGGTAAAAGCAGAGACACACGAATGCATACCTTCACAAACTTGGTCAGGCTTACAACAGTGATATGGTTAGGATTTCTGTTTTACATTTGGTAGGCCTAACTTTGTGAGCAGTCGATGAATAGTGAACTTCAAGAGAAAAGTGAGGTTTAAGACATCTTGGGAGAAGGTTTAGTGATTAGGCTACTTTGTATGTGTGTGTGGAAAGGTACAGTCAAAGTAGGTCTCTTTTTGCACCTCTGTTGCTTCTTTCTGTACTTCTCTTGCTTTTTTCTCCAGCTTTCTTCCTCTTTCAGGACTTCTGTTGCCTCTTTCTGAATTTCTCTTACTTCTTTCTGCAACTTTCTTCCTCTTTCTGCACCTCTCTTCCCTCTTTCTGCACTTCTCTTGCTTCTTTCTGCACCTTTCTTCCTCTTTCTGTACATGTTCTACCTATGTAGGCATAGTTAGAAATTAGCATTTAAAAAACCTTAGAAATTCACAGAAAAAAACACAGGTTTCAGGGACGTTATAGTTAGGGATTAGCATTTAAAAAACCTTAGAAATTCACTGAAAAAACCACAGGTTTCAGGGACGTTATAGTTAGGAATTAGCATTTTAAAAACCTTAGAAATTCACTGGAATTTAATTGAATTGAAGCAACATTTCTAAAGCGATCAAGGGCTCTGAGTAGTATTTAGGGGAAGAGAAAAGTTTTAATTTGTTTACGAAAGATCAAATATTTTGGTTCAAGACGGATCTTAAGGGGAAGGCGATTCCAAAGCTTGGCAACATTATATGAAAAGAGGCGCCCTCCACTCCTCGATCTTTTTATTTTTGGTACTACCACCAGATGTTTGTTGTCTGACCTCAAGGCCCTGTTAGCACGACAGGGCAGAATAGTAGATCGGATGAAGGGAGGTCCTTTGCCTGATAGTGCTTTGTGAGCCATGCACAATGCCTTAAATAGGATCCTATCCTGAATAGGAAGCCAGTGAAGAACCGCAAGGGCAGGCTTAGCCGATAAACGATTGGGAATATTCAGTAACAAGCGTGCTGCGCAATTTTGCACAATCTGTAGTTTTTTTGTGGTACAGCATGGAGCTCCTAAATAAAGGGCATTGGCATAGACAAGCCGGGAAAGGATCAATGCTTGTACCAGCAATCTTCTGGCTACAAAAGGTAGCAAAGGGAGGATTTTCCTTATCATTCTTAGGATCCCATAGCAACTGGCTGCAACCTTCCGTGCTTGCACCTTGAAATCAAGGTTCCGATCAAGCCAGACGCCCAAGCTCTTAATCTGGTCTTTGGGAGAGGGAGCTGGGCCAAGGAAGCTGGGCCAGAATGGTCCTATATTGAGGGAGGGAGAATTGCCAAGGAACATCAGCTCCTGAAACACAGGTTTCAGGGAAGTTATAGTGAGGAATTAGCATTTAAAAAAACCTTAGATATTCACTGAAAAAAAACCACAGGTTTCAGGGACATTATAGTTAGGCTGACATTTCACTCGCACAAAACCAGAGAAATTCAGCCTATATAGTTAGCTGAGCTAACTATAACGTACGCCCCTGCAATGCACTGCTGATGATGTCACATATTACATTACTCATGACATGGTCAATGACATCACTGATGACATCACCGATGACATCTCAAATGACATCACTGATGACATCACTGATGACATCATCCACTTAATATCTGATGCACCTCCTCACACCCTAATATAACCTTTCATACACCTGCTCTAAAATGCAGACTACCATTCTCAAAACCTTAGACACACCAATACCAGTTATTACATACCCATTCACTGATTCATACGTCTGCACACACATCCACTCACTCACCCATACAGTCACTCATTCACGCAGTCATTTATCAATACAGCCACTGATATATGCACTCATATACTCATACAGACACTCACACACCACCACTCACCCATAGAGTTACTCACACACCTAGTCAGTCACCCAAAGAATCAATCACACTGCCATTTACTCACCTATACAGTTATATACACACACCACCTCACTTATTCATACAGATACTAACACATACTTACTCTCTTATACAATCACTGACACAAGCACATACTCATCCATATAGCCACTCTCACACTCACTCTCACATATAGTCACTTATATGCTCCAACACTCACATATACTGCCTTTCACATATGTAGTTACTCACACATATACCACTGAGACATCCATCCACTCACCAACACAGCCATACTCACACTCACTCACCCATACAGCCCCTCACAGACACACTCATGGACCCATACACCCAGTGAATCACCTACTCACACATCCATGCAGGGAATCACAACACACAGACACTCAGGAACCCATACAGGTACTCAGACAACCAATCATTAACCCTAGACACTCATGTAGCTACTCACCAACCCATGCAGCCACATACACACCAACTGACAGACTGATACAGACATTCACACAGATTAGTCTTTCACCCATGCATTCACTAAGACACGTTTAATCACTCACTTATACAGTCAGTCACGCACCCACTAAACCATCCATTCAGACACTCATACACCCACTCATTCTTCAATACACCTTGGCGTATATATATATATATATATAACATTCTTAAACTTTTAAAAAACACTCAGTCACTGGATGATGTCATCAGTGATGTCATTTGAGATGTCATCAGTGATGTCACTGACCATGTCAAGAGTGATGTAATATGTGACGTCATCAGCAGTGCATTGCGGGGGCGCGAGTTATAGTTAGCTCAGCTAACTATAACGGCTGAATTTCTCTGGTTTCGTATGAGTGAAATGTCAGCCTAACTATAATGTCCCTGAAACTTGTATTTTTTTAGTGAATATCTAAGGTTTTTTAAATGCTGATTCCTAACTATAACGTCCCTGAAACCTGTGGTTTTTCCAGTGAATTTCTAAAGGTTTTTTAAATGCTAATTCCTAACTATAACGTCCCTGATACCTGTGGTTTTTTCAGTGAATTTTTAAGGTTTTTTAATTGCTAATCCCTAACTATAACGTCCCTGAAACCTGTGTTTTTTTCAGTGAAAAAAAAAATATATATATATATATATATATCATCTGTAAATCCACTGTAATTAATGAGTGGCAGCCCATGTCTAAGAACGAGTTCAAAGAGACTGTGTTTTAAAATCTTTTATCCCCGTATATTGGAGCAGTAGTGTGATGCTATGTTTCCATTGTGGATTAATTACTTATGGACTCATTGATGAGTTGATCTATATGTGAAATGTTAAAATGGCACGAATACTGCTTTGCAGATTGAAGCAACGTAAACCGCATTGACATGGTAGCTTTTGGGACTGAATTAGGAATTCAATGCAGCAGTTCTCTTTCTACTTCTAATTTTACCATCAACATTTGTACAGTGAGAATGTATGTTCAATATTTAAAATCACGTGGGCTGCGACAAACATAATGTGGCAAGTTTGAAAAAGGCTAGCGTCGAATCGCATCACTTTCTAAATAAATGATGAAAATTAGATCCTGTGAGTGCTTCGTTTTCCCTTTGGGACTGCTTTGGAAATATATATATATATACACACATATATCTCAACGATTATTAAAGTTAACAAGAAACACGCCAGATTTTTGATTTTACACAAATGTGTGTTAAAATAGCATTTATAGACCCATTTATGATTTCAGAACTGAACAAATATCTGGCATTTTTATCTGCAAAAAGCGGCAATCCTAACTTCACCTGTTACCTCACTTCTTTAAATTCATCCCTCTCTCTTCCTTCTATGTTCATCTGGTCTTTCACCTAACCAAATTCTTTGCCAGTTGTCATGGGAGTTCATTCCTGGAGTGCTGCAGCATTCACTGCTATTCATTGCTCTTTGGGCAGGGCTAACTTCACATCCATTGATCAAGTACCCAGGTCCGTTGCTGTTATTATGTCAATTCAGCAATCAGTGTTGGAGTGGCGCACAAAGGGAAGCAGCTCCTGTGCTGAAATAAAAAGAAAAGAAAAACCGGCTTTGGTGAAGGTAGAGGATTGTATTGTGCTGTCACTCCTTTTAGTACGGAAAGTGCAATCCCCTAAATGGGACTGGATTACTGACCAGCAGCCCCAGCCCATTTCATGGAACTGACGGAGGGAGGGGGAGGGAGCTGAAGCACTTTCAGCCAAATGATCATTGTGCACCTGATCGACAGTGCAGGGTCTGTTTAGACCCTGTCCTGTTATTCACAGCATGACGCAAGCCAACTCAAACCCATGCAGTTTGGGGATACTGAAATGGACGCTGCTGGAATCTTCAGGAGTGACTCTGCACAAGGCTACTTCAGAAGCTCGATGCGCTTACAAGCTCCTCGGAAACAGAGCAGCACCTGTCCTGCCATGGAAGGGATACCTAACCTGAGCCTGCCGTGCTGTCGATCAGGGTACCGGTACTCTCCCTGGCTAAAGAGGTGTGCCGGTACTGAAGGCTGGAAAATTTGGAAGTGCCGGTACTCAGCCCCTGTGAGGTCTGGCCCGTTTAAAGCACTGGTTCTGTATCAGATTTATGTTTCAGTTTTCACTTAGTTATTTATAAAGCTGTCAGATACCTTTGGAGGTTTTTCTTTCTAAAATTACTTTTATGAATAAATGAAGCTTTAAAAATTGCATCTTTCCACTATTTCTGCAGTCCTTGTTAAGGGTACACTTTTTGATGATTTGATGAAGTATCTGTGTGTTTGCTATGTTGCCCGTAACCTTTGTTTCCCGTGGCCCTTTCACATGGCTTTTCCCTGTCTACTGCATTTGTGTCAGTGGACTGCAATGTTTCTCAGTGCCCTATCTATCACCATTTGTCATTTTAATCATCTCTTCAGTATTCAACATATTAGTTGCAATATATAAATGCAAAGTAAGGTTATGGCAGTAATTCAGACAAAAACAAAGTAATGTTATAGTAAAATTTGTCTAGCAAGTGTTTATACAACCAAAATCTTAGCTAATTGATAACACATTACAAGGCCTCATCGATAAGACTGTTTGTACATGTAATGTTATTTACAACCACAAACACCCAGATTTAAGCAAGCAAAACCCCTTTTCATATTCAGGAAACTTTATCTCGCACTTTTAAGTGGATTATTTTCACACAGAGGTTTCGGTGTGAGTAAGTCTTCTCCTGTGTCTGTTGATGGGCATTCTAGGGTGAGAATGCCCTGGACGTCTGTGCATACAACTAAACCAGCATATTTGTGGAGATTACAGACCATTTTCAGATGATTTTCCATCCTGAAAAAGGTGGGAGATTTGTAGTAAATCCTTTTCGGACGTAAAAAGGAAATTGCCCCTCAAAATGAGTTAGTACAGAGGAAAGGTAACCAAAGGCATTTTGACATGCTCAGATGGGTTCTTTTTTTTTTTGCTCGAATGAATATACACATGTACATTCTTATATGCAGAAACTAATTCATAACTTTTTTGTCAGAACACGCCTGAAAACCTGAGACTGCTTCCAGTGTCCGAGGGTAACCTGGAAGAGTTTTGGGAGTTTACAAGATAATGTAAACGCTGGGTGTAGATGTATTAATTTCTTAAGTCTGAGGTGCATTGTGGCATCTGGACCTGGATTGGATCCTGATGTTGGCGTTTACCTGACAGCCCGTGAGTCTCTAAGTGACTCACCTGTTGTCCTGGGGGCTTTAGAAGTGTGCTTGTGTGGTAGATCTGGACTTAAAAGACTAAGTCAGACATTAAAACTTTAAACAGGATGAACATGGTTGGTATATCCGATCATGCTTCATCATGATCAGCCTCAAATTGTGCCTAGTCCCTGGTTTACCACAACTATTGACTATCATTGGCGTTTTGTGCTTTTAGGTGCCATTTCCACTCACAACTTTAAAAATTCATATCTCCGGTTCCCCTTATTAAATTTTTGTCATTTTGGTGTTATTTTGTTAATTAAGTTTTACACTATTTTTCTTATTTGGGTTTAGGATTTCTACTGTTTTGCCTTTTGACTTTATTACTGTTTTGGTGGACATAAGATTAAAAACAATTGTACCTCCGGATTCATTTAGTATTTTTCTATCTAATATATCAAGTGTGTTGAAGAAACCAAGTTTTTTGTTTCATCCACATGTACTTTTTTTAATTTCAAAAGAATCACTCAGAATAACAACAAAAGGCAGATATATCAGTTATATAGATCTGTGCTTTCAATGGGCCGGTACTCACCATTACTGAATACCGGTACTTCATAATTTTCTCAGTTTGAGTACTGGCACTTTTTCTCTGCTGATGGCAGTACCGGTACTCATATGGGCAGCAATTGGTATGTTCAGCAGCACAGGTGCTGCTCAAATGGTACTGATAATGGTGACAAGAGTTGAGCACTTATGCACGCCACTCTGAGAGCTGGGTGGCAGAGCAGCCTTACCGCCAGCAATGGTGCATATATCCTATCTCTCTCTCTCTCTCTCTCTCTCTCTCTCTCTCTCTCTCTTTCTCTCTCTCTCTCTAGCTCTGCAGTTATCCCCACCCATCTTGTCATTAGTGGTGACAACAGTGCCAAGAAACTTGCATTTCATGCAGCCAACAAGGATGAGAGGATCACAGCTGCTCAAGAAAAAGAGCTATGCACTGTTCCTTTTTGACTCAGCAGTTTAGGTGCAAAATGTACTTTCTATTAACATGTCTTACAACCTCTCTAGTAATGCAGTCTGTAGTGCTCAAATTATTGGAGTGCCAAACTTCACTCCAGCATGTCTGCCTTGGCCTTTTTATGATGTTCCAAATATTTTATTGATTTTCATAATATAATAACAAGGAGACAAACAAAAAATAACAGTAAAGTAGTCATTTAACTGATACAATAGGAGGAAAATATGATTATCTAAATTTGTTTTATATAAAGTCATACATTTAAAAAAATGAAAACATAAATAGGGCTACCTTGGTAATATTATCTAATACATTTAGTTACTAAATAAGCTAATCTTAAGAAAAACATCCAGGGTCTTCCAAATAAAATATGTATTAGAGAGTGGCTTCATATTTGTATTAAAAGAAAATTCAATTCCATTCCTCAGAAAAAGTATCTATAGCCACCAGAAGCTTGAAGATATATCATTAGCAGATTTCCAATTCATAGTAATGGATTTGATAGCAGAAGAAAACAATGAATCAAATAATTTAGCATCCATATACGAAAGTGGGAAAGTAATAAGTGAAGATTTACCAGTCATAATGTCATATGTAAGGGGATGGTCAATATGAAAAATTTGTGAGATTGTGCACCAAGCATCAGACCAAAATTTACAAATAATTGGACATTCAAAGAGCATATATTTCAAGGAACCAAATTTGGATTTACATTTCCAATCAGGTTTGTCAATTAGTTTTGCATTATATAACTTAACAGGTGTCCAATAACAATTTTTCAGGATGAAAGAGTTGGTATCACATATAGAGGATGGAAGCCAATTAGAAATATTACACAACCAGATTTTTTTCCATGTTTGTAGAGAGTAATCTGTGTCAAAGGTGGTGTTAGGACTGGGGTTTCCAGTTGGTAGAGGTATGCAACCTGTCCAAGCAGGAATCACCACTCTAGTCAAGGTAAGCTAGATACACACTAAAAGACAACCTGTGCTCACCCTCTGCTAGCTTGGCACAGAGCTGAATTACTCATAGGCTCGGAGTGCTACCTGTAGGTCTAATTTGTATGCTTTCCTGCCCACATTCAGCTCCCTCTCATCTTACAGAACTCATTCAGCCCAGTCCCAGTGTAGTATGCTAGGCAGTTGAGATCCATGGACATCCTGGCAAGGTATCACAAGTGTAACAGCAAAAAAGAGTCCCAACTGATGAAGGTGAAGCAGGAGTCAAATTTAGAAAAATGGCCAATTGGGAAAAAACTGAATTTAAAACTCGTAATGGTCTTTAGTATAGAGTAGGAGTGAACAATGTGTTAGTATATGGTGCTACACAAACACAAGTCCTATCCAACTGCTGCCACAAATGTTAGAACTGGGGTTTCTGGTTGGCAGAGGTATGCACCCTGTCCAAGCAGAAACCACACTCTAATCTTGGCACGTAGCAGTCAGACTTCTCTATAGAGGCAATGTGTAAAGTATTTGTGCAACACACACACACACACACACAGTAACACAATGAAAACACCACAAAAATGCTCCACCCAGGGTTAGGAAAATAGATGATATTTTTATGAGTAAAACAAGGCCAAAATGACAAACATCCAGTAAGTAGAACCAGAGTTATGACTGTTTAAAGAATAAACTAAAAAGTAGTGCTTAATAGCAAATAGCGCTTAGGGTTTACTCGAGGTCGAGCTGGACCGGGGTAAATCCAAAGTTCAGGCCGACCACAATGAAGGGCAGCCCGGCTGCCGGACTCATGGAGGTCCCGCTGAAAAAGTACCTCAGAAGGAGCAAGCGTCAACGTCGAAGACTCGATATGTCAGTTATGATCCGTGCAGGCAAAGAAGGCTTCTTTGATGAACTCCTTTACGATGAAGTCACTGCATCGTCATTGAGCCACTCTGTCCATTGTCATTGAGCCGTGCAGTCCATCGATGTGATGCCATTGATCGTATTCTGCATTGGCATCAAATGGCAATGCATCAGTTCTGATTAGCCCAAAGTAGTCACTGCTTTGATTTTGATCGTTCTGTACAGCAGAGGTCACCTTTCAAGGGCCCAGGACTGGCTTGGCACCACTTGGAAGGAAAGGAATCACAGATGGCAGTATCCAGGTGCTGTTGCAGGGTTGAAGTAAGTCTCTTTGATGGCCCTGAGACTTCACAACAGTGGGCAAGCCAGCAAGCCCTTGGAGTCACTCTGGGTTCAAGTGAGATGGGTCTAGTCCTTGTCCTCAGCAAGGCAGAGATCAGTAGGCATTAGGGCAGCACAGCAAAGCAGAAAATTCGTTTTTCCAGAGCAGCAGTCAAGCAGAGTGGCAATCCTTGCTGCACAGCAGTCTTTACTCCTGGGAGAGTTCTTTACAGGTCCAGTAGTGCACTTTCTTGGTAGGGTCAGAGGTACTGTACTTATACCCAGTTGTACTTTTGAAGTGGGGGTGACTTCAAATAAGGGTCTTTGGAGTGCACACAGGTCCTTTCTTGTCAGCCCTGGCTCGAGACTATCTGTAAGTGGTAATCAGCCCTTTGCATGGGAAACAGGACACTGCCTATTCAAGTGTAAGTGTCAGCCACTCCCTCGCTTCCTGCCCAGGAAGAGCTATCAGAATGCATATGAAAAACTATTATGATGAAATGCTTATGTTCCAATGTAAGGAAACAATGAACTATAGCTTATTTGGTCTCCATTAAGATACTAGAGCTTCTAACTCTAGTTGAATGCTGCAAGAGACTGCTGAGAGACACCGGGGCTACGAAGTTTAAAAGTAAAAGATACATTACATTAAGATTTCTACTCCATTCTCATAAGGGAGACTAAATAAGCTATGATTAAAATGTCCTTCCTTTCATCGGAAGATAAGTGTTTCATCATAACAGGTTTTGACTCACTGACTATTGGGTCTTGGATCTTCACACAAATTCTGTGTCTTGAAGATTGTCTCACAGATATATTACAACAGAGACCAAAACATCGATGTCTAACCCAATTTTCCTTTTAGTCGTTGTTAAATTTAAATTGGGAGATCTAGGTCATATGCATAGGACAGACTCTATTTTTTACATTATAGGAAATTGGTGTTTGTGCATTTATGACTAGTTTCTACTCACAATTACTGCAATATCTGTTATCAATGTTTGTGAGGACTTTTTGTGATGAAGCCCTAATCTCAAGTGCTTTGATATAAGAAAGATGAGATACACCTGGTAAATGAAATGTATTTCATTAGATAAGTTGATGCATTTTCTGCTTTAATGATTTGCAATGTCATGGTGAGCCATCTTGAATAAGTGATAGAGTGAAACAAACCTTTTTGTGTAAAACAAATCCCTTATAGGCATCATTAGCTGTTAAAATTGAATTACTCAAGACCACGAGGGTATATTTGGTTGCCCATATCTATGTGAATACAATTTCTAAAAGTGGCATTTCTAAAATAGTATGGTTAAATCCAATTTTACCATTACAGAACATTTATCATTGCTATTCCAAAGATATAAAACATGATGCAGCTACTTCTTTCTGATCAGGAATTACAGCTTAAAAGTGTATTAAGGAATTCCTAATGCTAGCCTATGAGAGGAGTAGGCATCACAGTAGTGAAAACGAATTTAGCTGTTTGTCACTACCAGGACATGCCAATCTTAATAGGACAGGTCCTACCTTTTACTTATACAGCACCCTGCCCTTAGGCCTACCTAGGGCCTACCTTAGGGGTGACTCATGTGTAATTAAAGGGGAGTTAAAGGCTTAGCAAGTTGTTTTAAATGCCAAGTCGAAGTGGCAGGAAACTGCACACATAGGTCCTACAATGGCAGGCCGGAGGCACATTTGAAAGGCTATTTATGTGGGTGGCACAATCAGGGCTGCAGGCCGTCTGGTAGCATTTAGGTTACAGGTCCTGGTATATGGTATGCCACTTTGCAAGGGACTTATAGGTAATCTAAACATGTCAGTTGTGTATACATCAGTGTTACCATGTTTAGGGGAGAGGCACATGCACTTTAGCACTGATCAGTAGTGGTAAAATGCTCAGAGTCCTAAAGCCCAAATCAATATTCAGCAAAAAGAGGAGGAGGAAGACAAAGGTTTTGGGGTGACCCTTCAGAGGGTAACTTTCTAACAGATAGGATTCTAGAATTCTCTTAAATGTAATAAATTAAAAGAGTTTGCATAAATCAATTTTTGATATGTTTTAGAAGTAATGTGATCATATTAACTATGTATACCAAAAAACAACTCCATACCCGAATACAGAGGATCTGGAATTGCACAATTGTAATTACCGAGAATTGCATTGCACAACATAACATACCTTTGATATTTGTTAACAGGAATCTGAAATTTAACTTGTAAATATGTAAATCGGAAAAAGACAAAAACAAATTACTACGGCAAATCTCTGTAATATAAAATATGCCATAACAAAGTGGTAACAGCTCCTAAAGAGAAAAAGGACAAGAACTCCACAACCAAGCTATGGTTCTGAGTGACTTGTGAATGTCTCCAAATAACGGTTGAGTGTGCTTGAAGTGGGGATAGACCTCCTGATATCTTTTGTTCCCTCACACACTCTTGCGAGTGTAAAGCATCATCATTGGGCAGTGCTCCTCGTGGGGGTGGCGCTGCAGTCCCTCACGGGCCCTACAAGAGGGCTCTTTGATGGAGATCTTTTTAGGAGGTGCCGTACTTGTGCATGTGGCTGTGTGGGCCAAGTGAGTTGGTGCAGGTGGAGTTAAAATTACCTCTCGGTACCCAGATAAGTTTAATAATGGGTCCTTAAGGTAAATTAAAAGGGTACTTGGGTTTGGAGACTCTCCTTCAGACTAAATAAAGGGAGGGACCGGTGTGTTACCACCGCTCTCAAACCGTGAGAAAAAGTGTGTGGTGTACTAAAACTGAGTGATGGTCGACATGTTTCGCGCAACCTGTTTGTCCCTAATGGATCCCTGTGCGCTTCATCAGGACCGTGTGCATAAAGAGATAACTAGTGGGAGTCAGGGAAAGACACCCTATACTCCCAATTTACCTATCGTCAGGTAGGATAAGACGTCTCTGCGTCCGAGACACGTGTTATCCGTGTTCTCAAAAACCAGAACCCTCCCCACGTTGTAGAAGGGCCGCGTCGGCAAGTAGTCAGGCTGGCCGGCGAAACCTGATCAGGCGACAAGTATACAGGCACTCTAACGAGGAAGATACGCTTCTTCTCTCGGCAGCCTGACTACTCGCATCACTCAGTTTTAGTACACCACACACTTTTTCTCACGGTTTGAGAGCGGTGGGAACACACCGGTCCCTCCCTTTATTTAGTCTGAAGGAGAGTCTCCAAACCCAACTACCCTTTTAATTTACCTTAAGGACCCATTATTAAACTTATCTGGGTACCGAGAGGTAATTTTAACTCCACCTGCACCAACTCACTTGGCCCACACACCCACATGCACAAGTACGGCACCTCCTAAAAGATCTCCATCAAAGAGCCCTCTTGTAGGGCCCGTGAGGGACTGCAGCGCCACCCCCACGAGGAGCACTGCCCAATGATGATGCTTTACACTTGCAAGAGTGTGTGAGGGCACAAAAGATATCAGGAGGTCTATCCCCACTTCAAGCACACTCAACCGTTATTTGGAGACATTCACAAGTCACTCAGAACCATAGCTTGGTTGTGGAGTTCTTGTCCTTTTTCTCTTTAGGAACTGTTACCACTTTGTTATAGCATATTGCCTTAGGAGCACAGGTACAGGACCTTCACTCTTTTTCCAAATTTGCTCCTAGTCCCCCCCCCTCTCGTGATAGTGTTTATATAAAATATGCCAGCATGGATCCAATTTTCCTACCAAGAAATTGAAGTATTCAGTTTAATCAAGGAATTATTCCATAAAGATATTTTATTTAGAAGATACAATTCTATTACTAAATGTTGCATCCAAACGTATTCAATCATTTTTAGTAGTATTGAGACTTGGAGAATAAAACTTTGTATTTTTAAGATCCATAGTAAGAACTGCTTGTAAAGGAAATGGTCCTGCAATTTTTATCTCAATTAAAACCCTTGTTGGTGTTAAGTGAGGATCCAGATTAGAGAATAAATAAATATTTTGTGCTGTTAGAAATGAAAGATCTAGGGCCAGATGTACGACCATTTTTTGCACTCGCAAACGAGAGATTGGCCCGTTTGCAACTGCAAAAAAGGGTCCTGGCATGTACAAATGCTATTTTGCGAGTCACTGACTCGCAAAATAGCATTTGCAACTCTCGCTATTAGGAAGGGGCGTCCCTTCCTAATAGCGAACCTCAATGCCATGTACTATTGTTTTGCGACCGCATTTGCGGCCGCAAAACACTCGCAGTTTACCACCTACTTTAAGTAGGTGGTAAACCACTCCCAAACGGGAAGGGGTCCCCAAGGGACCCCTTCCCCTTGTGAGTGTCTGCAAAAATATTTTTAGGGCAGGCAGTGGTCCCAGGGACCACTGCCTGCCCTTAAAAATGAAACTGAAGTTTCATTTTTCTTTTAAATGCATCCCGTTTTCCTTTAAGGAAAACGGGCTGCATTTAAAAAAATAAACTGCTTTATTGAAAAAGCAGTCACAGACATGGTGTTCTGCTGACCCCAGCAGGCCACCCTCCCTGGGAGTGCTAGCCATTCCTAATGGGGTCGCAAATTGCGCCTGCCTCATGAATATTAATGAGGCATGCAATTTGCGACCTCATTGGGAATCGCAAACAGTATCTGAGACACTGTTGTAAATCACTTTTGCGAGTCGCAAATTGCGAGTCGCAATTCGACGCCATTTGCAAGTCGCAAAAGTGAATGGTCATACATCTGGCCCTATATTTCTTTAAATCTGGAATGCCCAATCCACCTTCTAATTTTACCATTTGTTGAGTTCTATATGTAATCCACGGGACCATATTATTCCAAATAAAGATAACAAGGAGAATATTAATACTGGTAAAGAAAGACTTAGGAAAAGTAACCAGGGACAATGATAGTACATATAGCACGTGAGGAGCTAATACCATTTTAATTGCTTTGATTTCCCCCACTATGTGTAGTTGAGGGAAGACCATTTGTTCAATTTATATGTAATTTTAGTTAATAGTTTTTACAATTTGAATCAGTATAATTTTTATTGTAGGTAAAAAAAATGCCAAGGTTCTTAAGACCCACTGTGTTCCATATAATATCAGTGTTTTGTAACATACCTGCAGTACATAATAAGTTTAAAGGAACAAATTCAGTTTTATTGATATTTAAAGTGTATCCTGATACTAATGAATAGCCATCAATAATATCTAATATCACTTGTATAGTATATGCAGGGTCTTTAATATAAAGTAAAACATTAATTGCAAAAGCAGAAACTTTAAGTACTGTATCATTGATGGTAATGCCTGTACTATCCATAGAAGAACAAATAAGAGTTAATTGTGGTTCAATGGCTACAATAAAAAGTAAAGGAGATAAAGGACACCCTTGCCAAATGCCTCTAAACAGGTGAAAGGGTGAAAAATTAATGCCATTAATAAAAATGGTGGTTAAGGGTGAACAATGCAGTGCTGTAACCATTGAGATAAATGTGGCACCAAAACCAGATTTTTGCATAGTTCTAAATAGAAATTTCCAACTAACCTTATCAAAAGCTCTTTCAGCATTTAAAGCTAATTATCCTATGGACATTTATATTTCTTAAGGTAGACATGAACATGACAAAGTAATCTAGTATTATGTGATGATAATCTACCTTTTAGAAAACCAGCTTGATCAGGATGAATACTATGGTTTAGAACTGAATAAAGTCTAATTGCTAGAAATGTAGCACATATTTTGCAGTCTTGATTAATGAGTGAGATAGGGCAATAATTGGGCATTTAGGTATGATCTTTAACTGTTTTAGGTAGAACGATAATATTGCTTCTTTAAAAGAATCTTCCACAGAAGCTTTAGTTGCAATCCCCCGAAACAAAGATAGCAGAAGAGAAGAAAGTTGCTTTGTAAATCTTTTATAAAACTCTGATGGAATATCAGCAGGGACCTTGGGAGTTTTTGGTGTTTAAAGCTCTGATTGCATTATAAAACTCTTCCAACATAAAAAGAGCATCAAGAATACATCTGTCAGAGTGGGATAAGGACGGTAAGTTGCAATTGAGTACAAATGTATCTAATATGGTGTCTGGAGTATCATGAAGTTTACTACAGAGATTTGAATAACATTTCTGAAATTGTGCTTCTATTTCTGTGGCAGAGAAAAGTAAATGCCCATCTGGACATCTTATAGCATGTATCTTGTGCTTATCTTTCTTGATCCGCAAGAATTTGGCAAAACAGTGGCCTGATTTGTTTGCACTGAATTGGAAATTGCCTTTTTGTTTAGAAATAACAAGACATACTCTTTTACTGAGTAAAGTATTATATTCATATCTTAAATTTTGTAATTGGGTTTTGTCTTGAATCTCTGCAGATGATAAGAACATCTTTTCAACTTTGGAAATGTATTTTTTCTAATCTATTAAGATTTAGGTTGAATATTTTATTCTAATGTGCCATGATAGAAATAGTAACCCCTCAAATATATGCTTTAATAGCCTCCCAATGAGTAATGTTAGAGGCATCCTCTGGATGATTATTGTGAAAATACTCAGAAATTGTAGACAATACTTTCTTTTGGTTTGTATCTGATAGTACAATATCAGTATTCATTCTCCATCTGGGCTTATGTTTGGGACTATCATTAGAGTTAAAATGAATAAAATTAGGGCATGGTCTGCAACAGTTATAGGTTCTATTTTAGGATTGGAGATTGCATGGCATAATTTCCTGGAGGAGAGTAAGTAGTCAGTACGAGAATATGTATAATGAGCATTTGAGTAGAAAGTAAAATCCTTATCAGTGGGATAAGTGAGCCTCCAATGATCCATTAACTTAGTATTAGCCAGGAATGCTTTAAACTGGCTATACGACCGTGGAGGACGAAATTCAACTGTTGAAACTCAATCTAAAAGTGGATCAGACATCATGTGAAAGTCACCTCCTAAAATAAGTGGCACGATTCCATTAGTTAAAATTTCTGAAGAAATGGATTTCCAAAAATTAGATCATCTTGTGTAGGAGCATATCCATTAAAAATATGAATAGGGTATTTGCCAATTAGTGTTTTAACATATGCATATCAACCATCAGAATCAGGCTTACAATTTATAATGGTAACTTATGAGAGAAAAAAATGGCCACCCCATTTTTACACCCTTGTGCAGGTGATGAACAAGAGTGCCAACCCACGATTTTGTCATATAAGCCAACATTGTATCATCAATGTGAGTTTCTTGAAGAAAACCTTTAGCCCCTTTGCATTTATGTAAGTAAGCTAATATTTTCATCCTCTTTATTAGATGACAGAGACCATTAACATTTAAAAAAGCAATTTTCTATCACGACTGGAGCATGAAGATCCAAATAGACAATCAAATCTGCGGTGAAGAAAAGGACTTAGATATATAATTTTTCCATATTCTCATGATTCATGGATCAAACAGTTCATATTTATAACCTGCTTCATGAAGTCACGTTTCCTTAGTAAAGTCTTGATGTACATATATATATTATTGCCTTCCACCAATAAGGCTGGAATTTCCCAGACAGTTTTTGGTATCATTATGAGGTGATGACGATGTAACACTTTAAATATGACTCGTCGCGGTTTAGATTGGCTATCTTTATGGTGTGAGGGTCACAATGAGCTTTATCTATTTCGAACTTCACTGATTACACTTTAATGGGTATGGTAATGCATTTTCCAAAAGGCTCTGAAATACTGACCCTCAATATTCTCAGGTAAATTAAAGATGTACAAGTTATTTTGGCGATTTCTATTTTCCAAATCCAACAGTATCCTTTTCGTGGAGGTAATGTGCATACCTTGATGTGTCAAATGAGCAATAGCAGCTTGATTATCACGTATTTTAATCTCATTATCAGAAACTTTCATTGAAAGACCTGCTAAGTCTCTTCGAATATGTTTAATATCAGAGCAAATAGCATCAGTGTTATTACAAATCGCCTGAACTTCTTCCAGAATTTTTGCCATTGACTCCTCTTGTGACTCAATTAGTTTAGAATTAGCAATTGGTAGTGAAGTAGCTTGCTTCCTTTTGAGAGAATTACACAATGTGACTTTCATGTCTGAATTGGACATATTTAAACAACGTCAGGAAAGCCAAGGAAAAAAATAGATATAGAATGCAACAGTAATGCTTATTATTAGAACAATAGGCAACTGACTGAGGCTTAAATGGAGAAAAAGGGTCTTTTAGTACTTAAAGTACTTGCAGTGTAAAAAAAAAGACATTGTTTGCCTTTAAGAATTGCAAAGTGTATAAAAGGCAGCACCTTTAAGAAATCCAAAGGGAGTTATAAAGCCTGCCTTCTCTCCTCAGGCTATCTCTCCTCCAATACAGTCACCTGACAAGATTTGCAGCCTCAGGAAACTCCCTTCTCAGCCAAGGAAACCGGATGGAACATCAACAGGCTGTAGAGGGGAACTTTTCCTGAATAGAATTCATCTCTGAAATGACCAAAATGCCACAATTTGGCATCTAAAAATTGGAGTATGCACAGGTAAGGACACAGCTCACAGCACGCCTGCCATCTGGGGTGCACGCGCTTACGCGCCTCCCGCCCTGGTCTGTTTAGAAACTTACCAGCTCATCCTGAATGGGGTAGCATTCTACAATGGGTGCCAGCTGGCACAGTTTATGCAGTAGCTGTGCCACGAAGTCCGCCCCACTTTCTGAGGCCCTTGTGAGTACCAAATACCCCCTCCTCACGGTGAATGGAGTACTTTTTGTCTAGCATACAGCAGCCAGTCAAGGTGTGATGGCCACTCGAGTAAGCTTCAGGTGGGGAGTAAGGTGGCCCATCTGAGTTTGGTGGCCCAGGCCACTGCATTGGCTGCTGATCTTTGCTCTACAACTACTCCTGTCTTTAAGATTCCGAAGCATGAGCCTGAATGGCAGTCCTGCAGTCGTTTACTCTGCTATATCTGTGCACACAAAATTATTTGAGTAGAGAGTAAGTAGCATGCAAATTAAGTTATCAGCCTGTTGATCTGTTGGCATCACAGTGCTGTTTGCGTACCGTTTGGCGCCTGATCAGGAATGCTGCTTGTGAGGCCAGAGAAATGGATCCTGAAGATGTTCTATTAGAGGCAGAAGTCCTGTGATGGATGGGACCCATGTGTCAGTATCCTGCTGTGGAATGCCGAACTGAGGTTTTGGGCCTGGAGAGTGAATGCACTTCTCACAAAGGAAACATGCGTCTGCTAATCAGGAGTGGCACAGAACAAATGCACAGCCAAGCAGTGCCTGGCTTTCTTATATCCACTAAGGCGAGGGATGAGTTGGTTGCGTGCCACATACTGAACGGGAAATAAAAAATGTCAAGCACAGAGAACATTCCCCCCTCTTCCATTGGCCACAGACCAGGGCAAAAGGAGGTGAAATTTCAGGACCCTCCACGGTCAAATGGGCCCATGTGGCAATTTGTCAGCAGCACAAGGGCAGGCCTGACAGATCATTGTTTGAGCCCCTTTTTTGGCTCTTTGTGGGCATGTTTAGGTCTGGTTGGCTGGTTTTCTGTAGATTTCCCTGATATTACCACAAACATTACCAGCAGCAAGAACAAATGCATGCAGTCTCCCATACTTTGCAAAGCACCTGTACAGCAGAACTTTTCCTGTAAAGCATATCTTTACAAGTTCAAAACTGCCCCAATTAACAAGTGGGCCACAGTTTTAGCTCCTTCATTCACTTATGGTGAAAAAAATCAAATCAACAAAGGAGAACATAGGAGCACACACCAGAGCACTTACCTACACACACTACCACAATATGTTTATAGCTTTTTCGAAGGCAAACCTCTTGATTCAAAAGTGTGTCGCTATCCATGTACTGAACAAGTCACTCTTATCTTGTGATGTCACATGTGCCCACTGGTGCAGCGCAAAGATTGCCCACCCTTTGTACGTCACTGATGAAAGTGCTCTTAGCACATGATTTATGAATGGTTTAACGAACTACTGAAAGTGTTGCACTTGATACTATTAAAGAGTGCCTTCACTGTAGGATTAGAGAACTGACTCACATAAATGTTTTACTATAATTAAGGGTGATTAATAAAAAATCACTCATATTCAGTAGAAAATTTATTCACCACAATGATAAAAGGTGACTTTCCAAATGTGTGTGATACTTCAAGTGAATAACATTTAATGAATTGAAACTGTGATCAGAATATTTCTCATATAGGTAGAAAATAATCCTTCTAGAAACGATAATAGGTTTATGCAATGTGTGCATTAATATTTCATATATTAGATTTAAATATAGTTCTCAGCCATACTTATCATTGAATATTATACCGCAATGAATATTACTTCTAGTATTAAACCTAATGCATTCGAAACCTATATTCATTGTGTTTAAATGTACACATGCATATTAAATGTGCACCATTGAAGTTAATGCTTAACTTGTCCAACGTAGGCCTGTATTTCACTATGCTGCATAAAGCTGATTTCATTTTTCTGCTAACTCGAAATTTCTTGCAGGTATTCACATGCGTTATTAGTTTAGAACAGATACATTACTGTACTAGAGATAGGGGGAACAGAAGCCTGAGAAAAGGACTTTGACGAAGGTAAACAAAGAGACAGAGCTCTAACTGAATAAACTATTGTCCAAATGTTAGAACCTACGTGTGTTTGATGGAAAGATGTTGCTTCCATGTCCAGTGTGGGATAAACTTGTAATGTTGCAGTTCGCAACAGGATGATTCGTGGATTACAATGAGCCCCTGATGGTGTGATCAAGGGGGTGTTGCCCAATGGACTTTACATGTTATAACATACCGTTCCCCTTGGACTTCAGATCAGATCTCTTTCAGATCCCTTTCTGACTCCTTCCAGATGCTTTCCTGATTTCTCACTGACCATTGCAGATTATTTGCAGAAACCTTCCCTGATTCCCTCCTTTCTTGAGTCATTGCTAACTTAATGGACTTTGAGCTGTTTTATTCCCCAATGTTTTTCCTGATTTTTGCTGAAGTGAGGCTTAGGCTAAGACTTATTCCTGACCCATAGAAGACTCTTGACCAAGCTTCTGAGATGCTTACACTTTCCTACTTGATTTCTTTTTGTCCTGACCTGACTTCCTATATGGAGTTTCCCTGACTTGCTAGAACTACTTTTTCCCAAACAATCCTCTTGACTTTGAATGCTTAGATTACTAACATATAGGAGAGAGAGAGTCTGAGATTGTTCTCTGAGCATCAGATTTTAATGTAATTGTTTTGTATTGCAGTTACAGAACTGCTTGGGTGCTTGATACGAATTAGCCTTAATTTCTTCCAGCGCCTGGGTATCCCAGTTGTTATTCTGTACCTCTACAGCAAGGTGTTGAGAGTAGAGTATTTGAATTTGATTATTAACTTGTAATAAATCTTCTTAACCCAAACTACAGATTAAAGAGGAAAGCTAAATTTTATATAGAGGCCCAGAAGTGACAATGCATCAAATTACCATTCCTACGAATTGATACAGGACAAAACTGTTTTGGGGATGTAACAGATATTCTAGGTAGTCGAGGCTACCATTCCCTCCTGTTTCAACTAAGGCACCCTATCCTGGAGGTGATTCCCACATTGTATTCAAGTACTTGGTTGATGGAGGACGGGTGTGTATTAACCTAAACCCCAATTCCCTTTTTATTCTGTGTATAGTAGGTACTGGTAAGACAAACAAGTTACTGGATAGGTCAATTTAGAAACCAGTCCCTTCACAGGAGATGACTGTGCCTCAGGGTTGCAGAAGACTCTGGGAAACTGAGGCGATGTCAGGTGACCTGTATGAGGTTCAAAGATGTGCTTCACACAAGAGGCAGTATGAAGGGAGTTTCCCATGGACATAGAGTGCAAATAGAACCTGCTCTGAATGGTGGAACCTAATGCATGCCTACCTTTTCCTGTGTGTCGTGTGGGAATTTTGATAGAACTTGGTTTTACTGCTCTCTGAATATACAGATGATTGCCTACTATTTCTATTGTTGCAGGAATCGATTTAATGAGTTTAGTTGTTTGAGCAGAGAGTAAGGATCTACTCCTTCACTATTTTTTTAAGGGACAATTATCAGAAGATGAGCCAATCTAGAATGCACATGTCTACTGGACTATGAATGCAAATGTTTTGTTGGCGGAAACTTGGTCCAGTTTCATGTATTGTTTGATGTGCTTAGTACAATGGTTTCAAGGAGATGCGATCATATTCCTAGTGGTTCTAATCTGAATGGGGAGGTTGTATACGAAAATTGCAGCAGCATTCGGAGTTGCCTGTCTAGGCTAGTTCTTATGTAATGCTGAGAAAACAAATTTTACTAATACTTGACTGAATCAATGTTATTCAATTTATCAAACTCTGAATGATGGAAGGCAGAGTGAGAATGCCCAGGATTTGAACCTGTGACCTGTGGTCACGTCACAGTAGTGATAACCTAAACTCACTGATGTATTTTACTGGTGTTTGTCTGACTATGAGTGACTTCATTAGGCCACTGTGTGGCTTCTTTGCAAACCAATGTACACGTTTATAGTTGCTTCAAAGAGAACCCACCCATGGAGAAGCACTACCGAAGATTGAAAGAAGACAAACGGCATTAAAATATTCCAGATATTCCAACTGTTAAGCTACAAGCAATAAAATACAGAAATGTTTTGTATTTGTATTTGTATATCAAATTTATAAAGCACATTAAGCCAAAAAGGCATCAAAGCGCTAACCTCGGTCAGAAAACTGCCAAAAAAGAGACTGTAAGAGCATTCTAAGGTTGAGAGAACAACCAGGTTTTGAGATACTTGTGAAACAAGGAGTAAGAATTCAGACTCGCAATATAAATTAGTAAAGTGTTTTAATAATCTGGCCGCTCCATCAGAAAAAGCGGTCCAGCCCCATCTAGTTTTCCGGAACCTGGGAATGATCACCCTCCTCAACTCTGCTGATCTAAGCTGTCTTTTAGGAGAATACCAGTAGAAAGCGCTTCTCAAGTCCCATGGGCACTGCTGGTCCAGAGCCTTATAGGCCATGCATAGAGATTTGAAGATCACCCATTTCCTCACGGGTAACCAGTGAAGTGACCGCAATCCCTCCCTAACAGAGAGGTGTTTAGGGACATCCAGGACCACCCGTGCCGCCTCATTTTGGATGACCTGCAGTTTGTTAAAAGAGTACTGGTTGACATTTAAATACAGAGGGTTACAGTAATTGAGGCCGAATGCGATAAAGACTATGACAGCAGAAACTCTTAATTCCCCAGTAAGGAAGGGAAAAATCTTCTTCAGAATTTTAATATTGAAGAAGCAGGATCTCACCGTCCTGTTGACCTGAGAATCAAAGGTAAGGGTGTTACCAAAAATCTCCTCAAGATTTTTAAGGCGGCCACCGCAATGGGTAAATGGGGGCAAATCTCATGCCAGCAGAGCTTAGATCACACAGAGTTATCCGCCCCAAAAAACACAATCTCCGTCTTCTTGGAGTTAAGTTTTATCCAGTACTCCTTCATCCAGGTATTGATTTCAGTCATACAAGACTTAAACTTGTCCGCAACCAGTGCCACGTTGTCAGATATCAAGACAATAATTTGGGTGTCGTCCACATAGGACAATACATGAAACCTGAAGGATTGCCCCAATTTTGCCAGTGGGACCACATAAAGATTAAACAAAGTGGGACTGAGGGAGGACCCCTGTGGGACTCCACAAGGGAGCTGGAAGGGTTTCACCCTATAGTACCCCCAGCTGAAAGTTTGGATTCTTTTCTCCAGAAAAGATCCCAAAAGATCCAACGGAGAGTCCCTCAGCCCCGACTGTCACAATCTTTGCACCAAACAGGATGAAGATATTGTGTCGAAGGCTACAAACAGATCAAGCATAACCAGGATAGCTCCACCTCCCTGGGCAGTGAATAGAAACTGCAGCAGCGATCAGTGCCGATTTGGTGCTGTGGTCACTCTGGAACCTGTTCTGGATTGGTCCAGAAGATTATGAACGGTAAGAAACTGAGCTAATTCTTGATTGATGCATTTCTCAAGAATTTTAGCTGGAGCTGGTTAAAACTTCGGTTTTTTTAGGTTTCCTGTAGGCCACCTTTTTATATAGCACTTTATTTTTCCAATCATTTTTATTACACTCCTAAATGATGGAGTGGCTTTATTTATGCTATGTGCTATTCCAGGTTGGATCACATTTGGTGTTACTTCCTGTGGCAGCCGTTGGTTAGGATTGCCTTGGAACAATAAATGGTCTGAAAAACGTGATAAACTTTAAAGTCATGCTGAAATGTTACTATAACTAAATATTGCAGCCGGATAAGAAAAATAGAAAAACACAGCGATTAGCAATATTTGGAGACATTTAATGTTCGAGTCTTGTCTGAAGTTAAAAGCGGTACCTTCCCTTTTGTGAAAACAACACCTCTTGACGTCAGCACAAAATAATGCATTTAAAAAAATGACCGAATCAACCTGCAAGCATTTCATTCCCTTGCGCTCTGCGTGCCTCGGTGCTGTAGGGTATACTGAATGGCGTGCTGATCTGGCTAACAAACTCAAACAGTTTAAAACTGCTCTCTCATCCCCCACGCGCTCAGGTCACCTCTTCCGGGGATGTATTTTGCATTTCTACTGGCTACTGCACTCGTGCCTAATTATAACAGCCACCCTCTCGTGCCCATCAAATCAGATGCGTTCCGCTGCCCGGCTCCTTTGGCTAAACACCGCTTTCCTGTTGGACTCCGCCAGCAGGAGGGGTGTCTTTTTGTTTCTCATTGTGCAGCTCAACAGATAAACGGCGGACCATGAAAGTAATGGCTTCTCGTTCTCTTACTAATTTAAAACTCCAGAGATTTTATGCTCTTCATTGACCACAAAGAACAACAGCGAGATTTTTTAATACCGAGTTTTCCACATGATGTAGAGGGTAATTAATTTTCGGACCCCTGGGTTATTTTTTTTCAGCAAGGTGTGATCAAATAAAACACTTCGTGAAGAAGGTGATAAATAAAGGGACCACTTTCGGTGCCGTCTGTGCGCAGCGAGATAGAAAACGACGGACCGAATGGAATAAGCGCTGTTGGACGGCCTTTGATTATAGCAGCTGAGTACACCCTCTTCAAAATGGCGCTACACACCTGAAGTTATATCAACGTACACTCCATTAATGGACGAATTTTTATCCACAACGTGAAATTTGGAAAATCTTTCTGAGCAGAAATTACTCTCGCACAACGGATTCGCCATGTTTTTGTACATCTGTTCATCAGGGTCGATTTCAAAGAATTTCACTCATACCATGAACCAATGAGCTGGTGCCAATCAATGTGTAGGAGAGAGAACTGTATTAACTAACGAATTTTCGCAGAATTGAAAAACGGAAAAAGTGGAACCTTAGCATTTTTGTTCGCTTGCACATTTTTTCATGAAAAAAAAAGATTCGCACAGGCCTACTTCTCGGCCTATGTGTATATGCCAATATAAACTCTGAGTGCACTAGTTCCTCTGTGCCTTCATCTATATATATACATTTCTGGTTTCATATCTGACCTTTAAAAGAGATTTATGTTGCACATATTATAAAGCCTTATACAATTTATGTCCACCATTTTCAAAGGCCTCTCGGTGCTTTTTGGCGTTAATGTGTACTGCTTTTCCCAGAAGGGAGGGTTCACTAATGGGGAACTAGGATTGACGCTCTTACCCTTAACTCGTGTCTGTACCCTTGGTACCATTAAACAGTGGAGTCATATTCTAAGACAGTAGCCCTCTGTTTATGAGTCAGTGAGTATTTTACACCTGTTGTTAAAGTTTCATTGGCGGGCATGTTTCCTCACCCTCGCTCTAGTGTCCATACTGTGTCTGTATGGGTGAACCTTGATTTTTGGTAATGAGGATGTATTCTCAAAGAAAAGTCCTGTGACCAACCACAAATCCTTGTGGGTGTGCATAATGAAGGCTACATATTGCTCTGTGATCTGGAGATGACATAGGGAGTAGTGTCAAGCCATACAATACACAATATTTTGCTGGTAGAAATTCCAGTTGGCCATACAAATGTTTTTTTCTGCATCCTGGTCCTGGCAGGTGTTTTTTTGGCCATATACAGAGCTGACACAAAGAAAATCCCACTTTTTCTTTGAAAATTTTCTTCGTGTGTATTAGTTTCAGTAGGCATTCTTAGTTGGCTTTCACCAGTTTTTAGGTCGAGCCTGGGCAACGCATGTGCTGCTCTGCGAGGCATGCGGTATTTGAGTATGGACCTGAAAATCCACCCACTCTCCGCCCATATTTTTCATTGGCTTGTAACATTGTCTTTTGTAAATGCTGGCTTCTGATTCGTTAAAAGGCTTGTTAGTCCCTCCTTAGTACTGCCTTGTCTTCATTTGTAACCTCCCATGAGGACTGGCCCTTTTACCTCTATTGTCACACAGTATGTCTAATTTAGTCTGTAAGCACTATTTTCATTAATGAGTGTCTCCGACTGCAGGCATGACATGCTTTCCTGCAACATTCAGTGTGCCATGCGCGCTTTCACTTTCCAAGCAGCCCGGGGCAATGGTGGCCGCTTCTTTGAAGTGAAATAGGTCTCTTTTTTTTCTTCAAGAGTTTGAGCTATTGGCATTGTAAATGACAATGCCTTTTATCTATGTGTTGATTATCAAAACACATAATTAAAAGGCATTGTCATTTACAATGCCAATAGCTTAAACTCTCGCAAATGCGAGACCTATTACATTGCAAATGCTTTTTTTTCCTCATAGTCCAATATAGAGCAATGTCTCAAAACCCGTCATGCTACCTAGCCAAAAGCGAGAAGAGCTGGGTAGCAAGTGCTTGAAATTTGAGCCCTCATACCAAGAGTTTCACTATTCGTGGTACAACTGAATGGACAGGATTAGGATCAAGGGGCCCATGGACCAGTTAAGCGAGGACGAAGACCATGAAATCAAACGAGTAATATCTTTGTGACCTCCAATTCTTCGAAATGACCGAATTTATGTCACAAATTGTTTTATATTTTCAAACTTTCAGCACTGAGATAGACCCTTTTCCACTTGCTATTTCTAGAATCTGTATGTGTTTCACAAAATCCTATCATTTCATTTTTTTCTGGTAAAGGATTACAAACAAAAACAAAGCAAAATAAAACAAAAAAAGGAATCATGTGTCTCAACTAGCTCCAGTGGAAACCAATTGCAACTGGTCAACTAGATTTATTTTTTATAAGGGATAAAAAAAATGTACTTATTCGGATTACGCCACAATCCATTATGCCGGCTGGAAAATCAGCCCTTCCGTTATTACGGAGAGGCCGTGCAATGCAAGAGCAGGCCTCCACGCCTATTTGTACATCTGCAAAGCTCCCCTGCCCCTGGCGTGAGTCTCTCCCCTGAAGTAACCCCTCCACAATCACACATTTCAGCCAAGGGATGTTTTGTCTGCGCCTATTTCCTTTCACCTACGGACCTCTAAAGCGGGGCCTTCCGAGCCCGCTTTCAAGCGCGGAAACATAAAGGCTCCGAGGCCGGCTGGGGCTGACCCCTCGGGCCCGCCTGTCAATCACCGCCTCCCCATCCCGGCTCCCATTCACACCAGGCAGCTGCACCCATCGCTGTCAGCCAGGTAACGATCGGCAGACAATGGCCGCCTGAATGCCGGGTCTAGACGCTCTCTTAGCCACTTATTTACTGCACTCGGCAGCTGTTGAAGCATAAATAAGCAGTTTGTAATCAGAAGGCTGACATCATCGCCGCTCAGCTGAGAGAGAGAAGTGTGTCTGTGAACCGAGCTGCGTTTTTTTTAGCTCCCCCGTTTTGTGACAACGGGTTCTGGGGTGGGATGTAGATTTGAGCTTACACTAAACTGCCCTTTCTTTCATTTGGAGAAATCAAATGAGCTGGGATTGGGGAAAAATAGCATGATTCCTTCCCTTGTTCATTGTTAGCCAAAGGTTGGGCTTTGTATTATTTTTTTTTTTTAAATCAATGATAAAATTATAAATTAATGTATAAAGGTGTGGGTTTTGCTATATCAGTCACAATTCTCAGCACATAGGGGCAGGGCAGCAACTAAGAGTCTTATATACGCTTCAGCAAATTAATTGACTATAATTGTACCATCGTGATCTATGTAATCTGAAAATATATGTGCAACATTTGGAATTTATAGTCCATAAAGAGTGACAAACAGAACCCAGGCGAATGGCCTATAAATATATTCAAAGCGAAGGCCACTGATTCCAAACATGGTGTACAGCTCACCCCTCCACCTTTTAAACAGAAAATCGTCATATTATGGGATAATGTGAATATTTCATAGCTATATAGCCTCCAATAAAGGTGCTCCACATGGTTGCAGTCTCACTCCAGGCCATCATAGTTTATAACCTCGAGATAATTGCTACCAGGTCTGTTAGTTGGGGATAGTTCAATGGAACAATATAAAGACTACAACACCCAGAATGCACTGTTTGTCACACGAAATCCCTAGCACTAGAAACAGTGTCCTGATGACATGAAATGAGGTGGCTACCCTAGCTCTCCGAGATGGGTTCTAAGAGGTAGGAGAGGCAATATGCCTAGAATCACGGAATTTGGTCACTTGATATATGCATACATTAGAACAAATATCTTCTGTTTTTGCCGTTACAAATTTCAGCACTTTACTCCCATAAAAGCTAGGTCAAGGTTACATAGATGCACCAGTGTCAGTGCACTTTTGCATTAACAGTTCAAGATTAATTAGAATACAGTGCTGATAAAAGCAGAAACAGCAGCTACACAGGCAGGCCATCTAACAAAATGACAGATTGAACGGTAGAATCTGCCCCCTTGTTGTTGCAAAATCCCACAGGCAACAATATATGTACTTCAGAGATGTCGTTGTAATAAATGTAATCTAGCCGCTGCATTTAAATGCCCTGTCTCGTGGATGTGTAAACATCCTTTTCTTTGTGCGTCATTTTCCTATTCCATGTAGTCAAAATGGCGGGTAACTATTTTCTCATGGTTCACGTTCCTTTTTGTTTGTTCCTGTGTGTGCGTGTGTTTTGTTTCTTTTTTTCTGGTGACTCCATGGACTCATTTCCAGACAGAACCGAAAATAACTAAACCAGTTACTAAAAACCACAATGCCCACAGGGCTTTTGCCATCCAGAGGGCACTTTCGGGGTACACCGCAGAACACCCCTGGTTTCAATTTGCAGAAAGGAAAAGAGACAGCTAAGCAAAAACACTGCCTCTCCAGCTCCTGAAGGATCCATTGCGCCAGCTTATGATTACACAAGACATTTGTTCAACTAAATAGCACATCAGATAATTACAATTTATTTCCGATTTTTTTTTCAAACTACAATAAACACCATTCTCCTTTTCTTTCAGTAATAACCGTGCGGCTAATGCATAACACTCCCTCTGCAGCTCTTACAAGCAAACTTGAGCTGCTGTGCTGTAATAGCCACAGAAGTTAATGTAGCTTGAACAGGGTTCCTAATTGTCCCTGTCTCTGTCATATTTGTCTACTTGAATGGTCCTAAATACCACAGCGATTAATTACTACAGAGCAGGTATTACAAGATGTTATCGCTCGTCTCCGAATGCCTGGGTGAGTGGAGGGAGGCAGGAGATGGCTACAGCGTCTCATCTCTGCACTTCCTGTAAGGCAGTTTAAGCAGAAGATTTAATGTGTCAAAGTTAACTGCGTTCTCTGGAAGATATTCACGTTCTAATTAAAGATTAAGAACATAGTACATTACACTGCGATTTGTCATACATGGCTTGTTAAATAGAAAACCGGCCGGGATTCCCTTGAATTTTATAAGCGTTATTCAGGGTTTAAAATGTGTCCAGTGGAAAAGAATAATCAGCTGCTGGAGCATGGAAAAGAATGGAGGAGGAAAGAAACCAGCATAATAACAATAACAACAACGATAAACCAAGACATACTGCTACTACTACTACTACTACTACTACTACTACTACTGCTGCTGCTGCTGCTGCTGCTACTACTACTACTAATAATAATAATAATAAAAAGTAAACAAAGGATTACTACTACTACTAATAATAATAATAATAAAAAAGTAAACAAAGGCATACTACTAATTATATTACTACTACTACTAATAATAATAATAATAATAGCAGTAACCAAAGACATACTGCTGCTACTGCTCATTCTATTACTAATAGTACTACTACTACTAGTACTACTACTGCTACTACTACTACTAATAATAATAGCAACAGGACTAAATGAAGACCTACTGTTGCAATTACTAGTACTAGTATTAGTATGACTAGTGCTACTACTATTACTACTACTACAACTAATAATAATAAAAATAACAAGAATAGTAAACAAAGGCATACTACTAATCATAACATTAATAACACTGAATGAAGACAGACTGCTGCTCCTGCTGCTACCACTAGTACTGCTGCTCCTAGTATTACTACTACCACTGCTACTACTAATAATAATAATAACACCAGGTGAAAACATATTGCTGCAACTGCTACTACTACTACTACTACTACTACTAGTAATAGTAATAGTAGTAGTGCTACTACTAGGTACTGCTACTACTACTAACAATAATAATAACAGTAAACAAATGCATACTACTAATAACAATAATAATAACACTAAAGAAGATATATTGCTACTACTGCTAGTATTATTGCTACTACTACTACTAATAATACTAATAATAATCATCATCATCCTCATCAAAGGCATACTGCTAATGACAATAATAACAACGCTAAACAAATACATACATACATTCTACTACTATTAACTACTACTACCACTACTAGTAATAACAATAAAACCAATAAAGGAAGGCATACAACTAATGTTAATAATAACACTAAACAAAACCATACTACCACTGCCACTACTACTACTGCTACTATTACTAATAATAATAATATAAACAATAATAATAATACCAACAAGAACACTAAGCGAAAGCATAATATTAACAATAATAAATAAAAATATTAACAACACGTGCACATTTTTAACGTTTCTTGTATTTGAAAGATTGCTTCTTTTAAAACAATATTGTACACCTAAGTTCTAAAACAGGTATGAATATTATAATAGTGTAATGTTTAACGAGTAATTATAATCTATTTTATAAATAAAATGGTACGTGAAAGGACACACACATTCAATGAAAAAAACGTTCATTAAGGACTATATGGTGCCCAGCTTTCACGATACTCTAACTTGTTATTAAAAAACCTTACAACTTTCCTCAATAAACTCCATGTGATGGAAAAGTATGGCACAAAAGCAAAAACACCCCTGAAATTCGTCCTTTTTGGCTAGCTGTGTAACTTTAAATCAAGGCACTGCTTACAAACTCATGTATGATATACACAATGAGATAAAAATAATTTGATTTACGAATTCATTGATGGCATCATGTATGACACTCTGTATGACACCAGTTTTGCATCTAGGCCCACAGTCAATCACTATGTGCTCAATGTGCCATATGAAGCCTGCGGCCATGCCTGCATCATATATGATGCATGCTACTTATGCTATTACTCTATGGCAGTATATTTAGCATGTGCATGGGTTGAATGAAGTCCATGTCCTTTGTGCGCCATATCCAGGGCCTGGCCACCAATAATGACCTCTGTATCTAGTTCATAGAAATGTTTTGAACAATGAACTTAACCAAATGAATGCTTTTCTCTCTCCCACAACTGCCTTGTATGCATTAACACACTTTTGTTTTGGAACTGATTTCCAGATTATATGTGATCACACCTGTAAAGGCCCAAGTATAGCACAAATAATATGAATGTGTATTCCAGTAAATAAAAAAGAGATTGTAGCCTTTAGTAAAAAGAAAATAATTTATAAACAGTGGCTGGGAACCAATGGAGCAGACATTGCATCAGATTATGAGATTTTTGGAATACTATTTGTTCACCTGCTCTCCTGTTTCCCAATAGCAGTAAGGTTAATAAGTTCTAGATTCAAACCAGTTTGATTCCTCAAGTAAAATACCTTTTACCATCTAGGTATCGTTCACAGCAATGTTGCCTTATCTTCTCCATTCTCACAAGATTTTACTGTGCCAGCAGTGGCTATCTGTAGAACTGATTATTACAACTGAATCTGTACCGTTAGTCAAGGGGCATCCTGAAAAGAGCACAAAACCATGCTGCCAGCATTATCTTCAGACCAACCACATGACCTGCACAGTGGCTCCATTCCATGCAATAGGATGCATTCGAAATTCAATACCTTGTTCACATTTCTTAGGTAGAACAGTTTCCTATCTTAACAGTTTATTGACACTGCATTACCTGACTTTAGCCCTAAAATCATCCATCCAAACAGAGCCTCCTTTCCCTCTGTGAGATACAAAGCTTTTGGGGCAGAATGCTCCACATACAATAATCTCTTCTCTAGATTCCCCCCTATTATCATTTCATATTGAAGCAGAGTGTCCTATATTTAAGAAAGCATTGAAAATACATACTCTCCGACCAGTCTTTGGACAATCCCAGGGGACCAGTAATAACGCTCATCTACCTGCTCATATGGAAGAATCGATCTCAACTGATTTTCTGCAACTTTTGAGACAGGGTCAATGTAATACAAAAACAAAAACAATAAATGTAATAAAATATGCTTGCTTTATTGCAAGCGGAAGACCTCTGTGCATATGTGGGGCATCAAAACATTTTAAGAAGCCACTTTGTTATTGAAAGCAATGACAGACTTGATGGAAATCATATGCAGATATCTAACAGAATTTTTCAATCCCTTAATGACAGCGGGGGTGGAATTTCCTGTGTAGAAACTGCAGCTAATTGAGGCTAAGCACTGATGGCAAACTATCAAAAATATGAATTTTAGTAGGTTTTGAACCATCAGAGAAGCTCTCTTGCCTTCATCTTACCCAGAATCTCTTTCATATGGAACTAATGAGACCACATATTGGGACAGAAATATCCCTGCAAGATAAGAGGGCATGTAACCCTGCAGTGAGTGCACAACTGCAAGTGAAACTGGTACCTCTACTTTTTGGTTGATCTTGGCATCACACTATTCTAGTATGTGCTCAGAGACCAAGGACTGTCCCTGGTAATGCAACGTCCAGAACCTATTCTGTGACCTATAAGGAGGCACCAACTGTTCTCACACAGTGGGCGCTGGACAGTGTCCCTGCCCAGGGTGCACCACATAAAGCAGTGATGGCAGGGTACCATGTTTTGTGAATCTTTAGTGAGACCAGACTTTTTTTGATGTTTCTGAGAGAGTGCAGTCTACTAACCCCTCTCATATAAAGGCTGCAACATGATTGAGAGACTAGAACGTCCAGAAGAATCTGCTGAGTGGATTTAAGACTTTTGCCAGAAGAAATGCAAGAGGGTGAAAGACGGTGAACTTAATTGCACATCTGATCCATAGTGTGGCTTGAAGTAATCTGCATCTATGCCTAATTAATGCCTATGCCCACAGCATACTAGGGACTATAGCCATTAGAAATTACCTAGAGCAGGGATAGAGTACTGAAAGGGGAGTGTAGCCTGTTACTGAAGACCATAACTGGGAATACAACCCTGTAATCTTGATTCCTATTGAGCTGTGTAGTATTTCATTTTGCTGTGAGAGTACTTTCGTTTGAGTAAAAGATATGCAGTAGACTGGACGATACCTTATTGTGTTTGTTGGCTTACTGTTCTGAACTCTTATCCCCCACACTACCACTATGAGAAATATTTGGCTTCTTGCCATTGCTACCCTGGGCGTTGAGTGAAAAAAAAAATATTTACTTGACTCAGCTTGCAGAGCCATAGAAGGACGGATTCCAGGATATCAGTGGCAAGCAACCACAACCACCACAGTTAGGGCCCATTATACCCTGTCTGCCCTGTGGCCTCACAAACAGGGTCTGACACTACAACATAGCAGATTGGTAGATACCTTCTGGGTACAATAGACCCAATTAGAAAGTTCCTCCAGTGCTGTCACTTAGTAACCACAGATACCCCATCAGTAAATCTGTATACCAAACCACACTTTCTACTGGTTTAAAACATTTTAATCACTTTCAGAAACAATAGATAAATATAAAGGAGCATGGAGGCTTGCTTAATCGCCATACTGGAGCTTGAGGACAGCCTGTCCTAATTTCCAAACAATGGTGCAACGGTTGAACCGGATCATACTTCAATGGTACCTTCACGATTACCTCTAACTACTTAAATCAGTATCTGGAAGTAAATGACAGAGCTGAAAAATGTAACGTACTCACTTAATCCTAGATTGTGCTGCATGGCCCTATGTGGTTTGGTGTGCTCTGCTGTGGTGCCTGTATGGCTGTGCTTGATGCACCCGGAAAGAGCTGCTCCCTCCCTAAACAGAGGTCACTCCGACGGCTATTCCATTGAGCTCCACTGGTGCAGGAGCATGAATGAAACAAACAACATAGGCACCTGGGCGCTAGGAACATGGCTGGGCAAGGATTCCAGAGACACTGAAGACATTGAGGATTCTGTACTCTTTGAGCAGCGGCCTGGTTTATTTTGAGTGATTAATAGGCGTGAATAGAAGTGAAGGACTATGCTAATGAGAAGGATATTGAGAAGACTCTGGGGCATATTATCAAGGATCTGCGATATTTATCGCAAAGCGCTTAGCGCTGTTTTTTTTATCGCCGGCTATCGCTGGATTTCCTCGCCGTGATAGCGCGGTATTATCAACGCGTATCGCAAAGGCGATAGGAAATCCAGCGAAAGCGTGTAGAACCAGCAATAGCACGAGAATTCCAGCGCTAATGAAAAGCTTGCTAATAGGCAAGTGTATACTTAACCCAACAATCCACCCCCCATTGACAAAATGGTTAAGGCAAGTTTTTTTCAGGCATTAAATTCCAGCGATAAGCGCGGTTAGTGCGAATTTTCCTATCGCTTCGCGGGCATTGATAATAGGGGGAAGTTGTGTTTGCGACTGTTTCAATGGAGTTTTAGTCAGGAACGCCTACTTTGCATGTCATTAGCGATAATTATCGCTGACATGCAAAGCGGCAACACAACGGCCGCTATCGCCATTAAGCTGTCGCTAACAGCTGTTAGCGACAGCTTGCTAATAGGGCGATAAAAATATTGCCGCTTTATCGGCAAAAAGTGCCGCTAAAGTGGCGATACTGCCCTTGATAATATGCACCTCTATCCTTCCCCACTGAAACTGTTTTGGAGGCAGAGTTATTGTTTCCATGTCAAGGAGGTAATTTTTCTATATTTTACTACAATTAACACTGGATTCAAGGTGATATCACAGGCCCCCATGTATCCTCATTTAATTTTGTCCAAGAATCCTAGTTTAAGAGTGACTGTAGGAAAATTAAGAGGGCCTGAAGTTTATAAAATCAGGAAGTCCTAATAGAAGATGGGGGAAGGGTACTTAAAAATATCTATTAAGGAAGGGTACATTTTCAGGTGGTGTTTACAGTGAGGTAATGCTTAGCCTCAAAGTCCTGTCTCTTAAAAATGGAGTAAAGCCCTTGCTGAATTGGATTCAAGAAATGAGGCAAAATTTAAATTATGTGCCAATAATTTGGGAAATTTCACAGTACACTTCTTATGTGAAATTCCCAGAATGATGCTGTTAGGCTGCTTTGCATTATTACGCACCATTCGTGGTAAAAATTTATCACAAACAGGTTATACTTGGTAAAAATTACAGTGGATGCACAGGACCACAAAATGTGAACAGCTGTTGTTTATGGTGCTTTTATTAAATGCGTCCTTGTGCCAAAAACTGACCCCAGTATGAATTTCAAGCTAAAATATAGCACAGAATGAAAGATTTGCATTTCTTATAATAACTCATAAATTTGCATAATTTTTCTAAAATTTGACACAATTATGCAAAAGCAAATTACGTGAATTTCTCCCACTCCTACAAGAAAACATCTAGTGGCAGTATGCTGTCAAATAATGTAAACTGTAGTTTGATTGGAAACTGCATCTCTATTGACAAACCAAGTACAAGGCCAAGGAGGGTCCCATAAATTAGCAGTTCTAACGGAGGTCTGCCCCAGGCTAAACCTCAGGTTAGAAGGCCCATTAAGGGTAAACAGTTAAGATTTTATTTAAGGATGACCTCAAATATGGAGGTATTGACTGAGGATTATGACGATATTAGTCCAGAATCAGCACATCCTTTACCAGGTCGATCAGAGTCAGTATTATGCACACATATTTCATTACAGCCTAGTAGGAATAAATGCAGATTTCACAGACTCCAGCTCAGCAATTTCACAGGACGAGGTGAAGTTGCATTTAGATGGCAGCCCTTTGACTTCCATTGAACAGGTACATTTGCTTTGTATCCAGAATAGGTGCTAAACCTAAGAGTACTGGAGAGATTAATTCTGTTCCTAATCTGGAGAAAGTGGCATTACAGCCATCGAAAGAGGCCTCTCATTCAACTGAAGGGCACAATGATAGTGTGGTTACAACCTCAAGCAGGTTTTCAGTTTTGACCATGCAAGATTTGCAGGATGAAGATGTTAACACTAGAGGCAGATGGAGCCAAAATATATCAACCATCAATGGATGAGATGCCAGTTTCCTTTGCATCCAAGGGTGATTTAGCCAAAAAGGAGAATGCTACCTTGAACGAGTTAGCTGGAAAATATGGGGCATATTATCAAGATCGGCGTTAAAATTATTGCCGCTTTAGCGGCAGGAAACTGCCGCTAAAGCGGCGATAATGGGCTTGATAAAATGCCCTTGAGCATTCCAATAGAAGCCCAGGTTCACACCAGAACATGGGCTTCTATTGGAATTCTCAAGGGCATATTATCAAGCCCATTATCGGCGCTTTAGCGGCAGTTTCCTGCCGCTAAAGCGGTGATAATTTTAACGCCGTTCTTGATAATATGCCCCAATGTTTTTATCCCCTGATAGAGATATTTAAAGTTATTTGAGACCTCAGAACTTAATTAAAAAGGGATACAGTCAGCTTGACAACCATTAGAAAATAATGTGGATGATTTGGCTCAAAGGACTAAAGTATTAAAGGAATTAATAGTGCAGGCTAAAGTATGATTTCCAAAAGTACTCTATTTCTGAGCTAAGGGGTCAAGACAAGTTTACAAGTCTATGTGGGATCATTTGGAAAGGCTGGTGAATCAATCAAGAAGGCATGATAAAATACTTTTACATGTTATGTTCCAGAATCATCAGAAGGGACACATATAAAGACTTTCATTGTTTAGCTTCTAAGAGAGGCAGTGTTTCAAATGAAGAAAGTCAAGATCATGAGAAAGAAATTCAATGTGTCCAGTGAGATCCTTTATGCTAAATACAAATAATAAAAAGCTACATGTGATTAATCTGTTTATCCTCCATAGCAAAGGAACTGATCTTAGCAGGGGCCCTTAAAGCTAATACTTTCAGGCACAAGAATTTGCATTTCAGATACAGTAAGGAATTTGTAGGCTCATAGAAGAACAACGATGGGAAACAGGCCAATATATAGATGAACTAAAAACTCTTGGTGCCAAGGTAAAACATAAATTCCCAGTAATGTTTTGAATTATATGGAGAAACAAGATGTTGTTGGGACGGAAAAGTCCTATGCATGGTAATGGATTTGTACCCCTGCCCTGAGTGCCCAACTGTACTGTTCTGAATCCCCAATGCTGAATTTTTTTGTCATTGGTAAATACAGATCATGTGCGTGCACCTGACATAGGCCTGTCTCACAGATTGTGGTTTTATTGGACCTGGAGGGGCGCCCAAATTGAACTGTATAAAATTCTATGTTAGACCGATTGTAAATTGAGACAGACCCTATGCCTGTGACTGTGCTCCAAACCACATTGTTTAATTAAACAAACTGTTCCTGTTTTGCCAAAGGCCTCTTGTCTCTTGTTTTGTCAAGGTATTTCCTGTTCAAGCAACAAGGTCCAGTGGGGAGCCCTCTCGAGAGGACTCCCTGTGAGAGGTGTGAGGAGATGGCTGCTGCACTAAACGGGTCCTTGCCTGTGTGCAGATTCAGGTCGGCGACCGCTATATGCCAGGTGAGGGCCGCCATGAAGACAGTCGTGAACTGTGTGCCATTCAGAGAGAGTGAAGCCCATACTGCATCGTTGCAGCAAACCCGTATGCCAGGAGGGGCTAGAGTCTGGTAGCCAAGGAGGATCTGCTAGGCTAGAAGAAAATACTTTGCATATTTGTAATAGGCAGAAATCAATAGCTAATCTGGAGAACACGCAAGTAGACTATAAATGAATAATAAACAATTAATGTTGTGCAAAATGGGAAGCGAGTATTCTCCAACAATTTGCGTATAGGGAAGCGAGTGGAGCCTTGCTGGCCTAGAAAGCAACGTCAGATAAAAGTAAAAATTATATTAAATAACTATTGGGGCCTTCTTGTGACTCCCCGATTTCTGAGACACAAGGAACTGAGTCTGCATTACGTGCATTTTTCCAACATTTATATACAGAGGATGTTTTCCTGATAACCTTTTTCTAAATAAGTAGTCATAAGCTTTTTCTAAATAAGTAGTTAGGTACAGTACAATTACAAGCAATTAATTAAGAGCAGCAGGCAAGCTTAAATTCCGCTGTTCTTACAGATGAAATTGGAGAAGCTATTCTACATTTTAAGCCTGGAAAAGCCGCAGGTCCCAATGGGATCCCTGACAAAAATTATGAAAGCTTATCGGAGGCTACCTTCCCAACATGTATAGAACTTTTTAATGGCATATTGCTGGAGGCTAACAATGCTCCTCTATCCTGGAATGAGCCAGTTATTTTCATTGATTTCAAAGCCCGACAAAGACCTTAGGTATTTCATATCTTACAGGCCTATCTGCTTGCTCAATTGGGACTATTTGATCTTTTTGGGCATATTGGCAAAGAGGATTTCTAAAGTTGTTGGAATCATTAACGGTTAGGACAAAAGTTTTTATACTGAGGAGACATCTCCATGCTATATCATATCAGATGGTGGGGTTAATTGCCTTAGCAGTGGCTGAAACCGCACCTGTGGTGATTTACACTATAAATTGTGCCAAAGCTTTCAATAGTGTCAATTGGACATACTCATTGCAGGCTCACCAGAGCTCTAGACTCAGACTCACTTCCTTAGTGGAAATTTGACCATATATAGATCACCCACTCGTAAAATTCTGCTGAATGATAACATAACACATAGCTTTGTAATAGCGAGAGGAACAGGTAGGAGTGACCTCTATCTCACCCTTTTTTGGCTTGGTCATTGAACCCCTGGCACAACTGTTAAGGCAAAATTCAAGAAGTATCCCCTTTCAATGCAGGGATTACAGCTGCAAGACAGCTCGGTAGGCAGGTGACTTGGTTATTTATATCTCTGATGCACAGAGTTCAATTTCAAGAATAAAAGATGTGGAAGAGACATTTTGTTCTCTTTCTGGGTACAAAAATCCAAAAATATTGTTTGGAATTCTGATCATGAGTCAGTGCAGGTATGCTGTGAAATCAGGTATTTAGGCATGCAATATTCCAACAGTTACTATGGCAAATGTTATAACATCATACTGCTGTATTTTTTAAAATAACCTCTTCATCCTATTCTATGCCACACATAACATGATGCCGCATCATCATAAAGCACAGTTAGGACAAATATTAACATACTGGTGCTCATTATGAGTGGGCTGGTAATTAGTGCAATATTTATTGCACACAGTAAAATCTAACTCTGATGAGTCAGAAGTTATTGGGTGTAAAAAATAATACCTAATTATGAACTTGGGAGGTGACTTTGGCCTCAGGGGATCATTGCTCCACGAAGTCTGGGTGAAGTCCAGCACTTGGCCAGTTGTTACTGGTCTACTGGTCTCTGGCTACAGCAAAACCAGCGTTTCCTTTAACTTGCAGTAACTTCAGTGCTGGGTGAACAAACAGCACTCTGACAACTCTCCTGGGCCCAGCAGACTTGGATGAAACTTTTGCAGGTCAGCACTCGATCTCCCAGGCTACCCCTTGGCATCCAGCGGCACTCAAGCTTCTTGGTGCTGGGCACTCAAGGGTGCAGGTTTCTCAGATTTTATGGCCCTTGGTTGTAACATAGCAAAACCAAAGGGGATGATGGACGGAGTGTTGAACATTGCAAGCACTCACCCCCAGTCAACTGATCTGGGTTTAATACATCATCATTCTTTAGCTCACTCCGCCACCCCAATTCAGACATGGCCATATGCAAATCAGTCTGACCCTGTGCCTCATGGGAACAGTCCAGCCCGAACTGCCAAGCCATGTCTTCCCTGGACCGGAAACAAGCATCCTGGGACCGGTTTCTGGCTTACAGCCGTCATCAGCCAGGCTATCTTGAATCCAGTGGCAAAGTGAGCAAGGGACCCACGTCTGGGCATACCCTGCCAACTTAGGGCGAACATAGCAAAACCAAAGGGGATGATGGACGGAGTGTTGAACATTGCAAGCACTCACCCCCAGTCAACTGATCTGGGTTTAATCCATCATCATTCTTTAGCTCACTCCGCCACCCCAGTTCAGACATGGCCATATGCAAATCAGTCTGACCCTGTGCCTCATGGGAACAGTCCAGCCCGAACTGCCAAGCCATGCCACTGGAGTCAAGCTATCCTGGCTGATGAGGGCTGAAAGCCCGAAACCGGTCCTAGGATGCTTGTTTCCAGTCCAGGGAGGACCTGGCCTGGCAGTTCGGGCTGGACTGTTCCCATTGGGCACAGGGTCAAGACTGATTTGCATATGGCTGGGTCCAAACTGGAATGGCATGGTGAGTAAAAACGATGGATTTAGGCCCAGATCTTTGTACTGGGGTGAATGTATGACATTGTTCTGCATTCTGTCCATCAATTGTTGTTTTTGCCTTGGTTGTAACAGGCAGTCAGCCAACTGACTCTTGGAGTCACCTTCTCTGTCTGGGGCTCGTGGGCAACTTTTCCATGAGTGAGGCACCGCAGGCACAGTCCTTTCTTTGTTTGTCCAAGGTGCAGCAGGTGAAGCCCAGTCTTTTGCGCAACCTCTCTTTGGTGGGTCTAGGAAAGACCAGGGCAGCCCTTTTTCAGTCCTCCCTCCAGTACAGATTTGATATGAGGTCTGGGTGCCAGGGGTACCACTTTTATTCCAGCCACAAGTCTAAGAGGATGTTGTGACTAACTAGATAATAGGCTACCTGGTCCATTCCTGCCTGCTGACAACTTCCTGTGAATTGTGGCATCTAGCTAGCCCAGGATGCACTGTTCTGCACACACCAAATATGGCAGAACCGTTCTCTTGTTGTGCAGAGCTCCCTAGCCCAACTCAGAGGTGTGGCTATGGGGGGGGGCTACATTCCCACCACAAAACCGGTTGTACAATGACTTCTTTCTTGCTGCCCTTGATGCCACCCTGTCTACCTAAACATAAGGGCATCCCTTTCCCAGTGTGACTACCATTTGCCTTCCCTAAGCTGCTTCCCCTTTAAAGCTCACTTTTTTGGCTCACATCCGTTCTGGCCACTCTGCCATGAGAAGGTCACACCTTTCCTCACAGTAGACTCTTTGTTCCTCTCCCTGAGAATCATGCTGACCTCCCACCAGGAGGGCAGAAGTCTGTCTAGAGGACAGCAGCTGTGTACAACCGTAAACGGCCCCTGGAAACTTTGGGCAACAAAGTGGCAACTTTCTAAAGTTGTCATTTGTAAATTAGTTGCATTAAATTCAACTTGAGCAACTAGTCAGGTTTAATGTAAGGATTCTTTTTCTTTGTTGAAGTATCCTATTTAGTAGTTCCATTTGGAAGTTAGCACAGCTGAGTTGTCAGCATGTAACTCCATACTCACCAATGGAGCTACTAGTCTCTCTAGAGTAAAAATGACAATGCATGGTTTTTAATGCTAGTAAATTTAACAAAACACATGTCTTTCTTTTTAATATAATGCACCCTGCCTTTAGGGCTTGATAGGCCAGCCTTAAGGATGACTTCTAACTATTGAAAAGGAAGGTCTGGACTTTGCCATTAGTTTAAATGACAAAGTCAAGTTAACTGTTTAAAACAGCACTGCCAGTCTGCAGTGGTGGACTGGAAGTCATGTGTTGCTTTGTCACACTTGTGGTGGCACAATAAGTGCACAAGGGACACTTTACTTATAGGCCCTAGGTACCCTTAGTACCATACACTAGAGACTTATAAGTAAGTTAACTTATGCTAATTGTGGGTAAACCAATTAGCCATATTCCTTTTAAGGGTCAGAGAACTAGCACTGAGGCCTGTTTGGCAGGACTCAGTGGACTTTCAGAGTTGAAAAAACAATGCATCAGTCCAAAAGTGTGTGGATAATCATGCAAAAATATGCATTTTCCTACAATTAACTCATGAAAAAGCCAGAATAATTGAATATTAGATTTCAAACACAAAAAAATATGTAGTTACAAAACAGCAGCTATGTATTCCATAAGCAGTGACTGGATCATTTTAGTATTTCAATATAATTATTTTGAGTCTCCATAATGACCCTCTTTAAGCAGACTAAACCAAATTCATATGTTGGACTTGTTTCAAAAAAGAGTTTGCATCATATGAAGAATAAAATCTTTTCTCTTGATATTTACAGAGCAGTAATGTTAAAAGTATATCTTAGACAAATCATTTCCAACTATCTTTTACCAATTCCTTCTTTTGTTAAAACAATGTAGTATGGAAATACCATATAATTATTTTTTAATAATAATCACCAAACAACATTATTAGCGTATGCACGTATATAATAAATAAACAGTGAAAAACAGCATCCTTATGGCCAAATAAAAGGCAAGGGAGTAATATGCCATGGTTGTCATGAGATGTATTGTCCACCATATTTTTCCAGCACCACGTAAACAATACACATCATTGTGAAATATATAAAAGAATTCAACACAGCAATGACCTATTTTTAGCATAGAAAGAATTAAGTCTGCATATATTTGACATAAATAATATAAAAAATATCACAATTTATTGTCAAATCGAATACAATCCCTCAACAAACAGAAGAAAATCACATATTTACATTTCAGCAATATTTACATACCCTAAATTGAATAAAATAGTTACAAAATAGAACAATATTTTCACATCAGCTTTTGAACCTTAAGTAATCATAAAAAGCCACTTCTAATTCAGCTGGACCAATCTCGGGGCTCTAGATCTTACATAGCAGACTGATTCTAGATAATTTGATGTAGCAAATACCACATATTGCCTAGTGTCGAGTTTACATATTATTAATGCTTCGTTATAATGTCTCATTCCCAGCATTTAACAAAGTGGTACAATCCACTTGGCCCTCTGTTTTATATAGGCGGGGCAAAAAAAACAACAAACATTCCTCACTTTCCCCAGTTGATTGACATGCAGGGCACAGCGTGCTTTCGGAAGCTTTAGCTGTCCACCTGCATGTAAAAGAGCTGAGCGATACAATTCCAATTATCGGTTTTTAAATACATACACCTGGTTGATGGAGGGTGGATGAGATTTAGGAACTCTTCAAAATTATATTCACATTTGAGAGCCCAAAATGTACTGGATCGGCTACCTAACATTGAGGCTGGGTGTATACTCTCCCAGTCATGCTGCCAGAATTGTTCTTTCAAAATATTACGATGACTGTGGGACATGCAAGAAGCATTGTACAAGTAATCACTCAAACCAAAAACCATCACTGAATCCTTGATATACCTAACCCAAGGAATTTTGAGTGTTCCTGTCTTTTAATGATATCATTTAAGCTTTCTCTATAAGGATCCAACTCATTAATGGCCCACATACAAAGCCAGTAAAAAATAAGCCTCAATTTTGCCAACCCAACTATTTATATCAGCACTAAATCGAATCTCATTGGGAGTAATCGTGTACTCGTCGGGAGACTTAACAAAGTTCTTATAAAATTGTTTTCAGCAATCCTGAAAGTATCAACGTTACAATGCAATCCAAAGTTCTGAGGCACACAAAGTGGCATGAATTACTTGCATTCTATAGATCTCAACCACTGGGGATACTGGATTAAATGTTGAACAACTTGTAAGCCTCAATATAGCAGAAGCCCTGTGTCTCAGCAAGAAAGTGTTCTTTAATATTTTAGTGACCAAAAATGAGAGTTGGATAATCTGACTCCAAAATGGTCATATTCCACCACTCTTTCCAGGGCTGTATCACGCAGTAATAATTCGCTCCTAAAATTCTTACGGGGATTAATCACCATGAATTTTGTCGTTTGAGCGGTTTTCTTAGACCATGAGTTCTGCAGAACAATGAAAATCTATCTAAAAGAACTTGCAGTCCTCTTTGTGTTTTAAGGATTAATAGGGTGTCATCCACAAAAAAGACCGGGATCTTACTGCCATCCATGACAGGTGAATCATTATCGCAACTAAGTAGATAGAGGGTTGATGCCAGTACACATCCCTGACGCACTCTTTTGTTAAATGGTATTTTCTCTGTGATTTCCCCATTCAAGCCCCATCGTACCTGAGCAAAGCTGTCCACATGCAGGCAGATAGTGATGTGCAAGAGGTTGGGAGAACTTCAATCCCAGACAGTACCTGTCAAAGGCTACATTTAGGTTACCTCGATCAATATTCACCATCTTCCAGCTAATCATAAGAAAACAAAATACCGGATTCACAGTTCCAATCCTTGATCTAAAACTCACCTGGAAGGGACTTGGGATCTCGTCTCACAAATCCAAGCTATCAATTTCTCTATAACTTGTTTAAAAAATATTTTCTGGATGTTATCTAATAAGCTAATGGGATGGTAGTTAGCAGGCAAGTGCTGATACCCCTTCTTAAAAATTGTTATAACGTTTGCTTCCTTTCATGAATGCAGGATTGGTTCATCAGTTGTAATAGCATTTGAGATATCTTTAATATATAGGACCATTATGGTAGGTTCAGAGTGAAACAAATCAGCAGATATTTGTCTAAGCCAGGAGCTTTCCCAGGTCTCTGGAGGCAAACACCCGAAAAAGTATCAACCATCGTAAATATGGGATGGCAAGTTTTGGGAAGCATAAGATAATTACTATGTGTTCTGAAAGGAGATTTAACAATGACAACATCACGGGAGCCGAATAGAGGGCCTTAAAATGCATTACCAATTTGCTGAATTGAATATGTATTTCTGGTGTCATTTGTGTGGTACAACCACCATGTGCTAATATAGGACAAAAAGATATTTCATCTCTAGTTTTGGCAGCTTCAAGTAAATCCTCCCATAGGTCTGAGTCCCATACTGATTTGGATTCTTTTTGCTTGTCTTTATAGTGGGTTTGTCCCTTTGTTTAATGGCAATAACGAGCTGTTTCTTTGCTGCACGACAGTCAGCATTAAACCAGTCATGGGACCTTTGGATACTTCTGTTTCCCAATTTATATCTTTTAGAAAGAGTTCTTTTAGTTCAGAGAAGACCCTAGTATGCATTTCAAGTATGGTCAAATCCTGGCCATATTATTGCTAAGAAGTAACAATATGGGGATTAGAGTACTATAAATGGATTGAATAGCAGCTGGACATTGTTGCATGCCTCCCCACTGGAGGGTCCTTCTGTTGTTGCTAATAATTCTAATATCTTTCCTTTTAGTATGACGGACAAATCATTAATCAAAATTCAGTTCATATATAGGGATAAAGGATCATGATCACTTTCATTTCTTGAGATCACAGACGTATTGACCATTTTGCCCCACAGGCATATTTCAAACAAAATGTAGTGTGTGATGTTTTTATATGGACACCTCTTAAACGTCAGGTCATTTTAGCGTCTGAGGAGGTTCGACCATTACAAGGACGCAGGCCATATGTGTGTGTGAATTCGACAGGTTGGAAGGATGATCTAGAGAGGTATTTCTTGGGAGGAGCAGTTAGTTCTGGGATGCCCCAGTATGTGTCCTCATCCTTTGCTAAGTTCATTATGATAACTGAGGATTCAAATGTTGTATTGAAGTCTCATCCAATAATGACATATTAGTCTTTGCTATATGTTTGTAAAATACCAGCCAAACGTAGTTAGATTCTAGTGACTTGTGTTTTCTTCTGTTGTAGAATATTAAGTAGGAGAAGTGATCTTCATTTGGGCAAGATAACATTTAGACCCAGTATGTCTGGAGAGTTAGTTGGAACTTGTTTGATTATGTGGTGGAAAGATTTCAACCACGAGCATAGGCAAACAGAGGTTTAACATAATGCTTGAGTTTTGTGCTGCAGCGTAATAGCTTTTCTAGCTCAATCTATATACACAATCCGTTGCTCGTGTCTCTTGTAATTGGCAAAAATCAAACCTGTCAACAAACTGCCCACAATCAATCTCTGGAATCTTTGATGTTATGCCTGATATATTCTAAATAAGGATAGAGATGTTCCTAGATGTATCCAAAGCAGAGAGCGCAGTAGGATCTGCTCTGGTTTCACAGACCGGTGTGTCTAGAGTGGCTTTAACATGTTATTCCCCCAAATTTTGAGCTGTCATGATGAAAAAGATACTCAAGTTTAAATCACCCTCTGACCTATTTTTTGGTTCATGACTAGTTTGTCCAATCAGTCCACTCGAGCAGAAACAGAGTCCATGTTTCACAGTTCTGGTTCCCTTATTGAATGGGCGATTTTTGGAGCTAACGGTTGTGGCCCTGAACCTGGCGGGTTATATTTAAACTGTATTGGAGAGTCCGATTTCTTTGTTTTTAATGTCAATTGGATATAGTCATAACCAGTTTGGGAGCAAGAATGTTTTGTGGCCTTTATAATATCAGAATGGATCGCATCATGACATTAGTGGCCAGTTCTGATCAAATATATTGATTTATTTATCAAGGAGACTTCATTCTCTGTGGCTAGCAGGGTATGTTTCGGCATATTGTTCATAAATACTACTGGCCCCTGATTGTCATAACTAGAAGTGTGATCTTGCTAACTGAGTGCCTAGCCCTGCAGTTGGAATATTCTACGGTCTCTAAAGTTCCCCACCCTCCATTTGGTTTATTTGGGAGATTTAATGATTATGCTGTGGTGGGGACCCTCGAGAGTAGTTTGTTTCCTTTCTCTGTTAGTTTGCTTTGTCCCTGTGATTATGTTGTGGTATTGACCCTTGAATGAAGTTTGTTTCCCTTCTCTGTTTGTCTGTCTTGTCACAATGGTTAAAATTCTTACTAGATTGCCACTCTGAGCTTTCCTGATGTAGTTGAACCCCAGAACAATTGGAAAGTCCTGTGCCCAGATCCTTTTGTAAATAGGCTAGCTGGTGTTTTTCGGTTCCTCCTGGAACAAAATTACTGCTATGTTCCCCCTTTATCTTTATTTATCTCAGTTCCCTTTAAAAGGTGATTGGGGATCACAGAATTAAGGGCCCAATGTACAAACATTTGGAATAGCGATTTCCTAATTGAGATTATATCCAAATCAAAATTAGAAAAGGTAATATACATGAGGTATGTCGATTCGCAACCCATTAGAAAATCACTATTCCTAATGTATGAAACTTTTTATTTTGGAATAGTGCTTTCTAGTCAGTTGCAAATCAACATACCTCATGTATATTACCTCATGAGGTAGGTCGCAATTTGCAACCCGTTAGGAATCACCGCCATCACATGGATGGTGGCCTACTTGTGTCAGCAGGCCAAAACGTCTGTGATTGCTTTTTAATAAAGCAATCTTTTTTTATTTTTAAATGCAACTCGTTTTCCTTAAAGGAAAATGGGATGTTTCAAAAAAGAAAATGAAACATTTAAGTTTCATTTTTTAAGAGTAGGCAGTGGGCCGTGGGAACGCTGTCTGCTCTTAAAAAATATTTTGTTGAACATTTAAAAGGGGACGGAATCCCATGAGGATCCCTTTCCATTTGCAAAATGGGTTACCACCAGTTTTGGATTGGTTGCAAGTATTACTGTTTTGCGACTGGAATTTGGTTGCACAACATTAATACAAACCACTGCAATTCTGTATTTGAAAGGTATGCCCTAAACACGCCCCTTCCAAATTCAGATCCGGAATCAGGTTGTAAAAAGTTACCAAATTGCAATTTGGTGTTTTTTTACATCCCACAAAGCTTTTTTGCTGTCACAAGCTTTGTACATTTGACCCTAAGTACCCTAATCATATTCTTTAATTATGTGTTTTCTGCCTTCATTTCTTTTATCATATCTAGTAGCTCCTTGATCAACACAGTTATTACAAATAGTTGGCTCTCCAACAATTTGTAATAACCTTGTGTTAGTGTTGGTACTACTCATTGGTTAAACTCATCTACTGCTAAGGGTGTGTACCTGTTGTTACAAAATATATTAGGTTCAAGGGCGGTATGTAACACCGTGGGCACTAACCAAGTATTATCTATTTTTATTAGGTTTAATTTGCCATCTTGGCTGGCTTTAGAATGGGGCAAATGTGATGTACCTTTATGATGTTTAACGTGAATTCCACTTCCTCAATTAATACATCAATTTTCTTTAAAGTACAGTTAACAGTTTATGTCACTGACTTATTTTTTATTTGGCTGCTGGAAACATACAACATACAATAAAACAAAACAAGCATAGAGGAATTAATAGGAGAAGGCAATGACCTCCGGTCAGAGAACAACAGAATGATCCAAATTAGATTCCCAAGAGCCCCAACTGCTCCTACCAAATACCCCATATTTTATGATGTTTCTGTGGGCAGCCACTGGCAGCATACACTGGCTATTCCATTTTAGAGCACCAGTCCATGGCTCGTTGCCAAGCTTACAAGTCCGGGGCAGTTGTTGAGGTCCAGTGCAGGGCGATATCTTGCTTCCTCAACAGAGTACCTAGACCCACCAAATATCTCTCAGACCTCTTCCCACCTAGCTCTTCTAATAAACCCAGGGCCACGATCTGAGGTGAGCAGTCAATAGGCCTACCCAGCACAGCAGACAAGACCCCCAAGAGTTTGGACCAATATTGGTGTTTAATAGGACACAGCCAAATTGCATGATAGAAGTCTGCATTGTTCTCTCCATATCTGTAGCAAATGGGCATTGGTAGCCTAACAGTCCTGCAAAGTCGTACGGTCACCAGGTAGGTTGTGTGGAGGACATTCACTTGGATCACATGAAGCCGGGAGGAGATGGCTGGCTCCCTTTCAGTCTTATTTCTGTATAGAGGGCAAAATTTCCTATGGGAGTTAAAAGGGGAAATTGATGTTTTATGCCCCCCCCCTTTTTCTTGGTCCCACTTGACAAATCAGCACTGACCTTTCCATGAATAAACCAAAGTGGGTAAACTTTTTGTCTCGGAAAATTTTGAGCAGATTCTTTGAATAGTGTCAAAGTTATTAAGAAAACAAAAATGCCTTTCCTATGGCTCTGAACTAACTATAAACACTCTGGTGCTGTCACTGCCAGATTAATACTATATGCAAATATATGTATATATAGATTTTCCAATGAATCCTTAGTAACATACTTTTTTAGACGTTAGGCCTGATTCACAAAGGTAAACTTACACTTTTGTGTAAGTTTACTTTCTTTGGTATTCACAAACTGCGAGTTAAATTTGATTTATAGTACTTTTATGACTGTGGAGACTCTGCACATAAAAAGATAGGAGAGGCCTAGCTTTTTATGTACAGCCTGAACAGTCCTAAATTTACAATAAGTAAAATCACAAAAACACAAAAGTAGCAAACATTTTTTCATATTTAAATTGATAAAAATTATTTAAAATGTATTAGAAATGTAATTTATAATAATAATTTAAAAACAAATATTTTATGGGGAAATACTTCAAGTCGAATGATACATCATTTTATGATCAATAATATGCTTTCTCAGCTACTGACTGCTGTTTTTTGATGGACACAACATAGCAGACAACTTAACAGGAAGCTTGATGACATTGGATGTATTGTTGAAGGTGTACTTTCACAAAAGTACTGTTTCCCATCATTGAAGTTGTCATGCACCATCCATTGTGGAGTCATCCGTCAGCCACCACGGTTCATTGGCCATTCACTTTACGTAGTGGTAGTACATGCATGACATCACAGTGGGCGACATCATCAAACATGACGAAGAGGTTAGAATTACTATTCCCACGCCAGGTTAAGCAACAATAGGGAAAGTGTTGGACTTTGGAGAGGTTAGATTTACTATTCCTTCTCCAGTCTAAGAAACGGTAGGCAAAGTGTGGGACTTGGAGGGGTCAGATTTACATTTCCCACTCCATTCTAAGCAACAGTTGGGAGATTCTTGGACTAAGACGGGATTAGATTTACTGTTCTCACTCCGGTTTTAGCAACAGTAGGGAAAATGTTGGACTTCAGAGGAGTTAGATTTACTATTTCCACTCCAGTCTAAGCAACAGAAGGGAAAGTGTTGGTTTTCGGAGAGATAACATATAGCATTCCAATGCATAATCATTTCTTAGAAAATATTTAAATAGCTAATAATAAAAAATTATGAAACCATGTTTTATATCAAAAATACATACTATAAAAACTAAAAAGATAATCAAATAAAAAATATACAAAATAATGTTTCACAAAAAATGTAAAACTTTAAATTAAGTAAAACTAAATTCACTTCCCTCCCTACAACCCAAAAGCACATAAATCAAAAGAAAAACAATATTTAAATTACTATTTTACTTAAATAAAGGAAATCAAATTAAAGAAATAATAAATCAAAATACGTTTTACAAATAATAATTAGAACACATAGTCATAAATTAAGAAATAATTGAAATTAAAAGAAATTTACATAATAAATAAACAATGACAAATGTACTTAACTAATTGTCAAGAAATCAATTAATTAAAATTAAAAAATAATTTAAAAAATATAATTTAAAAAACTTTCAACTCTGTTTCCCTGAAAAACCAACAACCAACTAAAATATAAATTAATAATAGAAGTATAAAAATTCAAATATACATTCAAATCTTAAAAATCTACTTAATCAAATAAAATAACAATTAAACAATTAAACAAACTAAATAATTATAATCAATAAAATATTTAATTTACAATGGAAAATTAATTAACATTAAAATGTAATTAAATATAATTCAATTAACATCCCACCTAAATTCCCTACATACCCAACAACCCACTACTAAAACATAAATTACAAAAAAACCTTCAAATATACATTAAAAGGATCAAATTAATATTTTTGAATAATATAACAATGCCACAGTTAAAATGTGCATAATTATTAATGTAATATACAATACAACATTAATTCATATTAAAATCTAATTAATTATCATCTATTTATTTTCCCACCCTATTCTGCTACAAACCCAACAAACTGCTACTACATTATAAATTACTAATTAAAGAGAAATTATATTACACATTTAAAATGACAACCTATAATAAAAAAATTAATAACAATTATACTAACAATACTAATGCCAAAAATGAATATCCTAACTGATATAGATTAAATTATTGAAAAAACATGTTTATTACAACTCTATTAATGTAAACGTTATGAAATACTACAATATTTTGGAAAATAGTATTCTACACCAAAATTAAGATACTCCTACCGTAGGTATTCTGTTCCATGATATTTTGGTAGAAACAATATCTTCGACACAACATTCATGTCCAACAATATTTTTGAACCAATATTTGTGTCATTCACTTGTTTGCAATCACAACTGAGACCACAAACCATTGATTTATGTTATTCCAAGTCACAGTTAAAAGAGGACGCTGATTCTCGACCCCTCAAAATTTGGGTTCGTTGCAAACCCCTTTTGCGATTTGGAGGGGCTTTTCAACATGGCAAAAGGGATTTAGTACATAACAAAGTACCATTTTGTGATTACATAGCCTGTGATTTTGCGAACTGCAGAGTTTGCAAAGGCAACATGGGCTCTGGCATTCGCATGATCAGGCCACTCAGGTAAGTTCAGAATATCTTTTTTTCAGAACTGCTACATTATGTAACTTAACTCTGCTCTCCTCATTTCATTTCTTCAAAAACTAGTTTTTATTTAAAACGATATTTTCAACTTGAAGTTGTTGCTCCTTTGTTATTGTGGCGTCATAGCTTTGCACATAACTGATGTACATGAGGGATAAACTAATATGTATAGCTCAGTTTACTTTAGATCCTTCCTTTTAAATGTAACGTATACACCACAAAGCAAATGATCATATGGAGATATTTTCTGTATGTCGGGCATGTAAAAAGACTTTTGATGGGCCGAGGCTAAAAACCTCATGACGGGCCCACACGCCACAAGGAACTGTTTATGAGTTAAAAAGTGTCCATAAGGAAATAGAAAACAGGCAGCGGCAGTATCTACCACCATCTACTTGTATCAGACATGTTAGCAGCCATGAATAAACAGCACAGGGTTGTTGCAAAATATTTAAATATTCTACCACACAAACACAGGACCCTAAAGCGTGTGGGGCTTGGTGAATAATGCCCCCTGTGAACCACCATTTGATGGCCCTGCTTATATGCAGCCTAATATTAATAAACTATACCCTACTCTATGCATATTGGATTATGTTGAATTAAAAAAAAAGTGACCTAGAATAGTCATAACATTTCAGCGTAGGCAATCTATGGTGACTTGGTTTAAGTGCATTCATGACTGTAGTGTTGTTTGGCTCACCATGTGAGCGTGTCTGTGAATTTCTATGCGTGAACATGCTTGTAATGTTGGCATCTATGCTTAAATATAGTTTTTTTTATGTTTGTCTGTTATGTTGCCGGTGGATGCCATACATTGCCTATTGGCTGTGGCAATACTTGTTTAGTTTTCCAAGGGAGATTCCTACATAGAAATTCGGAGAAACTGTCCATTCAACAGGGAACAAATTATAGCCATGAGATATTTTTGAGATATCTATCCGAGTTACAAATAAATCAGAAAATATATGTCACAACTACCGGACCCATTGTTTACTATTCAGCCCTCACAGGAATTGAGTGAAAGTCAGACACATACGCTCTATATTGGAACAAATTATAAGACATTTTCCTGTTTGATATATATTTCGCTGGTGAAATTTGCAAAAATTGCTTGAAATTTCACATTACACGATTTTATGTAAGATGTTTTAAGCTAGCAGGCACTGTGCATAAAGTGCCTTGCAGTAGCGACTGGTGTGTCGATAGAGTGGTGGGGTGGAGGGGGGAGGCGGGGAGGGATGAGGGGGACGGATGGATGACAAGACAAATAAACAAAAACACTTACCTGCTGCATCATGCATTGCGCTCGTCTCCACTGCGGGCACACACTCCCAGAGTCCACTGTGGCCAATTTTGGTGCTGCTTTCATGCTGCTGGAAGCAGCGTCAGGATTGGCCTGAGCGCCAATGATTTGTGCTCCCAGTTAGACTGGGAGTCTGTGCCTGCACTCTCCAACCCAGCAACGCAGCTCGGCTTGGAGAGAGCTTCAGTGGGCATAATGGTTTGGCCGTCCTGAGACGACCGGCCAGACCATTATGCGCACTTAATAGCAGCGCAACCAATCCTCCACCAGCCTGTCATCCCCCTGGCCTCGACAAAAAGCCTCAGCTCTGAGAGCAAAAATAAAACTATAATAAACAAGGGTTTATTATATTTTTATTTTTCATTTTTTTGGCTGCTGGCAGGCAAGGCAATGCTCCTCCGCCGTAGCGGAGGAGCCGCTGCTGGTGTCTTCCAAGTTACCAATGGGGAACTGTTTTGGATAGAATATGTCTCAGCTCAAACCAGTCTCCTCATGAAACTTTTTTTCATTAGGTGCATGTTCACTTAAAAAGGTTGTGCAAGATACGAGCAAACCACATTTTGCTGTGAATACATCATTTCACAATCGTCTCATGGAATTTCATGAAATTTCAAAAATGCACAATTTTGCGCACAACAACTTTCAGTATGTTTACATTTATTTCGAAAACTGCGGGCATCCCTTTCAAATGATAACACAATGATCAGACATGGTCATGGCAGGCTGTCGATTATGGAGTAAAAAACAAACTCACTATGTCACTAGGTAACCACATGAAAATATTAAAACTTTAATGAACGGGAGCTGACCTGTGCTTAAATATATCTAATATGTGCTCTATGTCTGTGGCAGCAATTCTAAAGCTTTTATTAACTCCTCTAGTTTGAGAGCACTGCAAAATAATGTCTCAAAGTGCTGTACCATCACAAACATGTATGACTAAGCAGACTGTTTTGAATGTTGCTCTAAATGCCTGCTAGTCTGAATTCTAACACTTAAAGAACATATTGAAGATAATCCACGTGTGTACCAAACATATAAAGAAAGTGGGGGTCACTAATACTTTCGTTCTCTCTTATAGCCTCCTCTCACCCTTCCCTTCCCTAAAAGATAGCTATAACAATTCTGTCTTTTCCCCTTTAGTATTAATTATGTTTGTAATTTTCCTCTTCTGTTTATGATGGCAATGAAATGAGCCCAAACATGTTGATGACCAAATGTGTTTTAATAAGATAAACTAAACTTCCTGGCCAGTCATTAGTTTCATTTTGATTTCAGTGGCAGATATGAGTTGTCAGCTGTGTCACATTTTGCTTCTGCTTACATGATTTTTACTATAGTTGATGGACTGTTATGAGCAATGGGCTTTCCACCATCAGTATCAAAGACAACACGACTAAAAATCAAATTGTTGTGTCCCTAGGAACGCCCTGCTTATCAAACTGCCCTTTCATCAAACATACCATTGAAAATGTAATGTTGGATTTTTCCCCCATGTGCCCCTCACCAAACCTATCTTGAAGAACCAGATACAGAAGAGAAGGGCTTGAGTGCCAACTCTAATTTTAAAAAAATGGTACAGCAGGCAAGAGGATATGCACTTTTGGCACAAAAATTGGTATCCTGATCTTTGGCTCTGCAAAATCTGAAACTCTTGCATAATCCAGCCTCTGTCTGTGGGAACTCGCCCGTCCCTTCTAATCCATTCAGAAATACGAGAGCCACCGCTCAGACTAATATATGAACAAAAACATGTTTTTGTCCCTCCACCGCCTCTGAGTGGTACTACTATTAGCGTAAGCTCAACACGGTATCATAAATATCTGCATCGTCTGCCCTGTACTGCATTGATTACTGCAGTGCGACCTGTACAGGTCTGCTAGACCAAACCCTGAATGAGATACAAAAAGCACAAGATGTTCCTGCATAAATCATCTGTAGTTGGAAAGGCTCAGACCACATTACTCTAGGTCTAAATTCATTCATGTGGCAGCCTTTTAAACAAATAATTGATTTCAAAATCTTGTGACTGATACATAAATCTTTGCCCAGTATAACACTAACTATTCATTTCATGACACTCAATGAAATACCAAAGGTAGGCCTCCAATCACTGTCTCACATGGCTACTGTCAAGATTGAAATGGGCTGGGGAAATATCTCTGCACCAACATGGCTCCTCCATCAATAACTCTCTTTCTCTGCATCCTGACGTGGAATCCAACATCAGACCTTTTTGAAAGCAACTGACAACCCTCTTCAATATTCCCTTTTTTTCTTGGTGTTCCCAATAATCTGCAGCACCACATGGTCCTCTGAACATGTTATGGAATTATTAAAATAAAACAAAATAAAATAAAATAAAATAAATGGTTTAACTGTACTTATTTATTTATTTATTTGGTGTTTTATAGAACGTGACCCGTTAGGGTATCAGAGCGCTTTACAGGGATAAAACGTCGTATACAAGTATGAAATAGTCAGAGAAAAAAAAAGATAAGTAGGGGTAGAAGGAAGTGAAACATTTGGGGAATAACAGGGTGTATACAATGTTCAGGTCATAATTCAGAGAAATCCAGCAATTATTTTTGTGGGAGTACAAGGTCAGTACAAGATGGATAGCAGAGAGTCAGTCCAAACTCTAGCGGCAACTAAAATAAGCAAAGCCACTGAGTAGTGGGTGCAATGCATGATTTATGGGAGAAACTTGCCCATTAGGAAGGTTTTGGATTCCTTTTTTAATATTGACAGAGAGGGAATTCTTCTGATTAAAGACGGCAACGAGTTCCAGATTCTTGGTGCGGCCCCAGAGAAAGCACAATTGTAAATTTTTTCCTTTCGGAAGCGGGGTGGCTGGAAAACAAAGTTTCTAGCGTACCAGGAGTTTCTGGCTCCTCCAGAAACCATGATTTTCTGGGTGAGATATGCAGGGGATTTCGTGTGTAGCACTTTGTGGGTGATACATGCCAGTTTGAGTTGGATTCTGGCTTCAAGAGGAAGCCAGTTCGGTGCCTTCAGATGCGGTGAGATGTGATCGAATTTGTTTGAGCCTGTTAAGAGTCTGGCGGCGGCGTTGAGGCAAGCTTTTAGGGGGGCCCTGGAGATCTTGGGCAAGCCTGAAAGGGTTGAGCATCCGTATTCGATTCTGGAGATAACTAATGCCTGGACTGCCATTTTTAGGTCCGAGGCATCAAGGAAAGGTTTTAGTTTCCTCAGGTAGCTCAGGTGAAACCTGGCAGTTTTAGCCATCGAGTTGATGTGGTCTCGCATATTCAGGTTGCTGTCTAGGATTATTCCGAGAGATTTGGAAGATTCCACTATGGTCGGTGTGCAGTTTAGTGCTGTGATCCACTTGGTCCATTCCCGGATGTCAGTGTTACTTTTAGGGGGGAGATTAGAAGGAACTCCGTTTTTTGTGCATTTAGTTTGAGCTGGTTGCAGGCGAGCCATTGAACAGTCAGCTTTAGGGCCTCATTCAAAGTGTAGATCTCCTCTAGAGATGAGATTTTGATGTAGATCTGATTATTATCGGCATACATGTGGAAGGAGATGTTGGCGGTACGTAGTAATTCAGCTAACAGTTCAAGGTAGAGATTGAAGAGGTTTGGGGAAAGAGTTGATCCTTGGGGGACTCCGATCGTTATTGGGGAAGGAGCAGATAGATTACTGTTGACTAAGATTCTCTGGGTACTGTTGGAGAGAAGCCATGTGGGACACAAATAAACAATAGATGGCCAAAAGATTAAGCCCTCCCAGTAGCCTTCTCCTTTTCTGCTACATATGGATAAATAAAGATGACTGGATTCAGAACTATCAGAGTAACAAATCGGAATTATGCTCAGCCCTGGCTCTCTCACCTAGAGACGATGCTGATCATTGCACAGAACCACTGATTCCTTTGTATCAGTGCAGCCATGTGGGTGCAGGGAAGTCCTGTGTAGTTTTAAGATTTTTGGGGGCCTAGGCAAGACCTATTTTGGGCCCTTGTTCATAACAACTTTGAATTGTATTACTCATTTTCTGCTAATTGAAGACTGAATGATGGCAAACAAGCTTTCAGAAACAGAATCACACGAATACAGTTGAAATATGTTCTTTCTGGGGACCTCAAAAATACTTACACTGGAAATAGAGAGTCATATGTAGAGGTAGTCATGGGGTAGAAGGTTTGAAATAAAGAAACAGACAAAGGTGAAAGAGAAAACTTCACTTTCTAGGGGCCACTTGAACGGTTGGGCACAGGGCAATTGCCCATTTTGTCCATGCCTTAAAACGTCTCTGGAGAAGTCATTCCACCACTTCTTTCAGACGCCTGTAAAAGAAAGGGAAGCAATAGATGAAAATTGAGCATCTGCCATTCTGAAATGACCCTCATGTATGGTAACCAGTATAGGCAGGGAAAACCCACTTCATAGCGCTGTGATATTACAGCAGTGAATGGCCCGGAACTGATTTATGAGTTCCTGGCGATGACTTCCATGAAATTCATAGCTTTCTATTGAAATTATACCCAACTATTTTAATATCACTTCAGTCAGTGTTAAAATGATGCCCTATTTCTGCAGAATATACTATTTCCACAATGTGATATTAAGCAGTGAGCACAATACAAATACAAGAGAAATACACACATCACATTTGTGTTGATAAATATACAGATATTTGGCCAAATAAATATGGGAAGTAGCATAGGTCCCTTTAACAAAGTAAACCAACGTTAAAGAGCGGTGAGGGTCACAGAACTCGTGTGCACAGGTGAGTATTCTAGGTGTATCACTTATTGGCTAGATATTCAAAACCGCTCACTTCTGATGATCCACCGCCCAGTGGTCATCTAACAGAAGATTAAATCCACACAGAAGGAGCGTACTGTTATTATGAATTCATCCACAATTAATTATTGAAGTCCATAAATAATCAATATTCCAATGCAAGCTTCCTTGTCCACTTGTCTTTATTGACACTTGTTCCAAACTCTTCAAAACACAGATCAATCAATATTTCAATACAGCCAGCCCAATATTTCAATACAGCCAGCCTACGCGTTTCGTCCCCCATGGGACATCATCAGGGCTGTAAAAAGAAAGCAAAAAAATAAAAATCCATTCCAATTCGAGATTGTACATACAAATTAAAACAAAGTACCAAAATGTTTAGAAAACATGTTAATTTCCACCTGCCTATAGAACAGTCTATTCTCATCTGTTAAGGTATGCCCCACTATCTTTGGCACATCAAAAATGTACTTGCAAATTATATTCAACAACATACCAAAGTGTTTTGATAACTTATTCATTTCAACCTTCCTATGGAACAGTCTATACTCATCTGATAAGTTATGCCCCCCTATCATTGACTCATCCAAAATGTACTTATATCAAACAAAAAACATCCTGCCTATATGACATTCTTTTAGATCCACAATCCTATACAGTTTCCAACTTATATTCACCTATACATGGTGATTACCCATCTTTGTTCCAAAATATTATTAATATTGTTGATCAGAATAGTACGTGTGCACTGATCCATGATGTATCATGACCAACCTAGCCTTCAATTATTAAAAGTTTTTATCAGTTTATATCATCAGTTAGCACCGATACACAGGCCTCTGACTTCAATTATCAAAAGTTTTTATCAGTTTTTATCATCAGTTAGCACCAATCCTCCTTCTAACTTTTGAAACCCTGAACACTCCACTTAGTCCTATTTAATGTGTATCTATCAAGAAACACGGGCCTCTGTCCCAATGATTTCCAGAAACATCCTGAATCTTTACTCCCCATCATTAGATTCAAAGTGATCTCACCTGAATCATTTTCATGTTGCTGTCTATTTCTTATTCTTTTTCCAATTTTCAGATATTTCTATTTTATGATGCAAATTCTGTAAAAGAGAATTACCACTATTTAGGGGTCGATTCCGATCTCGGCCGGTAGGGCACCGAATCGGATCCGGTAAAGCCGAATCCGATTCGGAGCCCTCTTTCCCGACCGATTCGTACGTGCGTCCGGGCGAGCGAGTACGATGCGAGCGCATGCGAAATCGCCGACCGACTCGTTCGCGGGACCCAACCGCTCCGACCGACTCGCACGGACACGACTCGCACGGCACAATGGAGACGTTCCCCGGCCGGGCAAGTACGATGCGCGCCTCGAGCAGTCCGACCGACACGCGCAGTCCGGCTCCAAAGAGCAGTCGGAGCCGCACTTTGGGGGTCCGTGTCAGACCCCCCTGTACGAGTAGCCGCGCGAGTCGCACACAGGGGGGACCCGCATCAACGCGTACCCGCTGTAGGGGGCGCCCTTGTTCGCCTCGCACCCATTGAGTCAATGGGAGCCCGCGTACGCGTTGTATGTCCAGCTCCCACTACCGAATCGAGTCCGATAGCATACGGACGCATCGTACTCGTTCAGTTGGGCTGCTAGGGTCCGATTCGGTCGGAAATCTCTCCGGGTCCGGCTCGGTCGGAGAGATTTCCGGTCCGAATCGGAATCGGCCCCTTAGTGTTGTCCCCCTTACTTTTATATCTGTTCCTTAAGATTGCCTCGTTCTTACTTATTGCTCACCTTTTTATAATGTCGAACGAGTTCCTGTCAATTGCTCTTCCAGCCTTCCTAATCGATTTTCAAAATTTCTATTTTGTGATGCTAATTCTGTAAAGAAAAAATATAGCCGCTATTTAATATTCTTTACCCCATTTCTCCTATCGCTCCTCTAGCTAGCCTTCTTCCCACTCATCTGCTCACCTTTTTATTATGTCCAAGCATCTCCATGAAGTTCTCTCCTCTGCAGCCAGGCCCGATAAATCCCGCTGTAATTTGCAACTATTCCCCACCTCTATTTAAAATTCTTTTGAACCAATCCAGAGTTGCGCATTCAAGCCTTGCGCTTTAAATACAATTCTGTCCAGTCATTAGCGAGCCACAAACTTCATTCATTTAATTTATGCGTAATTTTGGGCTACAGTTCCCTCTCTGGTCCATGTCGTCTACCTATCTCCCGATTGGTCACTTTATTTACTCAGTGAGCCAATCACCTCTCAGTTAAATTCTGTCCAATCATTAGCGAGCCACTAACATCATTCATTTAATTTATGCGTAATTTTGGGCCGCAGTTCCCTCTCTGGTCCACATCGTCTACCTATCTCCCGATTGGTCACACTGTGAACCAATCACCACTCAGTTGCCGTTTTGTGGACGATATTTTAGCCGAGTTTCCCTTCACATATTCCAAACAAAAGCCTTTCAACTATAGGTCTTTTAATTAATGTAAAGGTCTTTTAATACAATGTTTACCTGTGCCCACTCTGTGCATATCTATTCATAAATTGAATGATATAATTTAATATATATTTGCCGTAATTAACTGGCAAATTCTGATTCCCACTCGGCGCATGCTAGGGGTCGCGAAACTCCTGAGCTAACTTAGAACTACTATGTTTAAGCCTAAATGCCATACCTATTGTGAATGCAACCTATTTTGAGTTGATGTTTAAAATTTCCAACACTCTCAAACCGACAATATTATTTATATGTATGTTACTGAGCACCCGTGTATTTATTTTTATGTTAATTACAAGACACCCATTAACAACCTCTGGTTTATCTGCTAATGACCACAACCTATGCACTATCGATTCTACCAATATCATGTACATTTAAATTCCATAGACCATACCACTCAATAAAATTCATCCCAAAAAATATATAAAGTTCTGATTCATAATCGCTGTTACATAAATCTTACTATCCACTAGTCTTCCAAAGAGCATATAGGCTTCTCAATCAATTTAATCTAAGAAATAATGCAACTCATTATCACTATTCAAGCCCTGGATCACCGCTCTACATCTGCTGATCCATCTTGCCTCTTGTTTTCTGATCATTAGTTCCCAGTCTCCACCCCTGGCTCTGGGAAAAATTCTTTGTATCCCATGGAACCTAAAATTTGTGTCCCTCATGTGGTTTTCTTTGATATGCTGGTAAATGGGTGATTCCAGAGTTTGTGGATCTGTTCTTAAAACCATTAGTTGTTAATTTACCATCCTATATTAGGGATATGATGGACGTTCTAAATAAGTTACAGGACGTCAAGTGGGAAGCAGGAATGAGTCTGGTTACATTGGACGTGGTTGGGTTATATACCTGTATAAATAATGACAAAGGAGAACAGGCATTGAATCATTTTTTGGGCAGCCGTAGTGCCAGTTTACATGCTCATTCTAAAATGATTCTAGAAATGAGTGCGATAATATTGAATAACAATTACTTTTTGTTTCAAGATGAATGGTACCACCAGATCAGGGGAACAGCAATGGGTTCCAGGTTTGCTCCCCCTTATGCCAACCTTTTCATGGGATGGTATGAGAGGGAGCATGCCTGGAACAGAAAAGCCTCAAGATGGACGGATCAGATCCTATTTTGGGGACGTTTTATAGATGACGTTTTGGTAATATGGCGAGGATCTGAAACAGAGTTACAGGAATACTTTAAATATTTGAATATTAATGATTTTAACGTGGAATTCACCATAAAATATCATCAAGAAAGGATCGAATTCCTAGATGTAGAACTGTTTGTGGAAGGGGAAGCCCTCAAGAGTAAATTATTTAGAAACACAACGGCCACTAATTCTATATTAAGAGCAGATAGCGCCCACCCAAGGGGAGTCATCAAAGGGATTCCCTTTGGGGAAATGGTGTGAATCCGTAGGAATTGTAGCAGAGATGAGGATTTCAAATCAGAATTAGATAACCTGCAAAAGAGACTAAGGAATAGAGGTTATGCTAAGGAGGATCTTAATAGGGCACGAACAAGGGTGATGTCCATTAAGAGAGAAACAACTCTTATACAGAAAGACAGGTCTCGCTCCAGCGAAAAATTGGCATTTGTCACTAATTACAGTTCACAACAAGACAAGATTTACAGAATACTTAGTAAACATTGGAATTTGCTCAGGGGAGTACCGGGTCTGACTGGTTGTATTGGAGACAAACCAAGTGTTATTCACAAAAGATGTCAAACCATTGGGAATATGATAACGAGGAATTATGTAGAACCACTAAAAACAGATGGGGGAAACTGGCTACCACAGCAACCCAAGGGTTTCTACATATGTGGAACATGTAATATCTGCAGTCTGGGTATCAATAGAAAGAAGGAATTCACATATAATACCAAGAAAAGTTATTGCATAAATGAATTCATTAATTGCAATAGCACGGGAGTTGTATATGTAATTATATGTGCATGTAATAAAATCTACATCGGTAGCACCAAGAGAAGTTTTAAAACTAGAATTCAGGAGCATAGAAGGGCTATCATTAATCAGGAGATGAAATCACCCATTTACCAGCATATCAAAGAAAACCACATGAGGGACACAAATTTTAGGTTCCATGGGATACAAAGAATTTTTCCCAGAGCCAGGGGTGGAGACTGGGAACTAATGATCAGAAAACAAGAGGCAAGATGGATCAGCAGATGTAGAGCGGTGATCCAGGGCTTGAATAGTGATAATGAGTTGCATTATTTCTTAGATTAAATTGATTGAGAAGCCTATATGCTCTTTGGAAGACTAGTGGATAGTAAGATTTATGTAACAGCGATTATGAATCAGAACTTTATATATTTTTTTGGATGAATTTTATTCAGTGGTATGGTCTATGGAATTTAAATGTACATGATATTGGTAGAATCGATAGTGCATAGGTTGTGGTCATTAGCAGATAAACCAGAGGTTATTAATGGGTGTCTTGTAATTAACATAAAAATAAATACACGGGTGCTCAGTAACATACGTATAAATAATATTGTCTGTTCGAGAGTGTTGGAAATGTTAAACATCAACTCAAAATAGGTTGCATTCACAATAGGTATGGCATTTAGGCTTAAACATAGTAGTTCTAAGTTAACTCAGGAGTTTCGCGACCCCTAGCATGCATCGAGTGGGAATCAGAATTTGCCAGTTAATTACGGCAAATATATATTAAATTATATCATTCAATTTATGAATAGATATGCACAGAGTGGGCGCAGGTAAACATTGTATTAAAAGACCTTTACATTAATTAAAAGACCTATAGTTGAAAGGCTTTTGTTTGGAATATGTGAAGGGAAACTCGGCTAAAATATCATCCACAGAACGGCAACTGAGTGGTGATTGGTTCACAGTGTGACCAATCGGGAGATAGGTAGACGATGTGGACCAGAGAGGGAACTGCGGCCCAAAATTACGCATAAATTAAATGAATGATGTTAGTGGCTCGCTAATGATTGGACAGAATTTAACTGAGAGGTGATTGGCTCACTGAGTAAATAAAGTGACCAATCAGGAGATAGGTAGACGATGTGGACCAGAGAGGGAACTGTAGCCCAAAATTACGCATAAATTAAATGAATGAAGTTTGTGGCTCGCTAATGATTGGACAGAATTGTATTTAAAGCGCAAGGCTTGAATGCGCAACTCTGGATTGGTTCAAAAGAATTTTAAATAGAGGTGGGGAATAGTTGCAAATTACAGCGGGATTTATCGGGCCTGACTGCAGAGGAGAGAACTTCATGGAGATGCTTGGACATAATAAAAAGGTGAGCAGATGAGTGGGAAGAAGGCTAGCTAGAGGAGCGATAGGAGAAATGGGGTGAAGAATATTAAATAGCGGCTATATTTTTTCTTTACAGAATTAGCACCACAAAATAGAAATTTTGAAAATCGATTAGGAAGGCTGGAAGAGCAATTGACAGGAACTCGTTCGACATTATAAAAAGGTGAGCAATAAGTAAGAACGAGGCAATCTTAAGGAACAGATATAAAAGTAAGGGGGACAACACTAAATAGTGGTAATTCTCTTTTACAGAATTTGCATCATAAAATAGAAATATCTGAAAATTGGAAAAAGAATAAGAAATAGACAGTAACATGAAAATAATTCAGGTGAAATCACTTTGAATCTAATGATGGGGAGTAAAGATTCAGGATGTTTCTGGAAATCATTGGGACAGAGGCCCGTGTTTCTTGATAGATACACATTAAATAGGACTAAGTGGAGTGTTCAGGGTTTCAAAAGTTAGAAGGAGGATTGGTGCTAACTGATGATAAAAACTGATAAAAACTTTTGATAATTGAAGTCAGAGGCCCGTGTACCGGTGCTAACTGATGATATAAACTGATAAAAACTTTTAATAATTGAAGGCTAGGTTGGTCATGATACATCATGGATCAGTGCACACGTACTATTCTGATCAACAATATTAATAATATTTTGGAACAAAGATGGGTAATCACCATGTATAGGTGAATATAAGTTGGAAACTGTATAGGATTGTGGATCTAAAAGAATGTCATATAGGCAGGATGCGTTTTGTTTGATATAAGTACATTTTGGATGAGTCAATGATAGGGGGCATAACTTATCAGATGAGTATAGACTGTTCCATAGGAAGGTTGTAATGAATAAGTTATCAAAACACTTTGGTATGTTGTTGAATATAATTTGCAAGTACATTTTTGATGTGCCAAAGATAGTGGGGCATACCTTTACAGATGAGCATAGACTGTTCTATAGGCAGGTGGAAATGAACATGTTTTCTAAACATTTGGGTACTTTGTGTTAATTTGTATGTACAATCTCGAATTGGAATGGATTTTTATTTTTTTGCTTTCTTTTTACAGCCCTGATGATGTCCCATGGGCGACGAAACGCGTAGGCTGGCTATATTGAAATATTGATTGATCTGTGTTTTGAAGAGTTTGGAACAAGTGTCAATAAAGACAAGTGGACAAGGAAGCTTGCATTGGAATATTGATTATTTATGGACTTCAATAATTAATTGTGGATGAATTCATAATAACAGTACGCTCCTTCTGTGTGGATTTAATCCTTTAACAAAGTAGCATGCCAATTATGAATTTAAGGTTCTCTGTCACATTGAACTTCAGTCTAACAATGCCCAGAAATTCGTACATTTAAATAAATCATAGGAGACATTCTTCATGATATCATAATTGCTGAACTATTGATTTGATACCAGCATTTTAACTGTACATTCTTTGTTAAATGTTAATTCCTTACATTACATAAGCTTAGTCAGTACAATGTTCCAAGCACTAACAATGTCACAAAGCACAGGCCATCGTCATGAATGGGTTTTCCATAATAAAACATGGTGCTACTTTGAACGCCTCACTGCTTTACAGAAATGGCTCAATAAGCACATACTGTCATGTTTGTACTTCCACGAGCATCTGTGGTCTGCATTTGGTGGTCTGGTCTACAAACCTCCAGGTATGACCGGAATCAGCCACTGATCAATAGTGGTATAGGGGCCTTAGGAAACATTGCATTTGCAAGTTGCTGCAGACGCCATCTGCCAGACCAATCAAAAACAACTGCAATAAGCACGTGCTGTTTACATTTTCCTGTCAATTTTTGCAAATACCCCATCCTTTTTACTGATGAACTAAGATGTCATTATATTGTCATCAAACTTTTAATAACAAGCATTGGCAAAGCCAATAGGTTTGGCTTGGGCAAACCTCCAATTTTGTTTATTTTGCAAGCATACGCAACATCCATTAGAAATACAAAGTAATAAAAAGTAAAAACGCTGCCATGTAAATGTGGCATGCATATGTTTGCAAAGTAAGGTAAAAAAGGATGCATTGCAAAAAAATAAAAAAAGCATGAAATGAAAGCAGAGATTTCCCCAACAGCCCTGGTACTGAGGCACTGCTTTTTTCGTAGATTTGCATGTGTGCAAACAAAATGCCATTACTCACAGTGAAGAAGGCAAGCTAATAAATGAAGTAAGTTGACCTATTGACCTATGCAGTATGATATGGTGAGTGGAAGCCAAAAGGGAACAACTCTTGAATGGATCAGTGGAAGAAGAGTACTGACTAAAACCCCTAAACATACATACATATATATGTATTTTTGTAATGACTCTTTTTAAACATGTGTCGAGTGAGACAGCAAATGCTTTCAGTAGACAGACTAAAAAGAGAACAGTGAGAGAACATTTGAAGAATGTGCTAATGGCAAGCAAAAACTTTGTTTTGGAAACCAAACACTGCAAAATTAGGTAGATGGATGTGGAAGAAAATATCATAAGGCAACCATATTGTTTGGTTCTACAAATGGCTAATCTTTATGAGATTTCAAACATGCACATGCACTCATGCACAACCTCAGGGGCTTATTTATGAACAGCCCTGTGTCACATTTGCACCAAGTAAAGTGGTACATGTAAGACATAGGGCTCTCATAAAGATGTAAGAAGCCACACAATGCCACCATACATGGCTTTGAGTGGCCTCATAAATCATGAGTAAGGCAACACAGTGCAAATCACTACCTTGCCTCACTCTGTGCCCGGGAGGTGTTCCATGATCATTGCTTTGGGTTTTCCCATGCCACACCCATGGAATTTGACGCTGCCCCAGATTCACAAAAACATGTAAACCTGGGGAAGCCCCAAATCCGTATGCCTCACGAGGTGAGGCTTAACGGGGAGAAATAACTTCACTTCTCGTTTTTTCCTCTTTCCATGAGTGCTGCATACTGCAGCACACTTGAAAAGAGGAAATGAGCCTCTTTAGGTTGTTTTTGTGTAGGAAAGGACTCTTTCCAAACGCCTAAGTTTATGACTTTGGGAATTCACAAAGGACATTTGCGAGTCCTTTACGAATCCAGCAGGCAAGCAGGAGGCAAGAAAAGTGAATAGGGGGTTGCCTGATCTTCAGCTTAAGCTTAGTCTCCTCCTCCTAGTAAAATCATCTTTCTATAGTTCATATTTGTCACTATGACATCAATGGTTGGTTCACAATGGTCTGATTGCCATGTGATCATTCTTCTGTTCTCCAGGTACAAATCGATACTTCAGCATATTTTCCCTTGCACATCATGAGAGTCAACTGTCCATTCCATCCTCACAGGTTCGTCGACAAGGAGCTTATTTACTTTGTTGCTCTCCATATATATCTAGTTTAAAAGTTGACTTCCCACCATTCATGAACAAAGGGGTGTAAGAAAGTGTTTTGTTGCTTAAAAGAATGTTGCATGAACAAGAACAAATAAAGCAACATTTGAGGAAAAGTATCAAAGTCCAATGCACAAGGCCATGAAATAATGCAGCCTAAGGAGAAAAGACATCTTAAACGTATTTTAAAGTTAACATTTCTTATTTAGTAAAATAAAACAACTAATTAAATTGAAGCATAACAGAATAAATCACTCATATCCTATATACGTATTTTATAAAGTTGTCAGTGAATGTTATACAAAAATGCTTAACTCGAATTGTGGCCTGCTACCACAATTTGAAAAAGTAGCAGCATGTAATCTGTTTCTAAAAATCATTAAAATAAAATTGTCTCTATGCATAAATGATCTTTATAATGTTAGGCACTTATACTGAAAGTTTCAGACATGAAACTCTTTGCATGCACGAATTGCACCAATTTAGTTTGTTATGACACTATTCAATAAAGTCCATAGAAATGCTGAGTTTCATCATTAGTTTTCATGACATCTTTGTTATGAATATAAGGTAATCAGTAACTAAACATCCTAAATTCACTATTTGATTAATCCTACTTTTTCTACCTAGTCAAGCACACTTTTATGATGCTGGTACATCCATTTTTCTCAGTTTCAGTATCGTTTTTCTAGACGTGTGCAAAGTGCAGATTTATGTTTTCATTGTCAAGATAGTGTTGTGCAGATCATGATCAAATTTTACGCTGCATCAGTACCTATGAGATTTGCACAGGATAAGGAAGAGCCCTGAATTTTAAAAAAAAACTACCATTTATAATAATGACAGAAATGCAGAGATTTGAAAAATCGGTAAATGAAAGAAATCATAGATGGAGTGAGAGAAAGGGGGAAAACAATATGTGTTGTTAGAAAGAGGAAGGTGAAAGGTTTTTCAGAAACTGGCATTCATGGGGAAAGAGAATCTGAGACTTATTTGTAGGGCAGTGTAATTACAGAAGCTGAATGGTCTAACTACAATACTCAGATTTATGATGCACATTCTATTAGTATGTTTCATCAAGTGTGAGAGATCCCTTATTTGCAAGATGTTTGGATTAGGATGTTAGTTTGGGAGATTTATTTTATTTATTTATTTTATGGGATTTATAGCGCGCACAGCTACTCAATAGAGTGTCCCGGCGCGAAGCCAAAACGTCTAAGGGAACAAAAGCAGAGTAAGAGAGGGACAGTTTAGTTGAACAGGAAGGTTTTTAACTTTTTCTTAAACTGAGAGGGATTCTTCAGATTGCGTAGGTCCAAGGGAAGGGAATTCCAGTAAGTTGCTGCAAGATAAGACAAGGAACTGCCACCTTTACGTTTCAGACGAAACCTAGGGACAGACGCAAGGAGCATATTCGAGGAGCGCAGACACCTGCCAGGGGTGTAAAACTGAAAGCGTTTCCTAAAATAGGCAGGGCCATACTCATAAAGTGCAGCGTGAGCAATGGTAATAGCCTTAAACGTTATCCTAGATTTAACTGGCAACCAGTGTAGATTACGTAAATGATAACACAAAAATCACAAAACTATTTCCATTCAGAGTGGACATGTGGAACCACTGATGCCGCATTGAAGATTTATGATGTGCTGTGTGCTCTCTTGTTGTTCTTGGTACTTCAGACAAATGACAGTTGTTGACTTCCTTCCTCATAGAACAGGGACACTGGATTCCCATATTGAAGTAGGGTGACAGAAGGATGCCATCTAATGATAGAAGGATCTCCCTTGGCAAGATCTTGCCTTTCATCTTTTTGGTCCATGTAGTAAGCAGGTCTTGAAAAGGGGTTTGACAGCTCCCCCATCCCAAATAGGGATCAGTAAGGACTAGTGGGCTATTCACAATGTGATAGCACTTTCTATAATGGCAACTCAGTGGAGGAAAAATAGGATCTTTGCATTGTGTATTTTTGGCTTCCCCACTGCCTTTGATAAATTGTAATTAGCTATGTATTCAAGGGCAGTGGAAGACTGTGGGGATCCTGGTGTTTTGCCTTTGATCCAAGACATCTGCAGAAACACTTGGACAGGATTTTTACAATGATTTTCAGGCCTAAAGGCAAAACATAATGTTGTCTACTGGAGCACACCCCATGCACTGATAAAGGCAGGTATGTAGGATTTTTGTAGTAAGTTAACACCAATACTTTGTTGGCCCACAAAGCTGTTTGTGGAAGCACTGTACCTGCATTTGGGTAAATCAGCTACTGATAAAAGAGGGTTGTGTGTTTGTCCATCCCCTGTTCATCTTTATATTTCTGACATCCACTATTTATTGATGGGTGTTCATATGTGTGGTCCATGAAAGATGCAAAGTGTCCTTTGCTTTCAGAAGCAGAGACACAACAACTGTGAATTGCATCCCTGTTAGTTTACAAAGCAGAGTAGTCACTCTGAAAAGTTACTGTGCAGCCTGAAGTATTAAGGTCAAACATAACAAATGTTTTTCATTTTTTCTTTTATTTGGCTGCAAGCCCGTAGGAGTTACATAAAAAATGTAAGTGTTCCGCTGGAAAGCATCCAGTGTTTACAGAAGCAGCTTAGATTTTCATTACGAATGGCATCTTAAATCCAATGGGGTTGATAAAGGGAGGGAACTACGAGGGCAAATGAGGAGTAACCAAGAATTTGGAACCAGAATTACCTTTTTACCAGGTTATTTCTAATTTTTAATAGAACCCTCTGGGTACAGCATGTAACATCCGTTATCTCCGCCCCCTGATGTTACATATGCTTCTGGTAGTGCTAACTCTTGGAGCAGGGTTACCAGGCCTAGATAAGGGGCACTGGCAGGGAGACCCTCAATATTTACTTTCGGCCATGGCTATAAGGGGCCGATTACGATGCGGTCCATAAAGGGTCTGAGCCTTCCAGGCCGCATAGTAATCAGCGGGTCAGTTTACTTTCCGACCGCCCCATTACAATGTTAGCGGTTGGAAAGGAAACCAGCCGGTCATTCCGGCTGGCTCCCGATGGGCTCATGGAGCCCGTCAGCCAGTCGGAGCCAGCTCGTAATTGCAAAGGGCGGGCCTTCCCACCCTAGGGATTACGATGCACGATTTCCAACATTATTTCCATGCCGGCCTGTCCGACATGAAAGTGTTTTTGGGGGCCCTCAGCAGGGCCCCCTTGTACGTGCGGCTTCCGGTTGGAGGCTGTGCCCCCCGTCGATCACTGCACCTTGTAGCAGGGACCTTGAGGTGCCTGCCACAGGGTGCAGTGATGAACAACACCTCCCATTTCTCAATGGGAGCTTGCATTACGGCTAGTTTACGGCCGAAACACAAGCTCCTATTGAGAAATGGGAGTATGCAACCGAACAGTGTTCGGTCGCATTGTAATTAGCCGGTCGGAACCGGCGAGCGGAGGTCGTCGGTCCCAGGACCCAGAAGGAGTCAGGCGGACGCAAGTCCGCCCGACATTGTAATCTAAAAGGGAGCTGAGCTAGTCCAGTGATTTGAGTATAACAGGCTAGGAATGTGCCTGCGTTATTTTACTATACTCCACTGAGGTACATGACTGCATGTAGGCTCTTAACAAAAAGAAGGTAAACTTTGTACTTCACTTTGGTCCAGATGTACGACGTGATTTTGCATGCGCAAACGGGTTTGTGAACCCGTTTGCGCATGCAAAATCACTGTTGGCCATGTACAATTCCTAAATAGCGAATCACAATTTATTTGTGACTCGCTATTTAGGAATTGCGAGTCGCAATTAGGAAGGGGCGTTGCCTTCCTAATTGTGTCCACAGTGCTATGTGTGAATGTTTTGTGACTGCAATTGCTGTCGCAAAACACTCGCAAATTACCACCCTCTTCAAGAGGGTGGTAGTGCAGTCGCAATTTGGAAGGGGTCCCCAGGGGACCCCTTCCACCTTCCACTTTGTGACTGTCTCTAAAAATATTTTTTAAGGCCAGGCAGTGGTCCCAGGGACCACTGCCTGCCCTTAAAAAATGAAACGAAAATGTTTCATTTTTTTTAAAAAATGCATCCCGTTTTCCTTTAAGGAAAACGGGCTGCATTTAAAAAAAAAAAAGATGCTTTATTAATAAGCAGTCCCAGACATGGTGGTCTGCTGAGCCCAGCAGGCCACCATCCCTGGGAGGGCTGGCATTCCCAATGGGCTCGCAAATTGCGAGAGGCTCATTAATATTAATGAGCCTCGCAATTTGCGACCCCATTGGGAATCGCAAAACAGTGTAATAACACTGTTGTACATTTCATTTAGCGCCTCGCAATTTGCTTCTCGCAATGAGTCGCAAATTGCGAGTTGCTAAATGAAAGGGTCGTACATCTGGCCCTTTGTGCTTTACTATGTGCTCACTTTGCACTTCAATTAAAGCTTGAACTGAGCCCACTCCAAACGATTGCACTCCATATGCCATTTTTTTTAATATGATGTAGTAAAAGCTATATAGAAACGACTAGTAGCCTTTCTGCTGTTTGAAAACTCTGGTCCAGCATGGCAAAAGACGATTAATTTTTTGCTGTCTTGTTTCAGAATAGGTGAAATATTGACCATGGATATAATGACTTCTTTTACACACTTGCCGAACTAAAGTAATGAAAGCCTATTTAAACAAAATATCGGATACTACTGCATGATTTCTGCATCATTTTTAGTGGCTGAGTTTTCTTTTGGGAGGTACTTGAATTACACTTGGCAGAAAGAGTTCCTTTCACTGCTAAGCAATCCTCCTGAAATGTGTAGATGAAATTCATACATGTTTCAGAAAGGGCAGGGCTGGCCATTGGGCATTTCCCCAGGACGCTGGAAAGGTGGGGGGCAGTTTTTGTTACAGGGGCACGTGTTTTTGCAGCAGTGCTGCAATATCAGGGCAGCAAAATCCACTCAGCATTCACTTTTGTTTCCAGCCTCCCTGTGTTTTGAAATTTGTTATCAGTTTTCAGCAGCAATAAAAGTGTCAAAATATGCCTTGTGAATAATATTCATGCTAGAGAGGGATCGGAGTTGTGTCTAGTGGCAGTGTTGACTCATCTAAGGTAGTGCTGAGAGTAAACATGCCTGCTGCAAAACACACATATCACGCAGATCACAGAACTGCATTTTATATGCATAGCTCAATGGGTTGCTGCTTTTGTCAGAGAGATCCTTTTGTTATGGTGCAGTTTATAATTGGCAATGGTAATCTATCTCAGTGAGCTATGAACTTGCATAAAAAGCTGCATGCGAACTGTATGGTACAAGCTAGAAACGCATATTATTTCCCAGTCTTTCTTTATCCTAATGTTGCTTAAAAAGGGCTTGTTTGGGTAGAAATGCATTCTTAATACTAAAGCCAATCCTAACCACTGTGTTATGTTTTGAATCCTGAATTTGTGCTTCTCCAGATCAAGCACTCTTAAAAATGCCTATACCTCGTAGCCCCTTTTGTCTCACGCAGCATTTTCTCTGTGTCTGTGATGTAAAGTTCTCTGACGTCCTACACTAGTAGGAGAGGCACTATAAAAAAAATGAAAATCAATGTGAGAGAGGGGCTTTAGAGAGATGAGAGTCACTTGGAGGGTGATAGTGAGGGAATCATTCAAGGGCCCTAACAAAGATTGTCATATCCTGGTGCACTCCAAGGTCATTATTTGCTATGCTTTAAAAGCTAATACAATTGAATGTATAATGAAAAATGGGTTGTAGAATGCACCATTTTTGCCATTTGTCTCCATGTTTTCTTGGGGGGAGAACCACAAACCCCCCCTCATAGTGGGCAGGGTCGCTCACTCCTCTCCCTTGCTACACAACATACAGGGGATGGTCTGACAAAATTTGCCAGGGCTGCTTTGAGTTCCCAGTCCGGCCCTGGTCCCAGTGGGCCATATTTCATATTCCTGATCCTGGTACATGAAAGGGAAGAATGTCAGTGGTGCCTTGTATTATTGAACAGCAAGGCTAGCTCAAGATGAAGGGGGCATAATATCAGCCTTACTTCCACTGTCGGTGGAGGACCGGAATTTCCAAAGACTCACCTGTGTGTCATGAAGAGGTTTAATTATTAACTATGCTACATGCAACAAGCTTTGTTCAGACATCTGACATATGAATCCAATTTATTTCAATGACATTTAAAATTAATATTATAAAACATATTATTTGTTCTACCACGTTTATCATTTTTGTGGAACCATAATGTATTTATACCTATTAACGGGTTTTATATGTCCAACCAAAACGTTACACTATATCAACCCACTCCAAAAAAAAGTTTACAGAAGTCTATCCCTGCTGTAATAGGCATCAGTGTTTTAAATGTTATAAGTTATTTATTGAGAGATAAAAGCAGACTGCTTTGTAGATTACCTTCATTATTTACAGTACTGGCATGGCCTTGCATTATCAAAATAGTAACAGTCTTTAGCTATAGTCTGTGGCATCATTTACTCATGCACTCTGTAGAAATTATTGTTTATATCATCATCATCATTATTTGCTTTATTTCGATAACTAGTATCATTAAAGCATCAAGCAGCATTTTGAAGCAAGTTAAAAAAATGCAAATTGGCAAGCGATACAAAGATAGACCGAAGAATGTGCACAGCCAGAACATAAAAGTACACTGTGTACCACAAAAGATAAGACAGTTGTCAGAAATTACACAATAAAAGATTTTAAAAGTTCGTTAGTAAAACCGTAGATAATTACAATAATACCAGTTAAAAGTACAATCATGACAATCCTGCCCAATAGGGATATCACAAAAAATAACAAAATGTGAAATCCACTGTGCGTACCCAATGAATGGACATATTAGGGCCCTCTTTCGGGGGTCAGGTAAGCTAATATAAAGTGCCAGTGCATATAGTGAAGCTTTAATAATGGATTGGACATTCATCTTGGGCTAGAGTGATTTCTCCACCGCTCCTAAAGTGTGCCGTTAAACCACCCCACGCAAGGCTTTTTGCCTAACTATCCAGGCGTGGCTGAGGAACTTGGCCACGCCGCAAGCAAAGAGAACTCTTGCGTCAGACTTCAGAATGCGCAAAGCAACGCGATGGTACGGCGTGCCCAGTTGTCTGCAGATTGGTTTTAGCCATTTAGACCTTGCTGCTTTATACGCCTGACAGACAAACATAACATGGGCAACGCACTCCAGCGGGGCTCTGCAGGAAGGGCAATCTTCTGTTGTCTGTATGGGAGAATGCCATTTTGTGGTTAATGCATGAACAGGAAGCGTATCAAACCTAAAATGAATATACAACATCCTATCTCGTGGTACCTGGATTGTATCTAGATATGGCTCAAGGCTTCTGCTCTATTGTTTATATGCAGGAAGGGAAGCCTTCCTGCACAAAAACAATCAATGGAGGCGTTTCCCTCCTTCTATGTGTGTTTCACACAAAGAAAGAGGAAAAAACAAGGAATAAATGTATTTCTACTCGTCACGCCTCCCCTGGGGAGGCGTAGGCTTTTGACGCATTCCCAGGTTTACAAGTCCATTAAATCTGGGAATGCATGAAAATCCATGGGTGTTGCCTGGGATCACCCACCGCAACGCCTGTGGAATGCCTCTTTGACGCAGGGTGAGGCAACGCAGCAACTTGCGCTGCATTGCCTTACTCAATATAAACAAGGCTATGAAAAGACGCACAAAGTGGCTGTGCGTGGCCTCGTAGATATAGGCCTGCACTCTGCGCCACCACTGAAGTTAAAACAAGTGACGCACCAACAGCACAATGGGATTGTAAATAAGCCCCTAAAGGTGCAATTGTAAATGACAGGGGCGAACCCACAAAAAACCAGACGGTATGACTGAAAGACAGAACCAATGGTATTTAAAGATTTAATAAAAAGTTACTATACCGACAAAGTCACATTTATTTGCATAACTTGATTACAGTATTTTAAAGTATATTTCATACGTATGCTAGGGAATGAATAGAAATATATAAAGAAAACGCATCTATCTGCCGCTGCTATTTGTCTTTGTATTTTTACTCCCACCAGAGAGCTTTGCCATGAAAAAATATAAATTGCATTAACAAAATTTTTTTTAATGACAAACGACGATATTTAAATAGTTGATAACATATATAAAACACTATTTCTGTTAAAAAAAACACCAAAAATCCAAAGACCATGTTTTCCACCTCCTGTACACAGCACATCTTTTCTCCATTATGCAAATTACTTTTCACTTGCATTTCGTATGCAAAGCATGCGTCCCGGGCCGCCACTGTGCTATCTCCCGAAGCAGTCAGCCTGCAACCTGATCGGGGCAGAGTGCAGACTAAATACAATTTCGTTTTGATTTGGCACCCCCTGCTGATCAGGGGGCTGCTTTGTTTCACTCCACAGAGTCGGGAAGATATGTCCTGTTTTGCATGACTGGTGGAGTGACTGAGCTTCACAAACGGACTGTTCATGCTCCCAGGGCTCAGTTTCTCATCCGCATCCTGTCCTGTCTTTTTCTTTTCCTTTATATTTGCTTCCCTTCTGTGCTGACTGCTTTGTACCTGCAGTGCAAAGCAGCAGCAGACCCCGGCTCCATTGTTTACTTTGGCATATATTTGGGAGCTGCAGGATTTGGCTGTGTGTGTGTGTGTGTGCTTGTGTGTTTGCATTTGCTTCTTTTTAACGTGACCAGCGTCTCCCTTATTTTCTTGGGGTTGAACACACTCTTACAGACTTACAGTAAAAATATGTAAGTAAAACTATATATAATGTTCCAGAAACTGCACTGCTTGAGTGCTGCGACAGGATGTTTTTCTAGTTGTGAATATACCTTTAAGAGTTTAGTAAAATATTTCCATTTCCAGGAGCATGGTTGAAACCTCCAGGAAGCAAAGATACCATTCATCTTAACTTTTCCCGAATAAGCACTTTGTCTTCCTCACTTGGCTTCAATCATTTTTAGTGATTAAATAGTTCGAAAAAAATAATTGTAGCCTTTTCCAACTAAGTAAGGGAGAGAGAGACTTGAGAGAGAGAGTGAAAGAGAGAGAGAGAGAGAGTGTGTGTGTCTGTGTGTGTAGATTGTCCTCATCATTGACCTTCTTAATTTGAATGACTCTTTCGTAGAACTTCTAAAGTTGCACTAATTATTCACTAAATGTGTTTTTTATAATAAAAGTATTGGGACAATGTTTTATTAGTCACTGGCCAGAGCTCTGTAGACTACAGCAGGACTCTCCGTTGACCTTTCTCTTAAAACGCAAGTCTACGTGACATTCTGCACCATAGTACACAGGTGTGGATTGACGGACCATGCACATGAGGCAGGTACCCTAGTCCTGCTCCGCAACCAAGGCCTGGAACAAGCTCTCCTTTGTGGCATTTTGCCAGGAGCACATGGAAAGTTCCTGAAGCATACACACGTTCGATTTTAGCCACCAAAGGACATGCCAAATGACAAAAGTGATATCCTAGACAGCCCAATTCCTGTTATGGAAATAACAAGCCTTTCTGTGTATGAAAAACTGGAAGCCATCTTGCTTTCTACAAAGGTTTTCTGAAAAAAAACAACCTTGCCAGTGTGATCAAACTGTTGCATGTAATTCTTTTGCAAAACAAAGAAACTAACCTTTTGCTAGTTATGGGCCAGTCTTATTATTAAACTTGAAAAAACCCTAAACCATAGGTGGGCTAGCCCATTAAATAGTACACTATCAAAACTAAGTTACACAAATCAAACTGAATTGGACAGGGAAGAAAAGAAGCCTTCTATATTACACAGCTCATAGACTTTATACAACTTTTTAATAACAAAAAGAGCAATTTAACTAGACGTTAAGAAACATGAAACAATGTAATGTCGAAATATTTACTAGAAATAATAAGGAGACGGATCTTCAGCACAGATGATTATAGTAGCGTTAAAGTATTATATGAAGGTTTATTTGCCAGAACTAACAAGAATTAAATTGGTTACTATCAGAAAAAAAGCACAATTATAAAAGGCGCCAAATAAGATTGTCGACTCTGCCTTATTATTCAATATAGCTCTTGAACCTCTAGACGTTGTAGTGTGATCTCTCGTAAGCACACAATGCAGCAAAAGAGGCCAGGATTATTTTTCATTTCTGTAATCTGTGGATGCTGTGCTGTTTTTTTTTAACCAACCTAGGAATGCCCATACTTCAATTATTAGCTCTGGCTGACAAAGGTGTCTGTTTCTCTACGCGATAATTGGTTAACTAACTAATTAAATAATTAATCAATCAATCTTACTGATCATTTCTGGATTTCTCATGAAGACAGCTATGCATCACCACTCAAATGCGAACATATGCAATTAATATACCTAGTGATCATTGTTACTGTGAATGTGAGAACCATTATTCCTTTGTTACTTACTGAGAGCTTATCACGCTATAAAATATAATATTCAGTGATGGCAATGTTCATATTTGAGTGCATAGGCTAGTAGAAATGCATTACTCATGAATTTTGTACCTACGTTTTGCACATCTTTCAAAATATTATTCTTTCAGGCAAAATCCAAACATTTTTACTTCTGGACCACTTAGTGGCAGATTTTATTTGGTCTCCAAGGAAAAAAGTCCCTTAGTGTTTGGACAAGATGCAAATTCAATTTTCTCATTTTGGATTTTGTTTTACATGCGTGGAAATATTCCATCTTCTGGTTCACCCTATTTCGCACTCAACCAACTACTTCTTCAAAAGCTTAAGAAAGGTAAACATCAGAAAGAAGGAGTTAAGGACGAATCAGAAAAACTTTAATCAACGAACCTGGAACCAGACATCATCTATTCTCCAATGTTGATTTTCATAGAAGACCATCAGAGCCTGTATTTATACCTTAGATGCATGGTTCTTAACCTGTGGTCTGAGCACCCCCAGAGGTCCACAAAGCCTACTCGGGAGGTCTGCGACTATTTAGAAAATCAAATATTATTAACAGATTAATATAATGTGAATAAATAAGCAAAATAAAAAAATTGAAAATTGAAAAAGTTCTGTAAATGTGAAGGAATTTTCAATTGGAGGCTAAAAAGTAAGTTAGTATCTTCAGATTGATTTGTGGGAGCAGTGTAAGTGCATCAAACAAATAAGCGGCCTCAATTGAATTTAGAAAATCTCCAATATTCCCATTGAAATTAAACTTTTGATTCTTTTATATTTGTTTGGGAATTAAAAAAAATATTATCATTTGTGTATTGTTTTGAGGTTAAAATCATGGATGTCATTTAGGGGTCGTCAGGGGTAGCAGCTGAGACCCCTGGCTTGGCTCCTGTGACCCCCATAGCACTGTCACTGTGACCTCCTGACCTCTGATGACATTAGATAACTTGTAAAAGGATCATTTATTGTTCCAAGTGGTGTGGATAGTCTCCGTGCCTCCCGCTGCCCCAGAGCTTGTAGAGAGAGTAAGAAAGAAATACAGGGGAGAGGAGGAAAGAGAAAAAGAGTGAGGCATAAAGGTTAAAGGCTTTGAGACAAAATAAGGGTAAAGTAACAAAAGGAAGAAAACACTACAGAGAGAGGGGAGAGAGATCAAGAGACAGACACAGGAGGATGTATGTTTGAGCGAGACAAAGAGGGATAAAAGAGATACCTATAATACTGCGACATAGACAAACGAAAAAGGACAGATAAAGGAGTAGGAGGGGAGGGAGAAAGGTGAAATAGAGTGGAAAAAGAGACAGAACAGGTGAGAAAGAAGATCAATGAGAGAAGGTAAATTATATATTATAAGAGATCAGTGATAAAGACACAATAAAGATAGACAGGAGGGGTGAACAAGAGTCAACACCAGCTGAGAAAGACGTGAAAGATGATAAAAAGTTAGACAGATCACAAACAGCTGAGAGATGGGTGACAACGTGTCTAAAGTTATATGACATTACTTCCTGTGATGTAATTGGGGTCAAAACATATGATGTCACTTCTGCTACCCCTGGCATTTTGGTGAATCGATTCCCTTGGTTAAAATCTTCGAAAATGCTTAGGCCGGGGTCCTCAGCTTCCAGTAGGGACTCAGTGGGGGTCCCTGGATTTCAATAATGATACATTAAGGGTACCCGGGTTCCAGTAATGAGGAAGTGGGGGCCCACAGAGGTCAAAAGGTTAAAGACTTCTGCCCTAGAGCCACACTATAGGAAAGCTCCAGTATCCAAATGATAGGGAAAATATCTTTACTAGCTGATATGGGTCCATTTCGGCACACTGTCAACTAAGTAATGGTGTGCAAAGTTGAGAAGTTTTTCTCTCACAAACTTCCTAAAAGTTTCTGTAATTCTCATTAATATTATGATTATTACAAATAGCTCATGAAGTTTTCTGCCTGTCAATTTTAAAGTCACAAACAGGACTTTCATGCCCATATAAGGTTTTTGATAGAAAGATCGCCAACATCCATATTGTTTCATAGTTGCAAAGGAAATGGTTTTAAAGTGAGCTCACTAGAAAATAGAACATACAATGTTCAACACCAACTAGCACTCACTAGAGAATGTTGGTACTGCTGAGGGAAAATCACTCAAGAAAGTAGACTTTTGAAAAGCAATACATTCTACATATTGCTTATAGGTCTATAATCAGAAACTATGCAAGGCTCCACTTAACTAATATAGAAGTAAAAAAGTTAAGCAGCTAATTATTTATCATTCATTTATAAGTTTTATATAGTGCTAGCTAGACTCGAAGGTACCAGAGCGCTTTACATGATCGTGATAGGGTATGGTAAATCAGGCATGCAATAACATATGAATCGAAACTCAATAGATAATAGTACACATCACAGAAAATAATAGCAAAACCAAAAGCAAGAGAAGCAATTTGAGAGGATCTAATAGACAGCATAAACAAATAAACAGCTGACTATAACAGAGGATCTAGTCCCGTACAAGCGATAATTAACCAAGTTCAGTAATCTAAGAGTTAAAGTATTTGTTGAGGAGGAGGAGGAGTTTCAGGTCTTTTTTGAAGCAAGGGAAGGAGGAGTTGTATCGAAGATCGCAAGGTAGAGTTCCATATGCTTGGAGCATTTCCAGAAAAAGAGCGAGACTTGGTTGCTGATTTTTTTAGATTGGGAAGGAGGAGCAAAAGTGCGTTGGAGCTTCTCAAAGATCTAGTAGTCCCTGCTTTCGTCAGCTTGTTTTCTAAGTAGTTGGATGTATGTGAGTAAAGGGCTTTATGGATGATACAGACAGTCTTGTATGTACATCTTCCTTTGATGTGAAGCCAGTTGAGGCTCTTGAGGGCAGGAGTGATGTGTTCAAACCATTTCACATCTGAAATGAGCCGGGCTGCCACTGATCTAAGGGGGGCGAGGTGATTTTTTGGCACCCCTGTGAGAATGGCATTGCCATAGTCTAGTTTGGAAAGGACCAGCGATTGCACAACAATCTTGAAATCATCGGGGAGAATCAATGGTTTATTCTTCTTTAGGTTTTTTAGTGTGTACAGCGCTCCTTTTGCTGAATTTTTGAGGTGCTCTTTCATTGACATGTTGTTGTCCAGGAAGAAGCCAAGGGACTTTGCGAAGTTGGATAGAATGAGAGAGCAATTTAAAGTGTTCAGGTCGCTGAGCCATTCATGGATTGGTAGGTGGTTGCTTTTGAGGGAGAATAAAATTACTTCTGTTTTGATGGGGTTTAGCTTTAAGTGATTAGAGTAAAACCAGTATTGTACCTTGTTCAGTGTGGCGTTGAGATGTCGAATGTCGCAGGGTGATTTGATTTTGTAGTAAAGATGAGTGTCATCAGCATAAAGATGATATTTGATCCCTGCCTGCTTCAAAATGACCGTATGGGGTTCCATGAAGAAATTGAAAAGGGAGGGGGATAGAATTGAGCCCTGAGGCACTCCAAGATTGACCCGTGTGGGTTTTGATAGACATGAGTTGATTTTGATTTGTTGCGAACGGTGTTGCAAGTAGGATGTGAGCCATTTTAAGACGGTGCCATTGATACCGAAGTGAAACTTCAGAGATTCAAGTAGGGCTGGGTGATAATAATCATAGATTATAATCAGCTATGTGTTCCTTTTATGTACCTACATAGTACAGATGATCTACCACTTGATGTGTCAGCAAATTATAAGGATGAAACAATGTATTTCTGAAGTAAAAAAAAAGAAAAGCAAAAGTGCCTCTAATAAAGATTAGCAAATTCCAGGATAATAACTTGGACTTTTTAGCTGAGGATTTGATACAATAGTCCTCTGAGTTAAGTGGTCCATCAGAATCACTTCTACTGCTACCTCCACCTAGGGAAACTGGCTGTGTCTATGGATTCAACTGGGCACAAAGGGCCTGAGGCTTCCCCATTTGAGTTTCGTAACAAAAATATTTTCCCCCCAATAGAAATCATGTTGACCTTGCGGGGCCAACACACACTAATTAGGACCCTTAGAAAGACACCATTTTCATGGACTGTGGGTCCAATATATGGGGGGATACTTACATTCCCTATACCACTTGCTGCTAAAATAGTAAGCCCCCTATCACACACCTTTCCTACTTTAAGGACCCCACTACCTCTATTGGCCTCCCCATCCTTTCCCAGAGGGGAGCATGTCAAAAAGGGATCATTCCCTCTTGGGACTAGTCACTCTACCCTATCCAGGGCATCAAACCAGTTTGAAACAGGTAAGTTAAAACCAGGAGGACCCATCATATAATCAGTAGGGGCCCTAAGTGGACGAAAAGAGAGTTTGTATGTGAAGGAGTCAGACTCTTTAATACTGGGAGGTTTGCAAAAATACCCCAATAGAAATCAACCAATTTTAGTGTCTCAAAAAAGGACCAAAGAGCAACCTCTGTACTACCTGGGGGGATCTAAAATTAATAATAACACACTCACCACAGTGACCCTTTGTCCCCGTCCCCAACCGGCTCACTCTTTGTGTGAGTAAAATCTCTCCTGCCATGAAGTAGGGGAACTGTCTCTGTTGCACCAGCCAATTTAAGCATTTGTTGGTCAGTTCATCCTGACCCTCCCTCTGGTTTTCATGCAGTTACAGAACACCAACCAATACGAGTACATAGGGGCAAGAGGCTGATCACAGATCTATCACAGGTTGCCTCTTTGTGGTAACAGGGAGACTAGGCACAGATGGATCCCTCAGCTCCACACCAAAAGGAAGGAGGTTAGGGACTTTGGTAACTTTGAAGGATTCGGTCTCTTTGCCGTTGTTTGGTAAAGCATGAGTGGGAGCAGTGGATCTAAACACATTGCCTCTTAATATCTGTAAAGAACTATCCAGCTTGTTGGTCAAATTGTTTTGGCAATCAGATAGCAAAGAACAGGCACCAACTTCTCCCTCAGGTAGGAGGCAGGCAGGTTGTTTTTGGTAACTAGAGATCTTATCCAGGATTTTTTCAAGGGTTGCCAACCACTCTGATAATGAGGATAACTCTTTATGTAGCAGATCTTTGATTTTACCAAAATATAGTTACATAAGGTCAACTGCCCAGGGGGGTTTATGCACTGCACCCTGGAAGCTGGAGGTTAAAGGACCCTCTGCGTGAAGATCAGAGTGAATTTAATCTATTTGAGGGCTAGCAGGGTCCAAGGTAGACGGTGGGGCATTATATTGCCTGGGACGTTTAGCGACTCGAGGAGCCCGGGGAGAAACCTTCTTTCTAACCCCCAGAAGGTTATGAGCTAAGGTTACGCTCTCCTTATTGGCAGGTTCTGTGTCTGCCTCTTGGTGATTCACCTCTAGGATGTACTTCCGTATTATCTGCACTGGAAGGTCCCAGCAACAAAGGCCACCGTTGCTTAGATCATCATTGGTTCCCAAGGACAATCTCCTCTCCGTTAGTGCAATCTCAATTGAGATGATCCCCATGGCCCTCTGGAGCATTGAATATATATGCGGGTGGTCTTTGGAGGGGAGGGGACCCTGGGTAAACCCCCTTTCCTTTTGCCCTTCGTAATTCGCTCATGGCAACGCAGAGGATATCTCCACAAAATGGAATGACAGAGATAAAGAAATGGCTAGTGCAGAATACAGGCACTCACCTAAAGGTCCCAATGTCAGAGAGTGTGCCCAGCCCGGCCTCTTTTGGCCACTGATGCATGCAGGCGGGCACACTCTTGGACCTGTCTTTGCCTGGGCGTGTCCCACGCTGCGGGAGACCAGAGGCCGAGAAGTAGCATCCTGAGGACCCCCGATCACAAAGCACGCTGGGGGATAAAATTCCACCCCAGCGAGTGCCGAAAAAGGTTCTCCTTTATCAATGTCAATAGATCACACAGTGGTCCATTGTGGCAATTTGGTTTGTATGGCTCTCACCCGTTGAAGAAACATTAAGGTGGCAGGGCTCTCACCAGTTGTAGAATGGGTAGTTGACCTGTATGCACGAAGTGTATGTTATGTTATGAAATGTTAATTTAGCTTAAAACGCACATGAATCACCCACAGAGGGGTATTTCAGCACAGCAGAGACCAACAAGTGAGGTAGCATTAGTGGTGAACTGATTTAAGTTCAAGCTTTTCAAGTCTTCTAGAGGGTACTCATAAATCTCTCAACCACATTGCTTGCCTGTGGCCAGAGAGGTGTCCTTTTCTGATGCTTGACTTCCAAATGATTGAGAAAATCTTTACATTCTTGACTATCGAAAGGTGGGCCATTGTCAGATTTCAAATCAAAGGAACACCCCCTGTTGTAAAAACACTTTCCAGTCTCTCAATGTGTCTGTCATGAGTAGTTGATGACATATCTTCCACCAGGGGAACATGGAAATATTCATCAACAATTACTAGTAGATGATGTCCATTGTCAGGGGGTCCAAAGAAATCAATTGCAATCTTCTCCCATGCATGCTTTGAGAGATCAAACATGTTTAATAGAGGTGGGGTTGTCTTACATGGCAAAATGTTGCACAAATGACATGCCTTTAACTCTTTTTAACTCTTTCATCAAGACAAGTGAACCACACTTGGTCTCGTAAAGCTCATTTTGTAACAACAACTCCACAGTGTCCCTCATGGGCCAGTTCAATAACTTGTTGTCTCAGACTCTCTGGTATGACAATTCTCGACCCTCATAAGATGATGCCTTCTGGGGTAACTGAAAGTTCTTTCACATTTTCAAATTTCTGGTATTTAAGGTCATCATAAAAAGGCCGAGTGTGTTTTCACCACAATTGATGTGCAATAATATCTTTGAGTATTAGCAAATCCCTGTCAGTAATTGTGGCAGAAATGATTTGTTCTACTGATATGGCAGCAGGGGTACAGGACTTCACAATGAAGTTAACATAGGCTTCAGCCACTTTAGAAGTAGTGCCATGACACTGTATTGGCACATGTGAAAAGTAGTCCGCAGGGTTTTGATCTTTTACTGGATGATGCATAATCGTGTAATCGTTCTCCTGAAATTGCAACCCCCACCTCTCAATGCGAGGTGGAATCTTGGCTTTAGGATTGCCAAAAATGGTGAGCAATGCTTGGTGGAAAGTGACAACTGTGAAATGTTTTCCATACAGGAACACAAGAAATTTTTCACAAGCCCGCACCACAGCTAGGCTTTCTTTTCTAGGTTGTGAATAAGCAAGTTCTGTCGTTGACTTCGGCTAGCATAAGCCACAATGGGCCAGATGTACGACCATGACGATTTGCGAGTCGCAAATTGTGCTTGATTGCGAGTCGCAAAATACCATGTACAACAGTGTCTGAGACACTGTTTTGGGTTCCCAATGGGGTCGCAAATTGCATGCCTCATGAATATTCATGAGGCACTCGCAATTTGCGACCCCATTGGGAATGTCTGGCCCTCCCAGGGATGGTGGCCTGCTGGGCTCAGCAGACCTCCATGTCTGGTACTGCTTTTAAATAAAGTAGTTTTATTTTTTTAAATGCAGCCCGTTTTCCTTAAAGGAAAACGGGATGCATTTAAAAAATGAAAATGAAACATTTTCGTTTACTTTTTTAAGGGCAGGTAGTGGTCCCTGGGACCACTGCCTGCCCCTAAAACATATTTTCCCCTGCATTTGCGAGTGCATTACCACCCTCTTGAAGAGGGCGGTAAATTGTGAGTGTTTTGCGACTGCAATTGCGGGCGCAAAACATTCATAGATGGGGTAGAGAATAGCTATTAGGAAAGGACGCCCTTGAAACGCCCCTTCCTAATAGCGAGTCGCAATTCCTATTTAGTGAGTCGCAAATAAATTGTGACTTGCTAAATAGGAATTGTACATGGCCCTATTCGTTTTTGCATGCGCAAACGGGTCGCTAACCCGTTTGCGCATGCAATTTAGGGTCGTACATCTGGCCCAATGTGTCTTGGGGCATTTGGAAGTCCAATGTGCTGGGCAAGGATGGCACCCAACCCCACGAGGCTTGCATCAAAAGCAACCTCCGTCTGCAATTGTGGATTAAAGTATGCAATTTCCGTTGCATTGTAAATTGCATGCTTGATTTTCTTGAAGCTGTGTTCACATTCACTGGACCATTGAAATTGGAAATTTAATTTTGTTACGTATCTCAGTGGAGCACTTACAGTGGCAAAGTCACGTATATATACCTTGAACAGTAACTGGCCATACCAAGGAAGGATCTCAGCATAGTTCAATTTTGGGGGTAGAAGTGGATGAAAAGGCCTGTACTTTATTTGAATCTGGAGTCATTCCCCTATCAGAAAAGATATGACCAAAGTACTTGAGTTTAGTTTGATGAAACTCACACTTTGCTCCATTTAAAGTGAGACCTGCATCGGCACGTATATGACACACTTGTGTAAGTGCTTCATCATGTTCCTTTTGTGTGTTTTCCCCAAAACTATTATGTCAGCACTGTAATTGAAAGCATTTGTGACTGGCTGTATTATGCGATGAATGACATCCTGAAAAAGTTCGGCAGCTCATGACACTCCAAAACGTAGCCTTTTGTATCTAAATCAACCAACATGGGTAGAAAAGGTACCTGAAAATCTCTTCCAGTTAGAGCTGGTGATACCCTTTATTCAAATCAAGGCGGGAAAAGACTATAGCTCCATTTATCTACGTAATCAGTCAGTAATGTGCGGATCTGGATGTCATACTTTTTCAATCGCCTTGGTTGCTTGGCACATATCAACATAGATGTACACGGCTTCTCTGCTGTCCTATCTTGACACTACCGCTATCGGTAATACCAATGGTGCCGGACCAGTGGATCGCTCAATGATGTTGTGCTTTAATAAGGTATCAAGTTCTTTCTCAACAGCCTCTTGTGAATGGAATGCAAATCAACAATGTCATTGAGCAACAGGATGGATGTCCTCATCATTTATGTGAAGTTACACTTTCACTGTCTTAAGTCTTCCTAGTCCATGAAATAAAAATGGAAACTAATTCACTTTCATATGATAGGCATTAACATTGTAGTTTACAGAAATCAGCCACATGTCAGCAGCAGTACTGAAACTGACTAAACATGCGAAGATGAAGTGACTGACAAGACATGAATGGGTGCTTATGCTTTCGTATTTTTATGCTTCACAGTTGATATGAATGAACCTTGACTTTGCAGTGGCGTTGAAGCACCCCAGTATACACTTTGGTTTTCAACTGAGGTAAACAGGACACTGGTGAAAGTTCATTGCACTTTTCCACTTGCATAATGTTTATCAACGTACCACTGTCTATGATAAAACGCATGGAGCACTGTTAGACTTGGCTTTTCCAGCAGGTTAACCCCCAAATGTTTTGATTTTTGGTCTCCTGTTTTTGACCCTGTTTTTGTTGGTTTTAGGACTCTGGGCACTTTACGACTTCTGTTCCGTGCTAAAGTGCATATGCTCTCTGTGTAAATTGGTATTATGGATTGGTGTTTCCATAACTGGCTTATTTGATTTACTACTAAAAGTCCCTAGTACAGTGCACTGTGTGTGCCCAGGGCCTGTAAATCAAATGCTGCTAGTGGGCATGAAGCACTGATTGTGGCACCCACATGAGCAGCCTTTCAAAGGGTTCTCAGACCTGCCACTGCAGTGTTTGCGCGCAGTTGTGACTGCCATGTCGACTTGGCAAGTGCACCCACTTGCCATGCCCTAACCTTCCCTTTTCTTACATGTAAGACACCCCTAAAGTAGGCCCAAGGTACCCCTCTGGGCAGGGTGCAGTATATGTGAAAGGTAGGACATTTACTGGGTGTGTGTGACATGTCCTGATAGTGAAATACAGTGTATTTCGTTTTTCACTATGGAAAGGCTATCTGTCCAATAGGATAGAATGGGAGGTATATTGTAACATCTTACAAGTATAACTTCCCATTGGATGAGGTAGAGAAATGGAGTTTAACAAAGATGATTTTTATGTTGTGTGTTTGAAAATACCACTTTTAGAAAGTGGGTATTTTCTTGCTTATATATAATAAACAGAGAGAGACCCCTTGTGCCACCAAGGGAATAAGGTACTCTTCAACGAGTAGTTTTTTTAACCTAGTAATTATCTAGGTGTGTTTGTACTTTGTCCGAGGGGAAACATCTCTATTTTCTTGCTTAGCCATCCTGTGTGCCTCTACTGGTTTGTGGATTGACTGTCTGGCTTTTCAGTGACAGGGGCTGGCGATGTGCATTCACTGTAGACAGCCATTATGTGGTTTAGGTGTGTCCTGCCTTTCCTGGATGAGACAGGACTGGGTGAATAGACCTGGGCTGCATTTAGAGTAGGAGGAGGAAATTTCCTTGCACCTGAATGGGCCTAGTCTGCCTTACACAATGCTGTCTCCACCTCATGCTGGGAAGCTGGACCAGAGACGACAGAACTGGTTTTGACTGAGCACAGAGCCTCTCTGCCAAAAGAGAACAAAGAGAAATTGAACATAAATAGTGGGGCCCAGGCCCCAGAACTGTACATAATTTCTGGAATTCAAGAGGAACGTTTGCCAAGGAGAAGAGCTGGAGAAACTGAAGGAGAAGTACTGCCCCTTTGCTGTGTGCTGTCTGGGGTTGGCCTGCAGTGACTGTTTCTTCCAAGGAAAGGACAAGGACTTTACTGTGTGCTGTGTCCCCTGCTTGAGGAAGATCTCCAAGGGCTTGAAGAAGAGCTTGTGTTAGAAAAAGGGGTCTCTAGTTGCCAGAGGTAGGTACCTTTGTCCAAATAGGGACCCTTGCTTCCAGTCAGGGTAAGGGGGATACACACTTTAGATAACCCCTGCTCACCCCCTGGGTAGCTTTGCACGAGCAGACAGACTTATCCCAAAGGCAATGTGTAAAGTAGTTGAACTCAAAACACACAGTAATACAGTGATAACACCACAAATGAACATCACACCGGTCTAGAAAAAAAGTATCTTTATCTAAACTCAACTAGACCAAAACGACAAAAATCCAACATACAGATAATAAGATATGACTTTAGAACAGTTATTGCAAAAATAATGCTTATAGAAAACATATAGCTCCACCTGGAGCTATTGCGAAGTCGTGACAGCAATAAATCCAAACTACGGTGCCGACCGCGAGGAGCGCAGCATCGGGCACGGAGTCACACGGATCCCCAAACAAACAGTAACTTGGAAATGCAGTCTATGATGATGCACGGCGTCGTGGAGGTGAGGTGTCGGTGCCAAGGTCGAGGCCGGCTTCCTGGCTGCCACGGGGGAGGCAAGGCATCGTGTCCACGAGGAGGCGACGTGTCGTGTCCAGGACAGGGGAAGATGGTTGCGTCGGCTGTGAGGAGTTGGTTCTGGTGACGACGTGAAGTCAGCAAGTTCGTGGAGTCACCCTTAGCGGTTATCGGTGCCATGATAACAGCATGCAGGCGCTGGCGATGACGGAGTCGGTGTGAGCCCTGGCATCGGGCACGGCCTATAATTGCAGGCATTGGCAGGCGTCGTAGGTCATCGGAGCTACGGTGCAGGCTAGGCGGTGAGTTGATCACTTCATGAGCGGTGCCCCGCGCCTCGGTGCAGATCGCGGCATCACAGCGGCGTCACTGATGGCGTCGGAAACAGGTTTTCTTGCTTCTCTTAGGTTTCTTCCAGCTCCCAACAGCAGGAACAACCTCCAAAGGCCCAAAACTGGAAAAGGCACCTCCTGGCAGGTCAGAACTGTCAGCAAGAGAGTTCAGGGGAGCTTGGGTAATGTCTTTGTGTCCCTGAGACTTCTGAACAGGAGGCCAGCAAACTTCAGGCCCTTGGAGATCTTCTTCAAGCAGGTTCAAAGCAAAGTTCCAGTCTTTGTCCTCTCCTTGGCAGAAACAGCAACTGCAGGCCAACCCTACACAGGACAGAGCAAAGGGGCAGTACTCCTCATCACAGCTCTTCAGCTTTTTTCCTTGGCAAAGGTTCCTCTTGAGACCAGAAGTAATCTAAAGTTCTGGGGTTTTACGTCTAATACTTATACCCCAAAATGTCTTTGTTCTCTTTGTGCAAGGGTCTCTGAGCGCAGTCCAAACCAGTTTGGTGCTTCCTGGTGCAGCATGACCACAGGGGGTGGAGACAGCATTGTGCAAGGGAGACAGGCCCTATTCAGCTGCAAGGAAAATCTCCTCCCACCACTCTAAATGCAGACCAGGCCTATTCAGGTGCTAGTGAAAACTCCTCCCACTACTCTGAATACACGCCAGGTCTATTCAACCCAGACCTGACTCATTCAGGAAAGGCAGGACACACATTAAGTCCCCCCCTGTGGCTGTCTGAGAGAATGCACATCCCCAGCCCCTGTCACTCCAAAGTCAGACAGTCAATACACAAACAGGCAGAGGCACACAGAATGGTTAAACAAAAAATACCCACTTTCTAAAAGTGGTATTTTCAAACACACAATAAAAAAAATCATCTTTACTAAAAGATGCATTTTTATTTTCTGAGTCCAGGCATACTAAACTCTATTTTCCTATCTGGTCCCAAAGGGAAGTTATATTTATAAGATGTTATAAATAAACTCCCATTCTATCCTATGGGACAGATAGACTTTCCATAGTGAAAAACAAAATCGGAAGTATTTCACTATCAGGACATGTCACACACACCAGTACATGTCCTACCTTTCACATACATTGCACCCTGTCCATGGGGATACCTTGGACCTACCATAGGGGGGACTTACATGTAAAAAAGGGAAGGTTAGGGCCTGGCAAATGGGTGCACTTGCCAAGTCGACATGGCAGTCACAACTGCACACAGACACTGCAGTGCAGGTCTGGGTTACCTTTTCAGGGCTACTCATGTGGGTGTCACAATCAGTGCCACAGGCCCACTAGTAGCATTAGATTTACAGGCCCTGGCACACTCAGTGCACTTTACTAGGGACTTACCAGAAAATCAAATATGCCAATCATGGATAAGCCTTCATGTTCACAATTTACACAGAGAGCATATGTACTTTCGCACTGATTAGCAGTGGTAAAGTGCCCAGAGTCCTATAGTCAACAACAAAAGGTCAGGAAAAAATAGGAAGAAGAAGCAAAAAGTTTGGGGATAACCCTTCAGAAATGGCCAAGTCCAACACAAATCCCTTCCAGCCTAAAGCCAGGGTAGACCAATCCATACCTCGATGGGCTTCCCTGCTTGGGGTTATAGAACATGGAACCTGGCCTGCAACAGCAAGGGTCTATTCTGTTCTACGCTTTCCTGAACTCAGTTGGATCCCTCAATCCATACTCTCAGGGCCCACTAAACTGACCCATGGGGAACCCTTCTCCTCACCTGTGGACCCAATCTGTGTAGTACCTAAACTTACTTTGCTCACAGATGTGTCCCAACAGGCAGACAGTACCCACATGGCCAACACAGTGGTGTGGCCAAGTCCACCCCTGGGGTGTGAATCCTGTCCCCCTCCCAGGGGCAACTCTGTCCACCAGGACAGCAAGCCACAGGGGCCACTGACAACTGTCAGTGATGAGAGCCAGGCTTCATGCCGTTTAGGCCTCTCTAACCTCTGTGGCATCAGAGAGTGGGGGGTGGTAGTCCCATGTGCCTGGCATCCTTTCTCCACTCTCCCTCCTGCCAAGTCAGGTATGGCATCCTGACACTTGCCCACTGGCCCAGGGTCTTTACCGTGCGGCTGGACAAGAGACTCGGGTGGGCTCTCCCACACACTGTCCCCCTCCCCGGGGCTTTGCACCCCCCCCTACCGTGAGCAGTCCCTCTCGATTCCAGAATTGTCAGGGCACTGGTGGCAGGTGTTCTGCACAATTCTCCCACCAGTTATGGGGTGCTATTCCTGCAACTGGTACACCAGCCCAGGGTCTGTACCCTGAGGCTGGACACGGGACTGGGGTGGGCTCTCCCACACCCTCTCCTCCTTCCTGGGACTCTGCACCCTCCCACTTTGAGTGGTGACCCCAGACTTCTGGATTGTCAGGGCACCTGGGGCAGGTGTCCCACACAATTCTCCCACCAGTTCAGAGGTGTTATCCTGCAACTGGTACACCAGCCTAGGGCCTGTACCCTGAGGCAGAACAAGGGACTGGGGTGGGCTTTTCCACACCCTGCCCTAATTCCTGGGGCTCTGCACCCTCCCACCTGGAGCTTTTCCCCAGAAGACAAACTGGTAGGGGAACTGTTAGCAGTCACCCTTTCCTCCAGGTCAGGGGGGACACCCTGAACCTGGTCCTCCAACCCAGAGTCTGTATCCTTAGGCTGGACCTGTTCCTGACAACCCAGGACTTCTGAGGGAGTACACTTACCCCCCCAAGGGAAACACACTCCTCATGTGTTGTGTGAGAGTCTGCCTGGCGCAGGTCTCCAGCCTCCTGTCCACCTGACAGAGTATGAAGACCCCCCCAGGCCAGAAGTGGCCTCACCAATGTCAGTCCTGGGGTGCTCTGACCTCAGGGCTGGCAACCCCTGACCCACTGGTCCTTCCACTGGAGACTGCGTCCCCCCTCACCCTTTTCTCTGGACTCATGCACCCTCCAAACTGGAGCGGTGCTGCCAGACACCAGAACTGGTGGGATGCTTGTTACAGCAGTCCCCCCCAGTTCACCTGACACTTTGGGATCCCCCTCAGGGGCTGGCCTGCCGGTATAGACGAGGCCCACTCCCAGTGTTCACTCATGGAACCACCCAGGCCCTGAGACTGGGTTTCGGGCACCTTGAGACACAGCCACTCCCACTCCTTCTCCTCTGAGACAGGATGTGGGATCCTACACCCCTCCCACTACACTGGGACCTATCTGGGCTACCACAAACCTCCCCTACCTCACTTGGTTGGGGAAAACCTGAGCCATCCCCTTCAGGATCACTCCCAAAAGCTTCTTCAGACCATCTGGAATTCACCAAAAGGTCTGCCTCCAGTGCAAGCTCCCTAGGCTCAGAGAACTCACACTCCACCGGCTGTTGGCATAGCTCGGGAAAAGAGGGACTTAAAATATGCTCTCCAACAATTGAATCACACAGCCCCACACAAGTGTTGACCAAGCTACTCTGCCTCACTATCCAGTGCTTCACACAAGTACCGTGCATCACCCTCCTGAGATTGGCAGGACACTGTCTGACTGTTTCTGTCACTCAATCCACACTCTTCTGGGCGGTCTCCATACTCATATGCACATACCAAGGCTTCTACCATGGGGGAACCCCTCTACCTGCACCTCTCATCTAGTCAGTAGAGTGTCACTCCCACCACTAGGAATATGAACCCCTGCGCCGGTTTCCCAATCCACCTCAGGGACTCTGCACACAACTAGAGCTACCTCATAATCCTGAACCCCTTGGTGTATGTCAACCCCCTCCAAGTCAGGCGCCACATCTCTGGGTGTGTGTACTTCTCCCCCAGCACTAGACACTACATTTGTGCTGCCACCATCTGAGCTGGACTCCACCTCTAACCCAGCCAAGCTCACTTCATCAGCTGCACACATTTCCTTTTCAGCTAAGACTCACTCTATCTCCTCGCACTCCCGGTCCAGCTGTCTTTGCCTCCAGTCACAAGCGTGGTTCTGATTCTTTTCCTCATGAGCCAATCTTCCCCACAATGTTCCCTTCTCAGGGCCACTGCCCTCTGGATAGTCTGGCTGGGGATCCTCCTCCTCAGATTCTCTCCTCAGAGTCATCTGACAGCATTGCTTCCCAGCGTGGGACTTCATAGCTAAAATGGGCTGCCTCAAGATGCTGCCTCTTAGATCTACTCTTCACAGGTAGCCCCCTCTCCTTGCAAAAGACTTTTAGTTCCCTCATCATGTTGATATACAGGTACCATAAGTTGATTTCCATTTTGACAAGGCCCCACAGGTGCAACAACTAGCCAGAGTTCCAACCAACAAATTCTGAAGGAAAAAAATAGTATGTGGTTGCATAATGGTCTGCACTAGTTCAGTGATGCACACCAATCACTGTGGGTCAAGTATAAATACAAGTTCAAATCCTCACCGCTGACTACCAATGTTATAAATGGGGTTCTATAGTTGGCAGAGGTAGGTACATTTGTCCAAATAGGGACCCTTCCTTCTAGTCAGGGTAAGGGGGATGTACACTTTAGATAACCCCTGCTCACCCCCTGGGTAGCTTGGCACAAGCAGACAGACTTATCCCAAAGACAATGCGTAAAGTATTTGTACTCAGAACACACAGTAATACAGTGATAACACCACAAATGGACACCACACCAGTTTAGAAAAATAAAGTATCTTTCTCTAAACTCAACAAGAGCAAAACGACAAAAATCCAACATACAGGTAATAAGATATGACTTCAGAACAGTTATTGCAAAAATAAAGCTTGTAGAAAACAAATAGCTCCACCTGGGGCTATTGCGATGTCGTAACAGCAATAAATCCAAAGTACGGCACCGACAGCTAGGAGCGCAGCGTCGTGCATGGAGTCACACGGACCCACAAACAAACAGTACTTTGGAAACGAAGTCTATGACGATGCACAGCATTGTGGAGTTGAGGCGTCGGTGCTGAGGTCAAGGCCGGCTTCCTGGCTGCCATGGGGGAGGCGAGACGTCGTGTTCGCGAGGAGGTGATGTGTCGTGTCCAGGACAGGGGAAGAAGATTGCGTCGGTGGTGAGGTGTCGAATCCAGTGACGATGCGAAGTCAGCGAATTTCTGGAGTCGCCCTCGTTGGTTATTGGCGCCACGATAACAGGATGCAGGCGCTGGAGATGACAGAGTCGGTGCGAGTGCTGGCATCGGGCACGGCCAATAACTGCAGGCGTCGGCTGGCATTGTACGGTGTCAGAGCTGCGGTGCAGGATGGGCGGTGCGTCGTTCACTTCACGAGCAGTGCCCACGGGCCTCAGTGCAGGTCGCGGCATCACTGCGGCGTCACTGACGGCATCGGAAACAGATTTTCTTGCTTCTCTTAGGTTTCTTCCAGCTCCCAACAGCAGGAACAAACTCCAGAGGCCCAAACTGGAATAGGCACCTCGTGTGTGATCAGAACTCTCAGCAAGAGGGTTCAGGGGAGTTGAAGTGAAGTCTTTGTGTTCCTGAGACTTCAGAACAGGAGGCCAGCACACTTCAAGCCCTTGGAGATCTTCTTCAAGCAGGTTCAAAGCAAAGTTCCAGTCTTTGTCCTCTCCTTGGCAGAAAGAGCAACTGCAGGCCAATCCTACACAGCACAGAGCAAAGGGGCAGTACCCCTCATCACAGCTCTTCAGCTTTTCTCCTTGGCAAAGGTTCCTCTTGAGACCAGAAGTAATCTAAAGTTGTGGGGTTTTACATCTAATATTATACCCCAAAATGTCTTTGTTCTCTTTGTGCAAGGGTCTCTGAGCCCAGTCCCAATCAGTTCTGTCCTCACTGGTGCAGCATGACCACAGGGGGTGGAGACAGCATTGTGCAAGGGAGACAGGCCCTATTCAGGTGCAAGGAAAATCTCCTCCCACCACTCTAAATGCAGACCAGGCCTATTCAGGTGCCAGTGAAAACTCCTCCCACTACTCTGAATGCAGCCCAGGTCTATTCAGCCCAACTCTGACTCATTCAGGAAAGGCAGGACACACATTAACCCCCCTCAGGTGGCTGTCTGAGAGAATACACATCCCCAGCTCCTGTCACTGCAAAGCCAGACAGTTAATACACGAACAGGCAGAGGCACACAGAATGGTTAAACAAGAAAATACCCACTTTCTAAAAGTGGCATTTACAAACACACTACATAAAAATCATCTTTACTAAAAGATGCATTTTTATTTTCTGAAGTCCAGGCATACTAAACTCTATTTTCCTATCTGGTCCCAATGGGAAGTTATATTTATAAGATGTTATAAATAAACTCCCATTCTATCCTATGGGACAGATTGCCTTTCCATAGTGAAAAATGTAATTGGCAGTATTTCACTATCAGTACATGTTACACACACCAGTACATGTCCTACCTTTCACATACATTGCACCCTGCTCATGGGGATACCTTGGGCCTACCATAGGGGTGACCTACATGTAAGAAAAGGGAAGGTTAGGGTCTGGCAAGTGGGGGCACTTGCCAAGTCGACATGACAGTCACAACTGCACACAGACACTGCAGTGGCAGGTGTGGGTTACCTTTTCAGGGCTACCCATGTGGGTGGCACAATCAGTGCTGCAGGCCCACTAGTAGCATTTTATTTACAGGCCCTGGCAGACTCAGTGCACTTTAATAGGGACTTACCAGTAAATCAAATATGCCAATCATGGATAACCAATCATGTACACAATTTACACAGAGAGCATATGCACTTTAGCACTGATTAGCAGTGGTAAAGTGACCAGTGTCCTATAGCCAACAACAACAGGTCAGGAAAAAATAGGAGGAAGAAGCAAAAAGTTTGGGGATAGCCCTGCAAAAAGGGCCAAGTCCAACAGCTTGCCTTCTGTTCTGAAGTCTCAGGGACACAAAGACTTCACCACCAGCTCCCCACTACTTCCTTGCTGAGAGTTCTGACCTGCCAAGAGGTGCCATTTGCTGAGTTGGGCCTCTGGAGGTTGTTCCTGCTGTTGGGGGCTGTAAAAGAGACACAGCTACAAGAAGCGTGATGCATCCGCACATATTTATGATGCATTGCCGCTGTGCGGGAAGAATTTCCATGCATCGCCATCGTGCCGGTGAAGACACCGACGCAGCTCCTGCACGCTGCATTGAGTGCACGATCTACGAAGACCAAGATCACCACACCGATTCCTACGCATGCCTTGCTGTGCGGCTGCAAGAACCAACACATCGTGGGACCGTGGCTGGAGAGACCAATGCAGCGCCTTTGCCGCCGCATCAAGAACCGATGCATTCCCGATCCCCATGCATCGCACTGAGGTACCAAATCTACAAGGACAACGGGGCCGCAGTAAAAAACGATGCATCACCTCCCCACACAGTAAGAAACCGATGCATCACCTCCCCTTCAGTAAGGAACCGACGCATCACCTCCCCTGCGTGATAGTAAGGAACCGACGCATCACCTCCCCTGGAGTAAGGAACCGATTCATCACCTTCCCTGCATGTAAGGAACCTACACATCACCTTCCCTGCAGCTGTTTTTGTTTATGATTTTGATGCATCCAAGGTACTTGTGTTGAAAGTGTCGCATCTGTAGTTTGCTATGGACAGAACTGTTTTTACCTTCTAAGAATCACATTTTGATTATTGTATGTTGATTTTTGTCGTTTTGGTCCTGTTTGGTTTAGATAAAGATTACTTATTCTTCTAAACTGGTGTGGTGTCCATTTGTAGTGGTTTCACTGTTTAAATGTATGTGTGCACAGATGCTTTACAAACTGCCTCTAAATTAAGCCTGTCTGCTTGTGCAAAGCTACCCAGGGGGTGAGCATGGGTTATTTTAGAAGTGTATCCCACTTACCCTGACTAGGAAGAAGGGTTCCTACTTGGACAATGGTGCAAACCATTGCCAACTAGAGACCCCCATTTCTAACAAGCACCCGTTCACTTTCAGTGTGATCTTGGGACAGTGTCCAAAAGAATTTCGCACTTTTACCTGTTGGCCTAGCTTCAACCAGTATTCTTCGTTACAAGAAGCTAGTCCTACAAGTGCACGTCGACTGGCAGTCAACATTGACATCGCACACCCATCTTCTCACTGCCACTGTCACTCGACAATGACGGTGATCAACTTTTAGACGAAGAATTTAATGACTATCAACAATGTTCAGTTTCTACTTGCCTCAACTGATGTTGCCGCTTGGCCTTGTGGGCGTGCGTAAAACATTGCGCCTGGAACTTTCTTCCATCTATTTTGTTTTCTCGATGTGATGCACTTGATCTTGCCTCCATTTTGTTTTCTCGACGTGACGCACTTGATCTTTCTCTTGCTTTGCAGACTGTTACAAAATGGTTCTCTTTCCCGCAGCTTTTGCGTACCTGTCCAATGGCGGGACATCTACCCTTATGTGGAAAGGAAAATCCACATTGGAAACACAACTTCTTTTTCTTTGGAGACATTACTTTATGGCCTTCAGCCCTGTGTTACATCTTACCTTTCACACTCAGCACTGATTCATTTTGGGCCAGTCCAGTTTCCATGTTAGCAGCTTGTCTGTCAGCTCTTTCTTCTGCCATGAGCACTCGCTTTAAGCTGAGTGTCACTTTGAGCATTCGTCGTCTGAAGGAATGGGAGAGGCAGCCATCTATTACCCTGAGATGCATGGCTTCTTCATCGTTGAACTAATTGAACTTGCAATGCTTTATGTGTGGATCAAGTCTTTCTACAAACTCATCCATCATTTCATCAGCTCTCTGCCTTTCCTGACTCAAGATGTATCTTTCATTGTCGACATTCAGCATTGTATTGAACTTGGTCAGTGCTTAATTTGTAAAACAATAATTGCCAGGGCCCTCATCAGGAGGCTACCACACCTCTCACTACCCGTTGCTCCTGCGAGCGCTGCCAACAACAGTACCAATACAACTTCTAACAATCACACTCCTACAAGTGTGACAACACAGACTCTTCCAATCCCCAAATGCAATAAGAACAGCTTGGACGGCAGATATTAGCCACCTGTATTGTATTTTAAATGAATGAAAAACTGTTGTTGTTCTCACCTCTATATCAGGCAAACAGCGCCACCATGTGGCAGACAGACATAAGTGCCGGTGTTGAGCACCGGAAACCACCAGCACAAATTAAGCACTGAACTTGGTGTTTAGCGCCTCTTTGGTTTGACAGTATGTCACTTCATCACCTTGTGGTGTTCACTTTATCATTTCTTTTACACCATCACCTGCCAAATTCTTTAAATATTTAATGATCTTTTGGTCATTTGCTTCTTCCACCGCATCAATGAAATCATCGAAGGTTTCGATCCAGGCAGTCCATCTGTCACCAATATTTAGCTTTTTGGCAGTGTCGAAGTGAAGTTGTGGTTTTAGGAAGGCGGCAGTATCATAACATGTGGAACTTTCTGCTACCGGGAGCAGAGTTTACTCTGGCAGCATCTGCTGCCTGCTTGTACCGGCACCTTCATCGCACACTAGCCAAGTGATAACATTTGGGTCGTTGTGCCCGCTCTCCAGTTGTAATGCGCGGTCTTCTTCTTGGGCCATGAATAGCGGCTTTGTTTCTTGTAGGGTTCTTCACCCTTCTCTCCTCTGTGCATTGTATCAGGTTCTATTGTCTTTAGTGTTTCTTTGTGTTCACCTGCTTCTGCTCACAGCATTCTCTTGCACCTGGCTGTCACCGCTTGCTACACTTTCCATACCTGGTTGTCACTGCCTCTAGGGTTTCTTGATGTCAGAAATGTCTCTGCTTTTGGAACTTCCTTGCAGTCAATGATTACAGCTTTTAGCACTTCGCTGTACCAGCTTGTCACTGCCTTTAGCGTTGTCATACTGTATGAATGATGTCTGTGTCATGTTGTGGAGCAGTAGGTCTTGTCTCGACTTTCTCAGCAAATTTCTAGCCGATGACAAATAAACTTTCTTTAAAGCCTACACTTTCTTCACTGACCTTGCAGTGGCTGGAGTGGTGCTTTGACTCCACATACGCCAACCACTGATTTTCACTTCGACTGAGGCACACATGACACACACAAGCAGTTTGCTGTACTACAGAAAACTCTCCAGGAGAGTACTCTAGGTTATTCAGGTCATGGGGTTTACATAATCCCCTATCTTGTCACCAGATGCAGCATCCTCCTCAGCCCAGCCCAGATACATGCAAATGATCACGCCACACATGGAGCTTGGTATTACATGTCTTTATTCCTCAGCGTGTAGCCGTTAGCTGAATATTCTACATCATGAATTCCTTCACCCTTCACCCACACAAAAAAGGGTCCTGTCAGCTCTAACTCACAATACATTACAGACATTACAGTCTTTACAGTTTGGGGTTTAATAATGTGTGATGTGGCAATGGAACATTTTTCAAAATCCTTGTTTACAGGGTGCGTAGGGTACCATGTGACCTATGTTATAATCCTGAATATAAAGCCAAGAAGAACCAACTTGTGAAATTTATCAGAACTTGCATTATACACTAGTAAATGCTAAATACCAAGAAGAGGATTCAAGCCTATAGGAAAGCATAGTGAAAAAACCTTAACATCAACCAAAAAGCAATATAAGGAGCAATAATGAGTCACTATGTGGAAAAAGCAAAAGCTCCAAGATACGCTTAGATTCTGGTGGACCATGGATCCTCGGAGCTGCCTTAAAAACTGAGAATCATATTATGGGGGAAGTAGGGCATGAAAACATAATGATCTGTGTACCATTGATTGGCAGACACTCCTGGACATGTTGAAATTAGTGAGTGCCTTGAGAGAAAACTGAGGCAATATGAAATAATGGTGTTTATTCAGCAAGCAAGCAATCCAAGGGCACCTGCTGTAATGGAATCCTGGTGGCCTTCTTAATATTATACCATGTCTTCGGAGCCCATGGTCTAAAGAACCTTTTTGAGACATTGCCTGCATCAATGCTTATTCCTCATACTTGGAGGGGATGTGTCATGACCCAAAGCCATAAAAATATGGCAGAACAAGTCCATCTAACTGTTGCTTAATCGTCTTCCTAGATACAGAATTTATTGTATGTGTCCTCTAATCAAAAATATGCTTTCTTGATGGAATATCTTATGATTTGACTTGTGTTTGCATTTGGATAACCATGAAAAAACACTGATCTGCTACTTATATGTGTGAGAGGCAGAACAATATCATATGTACACATCTGCTTTAGTGAGGCAGTGTATACTTTCACTGCCCACCACAATGCCATGATTAAAATTAAAAGTGATGGGTTTGTTGCTATGTGTTGCAGTAACACACTACTACTCCTCGTGACCGGATGATGAGTGATATTTTGGTACTCACATACATATAATGTATCTACCTGAAAGTCCATCATTTTCAAAACTTACAGTTATAGTCTGTTATAATGATTAGTTGTGAGTCTGTAAACAGATTGTAATAGCATGATGACGTGGGGGGGTGACTAACGTTTCTCTTCTGCTGTGTACTAGCATCAGTTCAAAGCAGCAAACAGTCTTGACAACCTTTTCAATCAGTTCCTTCGCCGGAATGGTGCCCGAAGAACCTGACAGAATTGTGCCCAGTGTTGGAGTGACTCGAATAATTTACTCTGGACCTTAGTTGTTTCTCTGCACCGATTTTCTCTCAAATAGTAGCTAGACACATAGCAGTCCAAGAAACTTCGACTTTCTCAGGTTGGCTCCTTAAATAACCTACATGACAATGTATGTGATTGCCAAAAATGATGCTGAGCAAGATATGCAGCCTAAAAAAGAATGTAACATTCTTGGATCTGTGTTTTTTAAGAGCTCAGAATGTGCTAAAAGTAGACACTGTTGCCTTAGTTGTCCAGTAATTATGTGAGTACAAATAAATATACAGACCACTATTCTAAAGAGATCTACTCTATGTTCTGGTATGACCACTGAGGAGTGTTTCAAGAGATTCTTGATACGGCTTTAAAAAAGCACCCCCTGTGTATAAAATGAAAAACTTACTGATTCATACACTTTGAGTACATATCTGACATTTATGGTACACCCAAAGAATTTCAGGGCTCACGTTAAGAATCTGTACCTCTGCCAGTTTCCCAGAAGTGCTCACCTGTGTACCTATGTAGGTCCACACAAATGTCCAGGTGTACATTTCTGTATGTGAAAAGAAAAGGATAAAGTGCATCAGACCCATGTAACCTTTTTTTATTTTCCCCATGGGGAAGGATGTCCCCATTGAAAAAAAGTCTCCTACACCGTTATACATTCTGAGTATGTTCCTATCACAATCCTACACTGAAAACTGACTTACTGCTAACCGTGACAGGAGTGAATCTGTCTGGTGGAAAAGTAGTTGCAAATCTTTTCGAACACCCACAAATTTGCAGGATTTTGGGCATCCGTCAACTATTACATGTTGGCTCAAATTTGGTTGCACAGAAATTCCATGATAATGGCAAATTGCCATGGGCAACAAATCAACATCTTTGAGATTTAGAACCTCCCATAAGATATTGGTGGTGGACTAACCAGAAGAAATGTATGGTACTTGAGTTGTGTGGTCTCTGGAAAAGGGTGAAATTATAATGATGGACTGATCAGGGTTGGAATTAGACGGGTAGAATGCTTTGTGTATTCTAATACTGTCAGTTGAGGCAGCCCCCTGGAGCTAAATGGTGGATGAGGTGTCTGTTACGAAAATCCTTCAATAAACAAGTTATAGAAGGTTTATTCGGTGCATCTTTGTTACAAGTTGTGTCCTAAAACGGGTAAAATTTCCCCCCAAACGTAGAGAATCTGGGAACACTCTTTAGAATTCTGTCCCAATTACTTTTAGAAACCTGAAACTAGGTATCACTTGAAACCTGGAAATGTAAGAACTGAGAGTACTCACACTTTTTTATTTTCATATGACCTAAGGAAAGTGTGGTATTTCCTCCATAGTAAAAGACACCTTCACATGTAAATGTTGAACTTTTGTTTATTTCCAGCGGAGCTGCTGTGGAGAGCACTGCCAAGCCGTTTCGCCCGGTTTCCAACTGCTATTTACCAAAGCGTTCCAAGTTCTATGGAACGCTTTGGTTGCAGCACAATACTACATTACTTCTCCCCTTTAGCACAAAACAAAACATCTGCCCCAGTTTAACAAAATTAATATAAAGAATGAAAATGCTTACAATGTAAAATCTAGAACAATGGAGAAAAGATAACATGCAAAAAAAATCATAAAAGATAAAAGGAATCAAATTACAGGAGCTGCTACACATCATAAAAGGAATTGGAGGAACCTGTTGAGAGAATCACCTATACCTGAACGGTAACCTTCTCACTAGCTCACCCGTGCATACTTTTACACTGCCATCATGAGGAGTGGGAGAACTTGGTTTGTCACTTTGACCAGAACTTGGTTTGTCACTTTGACCAGAACCCTCTCCCTGGGCAACAGAGGAAGGAGAAGAGCTGGGAAACAGTGGAATTGGAAATACTAGAACCAGGACAACCACTGTCTTCTTTCTCCACCATAAATCCCCTCTGGAAGGCATTCACATTCTGTTCACCTTTGCACTTCAGCACCCTTGCAACATTCCACCAGCTCCTACCATTTACTCTGACAGCACTACCACAAACCTTATCAATAACGACAGGTTCACTAAATGTCTCTCCTCCTTTCTCAGTGTGGACCACTTTCTTGATGCATACAACATCCCCATTTTGGACCTGTAGTTCTTCAACCCTAGCATGATTGTCAAAGTTCTCCTTCTGCCTAGCTTTAGCCAACACTGAATTCCTCTTTACTTTCAGGTCATGAGCACATAAAGACACTTCAATCCATTTGCCCATCCAATTTGGACAGATCTTGGAAAAAGGCTTCCTTCCTCTCAAAAGTTCAAACCGAGACACCAATGTTGAACTTTGGGGACTAGTCTTTAGAACTAAATCATGGCACTAACAGCATTCGTCACCACAAACTTGTTTGCAACCACCCACCGAACACACTGCACCACTATCCGATTCAGCCTCTCAAGCTGCCCATTGCTTTGGGGATTGTACAGTGAAGTCTTCAAATGTTTGACATCCCATGACCTCCAAAAACTTGACACTTTCTCGTTGACGAATTGAACACCATTATCTGGCAACAAGAACTGCGGGAAACCTTCCCGCATAGAAATAGTTTTCAAAAAACCAATGACTGTTTTAGCACTAGAGTCGGATACAAATTTTACTTCTGGCCACTTGGAATACAGGTCTACCAACACCAGAGCATAGCGACACTGGCTTGAAAGAACAAAAAAAGGACCAACCAAGTCATTTCCAACTTTCTCTCAAGCACGTGACAGGCACTCAATAGGTTGCAGAGGGGGTTTCCTCGCAATAAATGTTCTTTCAGAGGTAGAACAAATGGCACACTTGCTGACAAATGAATTGACCTCCCTATCCATGGATGGCCACCAAAACGTTTGTCAAAGCCTGCGTTTGGTAAACGCGCTACCTAAATGAATTCATGCGCTAACTTGACTAGTCTAGATCTCAATCCAGAAGGAAGTACTAATTTGTCTAATCTGAGAAACAATCTGTCCTCAACAGATAACGGGCCAGACACCTTCCAAAAAGGTTGACACGCAGACTCCACTGTTCTTTCCTTAGGCCACCCCTTAATGACATACTCAATGGCCCGCACATTTCTTCCAAATCGACCGCTGCAATAAAACAACTCTGCTCGCAATCATCATCTTGTGCCTCTTCATCAATAGGAGATGAATCCTAGACAGAAAATCTGCTCTTGTATTTTTCATGCCCTAAATGTGTTCAATGTCAAAATGAAATTGTAGGAGCTTAGTGGACAACCTAGATATGCGAGGCGTTTGATCTTTAATTTTTTCACCACTCAAGATTCTGACCAATGGTTTATGATCAGTTTTGACCAAGAACTTGGTTCCCCACACATAAGGTTTACATTTTTTTTTTTTATTTTTTTTTATTTTGTCCTCATTCTACCAATACTCTTGTTTGGATTTCCCTGTCTCTCTATACCAACCTATACCAGCCCTCGGGGCGAATAGAGAGATCAGAGATTCCTCACAAAGATAATGCTGTTTCCATTTCCATCTCCTATTCACTTTTGGGGGCCCCGGAGTGTTACTAAGGAGGCCAGGACCAACAGCATGCTTGGCTTAATCATTGGACTCACTTGCCTTCTCCCTCCAATCCATCAGTGCCAACCAAATCCTAACTCTGCTTCTTCGATCACACACCATGTCTGATTCACTGATGTAAATAATCTTCTTTAACCCCTTGACCGCGATCGGAATTCCGCTCGTATGCGGGACATTCCGATCGCGGGTGTGGTCGTGACGAGCTCAGCTCGTCATGCGCACAGCGCAACCGCGCAGCATGACGAGCTGAGCTCGTCATGAGCACGGAAGGGGTTAAGCATTCAGCAAAGGTTGGGGGAGTTTCTGATTTCCACAGCATACATATCTCCCGTCTCGCCACAATTATCACATAGAATGTAAACTTGGAGCTAGGTGCATTCAGCTGGTAACCATTCGTAAGTCCAAAGAATATCAAACTGGTACTTACTTCCATTGGTGTCCCCAGCACTTCTTCCAAAAAATTGCATACCCCCATCCAGTAGGCTTTCATTCTTGGACACTCCATAAACATATGTAAGTCATCTGCTGCGGAGTACTTACACCTTGGACAGTTATACGTATTACCTGTGACTTTAGATGGCTTTTGTGGAGACCAGTAGACTCTGTAGGCTGTATACAAGTGATTCCTCTTAAGTGATGCTGGTTTTACTACAGCCTGTAACATGCCAAACGAATCAAACCAGAGTTTCTTGATGTCCTCATCTCTGTATTCTCTACCCCAAAGATTTATAATTTCAGTTTCAACATTATCCTCTGTTTCCAAAAGGGCCCAATACCAGAAAGATATTTCCTTCTTCCACTTATCCGTTCTAGTTGCTTGATCCAATTTCAAATTTTCCTCCTCCTGAGGCCAGCTTTGAGTCGCCCACCAAGAGGACAGCTGAAAATATTTAAACCTCGTCAACGTCCCTCTTGTAAGGTTATTAAGCACTTCCCAACTTACTAAATTGGATTCCTTTTTAGATCTGCCCAGTAATTTATACCTCCTATTCTCAAAGGCTGACTGAGTTGATCTCTCAAGCATTCAGGGGTGCCTGGAGAGTCCCAGATAGGGGCCCGTGCTGCATAGTATGGAATCTTCATTCTCTTTCTTATAAAGACCCAGGTCTCTAAAGCCGCCATTAAAATCTTTAACCTTACTTTCTTATAAAACTTTGGGTCTCCATATTTAAAGAGAAAGTGTTGCTGACCCTGAATCACATCTTTTAACATGGCATCAAATAGTAGTCCCATTGATGAACTATCAGTCTTACTAGCCAACATTCGAAATTTTTTGAAGTGGAAGGTATAACAATAAGTAAGTAAATCCGGTAGCGCCAACCCACCCGCAGGGAGCCCTCTTCTAAGCTTTTTCCAAGCTATTCTTGGGCCTTTCGTCATCCAAATAAAGCTACCTATTTTTCCCTGTAGCTTGGCTATATCTTCTTTCCTAAAAGACAGTGGGATAGAATTATAGAGAAAAGTAATTTTTGGTAAGATAATAGATATTTAAGGGGAGGTTTGCCCATCGTAGAAGTAAGCTCATTACCTCCTTACTGACTCTCTTCCAGTTCACTACAGGAATATCCTCCAGTTTCTGAGTTAACTGTACCCCTAAGTATCTCATCTGATTGGCTCCCTGGCTTCTCACCCCCTGATTCCACTCCATAATTTCTGTTTTTCTCCTATTAATCTTGTACCCTGAGACCTCGCCAAATCTCTCCGCCTTCTCCATTAAACTAGGGATTGCTTCTTGAGGGTTTGTCGTGTAAAGAAGCAGGTCATCTGTGTATAAAGCTAGTTTAGTTTCTAACTCGCCAAAACTAAAAGGAGAAATTAGGATGTCTGCCCTGAGCCAGTTGGCGAAAGGCTCAATATACAAATCAAACAGGAGCGGGGACATGGGACAACCCTGCCTTGTGCCTCTTGTGATGCTAAACCAATCTGTTAGGTCCCCATTCACCAGCACCTTTGCCTTGGGGCTAAGGTATAGATTTTTCACCGTCTTAACTCGGTTGTTCGGGAAGCCAAAACTTTTTAAGGTCTCCCACAGGTATGCCGAGTTCACTTGATCAAAAGCTTTGGCAGCATCTATTGCCACTACAGTTAGTGGAACCTTTCTTACTTCCGCCATGTCTATGGCCCCCATTATCTGGAAAGTTAATTCATTCAACTGCCTCCCTGGTATAAAGCCCCTCTGGTCTGAGTGAACAACCCCCTTTATTACCTTTGCAATCCGTGAAGCCACTATGCCTGAGAATACCTTATAATCTGTGTTTAATAGGGATATAGGTATATAGGAGTCGATCGCCTGGGGGTCTTTATTCGGTTTTAAAATTAGCGTGACTGTAGCTTCTGCCCATGAGCTAGGTGGATTCTCCCCATCTATATATATTTTAATAAACATAATTTTTAAAATTGGCACCGCTTTATCCAAGATGCATAGATACAGTTCTACTGGCAGACTATCCGGTCCTGCTGCCTTTCCCCTTGCCTTTTGTTTGCACTGTGCCCTTATTTCTTTTTCTGTAATGCCACCTTCTAGGGAAGCCTTCTGTTCCTCTGTCAGTTGGGGGATTGTTGTCATTTTTAACCAATTCTCAATATTCTCTTGCCCTGGCGTTATATCCTCTCTATAAAGTTCGCTCATAAAACTTCGAGCTTCTTCACGAATATCTTTGTCCGCTTGAATGATTTCTCCTGACCCTCTTTTAATTAGATTCCTTATCGTATTCCTTGCCCTAGCCGCCTTAGCTTTCCACGCCAATAAAGAACTGCACTTCGACCCATATGCAAAATGCTGAAGCTTACTTGTTTTCCATCTGTCTAGAAGCTTCTTATCTAATTGTGCCTGAAACTCAGCCTGCAAGCCCTCCAACTCTTTCGCTAATACTGGTACTGTTCTTAGGCCTTCCATTGATGCTTCTGCAATTCTCCTTCTTTTCCCTTAATCTCGCTCATTTTTCTCTCTTCGTCTTGTTTCACGGCTTTTCTCCTCCCCACCGTTATGGACCTGATTATCCCCCTTAAATACGCTTTAAAAGCCTCCCAGACTATCTGATCCTTAGCTGTGCCCATATTGAATTGGAAATACTCATCCGCTTTTTCCCCCACATCGCAGATCACTTCTTCACTTAATAATATCGTCCTATCCATTGTCCACCTCCTCTGCGCCTCTTTTTGCTGTAATCTCAGAGTCATAGCCACTGCGGAGTGATCTGATAATATCGCGGTGATCTGATTAACTATCTCCACCTCTGTAAACAACTCCTGATCTATAAGAAAATAATCTATTTGTGAATGGTGCCTGTATTTCTTGCTATAAAAAGTAAAATCTCTGGTTTCCCCCATCTTACTACGCCAAATATCCAGCAAGTTGAACTCTCTCATCATGTTCTTTAAACTTGCATATGTTTTTGGGGGACTATTATATTTTACTTTCGAGGTGCGGTCTATTTCCTTATTTAAAACTAAGTTAAAGTCACCTCCCATAACAATCAGTGCTGTTGTGTCTAACAAGCAAACTTCAAGTTTTGAAAGTGCTCCCGGATTATCTTCATTTGGCCCGTAGTATACTGCACACACCAAGGGTCTGTCCTTAATCAATATAGTAGCCACCAACCATCTCCCTGACTGGTCTGTCTCATATTTAACTACTTTTATTCCTGCATTACTTCTTATCACTAGTGCCACTCCCCTTGTACTTCCTCTTTGCTCAGAGCAGAGCACCTCCTGGACCCATCTTACGTTACTATAGCTCTGTTTGCATTCTTGTGCTTCCAAATGGGTCTCTTGTAAAAAATAATGTGTGCCTCACTATTCCTTAAGAATTCTGTTACCCGGGACATCTTTCTCCTATTCCTCAGCCCATTCACATTCCATGTTAATAGTTTAATTTTGTTAAACCTATCCATATTTAAAGCTATTGTCCTTATAGCCTCCTGACTTCTTCAATCTTGGGCCCAACTCTTCCATGAGGACTAATTTTTTTTTTTTTTTCCCCTTGCCCCCCACACCCTGTGCTCCCCCTCCCCCCCCCCCCCCAGGAAACCCCCTTTTTACTCCTCCGGCAGTTCAAACCGCCATTCGTGACCCTTCCGTCCCAGCAGGAAGCATTAACACAAAAATTGAAGAAACACCCTATTTTTCTCTGTTAAATAAACACAATATCTATCTCTAACAAAATTCTATTTCTAACCTCAAATGTCTGTATCAAACTCATCTCTACATCTGCGCCAAGAAAATGTCCACTTCCTCTGGACTACTAATGTTATGCATTTTATTTTGCCACATTATTTTAAGCATAGCCGGGAATTTCATTTGGACCTGGGCACCCCTACTTCTCAGCTCACACATTCTGGTCCCAAGCTCCCACTGCCTCTGAGCTGTTCTTTTCCCAAGATCTGATCTAACTTGGTAACAGAATGCCTCATACTTTAAGGACGTTTCTTTCAGAGCTCTCCCCAGTACTAGCTCTTTTACTGCGTACGTGAGGAAGTTTATCAATATTTTACTCGGAGCCTTTCTGGCCGGGTTTAACTTAAAGGGGTCTCTGTGGACTCTCGATCTCTTTCTCCAGGTCTTTATCAGGTCTGTCCTTCAGGATTCCTTCTTTCAACATTTTACATATAAAGACCTTAATATCTCCCCCTTCTGCACCCTCCGGGACTTTAAGGACTTTTAGGTTGTTTCGTCTGGCCTGCATCTCAAGCCTCTCCATATCCTCCTGCAAGGTTCTGTTCTGTGCTTTTAATTTTTCTAAATCTTTAGTATTTTCTGAAACTACTTCTGACAAGATCTTCACCTCGCTCTCCAAAGCCCCAGTTCGTAAAGCAATATCGTCCAGCTTTTCTTCCAGGACATCGCACTTATCATGGATCCCTTACTGATTGATCTCAGAAATCTCAAATTTCGAGAGAATAGCTTGTCTTAAGCTCAAAAACATTGATTCCACCTGACTCTTTGTCCCCTCTACTCCTTGTATCTTTTCCATATTAACCCCCTCCAAGATACTGCCACTACCTTGAGGTTGGCTAACACCTGAGGTTGACACAATGGGGGAAGTAGCTGTAGTATAGAGGGAATTTGCAGTTCTATCTGCCCCCTGGATTTCACACTGGTCCGCACACTGGCCGCTTTGTACATTCGCTAGTAAGGCAAATCGATTTTCCAATTGCAGGGGGGCCGAATTTACCTGGGTGACCTTATTTCCTCCTAATTTAGGGGCTGCAACATGCTCCATTATTTTAAAATAAGAGGTGAGAGACGGGGCAGGTTTTATCTGAATACGCGTTGCCTTACCGCCACACCGTTTTTGTTTCACCCCAGATTTTATAGCTTTTATTTTTGGTGAGACTGGTATCACCTCTCTGATCACCTGTTCTCTGCCTGCGCTAGTTTTACTGCCTCTGTTTTTTGCCTCGGGATGAGACCTTAGCTGGTATCTATCTTTTATCTGATTTGAGGGGGTTCCCTTAGTGGTTGGCGTGTTAAAAATGCCCCTGTCTGCCTCCTCCAGTGCCTCTGTCCCTGCTCGTACACCACCTGTTTCCTCCATGGCTGCAATGTCTTCCCTCCCTCCCTCCTTCTCCCTCTCTTTATCACACTGCAATGCCTTTGAGAGCGAGTCCGCGTCCTTTTCCATCGACAAAGCCACTATTCCCTTGAATTGTAAATTTTCCCAACTCCTGAAACACATTACTCCACTATAGAAAAGGAATTGTTGGCCTGCTGGTGGGCAATCCAAAAAAAAAAAAGTTTACATTTTTGGATTGCCCACCAGCAGGCCAACAATTCCTTTTCTCTAGTGGAGTAATGTGTTTCAGGTTCTCTATGTGTACTAGACGCAAATCCAATAGTGTTCTAAAAACCTGCTTCACTTTGTGTTAGAACAGCTCCAAATCCATGATTCCTGGTACCTACCGTTGTAACATGCCAAATTAGGAATGAAAGGTTTCAACACTTTGGAGCTTGTAAGTTGTCATTTGATCCAAACAAATGCATCTTGACATTCATCATGCCAACAAAACACCGTTTTAAAAAAAAATAAACATGTTAGCACATTGACCTGATTATAGCATAATCTGGAATAAAGCTCAAATAAAATTCACAAAAGTCCAAAAATGATTTCAGCGTAGTTTTGTCAACAGGGGCTTCTGCATTAATAATGGTGTCTACTAAACCAGGCCTTGGTTCAATATCATCACCCGATACCATGTGACCCAAGTATTCAACCTTTTCTCTCAAAAACTCACACTTTCCCAATTTTAGTACAACGCCCTTTTCCTGAAAAATGGAAAGGACTTGGTCGAGAATTCTGTTATGCTCCTCTATGGAGGATGCAAAGATCAGCACGTCATCCTGAAATGCTGCTACACCCTTCACTCCTTTAAGAAACTGGTACATTATTCTCTGAACAATTGCAGCAGCCAAAGCCAATCCGAACGGCATTCTACAGTACTTGAACGTACCTATAGGTGAAACAAAGGCATGTAATGTCTTGACTCATCATCTAATACTACTTGATGTTAAGCAGAAGCAAGGTCAAATTTACTGAACCACTTTGCTCCCATAATAAGTGGCAGTAGATCTGAAATTTTCAGAAGAGGATGGGAATCTACCCAGATAGCTTTGTTCAAGTTGCACAAATCTATGCAGACCATCAAATCCCCATTGCGTTTGCGAGCCACCACCAATGGAGACGACCACAAGGATGACTCAATGGGTTCTATTATTCCCTTGTCACACAAACGTTTTAACTCCTTTTCCAAATCCTCCCTGACTGAAAATGGAACACTACGTAACTTGTGTTTAACAGGGAGAGAACCCTATTTGACTCTTATCTTGTGATGAAATCCCTTGATGGTACCCATACCTTCAGTATAGACTGTGGGAAATTTCAATCTCACCTCTTCTATTTGCGTATCACAAATAACTGACACCTGGTCTTTAGTACCTGGTCTCAAAATCATTTTGAAAAGACCCTGGTGGAACCAACCCAAATGGATGGACCTTTGATAGCCACGTAAACTTTTCCAAAACTAGTCCTTCCCCTCAACTCCATTGTTTCTTTGACGAATCCTGCTAGTTCTATACTTCCACCCTCGTACGGGACAGGTGTGCGGTCCATAGGTTCCAAAGACCTGTAAGGCTAATTCTCCTGAAATACTTCTTCAGTGATCATATTGATCCTGGCTCCTGAGTCTACCAACAATTTGAGTACTTTGTTTCCCACCGTGACATTGATGTAGGGATCCACACACTCTGACAGATCACCAGTTGCTACCTCCCCTTCACTGACTACCAACACCATATCTTGCAAATCATTTTGAATCTGCTTGTAAGAACATCTTGCCCCTTCTTCACCAGTATCAACAACAACATTGACTGTCTTATAAGAGTTCTTCTTGTAACTCTGACATACTTTGGTGAAGTGCCCAACTTTATTACACATTCTGCAAGTGACAAACTTCGCTGGGCACGTTCTGCCACCTCTACCATGCGCCACATTGCCACACCTAAAACAACAATTAGACTTGTTGAAGAAACTACTCCTCCTGAGTCTACCCAGCTCTTTGTTGTCTTTAGTGACAGCACCTTTATTGCCACTATGATCCCTGGTCTTTACCACATTGACTGTTTCGTTTTTCTCTTCTAACTCCTGGACTGAGATCTGAGATATCTCAATGCTCTTGGCAATACATAATGTCTCCTCTAAGGTGGGATCACCTAAGGACAACAATTTCTGCTGGTTTTGTTAGTACAATGACTGATAAATTGATCACGTACCAGCTGGTCAGTGAAATTCTCAAATGTACATTCTGCCACCAGCCTCCTGAGTGCAGAAATATTTGTGTCAACATTCTCACTAGACAATTGTTTCCTCATGAAAAATTCATGGCGCAAAACCACAATGCTAGGTTGAACAACGAATCTCAGCTCTAGTTTTTTTATTGCTTCCACATACTCATCTATTATTTCACCTTCTGCTCATACTAGATCAGGTAAAGGTTGAAAAATTGAGCGTCCTTAGAATAGGCCTGGGCGAAGTACTACGCTACGCTCGCGTAGTTTGCGAAGTTTGCGCTACTTCGCACAACGCGAATTGCACGTAGCACAGTGCAAACATGCGTAGCGTAGCCTAGCGTAGTGCAGCGGTCATTTTTGCTTGCTCGCGGTCCTCAACGTCAAGTTGACGACCGCGAGCACAACATGACATCCCGGCGAGACTTTTTCCTCGTTCGCGATCAGCAACATCAAGTTGCCGATCGCGAGCGTGAAAATAAACCTCCCAGCGAGATTCTCAACGCGGGGAGGTCAGGTTTCTCATTGCGAGTGGTCGCGTATGCTCGCGACCGCTCGCGATGAGAAACTACCAGTCCGCGTTGAGAAGCTGCCGCTCGAGTAAAAATCTACTCGAGCGGCAGTAAAGACAGCTTGCACTGTGCAAGATGCCGTTTTCAATGATTGCACAGTGCGGACAAGCATCCGGCACTGTGCAATCATTGCGAACAGTGCACTACGCAGTTCGCGTAGTGCTACGCGTAGCTCGCGTAGTGCGAACTGCACTTTGCGTAGCTTCGCGAAGCGTTACTTCGCGAACTACGCCCAGGGTTACCTTAGAACCCAATAGAATGCAGCAAAAGAAACCTTCTATGTTCAGGACAAAATTTCGATGCTCCAATGGCTCCCAAATATGTTTCTAATGCATCCAACCAGTTCTGCCACGATACAGGTGGTTCATCAGGGCTTTCTAGAAAAGGAGGTGGAGGATTCATCAACTGCATGCTTCAAGTGTAACCAAATATAAATGAAATTGTGAAACATTCTGTAGAACTATTGACGCACATGCTGTGAAGAAATGTGGACCAAAAGCAACAGTAAATGCAACCGGACACATTTCGTTAACAGTATGTCTATCACTGGTTGAGTAACCGTTGCGGTTAAATTCCTGTAAGAGTTGACTCTTGTTCAAAATGAAAAAAAAACCTCAACTAATATTCCCCACAAGTGTGTGTATCCCCTTTGTAAGAACGCTCTCCGTGATGAAGATCAAAGATGTGGTATAAACAGGTACACTTTACTAATGACCTTAATAGTGCACAACATTTTTTGGCAAAGCTCGAAAAATTGTGTGCGTGTTACAGACACAGAATCACATATTGCTGAATAATAATGCTTCATAGAGTTGGCAACACGTGTGCAGTGGTATGCATGTCACCACTTTAAAATACCTGAAAGCTTGACTTGGCAGAAACGTATTGCAGGCTCGACACATGAACAAAAGTATGTTAAAGTTTGCAACACACGTATAATGGTGTGCATGTGACCACTTTAACATGCCATAAGGCTTGACTTGTAATAACTGTGTTGGAGCCCTGACTCGCGAACAAAGGTGTGCGTGTCACCACTTCAACATCCTGATCAAAGATGGCCTCTGAACGTGCTCACGCTACACATTGTGAAGAGCATGACAGGAGATGCACTAACTCCCTCGACCGCAATGTTGCGTCACTTGACCTGCAAGGAACAGACCCAGAGTGGAACAAATCATCAACATAGTTACTGGATGGCACAACCAGCTTCGAGAGAGTCACATGCGTAGTATAAAAATGGGTCTTATCTTTCATGAAGACTCTGAAGACTCCTTGCGCTGGTATCAGCCTCTGCCGACTTTGAGGATGCGCCGTAACTGAGGTGGGTTCTTTCACAGCTCTGCCAGCTCATCGGCAGTCAAAATGTGGTATTTCCACCATAATAAAAGACAACTTCGCAGGTAAATGTTGAACTTTTGTTTATTTCTAGCGGAGCTGCCGTGGAGAGCACTGCCAAGCTGCTTCGCCCGGTTTCCAACTGCCATTCACCAACGCATTCCAAGTTCTATGGAACGCTTTGGTTGCAGCACAATACTACAGAAAGGTTACACATGTCCACAGACTGGATAAAAGACCACAAAACATAAACATGATTTGAGCCTAATTTTAAAACAATAAGTTCCATATCAAACTTTTACTTAAAATTAAAATGATGCTACCAAATTGGTACAAAACAACAGGCAAAGACACAGTATGTGTGTGTGTGTATGTGTCTATGTGTGTGTGTTGTGTGTGCGCATGTGTGTGTGATTATTTTCGCTTACTGGAGTGAAAATGTTGCATATCTTTACACTGCCCTTCAACTATGCCCTTTACGTTTATGCAAGCTGTCCTGCTATTCTCTTCTTATGCAGGTGAGTATAGCTTGGGGTTGAACATGGTGATCCAGATTGTATGCTAAGAAAGCCCACAGTCTATATAGCTGTCTCTATCATGGCCGGATGTAGCACTGGTGGTGCCTGGTGCAACAGTTTTCTTTTTTGCAGCCCCCAATGATTTCCTTTCCAAGGATGCCCTACCACATTCCAACAGCAACCCTTGTCACTCCATAGACCCTTTCTCACATGCATTTCATTTGTTTTATAATGCTACTCATACCAGTGTAGGCTGTCAGAGCATTTTACATCGCACACACATTATTACAGGAACAATGAATTTGAGAATTACAGGGTGTAGGAATCATGGCATCCATACTAGTAGGCAGTATATTTTAAGAGAGTTTGGTCTGGAGAAAAACAAACTCAGGGTTTAAAATGTACCAAAGTGGTTGGGATGGGCTTTACTAATAAGAATGTATTTCTACCCAAACTGACCCTTTTTAGCAACATTAGACAATGAAAGACTGGGGAAAAACCATAATGTTCTAACCTGTACCATGCAGTGTGCATGCAGCTCTTTGATGACAGTTCACAGCTCACAGTACTGTATTAGGAATGTAACTTAATGGTTCATAATAAAAGGACCTCTGTGACAAAAACAGTAACCCACTGAGCTATCCACATAAAATACAATTTTCTGATCTGCCTTGCACACGTTCTTTGCACCAGGCTTATTAACCCTCTGCGCTACTTTATTATGAGTGAAGCTGCCATTAGACAAAACTCCAATCTCTCTCCAGCAAGAATATTAATCATTAGAGTTATCTTGACATTTTTATTATTGCCTGAAAGCTTCTGGACCCTCAAGAAACTGTGCAGTAGTGGCTTTAAGCCAGTGAGATAATTCTAAACATTGTGCCCACCCCAGGTCAGAACCAGATGCGGCTGCACCGGTCCGCCGCCCTAAAGCCAGCCCTGGTCTTCTTCTTGTAGATTAAAGGTACCTGAATGGTGTAAGTCAGTCAATCGAGATTGCTTTTTTTCGATGAATGATATCCTTAATACAAAGGGAATTGCTGTTATTATTGTAGTGGGTCTCATATTTACAAACTGAAAAATAAGCACTTTTTGCAGCAATGAAATAGCACTAACCAACAATGTCAATAAAGTCAAAGTACAATATTCTTCATAGCTATCCAAATGTTTAAACCTACCTTCTTAAATAGACAAATGAGAAAGTGCCCATCTGTATTTAAATTGGATACATCTTTTGCATAGCTGACATGAGTTCTGGTGGTGGTGCATCTGGACTATTGTAATTTGATCCAGACTGTCCCAAGCCAAAAAACCTTAAAACCAGATTACAATTATCACAAAAGCAGGTGGCCAGAATGCGCTTGCACCAAAGCATAAGGGGCCATATAAAGCCGCCTCTGTAAGATCTTCATTGGCTAATGGTGGAACCTAAAATAAAATTTATATGTTCTGCATTATGCACAAAGCTGCTGGCAAAAAGCCCTGCCTTATCTTTGACGTCTGGCTCTGAATTACACCATCTAATCTGTTTCCTCCAATCTGAAGCAGCAATGACTGTTCAAAAGACTGAATGGATTCAGATATTTGGGAGCTCAATGCCATGCCAATGACTCTGGAATCCCAACATCTTTATTCCATTTCTAACTATCCCCAATTCTGAAAACTCTTGAAAACAAGTTACTCACTAAAACTTTTGGTTGGACTTCTTCCTCATCACGGGAAGCAACTGCAAAATAGTGGTTCCAGGGCCAGTTCTCTTTGGTGATGCTCTCTTACTCCTACCAACCATTGTCGATTCCTCCCTCACTGAAAGCATCTTCCCAGAAGCCCTCAGTCTTAAAGAACCTATGCTAGATCCTGATGACCTTACCAACTACCAGCCCATCACTCTCCAACTTTTTTATCTGCAAGATCATTGAAAAAGGAGTCTATGTTCAACTCTAAGATCACATCAATGCTAATCATCTCCTGCATGACTACCAGTCTGTCTTCAGATCATCCTACAGCATGGAGACCACAACCTTACACATCTTAGATGATGACCTATTGACCATAGATAAAGACAACCATTGTCTCCTGATATTGCTTGATTTCTCAGCTGCCTTTGACACAGTCGACCATACCAACCTTTATAGGCACCCTTGCGTTTCAAATGAGATTCATTGGCAATATTCTTCACTGGATCTCAGGTACAGTGGAGTGGTGTAGATTGGAGTGGCACAGAGTGGAATAGCACAGAGTGGAGTGGTGTAGAGTGGAGTTGCATCAATGGAATTGCGTAGAATACAGTGTTGTGGAGTGGAGTGATGTACAGTGGAGTGGAATTACCTGCAGTGGCATATAGTGGAGTGGCGTAGAGTGGAGTGACAGAGTGGAGTGGTGTATACTCTACCATAGAATAACTTGGGGCCCGATTCACAAAAGTAATCTGAGACAAAATCCTAACTTTACGACTTTCGGTATTCACAAAAGGCATTTAGGAGTAGTAAAGTTAGGATTTTGTCTTAAGTTTGTCTTAAGTTTTGGTCTTAAGACAAAATCCTAACTTAAGTTAAACTTAAGTTAAACTTAAGTTAAACTTAAGTTAGTATTTTGTCTTAAGTTTTTCTTGAGTTTTGGTCTTAAGACAAAATCCTTACTTAAGTTAAACTTAAGTTAAACATAAGTTAGGATTTTGTCTTAAGACCAAAACTTAAGACAAACTTAAGACAAAATCCTAACATAAATTGAACTTAAGTTTAACTTAAGTTAGGATTTTGTCTTAAGACCAAAACCTAAGACAAGCTTAAGACAAAATTCTAACTTTACTACTCCTGAATGCCTTTTGTGAATACCGAAAGTCGTAAAGTTAGGATTTTGTCTCAGATTACTTTTGTGAATCGGCCATAGAGTGGAGTGGCGTACAGTTGAAAAGCGTAAAGTTGAGTGGTGTACAAGGGAGTGGCATAAAGTGGAGTGGCATAGAGTGCAGTGGGGTAGGATGGAGGGGGTTACAGTTGAGTGGCGTAGAGTGAAGAGGTGTAGAGTGGAGTGGCGTAGAGTGGAGTGGCGTACAGTGGAGTGGCGTACAGTGTAATAGCATACAGTGGAGTAGCATAGAGTGGAGTGGGGTAGAGTGGAGCAGTATACAGTGGAGTGGGGTACAACATAGTGGCATACAGTACTATAACAAAGAGAGAAGTGGTGTAGAGTGGAATAGCGTACAATGGTGTGGTGTACAGTGGAACGGCGTAGAATGTAGTGGCGTAGAGTGGAGTAGCATATAGTGGAGTGGCATACAGTGGAGTGGCATAGAGTGGAGTAGCATAGAGTGGAACGGTGTACCGTGTAATAGCATACAGTGGAGTAGCATAGAGTGGAGTGGCATAGAGTGGAGCAGTGTACAGTGGAGTGAGGTACAACATAGTTTTATACAGTACTATAACAAAGAGTGAAGTGGGGTAGATAGGAATAGTGTATAATGGTGTGGCGTACAGTGGAGTGGCATAGAATGTAGTGGCGTAGAGTGGAGTAGTACATAGCAGAGCGGCATAGAGTGGAGTTGCATAGAGTTGAATTGCATAGAGTGGAGTGTTGAGAGTGAAGTTGTGTACAGAGGAATAGTGTAAAATGGAGCAGCGAAGAGTGCAGTAGTATAGACTGGAGAGGCATAGAGTGGAGTAGCATAGAGTTGAGTGGCATAGAGTGCAGTGGCGTAGAATGGAGTGGGATAGAGTAGAGTGGCATAGAGTGGAGTGGAGTACATTGGAGTGGTGCACAGTTGAATAGTGTCTATTAGAGTGCCGTAGAATAGCATAGAGTGGAGTATCGTACAGTAGAGCTGCACAGAGTGGAACAGGGTAGAGTGAATTGGTATACAGTGCAGTGGTGTAGACTGGAGTGTCGCACACCTGAGCAGCATACAGTGGAATAGCTTATAGTGGAGTGTGGTACAGTGTAGTGGTGTTCAGTAGAGTGTATTAGAGTGGAGAGGTGTATGGTGGAATAGCATCAAGTGGAGTGGCGCAAAGTGGAGTATTGTACACTGGAGAGGAATAGTGTACATTGTAGTGGGTTAGAGTGGACTTGTGTAGAGCAGAGTGGTGTATAGTGTAACAGCATACAGTGGAGTGACTAACATTGGAGCAGTGTACAGTAGAGTGGCACACAGTAAAGTGAGATACAGTGTAGTGGCATACAGTGGAATAGCATAGACTCAAGTGCTGTAGAGTGTAGTGGCGTACAGTGTAGTGGCATAGAGTGGAGTGTTGAAGAGTAGAACACTGTAGAGTGGAGTGTTGTAAACTGGAGTGGGGTAGAGTACAGTGGGGTAGACAGCAGTGGAATACAGTGTAATAGTGCATTGTGGAATGGCGTAGAGTGGAGTGTTGTAGAGTGAAATGGCATACAATGAATTAGCGTAGAGTGAAATGGCATAGAGTGCAGTTGTGTAGAGTGGAGTGGTATACAGTGGAGCAGCATATAGTGGAGTGGTGTAGAGTGGAATAATGTTGAGTGTTACTGGCATGCAGTGTAGTGGGATAGCATAGAGTGTAACAGGGTAGAGTGGAGTGGTGTAGAGTGGAATGGAATGGTGTAGAGTGGAGCGGCATAGAATGGAGTGTTGTACGGTGTAAATGCATACACTAGATGGCAGTAGAGTGGAGTGGCACATAGTGGAGTGGCATAGAGTGGAGTGGTGTACAGTGGAGTGGCGAACAGTGGAATAATATACAGTGCAGTGATGTACACTGAAGTTGCGTACAATGAAGTGGCATACAGTGAAATAGCATAGACTGTAGTGTTGTAGAGTCCAGTTGCATACGTGGAATAGCATACAGTGGAGGGGGGTACAGTGGAGTGGCACACCCTGAAGTGTCATAAAATGGAGTGCTGTAAAGTGTAATAGCATACAGCGTAGTGGTGTAGAGTGGAGTGGCGTAGAGTGGAGTGGGATAGAATGGAGTGGCATACAGTGGATTAGTGTAGAGAGGAGTGAGTAGAGTGGAGTGACATACAGTGTAATAGTGTAAAGTGGAGTGGCATAGAGTGGAGTGGCTTACAGTGGAGTGTGGTAATTGAAACAGACAGAGTGTGAAAGTGTGTAAATGGATGTAGATATAATCCGGCAGAAAAATACATTATTAAGCATTAATGGTAATATTTGGTAGTATGCGTGTATCGTGTAAGTAGGGTTAAAGATATACGTTTTAAAATTCTTAGTTATATATTGTGCTGCGGTATACCATGGTATGTTTGCGGTATACCGCAATACATGCGCATCATAAGGCAGTATGTGATTGCCTAATGGCTGTGTTTATCAAACATAAAACGTAGCCATTTTGTTTTCAGCACTGTTTGGCAGTGTTCTGCGTTCTTCGTTTTGCTGCATTTTGGTTTAGGGTCTTAGATATGGGTAAGTAGCAAGTTTTATTGTTGTTCCCCACCCACTAACACTTTGTTAAAGTGTTAATAGGTTGAGAAATGTATTTATATTTTTCTTTATAATTTTACAGCAGTTTAGGGAGAACTGTGCATTTAACAAAAATAAAATAAATGTAAGCAGTGCGGGTATTTGTAAGTATGACTGCTGTACTCCGTAGTCTTTTTTGTGAAGATTTAAACATGTTAAAAATAGAAAATGCACTGTAGTAGATTATATTTGTAAAATATAGGGTAGCACAGTGTATTTTTTATTTTTTAACATAGTTATATATATTTTAATTTATTAAGTATTATGGTAATCCATACATTTTTTAAAAATATGTAGAAACTTGGGCGGAGGATCACTCGATCATTAGCGATGTACAATACGGCTTTCACAAGGGCCTGGGCACAGTGGAACAGTGCCTTAACTTAACTATCTTGCTAGGCAAATACACTAAGGCAAAAAGGGGCAGGTTATTCCTGGCATTCGTTGATTTAACTGCGGCGATTGACTGCGTTATTCACGATAAGCTGTGGAAGATTTTAGAGGGGATGGGGGTGGACGTTTTATTAATATCCTTCTTGAGGCAGCTTTATTCAGGGGCAAAGGCGAGGGTCCGTTATGGGGTTGGGGGGGAGTGCACAAAATATTTTAGAGTAATGAGAGGAGTGAGACAAGGTTGTGTCTGGGCACCTTTCCTTTTTACGTTATATATAAATGACTTAGGAAACGTACTGGTGCAAGAGTGTCAGGACCTACCGTTAGCAGATAAACGTCCCATACCCGCACTTATGTACGCGGATGATGCGGTCCTTATGGCACGCACACCGTTGGGCCTTCAAAGGGTAGTCTCCAGATTTGCTAATTTTATGTCTAATTTGGGTCTTACTATTAATACCTCAAAGACATTTGTAATGAAGTGTGGGGCAGGTAGTAATAAGAGTAGAGCCTTCTTTATTGACGCGAAGCGGATTGAATGCTCAAGAACTTTTTCTTATCTCAGGATTCTGTTTGACCGAATGGGGACCTGGTCCCAGGCAGTCAAGGCAAGGAGGTTGCTGTTTGTTAAGGCACTGACTGCTTTATCAAATTTCAGTAGAAAATTGGGTAGATGGCCTCCGTTAGAATTGCTACAAATATATAAGGCAAAATGTGTAGCAATTGCCTCTTATGGCGTGGGTATTTGGGGATATGCCGATGTGAACTCCCTACAGATCGCTGAAAATATGTTTTTCAGGTTCTTGCTGGACGTCCCAGACAGTACCTCCACTTATATCTGCCATACGGAACTGGGTATGCCATATCTAGTGGATACTATAAAAATTCAGCCAGTTCTCCTGTGGCACAGGATCTGGACCTCTAACAAGACGGTACTTAACCGCCATATTCTGAATGATAGCCGAGGGCTAGATGGGGCTATGCATATTAGGTGGCTAGAGTATGTTAAGAATTTTCTATCGAACTTAGGCCACCCAGAATATTATAACGATCCCAATACCATGTGTACTGTGACTACAAAAGATCTTAAAGGTAGTTGTCTGCGCTTTTTGGATGAAATCAGAACTACTACCGAAATGAATAAATCAACTGTTCAAGCGCACCATCTTACCCTGACTACTTTTAAAATACAGCCATATATAAGGATGATTACAGGCGACTATGATAGATTCTTGTTAATGCGCTTCAGACTGGGCATCTTACATAGATCAATAAGCTTCCCAGAATTGAATGATTGGTCGAGATTGTTGAGTAAATGTCCTTGTGATGACGTATCTGTACAGTCGACCCTGCATGTATTATTCTTTTGTCAATTTTATTCTGCCCAGAGAAGGAGGTGGACTCTCCCGGTATTAAGATCACTTGGGCTGAGACAATGCCGCCCTGCACTCCTGGTCTTACAATCCTTAGAAAAAGAACTTGTTATTGCTTCCGTTATTGTTTTTAAAAATTTTTTTTTTAAATGTAGAAAATCTATTATGATGTGAGTTCATTCCAAGTATGATTAGGTGATCGGTTTTATTCTTTTGTGTAATCATGTCACGATTGTATTTTATTAATTTTTATGGATTGATAATCATGCTGAAATTTTATTGTGTTTTTATGATTATCTTAAACAAGTAATCGAATAAAGCTTGATTGAATTGAATTGACTTGAATAGAAACTTATAAAAAAAATTCTCTACCAATCACCACTTTAATAAAGCAATAATAGGTAGGGGAAACATATCAAACCTAATACTAACCTCTATCAAAGGGTGAAATGCAGAACACAGCCAAAGTGGGATCTTCCTGCACAAGAACAATCCTGAGAGGTGTTTTTCTCTTTCCATGTGTGCTGCAGAATGCAGTACACATGGAAAGAGGACTAAATGAGGAGAAATAAAGTTATTTCTCCGTGTTACGCCTCACCTTGGGAGGCATAAGGTTTTGGCGCTTCTGCAGGTTTAAATGTTCTTGTAAATCTGGGAAGGGGCAAAATCCATGGGTGTTGCATGGGAATACCCCCGAAAAGCGAATGGAACGCCTCCTGAGTGCAGAGTAAGGCAAAGCAGTGGTCTGCACTGCCTTGCCTTACTCCATATCTATGTGGCCATTCAAAGCCATGTAAAGTGGCTTTGCATAGGCTCATAGATGATTTTAGGGTTTGCGCCGACAGAGAGTCACAAAAAGTGACGCACCGGTGGTGCAAGGGACTCATAAATATCTCCCTAAGTTATTAGTGACCAAATGTCAGAGGACTTCTTATTTCTAGGGATTCTAATTACAATTACAGAGTGGCTAATGCCTCTCTGTGAGATATATATATATTCACTGAAAAAAACACAGGTTAGAGGGACTTTATAGGTAGTCTGACATTTCACTCGTACAAAACCAGAGAAATTCAGCCATTATAGTTAGCTGAGTTAACTATAACTCGCGTCCCCGCAATGCACTGCTGATGACGTCACATATCACATCACTAATACCCATGATACAAACTCCAAATTCAGTATTAGAACACCTATTCTCCTTGTGCAGTTACACCATCAAAAGTACCTCCTTAATATTCCTCATTCTATTATCAGCACATACGAGAACATACTCTTATTCAATGAATAAATAAAATAAAAGAAAAAGCCTTTAGGAACTAATAAAGGAACATTGATGCATTTAAATAATGCTGTCTATCCTACACATTCTTTCAATTCTCTACTTATCCAAAAAATAAAATAAAAAAATCTCCAAGTAAACAATAACTCATTTTGATGTCGGGTGGACCCCCACCGACAGGCCACCGGTGGCGGGCGGTCTGCCTGACATCCAGGGCACTGGTCCGACCGCCAGATTACAATATCGGCGGTCAGAGCGATGATGTCGGGGGGAAAGACCACCTCCTCCGATAGGCCCACGGAGCCGTTGGGCGGTGGTCAGACTCCTATCCCTAACATGAGGGCGGTGCCTGCGCAGGCACCACCATAGGGATTAGGATGTCCCTTTCCTACTGCCTTTTCATGGTGGTCCCACTGCCATGGAAAGGCAGCCGGAAAGGGACTTTGGGGGCCCCAAGCAGGGGCCCTGTCCCCCATGGGGCACTGCTAAGCGGCCAGGGGCACATGTGGTGCCCCCAAACATCCTTGCACCGTGTGCCAGGCACCACATGGTGCATGGATGTTTGAAAAATGCCTTTTTCTACTGTGTCTTGAGCTGCAGGCCTTTTCCAGGCTGCAGCACAAGCCACAGTATAAAAAGGCAGTTTCCTACCGCCTACACAGTGTTCTTATCGAAATATGGTGGGTGCGACTGCTGACTCCTTGTCGGCTGGTCTCATTTCCGCTGCAATGGCAGTCGGACACTCGTCTGACCGCAATCGTAATGAGGCCCTAAATATTAATAATATTACTTCCAGAAATAGAAACGAACTCCCATTTTTGTCTATAGACCCTCTACCAATATGCTGAGTTCTTCCCTGCTCATAAAATGAACCAAGAGATTTATGTGCTATTATGTTTAACATTATTATTATTGCGATTACGTTGAGTAGTATTTTTTGTTTTTTAAACAGCCCTGAACAGGCACCTGTGCCATGAAACGCGTGTTGGCTGTAATCGTACATCTTATTAAATTCAACACTTGGATTCTGTGATTATATGTGTCCATACAGACAGAAGGCTTTATAATTTGGTTGAAAAGTGGAATAAATGTCCTTATCTGTTGACCTACAGATCAACTGTGATGGACATTGAATTCTTTTCCCAGATCAATAGGTTTATTATTTTATAGAGTTACATCCCTGTTGGGTACCAGCTTCTGGGATGTGTGCCAGGCTCATTCGGTACCTGAATCTCTTTACATGTATGTGTAAATATATATATATACAGATATATCTATATATATATATATATATATATATATATATATAATCCCTTTACGCTGCTGATTCCTTCGCCTGCTTGCGACGGCAGCCCTGACGGGTTGGCAAACCCCAAATTACAGAACAGTCTTTATCCTCGTCACTTGAAAAAGACAGCCAGGGCACAAATTTCATAAAGTGTGAACCTTTTAATTTAAGGCAAAAAGAAAATCTCCCGACGCGTTTCGAAGCACACCTTCTTGGTCACGGAATTCTGCCCTGGCTTTCTTTTTCAAGTGACGAGGATAAAGACTGTTGTTTAATATATCTATATTTGGGGACGTGCTCCATCTATGAGCTCAAGCTTGGTCAAGAGCAGTCCTGAAACAACAGACCAGCATACTTGGCTGATGCAACGCAACGGCTTTGTTAAATGCAAGAGCTGTAAAGCGTGCCAGTATGGAATCAACAAAACAACATATAAAACTCCATTCAGTAAAAGGGAACATAAAATCAACAAACCCCTACACTGCAAAACTGACCATGCTATATATGTGCTGGAATGCTCCGGCAACTTAAAATATGTAGGAAGCACCAAGCTGCCGGCAAACAAAAGAATCTTGCAGCACATACGTGCCATTACTAATCAGGATCCAACATATCCAGTGGCACGCCATTTTAAAGAAATACACAAAAATAATCTGGATCATCTAACATACTACCTAATAGATGCTGTACCAATCAATAGGCGGGGAGGGGACAGAGAGGGAACCCTCAGGATATTGGAGACTAGATACATCTTAAATCTTCATTGTAAATTTCCGGGGGCCTCAATACAACAGAGGACCTGTTCACTTGCCTCCATTAGTAAAAGGATCAATCATCTTCCTCTAAATAGTTCAGAGATCTCAAGATTATAGTATGTTATTTGGGACAGCAACTAGGCAGTAAAATATCCTTGTGTCAAAATCCCCTGTATTAAGACTTCGCAGGTTTTCCATACATAGAGAGTTAAAACATACTAATAACTCATATGCAAGTGGGTTATTGGGGGATTTTAGAAGAACTAGTTTGAAAGGCTCACACATTTAAAAAGCATCTGATTTGAGACACACACGGATAGAACATACTTATAATTCTTAACGTTACAGTAGGAAGCTGACAATCCTACCTGAACCACGAATACAGTGGTTTTTAAATAAATTTTAGCACAGTTGCACTTTATGAATAATACGGGTCACCACCACTTAATGGTATGTGTTGCACTGATCAATATTGCACTAGCACTTTTAGTTTTCTTTAACAGTAGACAGGACTGATAAATCAACAACTAGAGAGGTACGACAAACTAATGATATGTATATAATAGTGGCCGGATACCAGTGGTATGAACTACAGGGGTGCAATAACGCATTATGCAATGATTTCGAAAAAAATGCACCCTCTACAAAAAATTAAGGGAAACTGTTTTTACGATATTTATTGTTCTTACAGTATTTATTGCTTGAACATATATTTATTAGTTTGATGTACATGTCTATATATTTATATATGGATATTGCTTGTTCTCATTGAAATTATCAAATTTTAATTTCAAATTGCTGCTGACCGTCAACCATTATGTGTATGGTCAACAAATAAAGACACTTTTGTGGTATTTCTTCCATGTCTATGCCTAGTCACTGTTTACTTTATGCACACGTCACTTTAAAAAGGGGAAAAGACTATGGCGGCGTTGTCATGTGATCAAGGTCCGGCTGGACCGAAACGCGTTATGGCCGACAAATAAAGAAGGAACTTTTTGCACTAACCTTGTGGTCCTCGCCTGCTTCCAACAAAGGATTTCAAGTTAAAGCAAGCTGAGAATCTGGATATTAAGACCGGAGTGGCTCCTGCCAGTCGAACACAGACCCCCACTCACGAAGAGGCGATGAAAAAACAAGAAGCTATTTTTCCGGTGTGGCACCGGAAACAGACCCTTATCCGGAAGGATTTTTCATCGTCAGCCCCCACACCACCAAAGATCGTACTGCCTGATCAGAGTCGGCGTATTACGAGTCGGAGGACATGCTAGACGCAGACAAAACGAGAAAGATAGGATCAGTGTGCTGAAAGTGGGGAGAGTGGTGTGCATGTAAGGAGCGAAGAATGTACACTGATAGACCTCCTCTTCACAGCTCCATTACAGTTATTTAAGAAAAGTATTGACCAAAATGTCGGCCGACACGCTGCAAGACCGGGAGGCGGCAGCTTCCGAAATGTTCAGTAATAACCCCTCAAACGATGCAAGTACAAATTTAACCAAAACCAACGTGAGCGTTGCCAATAACAGTATAAAAGACAAAATGGGGACTTTGGAGAAACTAATGCGAGCAGAGCAAGGGAAATGGTGGGAATTCAGATCCCTGCAAAGATATCTTGATGTAGGGCGGATCCCTAGAGGATTGAGAATTCTCATCGCGCCCAGTTAAGAAAAGCCCAACCCAGCCATGATGCGCAACTGGGCAGAATGCAACCTGGACTCTTCTAAAAAATTTGTGGAAATTCTTGTTAAATATGCTGAATCAGACAGGGCATATTTACAGGAACAAATCGATAAAATAAATGAAGAGATAAACCAATTGGGCAAAAGTGACGAAATAACCAAACTTCGTGAAGAGATGACAATAAGACTACGTAAAGAAGAAGATAAAATAAAAGAACGCAAGGCGTTCAAATTCCACAGAGACAGAGTGGATTATGAGACCGGACGCATCTTTACTTTTCCAAAAAATACGACGCCATGAAAATTTCAAAAACCAAAACGAGAAATGAACCAGCACCAATTGCCCCATCAAGCCGAGAGGGCTACAGCAACACCTCGAATTCAGACTTAAGTTCGGCATTAGAGAGTGAAGCGGAACCAGATACTCGGCAATTAAATGCTGGTGGGGCACAATCCAAGTTATCTCTAGCTGAAGAGCTAGATTTTTTGTGTCAAGACCGGCGGCAGACTCTCCGCCCAAGAACACAAAGGAGCAATCCAGGAAGAGGCAAAACCACAAACGTAGGCAGAGGCGAAAAGCGGGAAGAAAATCCAACTGCCAACAAGAAACGCGGGAGAGGGCGATGGAACCGCAAATAATGGATGATGAAGAAACTACAAAAACAGTAATCAATCTGACCGACATCAATTTAAACAATGCAGAAAAACAACTACTCGCATTGGGTCTCTCCTACTGCCCAGAATCTAATTTCAATTACGCCAATACCAGAATGGATGTCTATCGATTTGTGCGCAAACTCAATTTGAAAAAATTTCATGCCTTACAATAACAAAATACAAGATCAGGAACTGAGAGCCAAGGACAAATTGGCTCCCCTCCAGGAAATTTGACAACCTCAGACATTAGCTTGCTGGAAACTTTAAGAGAATTACAGGAAGAAAATAGTAACGCCAGTAGTCAAGGAGACTCCCAACCCACAGGGGGTCACCATCAAGAAATTAGCCATGATACTGAGGCACTAAAGATGGGCAAAAGAAAGACACCGTTCAAAAGAAAATCTACTTTCAATCGGATAGCACCTAGAGATGCGATTGACATTTTTAGTGAACATGTGACAGCTGAGATGAAGAAGTTAAACTACCAAGTACAAAATGCCAAATATAAAATTGATAAAAGAAATTTACAATACAATCAATTGATGACAAAACTGCGAAAAAACTATCAAATCGTCATCAGAAACTCAGACAAGGGAGGAAATATAGTCTTATGGGCAAGAAAAGACTATATTAAAGAAGCTTTGTCCCAACTAAATGATTGAACTTGCTACAGGACCAGCAATGTTTTGGCACTAAGAACGATCTACAACGAATTTTTCAGTAAACTATTGGCATGGAAATCTGTGGGACTTATCACCACAGACGAATATAAATTCATCAAAAAGAAAATCCCACATTCCCCAACATATACTTCATACCCAAGATTCACAAAAATGCGCAACAACCACCAGCCAGGCCTATTATATCGGCACAAAACAGTCTTTTGGAAAATGCCTCACAATATATTGACTACTATTTACAGGGTTATGTACAGATGTTGCCATCTTATATAGGAGATACTAGTGACTTAATCTCCAAATTAAAAGTGTTTGTGTGGAAAAAGACTATTTACTATTACTAGATGTGGTGTCTTTGTACACCAGCATAAACCACAAGGATGGAATACGAGCACTTGAATATTATCTGGGGAAAAATACGACAACATTGACCCCACACAGTGTGATGCTAGTCAACACGGTCAACTTTTGCTTAAACAATAACATTTTCATGTTTGACAAAACATATTATCAGCAAATGCGTGGTGTTGCCATGGGGGCCAGCTTCTCCCCCAGCTACGCGTGTCTACACATGGGCTGGTGGTAGGAGTTGGTCTTGGGCAACACACACAAAATCTATATGGAAAAGAATGTCAAACTGTTATTACGCTTCATTGATGATTTGTTCATTGTGTGGGACGGAGCCTCTCTCGGAAGCCACAGAGTTTGTTTCAGCGATTAATAGCAATAATATCAACTTAAGCTTCACATCAGTCATCAGTGATAGAAGGGTTCATTTTTTAGATGTAGAAGTATATGTAGAGAACAACAAAATAGAAACACGAATATTCCGCAAGGAAACGGCAGGTAACTCAGTGCTTCGCTGTTGTAGCTTCCACCCCAGACACTTAATCAAAAGCATTCCCTACGGGGAAATGCTAAGAATAAAAAGAGTGTGCAGTAACCCTAAAGATTTACAAATAGCGCAGCAAGCGAATTAAAGGAGATTCTTGGATCGAAAGACAATTGATGCGGCCATAAATAAAACTATTGGCCTGGAGAGATCCAATCTTCTAATAGCCAAAGACAAAAACAGTAGTCAAAAAGAAAACCCCTTGAAGTTGAGACTAATTTTAGCATACAATAAACAAGACAAAATAATCAGAAATATCATGAGACACAATTGGCCTATTGTACAAAGTGATCCAGTTATAGGGGCGACACTACCACAGAATTTGGGGATCACATACAGACATGCCCCGTCTATGAGCTCAAGCTTGGTCAAGAGCAGTCCTGAAACAACAGACCAGCATAATTGGCTGATGCAACGCAATGGCTTTGTTAAATGCAAGAACTGTAAAATGTGCCAGTATGGAAGCAACAAAACAACATATAAAACTCCATTCAGTGAAAGGGAACATAAAATCAACAAACCCTACACTGCAAAACTGACCATGCTCTATATGTGCTGGAATGCTCCGGCAACTTAAAATATGTAGGAAGCACCAAGCTGCCGGCAAACAAAAGAATCTTGCAGCACATACGTGCCATTACTAATCAGGATCCAACGTATCCAGTGGCACGCCATTTTAAAGAAATACACAAAAATAATCTGGATCATCTAACATACTACCTAATAGATGCTGTACCAATCAATAGGCAGGGAGGGGACAGAGAGGGAACCCTCAGGGAATTGGAGACTAGATACATCTTAAATCTTGATTGTAAATTTCCGGGGGGCCTCAATACAACAGAAGACCTGTTCACTTGCCTCCATTAGTAAAAGGATCAATCATCTTCCTCTAAATATTTTAGAGATCTCAAGATTATAGTATGCTATTTGGGACAGCAACTAGGCAGTAAAATATCCTTGTGTCAACATCCCCTGTAGCAAGACTTTGCAGGTTTTCCATACTTAGAGAGTTAAAACATACTAATACTCATATGCAAGTGGGTTATTGGGGGATTTTAGAAGAACAAGTTTGAAAGGCTCACACATTTAAAAAGCATCTGATTTGAGACACACACGGATAGAACATACTTATAATTCTTAACTTTACAGTAGGAAGCTGCCAATCCTACCTGAACCACGAATACAGTGGTTTTTTAATAAATTTTAGCACAGTTGCACTTTAAGAATAATACGGGTCACCACCACTTAATGGTATGTGTTGCACTGATCAATATTGCACTAGCACTTTATTTTAGGGTTTTTTACAGTAGACAGGACTGATAAACCACAACTAGAGAGGTACGACAAACTAATGATATGTATTAATAGAGGCCGGATACTAGTGGTATGAGCTACAGGGGTGCAATAAAGCATTATGCAATGATCTACAAAATGCACCTCAACAAAAATAAGGAAACTGTTTTTACGATATTTATTGTTCTTACAGTATTTATTGCTTGAACATATATTTATTAGTTTGATGTACATGTCTATATATTTATATATGGATATTGCTTGTACTCATTGAAACTATCAAATTTTAATTTCAAATTGCTGCTGACCGTCAACCATTGAGTATATGGTCAACACATATAGACACTTTAGTGGTATTTCTTCCATGTCTATGCCTAATCACTCTTTACTTTATGCACACGTCTCTTTAAAAAGGGGAAAAGACTATGGCGGCGTTGTCATGTGATCAAGGTTCGGCTGGACCGAAACGCGTTATAGCTGGCAAATAAAGAAGGAACTTTTTGCACCAACCTTGTGGTCCGCGCCTGCTTCCAGCAAAGGATTTCAAGTTAAGTTAAAGCAAGCGGAGAATCTGGATATATATATATATATATATTACCTACTGGCGGTCGCCTGTAGGTAGTTATAGTTAGAACCTAGTTTCCATAGGAAAAGCGTTTTTTGATTTGCCAATAACTTTGGCGCAGTTTGACGAATCTTCACGAAATTTTCAAAACTAATTTTTGTCTTGAAAGTTTCGGGGTGATTCGTCAAGGGGGTACCAAGAAAAAAGGGGGGTCCCAAAACGTGTTTTCTCCATGTTAATTTCCATAGGAAACTTTAGACACGGTTACAGCCTGAACTGCTGAACGGAATTACACCAAATTTGGCAGAGAGATAGCTCTTGGTCCAGAAAGCACACTTTTTTTTTAAATGGTGTAAATCCGTTCAGTAGTTTTTGAGATATTTTGAGCCCCCCCAGCACGAGCTTGCCTCTGATTGGCTGACAACACTTCAAACCAGGAAGTGTTGGCAGCCATTTTGTGCCTCGGACCGAGGAAGAGGGAAAAAGGTGACAGAAACATTAAAAAACAAAAAAAGGAGGCAGGGTAGGAACACCCTGACCCCACAGGCCTGCTCAGGGGGTCCCACAGGGACCCCAGGCCCAAAAAAAGCATTTTTTTTTTTACATTTTTGGCCGAGTCGCGCTAGGTGCCCGAACCATGTCGAAAATGAAAACAAAAATGAAGCGCGGGCTCCTGCGCTTTGTTTTTAAAACCCCCGGGTGGGCCAGGTCCCGGGGTCAATCCTCAATTCTGTAGCGGGGGCCCACGTGGGTCCCCGCAGCCCCGGGGACCACCACCTTCCCGGGGCTTTATAATTTATTCGTGGGGGCACACGGCCCCCCGCAGCCCCGGGGACCGCCACCTCCCTGGGGCTTTATTATAATAGGGTGGGGGGCCTCACGGGCCCCCCCAAGCCCCGGGACCGCCACCTCCCGGGGCGTTATTGAAAAACGATCGGGGGCCTCACGGGCCCCCCCAAGCCCTGGGGACCGCCACCTCCCCGGGGCTAAAATAAATATTGTGTGTGGGGGGCTCAAGCACCCCCACACTGCCCCGGGGACCACCACCTCCCAGGGGCACTGTTTATTCAAATTCGGGGGTCCGTTACGGACCGCCGGCCCCGGGGACCACCATTTCCCTGGGGCTTTACAAATGATGGGAGGGGGGCCGCGTGGCCCCCCTCCAGGAACCCTTGATGGCCCTGGGGACCGCCACCCCCCCGGGGCCAGCTCCTGCAATGTCCCGGGGTGCCCACCCCTGGGACATTGCTGTTTGCTATGGCATAGCAAACTCTGCTTTGGTTTTTGGACGCGAGAGCAGGAAACCTGCTCTCACGTCCAAAAATTAAAGCAGATCGCTTTTGCACAAGGGGAGCTGCATGTCAGCAGCTCCCCTTGTGCAAAATCAATGCCGGCTCCCGCAGGAGGCGGGGAGCCGGCTGGGACTGTGGGGGCATTGGGGCTCCCCCCATGGTCCCCAATGGTGAGGCCAGGCCCTGGGGGATGGGGTCCCTGGGGCCAGAAGTGGCCCGGGAGGGGGGCAACACGGCCCCCCTCCCATTAGTTAAAATAAAAAAAAAATAAAAAACAGAAAGGCCGGCCCCGGGGGATGAGGTCCCCGGGGCCATAATTTGCCCGAGGAGGGGGGCCACGCGGTCCCCCTCCAAATATAAATAAATAAAAAACAAACAAGTCTGGCCATGCCCCGGGGGATGGGGTCCCTGGGCCAAAATTGACCTTGGGAGGGGGGCCACGGGCCCCCTTCCGTTTAAAAAAAAAAAAAAAAAATTATAGAAAGGGGTCAGGCCCTGGGGGATGGGGTCCCCAGGGCCCCAAAAATGCTAAAAGAAGGGGGGCCACACAGCCCCCTTCTAAAAAAAAATTTTTAAACAAAAGCCGGCATCTCGCTGGAGGCCCCGGCCACTCCCTGCACCACTCTGCAAACGGGCCCCCTGGCGCATTGTAAGTTGGGGAATTAATTCCCCTTGAATACTGAGGGTCCCTGGGGGCCAACTAGCCCACCAGGTACCTCCAGTAAGCGCCACAGAGCTGGTTGCAGAGAGGTGGTCCGAGGCCATGCCCCTTTTTACACTGCTGGTGGGGCAATGAGGTCCTCTTGTATCCTGAGTACCTCAGGACACAAGTGGACTTCATCCTCCGAGCAGCAGTGTGCCAGGACCGTGGCCTCGGACCTCCTCTCTGCAATCCAGCTCTGTGGCGCTTACTGGAGATACCTGGTGGGCTAGTTGGCCCCCAGGGACCCTCAGTATTCAAGGGGAATTAACTTAACCAACTTACAACGCACCAGGGAGCGCGTTTGCAGAGTGGTGGAGAAAGGGGGCGTGGCCTGCTATGAGAAGTTAGCAATCCTGCTGTGTGGGACTTACTGGAGGTAATAGGAGGGGTAGCTGGCCCCCAAGGTTGACGTTGGGGGCTAACTACCCCTACTGTTACCTCCAGTAAATCCCACACTGTGGGATTGCTAAGAGGTGTTCGGAGGCCACGCTCACCTTTCTCCACCACTCTGCAAACGTGACTGCTATGTTATAGTTAGAAATTAGCATTTAAAAAACCTTAGAAATTCACAGAAAAAAACCATAGGTTTCAGGGACATTATAGTTAGAAATTAGCATTTAAAAACCTAAGAAATTCACTGAAAAAAACATAGGTTTCAGGGACGTTATAGTTAGTTGGACATTTCACTTGTATAAAACCAGAGAAATTCGGCTGTTATAGTTAGTAGAGCAAACTATAACTCGCGCCCCCGCAATGCACTGCTGATGACGTGACATATTACATCACTCATGACATGCTCAGTGACATCTCAAATGACATCACTGATGACATCATCCACATGTTCATCTGATGCACCTCCTCACACCCTAATAAAACCTTTCATTCACCCACTCTAAAATACAGACTACCAATATCGAAACCATAGACACACCAATAGCAGTTAGTACATACCCGCTCAGTTATTCATACGTCTACACACACATCCACCCACTAACCCATACAGTCACTCATACACGCAGTCATTCATCAATACAGCCACAGATATATCCACTCATACACCCATATAGACACTCACACACTGCCACTCACCCAAAGAGTTACTCAAAAACCTAGTCAGTCACCCAAAGAATTAATTACACTGCCATTTACTCACCTATACAGTTATACACACACCACGTCACTTATTCATACAGATATGTACTGTCGTCAACAATTACCTACATAAGCACACACTTATCCATGCAGCCACTGTCACAATCACTCACTGTCACATATACTCACTTATATACTCCAACACTCACAAATACTGCCTTTCACATATGTAGTTACTTACACATATACCACTAACACATCCATTCACTCACCAACACAGCTATACGTACACTCACTCACCCATACACTCCCTAACACACGCACTCATAAACGCATACACCCAGTGAATCACCCACTCACACATCCATGCAGGGAGTCACACACCCCCCCACCCAGACAGACACTCGGGCACCAATACAGGTTCTCAGACAACCAATCATTCTTCAATATACCTTGGCATATATAGATATAACATTCTTGAACTTTTTAGAAACACTCAGTCACTGGATGATGTCATCAGTGATGTCATTTGAGATGTTATCAGTGATGTCATCAGTGATGTCACTGAGCATGTCATGAGTGATGTAATATGTCACGTCATCAGCAGTGCTTTGCGGGGACGCGAGTTATAGTTAGCTCTACTAGCTATAACAGCCGAATTTCTCTGGTTTTATACAAGTGAAATGTCCAACTAACTATAACGTCCCTGAAACCTATAGTTTTTTCAGTGAATTTCTAAGGTTTTTAAATGCTAATTTCTAACTATAACGTCCCTGAAACCTATGGTTTTTCAGTGAATATATATATATATATATATATATAAACATCACTGATGGCATCTGAAATAACTTCATTTATTACACCACTGTGCATGCCAGGCGTGCGCGAGTTCGAGTTATAATTATGTCATGGCATGATTTATAGTTACTTCAGGTAATTATGACTATTGAATTTCAGTCAAGTACATAACAAAGGGGTATACCCAATCACAGTTGGAAATGGGCTAATATTGATACATGAAACAAAATTCCAACTGCCAATAATCATGAGGGTGCAACAGAACCCCGATATTTACAAGACCCCAACTCAATAACTCAAAATGACCAAGTTGAACTTGGTTATCGATACACAGTTTATGTAGACATGTATCATTCCAATTACAGTACATGATATAGCATAGTGATAATGTGACATAAAGTGCTTAAGGGTGTGCGCGTGAAGTGAAAGAATAGTGAGGAAAGAACATAAAGGTATAAGTCCTATACAATATTTACAATGTTAAAAGATATGACCTGTCTAGCAAAGTACATGAAAAATGAGTAATGAGGCCAACAAGTAGTGGAAGTGTAATTCAGTAATGAGCTTATCCACCACTAGGCTCAGATGTATATAGTACAGGTCGCTTTAGCACGAAAAAAGTCGACGTTTTGACCCCATGTGGACAAGGTAGTTCAATCCCTTCTGCGGGGTCTTCCTCAGGACCGATAGAATGGGCAACCTAGACACTGTAGGATGTACAGTGTAAGATAGTGGAAGGTGTGGGCTAAGTAGCTCCAAGAACGAACAGAGAGGGACGTCAGCAGGGTCTACAATCACAACTTCATCGTCATTAAAGGCAATCCAACAATTCAAGGCTTAGTCTTGATGAGATAATCAGTGAGTATCATAAATGGATTTATTCAAGTCCTTCAGCTGAGCTGCTGAGCAAGGAGTAAATAAGAGTCGACTTGATTAAATCCATTTACATCCAAAACAGCTTGTTATAACTTATATTCAACCTTAGTTCTTATTGAAAAAAATAAATATATATAATAATACATGTATACATATATATATATATATATATATATATATATATATATATATCAAACACAAACACACTCCTTCTGGACTGCATGGGACCCTTGGAGAGTGGCGCGCACGCCGGCGGAGCACACCGGCTGTCTTAATCCTTCCGTACAACTCACAATTCCGCGCGCTCTCAGAAAAGGAGGACTCTGTGGTCGTAGTGTCCACTGCTGTGTTTATTCACAACGCGTTTCGCTTTCCCTGAAAGCTTGATCACGTGAACCGTGCAACCAATGCGGGCAACAATTATAGAGAGTCAATGGCAACGAAAATAAACAACGGACATACATATGAATGGCGGCAGCCATCTTGGAATGGTTAGAAACTAAGTAATGCATTCATGTTGTAATACACACAAGGATGGTAGATGTATCAGACAGTCAATTGTAAAATACAAATTACAAAACGATTTGCCCAGTCACTAGTGACAGAGATCGAAATTAGACATGCTAATGGTTAGCGGCAAAATGCACAACTATGTGAGACATTTATAGGTAGTCCAATAAAGTTACAAGTGAAATAGGCTACTCCGCACCCAGTCTTCTACAATACAGAGCAGCTGTGCCTATAGTCCTCTAATCAAAATAATGCTTGATACATCTCTCTACCAGCTGTAAATTATGTATATAACCGTGTCTGTAAAACCTCCTACTGATAAGGTATCAGATGTGCGATATGTGCGTTAACATGGAGATGTCCGCCACAAAACTTATACCCAAGCTCGACCAGTGCCAAATGTGGGATAATGAAAGTATCAACAATAAGATGGATCCCCAAGTGGGAGATGTCGTCATCCGTATAGACAACACTCAAGTCGGCCAAGCAGTGTCGTCGTACATTGTCAATAAAGTTACAAAGTTGTGAGCACAATACACTGCTCAACACGCAGTCTTCTACGATGCAGAATGGCTGTGCCTGTGCTCACCTGTGTAGCGCGTAAGCATACAGACACGTGGTGGACCCAAAAAAAGATATATATATGTACCTTCAGAACAACAGCTGCGTAAAAACATGTGTGCCCTCCTGTATCAGACTGGTTATAAATGAAATACAGCAACATCATATGCAGTTCTCTTATGTGTATATGGGCAAGTGCCCAATATATATCTCATACAAGTACGCAAGTCCAATTGGAACACCATCATAGCCACAAACTCAAAAAAACGTTACCGACATACTTCAATGTGACAATGTGCTCATGAAGAGAAAAAAGGGTAGGTGGCCCGTGCTGGTGAATACTGGTGAATGGGCCCCTTCCTTTCCTCCTGTGAACAAAACAAAAGAACAAAGTGATTAAAACCAGGATCATCTGTCCTATAATATTAACATAATATACCATCTACTCAAAACCTTACATTTCATAAAACTTGCTCAAAATACCAAAGCTTAAAAAGTCATTATTATGGAAGAAAGATTTGACGGAAATAATGAGAAAAAAAGTATACAAAAGAAATGAGGAGAAAAAATATATATATACGAGAGAGAATGGGGGAAAGGCGAGGGGGGAGGGGGGGAGGGGGGAGGGAAAGGGGGGGGAGACAGAATGATCTAATTTTATGAGAGGCGGAACAACTAACAATTGCGCGAATATGACACACCCCGCAATGTCTCATGACCACTATTGTTCCTTCAAGTGTATTGAGAGTTCTTCCTCTTGGTTCAATCCTCCCGGGTTCTTGGTTTGGAAGTCTATGATGTATCTAGACTCCCTTTGTCTCAGATGCAAAACCCTGTTGCCACCTCTAGGATGTTTCACTATCTGCTCCAAGATAAGGTAACTCATCTCTTTGGTATTGGAGAAATGTTTATCCCTAAAATGGCGTGCCACAGGGTATTTGGGATCAAAGTTGGCGATGGCCCTACCATGCTCTAAGATGCGCTTTTTGGCCATACACGTGGTACTCCCTATGTACCAAAGTTTGCAAGTGCATTCTATGGCGTATATCACAAACGTGGAGCTACACGTGAGGAATTGAGTAAGTTCTTTACTAACACCATTGTACACAACCTGTTTGTGAAACTTGCTGTTGTTACATGCCTTGCAGTGGCCACACGGGTAGAAACCCTTGAGACCATGTTGTTGTCTTTGCGGATAGGTGGTGATGTCACTATGTACTAACATGTCCCTGATATTCCTACCTCTCCTATATGTTATACTAGGTCTATCAGGGATAATGTCACCAATGACATTATCACTTTTGAGGATATCCCAATTTCTGGTCACAATCCGTTTGATGTTGCAGGCATCGGAACTGAATGTCATGATCATTCTCGACTTATTGTCCTCAGTGTCATGATTCTCTGGCTCATCTGAAATGGTCGATGTTCTATCTACCAACCCCGCTCTCTCACATGCTCTCTTCAGCACCCATTTGGGATAACCTCTCTCTCTAAAGCGCTTTACAATGTTGTTACTTTCCAGCTGGTAGGTTTCATCAGTGTTGCAATTCCTTTTAGCCCTCAGCAGTTCCCCATAGGGTGCAACAGAACCCCGATATTTACAAGACCCCAACTCAATAACTCAAAATGACCAAGTTGAACTTGGTTATCGATACACAGTTTATGTAGACATGTATCATTCCAATTACAGTACATGATATAGCATAGTGATAATGTGACATAAAGTGCTTAAGGGTGTGCGCGTGAAGTGAAAGAATAGTGAGGAAAGAACATAAAGGTATAAGTCCTATACAATATTTACAATGTTAAAAGATATGCCCTGTCTAGCAAAGTACATGAAAAATGAGTAATGAGGCCAACAAGTAGTGGAAGTGTAATTCAGTAATGAGCTTATCCACCACTAGGCTCAGATGTATATAGTACAGGTCGCTTTAGCACGAAAAAAGTCGACGTTTTGACCCCATGTGGACAAGGTAGTTCAATCCCTTCTGCGGGGTCTTCCTCAGGACCGATAGAATGGGCAACCTAGACACTGTAGGATGTACAGTGTAAGATAGTGGAAGGTGTGGGCTAAGTAGCTCCAAGAACGAACAGAGAGGGACGCCAGCAGGGTCTACAATCACAACTTCATCGTCATTAAAGGCAATCCAACAATTCAAGGCTTAGTCTTGATGAGATAATCAGTGAGTATCATAAATGGATTTATTCAAGTCCTTCAGCTGAGCTGCTGAGCAAGGAGTAAATAAGAGTCGACTTGATTAAATCCATTTACATCCAAAACAGCTTGTTATAACTTATATTCAACCTTAGTTCTTATTGAAAAATATAAATATATATAATAATACATGTATACATATATATATATATATATATATATATATATATGTGTGTGAGTGTGAATATATATATATAAATATATATACATATACATATATATATATATATTTATATATATATATATATATTCCATTCACAACTTCCTCTCTCCCAGGAAATAATCCAGCACTCCGAGGGGGATAGTTTACTCAATTTTTATTTATTCACGCCACAACATAATTGGTTTTCAATGCTATCATTGAGCAAGTCATGAGTGATTAATATGTAAGGGTATAAGCAGTGACTGGTGAGTTTGCAATCAATGATGGAGTCTGAGGGGTCTATAGATGGCTTGGGAGGGGAGAGCCGTGCCCCCTCCCCAAATATATCTGTGGCGGGCCCTGGGGTATGGAGTCCCTGGAGCCATTCAATTACTCGGGGAGGGAGCTGCACACCCTCAGCCACTTTAAAAAAAAAAACAATTACTGAGGCCATGAGGGATGGAGTACCCGGAGCCCTTAAATGGCTTATGGAGGGAGCTGCATGCCCATCCACTTTTTATTTAAATGTGTCAATCACCCAGGCCATGGCCCAACCTGGGGAGCTTAAAAATTAAAATGGTGGTACCGTTTAAAATAAATCAATTTTTAGAGCAGGGGAGGTCCCTCTGTGACCCCTCTGCCAGGCCTAGGTGGTCAGGTTATCCCTACACTGCCTCCTATATGTTTTTTAAAATATTTTTTCAGGACACAGGGACTGAGTCCCCAAGTTCAAAAAATAGCTGCCCAAACATCTTTGTTGATGTTGACGGCAGCCAATCAGATCTATTCTTTCGATCTGTTGAGCTTGTGGATCCTCCACAGACTGAAATACACATCGCAAAAGCACACTTTCTGGTTAAACAGCCAGCTTTCTGGCGAATTTGGGGTAATTCCATTCAGCCATTTTTTCTGTATCATTGCTGAATTTTCCTATGGAAATCTGAATGGGGAAAACGCATTTTGGAGCCCCCCTTTTCCTCTGCCCCCGCTTGCCAGATCACCCTGAAACTTTCCAGGAAGGAGCTGAGGTGAACGTTTTTGGGAGCGTTTTCTGAAGATTCGTTAAACAGCGTCAAAGTTATTAGCAAACCCAAAAAATCCAGGGGCATATTTATCATTGAGTTGTGTCACCCTTGTGCCCGCAATGGTGATGCAACAACTAAGTCAGATTTAGCAAGCCACGCAAGGCCACCTCGCGCAGCCCTGCTTGACTTGATAAAAGCAATGAAGTGCAAATCGCTGCCTTGCGTTACTCTGTCACAGGGAGGCGTTCCATGGGTGGAGTGTGGGTGTTCCCCCGCATCCACCCATGCATTTTGGTGCATTCCCAGATTTACCATTACTGGTGGACCTAGGAATGCGTCAAAATGCTACGCCTCCCCAGGTGAGGCGTAACGAGGACAAATATCTTTATTTCTCCTCATTGTTTCATCTTTCTATGTGTGCTGCATTCTGTTGGTGCACAGTAGCACATTGTGCGCCAGTGCAAGGAAGGGACATGAATGGGCTCTTTAATGTTAGATACAGCGCATTGCTACCCTTTCTCCTTTCATGCATCGCAGCAAAGTAGCTTGACGCGTTGCAGTGCATAAAAGTCTGATAAATGTGCCCCCCATTTCCTATGGAAATGTGGTCCTAACCATAACTACCCAGTGGCGATTTACTCTTCGATTTCCTACAATCCCATTAAGCCACCATTAAATCACCTTGCTCCCATAGCAATGTAGGGTTGGCTATCACAGAGTGCTAACTGCATTATCAGGGGCAATCACATCTGGGATTGTATTCATATTGTTAAGTTGCTCATCTAAGTTATGAGAAATCATGTTTTTCCATCAGTAAGATTGTTAAAACCTTTATGACACTATTGAGGACCTTTATCTAGTAACAAGTATTGACTTGACCTGCAAAAAGTCTCTATCTGTGCCAATGGTTCTATTAGAGGCAAGATGGTGAAGATGCCATTTATAGACCTCGATCAGTATGGAATTCTTTAGAATTATAAATGTGACACTTTCTAGAAAGAATTTAAATTGGTGACTATGAAAGCAAACTTTATGCTTGTGCCACATTTGGCTAGTTATCATCACACCAACTTTGAACAAGAGCTTATTCCTAACTAAACTCCTTCTCTCTTACTGCTTGGTATTTAGTACATATGTGAGGATCTATATAATAGTTATGCCCTTGTTTCCAAATGCCCATTATCAACAGCCTGAGGTTTTAGCATAATTCTGTGCAAATATATGAGGAGCATTTTGAAATTGAGAATGTATTGTATTGTTATTATGACAATGAAGCCCAACCTTTGTGTTGACTTTCAGTTAGGACATATATTTAAAAAAATAGGTATCTCTAGTATGTAGAGGGTGACGATCCCATAGCATGTCAGATCATTTCAATAAGCAAAAATCAGATTTGGATTTAGGGAAAACAAAAGCAACCTTTATCAGATTTAGCTAAACTGAACAAAATCTTAAACTCTCATGCAATTAGTATCATTAATATATTATAATATTTCACTTTGTTTCAATTTTAGAGTTGCAAGAGTAAACATCGTACTCTTTTCTCGGGTACAGGACATAGATGAGGATATTGCATCTTATGTAGTGGCTCTGAGGGGTCTGTCACTAACATGCCGATTTGAGTCATTGAGTGATTCTCTTATACGTGACCAAATAGTGAAGTACACGAATAATAAAAGGGTGAAAGAGAAGTTATTGTTAAAGGGTCCGACACTGGAAGAAGCTATACAAATCGCCAAAGGTTTAGAACACACACAACAGTGGATAATTGAGATGGATAAAAGCAGCAATAGTGAATCACCAAAGGATCATTCGGCAAAAGTGTCGGAAGTATACATGCCAGTGGAGGATGTTGTAAAAGTGAAGATGAGATCTGGTGACAAGAGTCAGGATACATCCAAGGGCAATATGCAACCCCAATCTGCATCACAGAAAGCTAGTTCCAGAGTGATTAAATGTTGTCATTGTGGTCATATTGCATCTAGTGCCAAGAGCAAGTCAAAGAATGTCACGTGCAGGAACTGTGGTAGAAGCGGACATTTGGCTAAGGTTTGTAGGACAAAAGACAAACTGGTAGAGGTAAAGGAAATAGGTGATATGTGTGAGAATGTACAGTTGATAATTGCAGTACAGGATTACAATGATCTTGCTGTCAAAAATAGTGAAGGGGCAGTTGGTATGATTTCTCTAATAGAGAATGTGCATAAAGAAAGCACGGACAAATTGGATAAACCCCATTGTAGTATGTCTTGATGACTGTAATGTGAGAATGTTAGTAGATTCAGGAAGTTTATATACGTTGTTGTCAAAGGACACTTTCAGCAAGAATTGAAGAGATGTTAATCCTCCTGAATGGAATAAATCAGAGATTAAGGCAGTAGGTTATGGTGGAATAACTATTGAAATTTGAAGGATGAAATGGGTGGTGATATGTTTTGATGCTCGGAAAAGTTTAGGGCGAGTATATATAACGAAACAAGGGTCAGATCTTTTGGGCTGGCGTCATCAGAAAGATCTCAACATAATCTTGAATCCCAATGCTGGAAAACCGGTCATGACTGTTGAAGTGGATGATGTGGGGTGAGTGATGATCATCTTAATGATTATGATAAAACCCTAATGAGGAGATATCCTGAGGAGTTTACTGATAATTTGGGAAAACTCAAAGGTTTCTCGCACAGGATAATTTTGAAGAAGAATGCTGTTCTGGTGGTGCAGAGGGTAAGAAATGTTCCACATTTGATGAGAGAGCCTTTACAAAATGAGTTGAATAAATTATTAGTGCAAGCCATTATTAAACCTATCGAGACTTCAAAGTGGTTGGTGCCTATTGTGGTGGCTCCAAAGGACGGGGGTAAGATTCGATCATGTGTTGATTTTCGTGATTTGAACAAAATCATATGGGTGGACAGGCAATCCTTGCCCAATATCTCGGAGATGCTAACCGCCATGGGTGGGAGTGTGATTTTTAGCGTTGTAGATATGTCTGCTGCTTACCATCAAATAGACTTGCATGAAGATTCCAAGCCTCTTACCTCGTTCGTCACACTGCTGGGGGCTTTCTGCTACTGCAGGATGCCCTTTGGATTAGCATCGACATCGGCAGTATTTCAAAGGATGATGCAATGCATCTTTGTAGGACTCAAAGAGGTTTTATGCTTCCAAGATGACATTTTGATTGTTGGGAAGAACGAAAAAGCACACAATGAATTGATGGATGAGGTGATGGATCGCCTTAAGAAGAGTGGATTGACGATAAAAAAAGAAAAGTGTCAATTAAAGAAAACACAGGTTACATATCTAGGTCAAGCGATCTCCAGAAATGACATCAGGTCCAAAAGGAGTATTGTGATGCCTGTGGAGGAGGCACCTACATCTATAAATAAGGATCAATTGAAGTCCTTCCTTGAGCTAGGAGAGTACTGTTCCAAATTTGTGAGTAGATTTACTGAAATTGTGAAACCTCTGAGACTATTAATGAAAAGAGAGGTCAATTGTGAATGAATGAATAATGTGACCTGGCCTTTAACAAGATTAAGGAGGGTATTCTTCAAGCTCCCACATTGGGTCAGTTTGATGTAACAGCAAAAACTTATATAACGACTGATGCTAGTAATGTGGGTATTGGGGCTGTCTTGACACAAGTAAAGGATGGTCATGATAGGATAATTGCTTTTGCTTCTAGACGTCTCTAAAAAGCAGAAGCATTGTATTGTGTTATTGGGCGTGAGGCCCTAGCCTGCTGCTGCGGAATCAAGCATTATAGATACTTTGTGTGGGGTTTACCTTTCAAGGTCAAAACTGACCATAAGCCCTTGATCCATTTGTTCAAAGGAGGGAAAGGATTGGGGGTAGCGTAACTCCGAGAATATCCAGGTGGACGCTATCTGTGTTGGAGTACAATTGTGAAATGGAATATGTAAAGTGTTTGAAGAATGTAATAGCTGATTGCTTATCCAGAATGCCTGTGGAGGAGTTGAACCAGAGTGCAGAAGTGTATGTTGATGCAGCGATGGAAGGAAAAGAAGAAATGGCTTTTGGGAAGGTGCAGTGAAATGTAGCTACGTCAGAGGATACCACACTGCAAGAAGTAAAGAAGTGCGTTTTGGTAGGGTGGGACGATAATCAGGCCAGTAGTACCCAGATGAGAGGTTATCACAATATGAAGGATAAATTGAGTGTATGTAAGGGTAAGTTGTGGAGGAGGAGCCAAATCATTCCACCTGAAGGACTCAGGAAACAGATCATGAAAATTGTGCATGAGGGGCACCCAGGTAACAATATGACTAAGAGGCGGGTCTGTCAGTCATTTTGGTGGCCCACAATGGATGAGTACGTTGAGAGTGTGGTTAAGGAGTGCTATTTGTGTGCTAACAGTGATAAGACAAAGGTTGTGAGACCTCTTTTGAATTGCATAGATTTGCCTAAAGGACCCTGAGAAAGGGTGGCGATCGACCTCCTTGGTCCCATTACCAAACTTGGCGAGAGGGGCAATTATATGATTGTTTTGGTAGATTACCATTCTAAGTGGTTTGTTGTAGAAAGCGTTGATTCTATTGATACAGGGAAGGTGACTAGATTTTTTGAAAGAGTGTTCATGAGCGAAGGTATTCCGAAGACCTTGGTGTCTGACAGTGGAGTGCAATTCATTTCTAGGAGCATGAAGGAGTTTTTGGAGAGAATGGGGGTTAAGCACAAGAGAGTTGCTTGTTTCAGACCTCAAGCCAATGGATTAGTTGAAAGAATCAACCACTTCATAGTGGAGAATGTCCAGCTCTCCTTGGCTAATAGATTTCCATGGAGAAGTGAGCTGAGGAAGCTTATATGGGCCCATAGGATAACACATCATTCAGTAACTGGAGTATCACCGTTTATATCTTTGAAAGGCAGGGACCCAGGTTTGAAGGAAGTTCCAGCTTGGCTGAAAAGCAAGGGGTGTGTGTGGGTGTATTGGTGAGCTGTAGGAAGGAATATGATGGAAAAAAACGAAGGACCAAGGAGTATTGTGATGCTAGGAAAGGTGCCAAAATGACAGAAATCACGAAGGGTGATTGGGTAGCAATCAATAGAGGAGGTATCATTAGGAAAGGAGAAAGTAAGTACTCCAAACCGATGCAGGTGAAGGAAGTGAAGAGAAGCATTGTTGTTTGGATGGATAGGTCTGTGTGGAGTTTGGGGAACTTGTGCAAATGTCCACAAGAATTTATGGACATGGAGTCGCGGAGAGAAAAATATTCATTGCAGATTGTAGGAGTATTGTGGGTAAATATTTAGGTACGTTTTAATGTTGCAATGTACATGTTCGTGTATAATTTTATGATTTTTGTTTGTAAAGGGTTTTAGGGAATGTAAAGGGGGAGATGTGCAGAGTTGTTGGAATGTTCTTATGCAATATAGAATATGGAACTAGGACAGTGGAATGTGTCTTTATGAAGGGAGGTGGTTGGAGAGAGGAAAAACTGTAAGAGGAAGCTGTGGTTAACTTGTTGATGAATAAACTAGATATCAACTACAGCAAACGTGTGATGGATCTTCACACTTTCTTTATTAGATTCAACAACTTTGATTTATATACGTCTTTAGCGATATCTCAAACTAAAAATACTGTATTTTAGATTTCACTAGAAACACCTTGATTGCATACCTAACACAGCTTTAGATAACTGTACTCCATGATTTTAACAAAAGATTTCTTTGAAAAATATTCGGTGGTGTTCTGAACTAGCAGCATATACACAACGGGTGAAGAATGACTTTCATAGTGCATTTACACAATATGGAGCACCTAGGACCAAATGGAAGAACATCAGGCTCACCCAGTACACCATAGAACAGCAACTAAGAAGCCAAATAAGAAACAATTTCTTAATACATATATTGAGGAGAGGGTTTATAAAGTAACTTTGACAGATGCCCAAAGTAGTATGTTCTTAAAAAGGTGTCCAAGTTTTGTCATAAAGAAAAAAAATGTAATCTACTAATTTTAGATATACCATATCATTCAGGATCATCATTAATGTATTTCTCATACATTCTATATCCAATGACTGATTACACAGTTCAAGAACAAATACAGCTTGCTGTAATCTGAGACAGAATGGTTCAATCACTGTGCGGTATCCATATTCACATCATCATAAACAATAACACAACTAAGCTCTCCATTCTTGGGGTATATCCATGCATTGAATTCCAGCCTCTTCCACAATATTCTTAATTTCCCATGCATTCAACATCCATGCCAGGTTTTGTGGAATGCTGTTTGCTTTTCCTAAAAAAACTCAAAATCCCAGAGTTTCCTCCTCATTGCTTCATTTCCAGCATTGTAGGCCGGCCAAGGGTGGGTGGGGAAATAAGCACATCTGTAGCTGGGAGGTGCTAACTTGATCACACCTGAGGAATGTATCATTGGTAAGCTCTTGTAAACCTCTCTTTCCTTCAGTCTAGCCTTGGCCATTGTAGCAGAGATTCCAGAGATTCATAGTTCATGAACTTTTGCTATACTTGATAACTGAACCTGTTTTGTGGAGTCCCCCACCCACGAGAAGGGTCATACCCTGGACCTTATCTGGACTATGTCATCAGCTAGGCTACAAACAGAATGCAGACCTTGTAGCTGGTCAGACCATTACCTGATCAGCTTCGAATTCCCTGTGGACAGCCGCCCTAAACACCTACCTCCAGGGTGGAGGGTGGTACGGAATTGGCGCAAGATAGAAGACGCCAAGCTGAGGGAAGCATTAAATGAGACAGTACATTCGGGATCACAGTCCGGCGATCCCGACTTGGAGTACGAGAAATTTTCAGACCGGCTGAGGACAGCCATTGACATGGTAGCTCCTGCCTGAAGGGAAAGGATAACGAACAGTATGAAGGGGGCCCCATGGTACACGCAAGAACTAAGAGGGGAAAAACAGGCTCTCCGTCAATGCGAAAGGCATTGGCGGAAATCATACGACCCAGAATCCCAGGAGACGTGTAAAGTAAAATTAGCCCTCTACAAAGCATCAGTCATCAGAACTAAATCCGCGTATTATGAAGCGAGGATTAGGGAGGCTACAGACACTCAGAAAGAGACCTTTAATGTACTCAGGGAGTTGAGTCGAATGAAAGAACAAAGGACGGTCGCTAATCAGGCTGACTGTGAAAAGGTACAGGACCTCTTTCTAGCTAAGGTCAAAGACATCATTACAGAAATAGGCAATACTCGCATAAATCCCTGCCCCCTATCAGTGAAGGACCCACCTGAGTTTCAGGACGCCTCTCTTTCAGTCTTTTCTGCACTCGACTCAAATGATCTAGCCCACATCGTGGCCAAAGTAAAATCTGGGTCACCAGAAGATCCCTGCCCTCCTAGGGTGTTTAAAATGATCATCCCGGTGGTAGGGCCAGAGGTGTTGTCCTTGCTAAATCTTTCCTTGGCAACAGGGAAGGTACCACACAAATTCAAGGAAGCCATGGTGATTCCATTGCTGAAAAAAGCAGGGGCGGACATCAATAATTTGAAAAACTTCCGACCCATTTCCAGACTTCCTTTTCTGGCTAAAGTTCTCGAGCAATACGTGCTTAGAGTTCTCTCCTCCTTCCTGGAAGAACATCAGCTGCTACATACACGGCAAGCTGGGTTCAGGGCCAACAACAGCACTGAGTTGGTGATGCTCTCAGTGCTGGATGAATTGCGGCTCCCAGCTGATAAGAAGAATCCCTCAGCATTGATTCTATTAGATCTTTCAGCCGCATTTGACACGGTGAACCATGTGCAGCTGCTGGCCCATGTCCGGCGGCTGGGAGTCACCGGGACGGTCCTTCAATGGATTACATCTTTCCTGGATGATCGGTCTCAAAAGGTCCAATTAGGAGAATGCACGTCCAGGCAGGGCGGTCTGCGATGGGGGTTCCACAGGGCTCTGCGTTGTCCCCCCTGCTATTCAATATCTACCTTCAGCCGCTGGTAGAGGCATTGGCAAAATTGGATTGTCAGGTGTTTAATTACGCCGATGACACCCAGTTAATTGTACGAGTTGATAATACCCCCAGGCACAGCTCAATGTTCAGAATATCCTCTGGTTCACCATGAACTGGATGACCTCGAATTCACTTAAGGTAAACCCTGATAAGACAGAGGTGCTTGCTCTTACTACAGGGGCCTCGCCCTGGTCCAGTCTATTTTGGCCCCAAGAGCTTGGCACCACCCCGACACCGGTGCCAGCCGTGAAGAGCTTGGGTATTAAGCTGGACACTAAGTTAACCCTAAACAGTCAGGTGTCTGCCGTAGTGGGGAGCTGTATCGGCCTGATGCGGCAACTCCGGAAGCTTGGGACCCTGTTGTCATTTTCCACCATGCGTACCGTCGTGACGGCACTCATCTTGTCACGCTTGGACTATGGCAACGCAGTTTTCACAGGGCTTCCTGATAAACTTCTGGGGAAACTTCAGGTGGTTCTAAATGATGCGGCAAGGCTGATTTTTAAATTGCCAAGAAGAGCACATGCCCCTGCTATGGCAGCTACACTGGCTCCCTATCAAGCAGAGGGTCAGGTTCAAGGGCCTGTGCATTTCACATAAAGCACATTATGGAGAGGCGCCCAACTACATCAAAGACCGTTTGAAGCCATATGTGCCCGGACGTTGTCTCGGTCATCTGAGTCTTGCTTGCTGTCCTGCCCACGCTTTAACAGAGCTACCTTGGGGGGGGCGGGCCTTCTCAGTGGTAATTCCCCAGACCTGGAACAAGCTACCGGATAGTTTGCGTAGGGAAGCCACCCTACTCCCGTTTAGGAGGAAACTCAAGACCATTTTGTCAGTGAGGCTTTGGATAATTCCATCCTATCGTGTGCTGAGCCTAGCTGGAATAAGAGATCCTGGACTTCTTGATCTAAGTTGCAAGCGCTTAGAGACCTTTGGTGATTTGGCGCTCTATAAATATAATCTAACATAACATAACATATTGTTTTGCAGTGTTTCCTAGTTTTTTGAAACAACACTGCCTTGCAGTGCTCCCTTTTTCCCTGAATCTGCACTATTTCGAAGCGCTTCCTTATTTCCTGAACCAAACTGTTCTGCAATGTTTTCCTGTTTTTTGATTTAGTGCTTCCTGATTTTTGAACTTTCACTTCATCTGTAGTTTCCCTTACACAGTCCTTCACTTTACCTGCCTCCTTAGTTCAAAGTGCTATTCCTTCCTATTCCATCAGGTTTACTTCCCAGTTTCCTAGTTCTTAGTTTGATTTGTTTGCTTGCGTTATACCATGTGCTTCCTTTGTTTCCCATACTTTCCTATAAAGCACAACACATCTTTAGCTCCATGTCTCCTTTCCTGTGTGATCACTAGGATTCGTGGGTAGTTGCTATTATTTATTTTTGATTGTCTCAATTGTCTTTCTCTTATCTTTTATAAAATTACCAGAGGTATTAGCTTTACAACCCTGCTTTTGCTTGTTGTCCACATGTGGATATTTTGAATTGGTATGTGTAAAAGCACTTGTGAATTCGGAACTCACAGAAATGCAGTCTTACCACATGGAGCTGCCTAGTGTTTTACCCCACAGACTCTTTACTATTAATTATGTTATCTGTATGTCTTGAACACCTTGAGGTTTTAGTTATTCTGAATGTTTCATTGATTTATGAGCTCCTATTCTTTTTGAACGTTGACTTTCTCTGTTACATGTTGTAGAGCTTCCTCTTTGGACCTGTTGTCTCCTCTGACTCCCTGTTTGTTTTTCGGCAGCTCTAATACCAATATTCTCTTCTCGTCTATCACGCCACCAGTCCCTGTCAGAACCCTGCATGGATGAGAGTGTTCAAAGCAATAAAAGCTTCAACTCTGGTAGAGTGGCCTTACTGAAGTAGTCAGAATGTATCGTAATAATCGTAACCAATTTTGCTTGTGGCCCACAATGCCAAAATTGATGCAGTGGCACAATGTGGCATCACAAGCTTGAATAACTCTGTCTGTGTTGCAGTAGGACTGGGCAGCAGTGGTGTCACCAGCAGCCTTACCTTCTGTGGGAAAATGCTTTGCACTATTTCATGGACTAATTGATCCAGGACCCTTCATCAACCTCCATCAGTAGTGTGGAACTAGACTTCATATAGCATGGTGGCAAAAGGTCAGATAGGCTCTTTTATGGCCCAACCTGTCAGGGAGCCAAGCTAAACTTTTTTTTTTGTCAGAGGTTACCTAACAAAATCAGCGGAGAGAAGGCATGCTCCTTTTCCTTTGAGCTCCAGGTGCTAAAGATGGGTTATTAATGTGGAGGGACTGACGCCCCCATGCCTTTTTGGAAGTGTGGCAGAGTACAAAACACTACTCCTTGTTTTGATGGTGGGCCAGACCTTCTAGCTGGTTTCAGTGGCAAACACATACTTCTCAATTGGGTTGTTCATCTTTTCTACCTACCTACCAATACAAATCATGCTTTGAACTCAGCAAAGGTCTACAATGACCCAAAAGATACTTTTAAACTGATTGACCATTTTTAGGTCCAGCATAACAGTGCAGCTGTTGCACGACATAATATGATTAACCTAAAAAGGAGCTTTCAGGAGAACTGCAGAGAGGAGCTTTGGCTCTGTCCACATGTTGGTAGCAAGGAATACATGATTTGATTGGGCAGAAGTTACTTGCTTCTACCAAAAAGAGTGCTTCCTCTCCATAAAGCTGTGATTATTTTATTTATCCAGCTGCCTCATCCAGCAGCAGTATGGCTGCCTGAGCTTGGACATTCAGTGGCACACACAGCATTGTAATGTTCTTAAATTGTCTTGGCTAACTAAATAATTAACAATGTTTCTTTTTCTCTGGCATCAGCACAAATCCCCTCCCATTCCATCATTAACTTTATACTTTAGAGTGCAATGTTTTGTTTGGCAGCAGTATGGGATTCCCAGGGCTGCACTAATGTACATGGATTTTTAGGTCTGTCTTGACAGTGAAACTGTTACATGACCTTATGAGATAAATAAAAAATAGCTTTCAGAGTACTACTGAAAGAGGGACTTAGGCTCCACCCTCATGTTGGTTCACCTAAGTACAGGATTTGATTGGGATGAATTTGTGTGCTTCCACTAAAAAGACTGCTTTTAGTGCACACTTTGGCTTGTGGCAAAGCGTATACTCGACACAGCAGAACTGAGTTGGTTGAGGTGGCAAGCCAGTGATCATAGCTAAAGGCCTGATCTGTTTATTATGATAAAGGCACTAGGTCTGACATATTTATTGTGAAAAGCATGTGTTGTGTTTAAGTCAATAGGCATTTAAGTGTGGTAGTTATTACTTTATATTAAAGCCTGCAACTATGCATTTTGTTACGTGGAATCTCAGAAATTAACATAGTAGGTAGCAGTTTTGGTGTTGGTTACCCTGTGACAAACCATGGATATAAAAGATCTGCTCTGTGAGAACCCTTGTTAAGCCCTCTTAGGAGAGATAGTATTTGGCTTAGCCAGCTGAAATTTTGTATCTTTTTCTAATTATATGACTTTGGGCCTTATTTAGATCTCAGCAGATGGAGTACTCTGTCACAAACGTGACTGATATCCCGTCCACCGTATTACAATCTTTATAGGATATAATGGGATCGTAATACGGCGGACAGGATCTCCGTCACGTTTGAACGAATTATTCCCCTAAGCCAAGATCTAAATTAGGCCCTCTGTGTCTAATGGTTGCCTTGTGGAAAAGCTTACGCTCAAAACTGTAGGCCTGATTTACTTATGGTGAAAGCATATAGGCCTGATTGGCGTACTGAGAAATGTTATGTCAGATGCCATAGATCTGGTGCAATTAATATGAAATATTATGAGAAAGGTAGTTGGTGTACCTTATTAATTGTGAAAAGCATTTGTTAAGGCCTGGTAAAAGTTAGTTGTTATCACATTGTGTTACAGGATTTAGACAATTATTTTGTTACACGTAATCTCACTGGTTACCGTAGTAAGCAAAGGTTTTGATGTTGGCCTCCCACTCTGTGATGATTCTGGTTAGGCCCTGTTGAGAGGGGTTGTATATTGTTTTGCAAGCTGTATTTTTCTACATATTTGCAATTTTATAACTGTATGTATGATGCTTGCAAGTTTATGAGCACTTGAACATGCTGATGTTGGGTAAGGTGTGAAGCCAATGGTAATGGGCAAAGGCTGCAGTTCATTGGGAAACATCATGAGGGATTTCATAGGGTTGTCTTGTTTATTACAAAAAGCTATGAAAAAGCCAGTAGGCCTGACCAATTTATTGTGAAAAGCATGTGTTAATGACAATACACTTTTAAGGATGGATTGTTATTACACTGTGGTAAACCTGTAGTCAGGTATTGTGCTACATGGAATTTCTCAGATTACCGTAGTAGGCAAGATGTTTGGTGACCCACCAGACCAAAGCACGGGGATAGGAGATATGCACCACAATAATCCTTGTTGCGATTTCTTAGCAGAGAGTATTTTGCTTTGCCAACTGTTTACAATTACTTTTATGACTATATGCCAGATGGCTGCCTTGTGGAAAGCTTACCCTAAATACAGTTTCTTGAGTTGGTTATGGTGACACAGCAATGATAAAGGCTATATTCCTGAGTATTTATCATGACATGTGATGATAAAGGTAGAAGGTCTGGCATGTTGATTGTGAAAAGCATATGTTAAATACAATAGGCATTTAAGGGTGGAGTGCTATTTCTCTGAATTAAAGCATGCAGAGAGTTGTTTTGCTACATGGTATTTCATTGATTACCTTAGTAGACATGAGTTTTGTAGGTGGGTACCCTCTCTGACAAACCAGGGGTATAAACGATTAGTACTGTGATAATCTTTGTTAAGACTTGTTAGGAGAGATAGTAGTCTGCTTTGTCTTCTGTAATTTGTTTCACATTTGCAATTTTAGAACTGTATGCTGATGGTTGCCTTGTGAGAAAACTCATGCTCAGCAAATAAGGCCTAAATTGGTTATGGTGACAAGCTAAACACAAACGGTATAGGCTTGATTGGTGTGCAGGGAAATGTTATGCCAGACGGCATCATTCTGACCTGTTTATTATGAAAAGTTATTACAAAGGATGTAGGTATGGCTTATTCATTGTGAAAAGCATACGGTAAAGCCAATAGGCTTCTAACTGTGGACTGTTAACACATTAAGGGCCACGTGTATCAACATTAGGTATAGCGATTACCTAATTGCAATTTTCTGCGAATTGCAATTAGGTAATTCCTAATGTATGAAACTCCAAGAGTTTCATTTAGCGATTACTAGAGGGTCGCAAATTGACCTACCTCATTAACATTAATGAGGTAGGTCGCAATTTGCGACCCCCTAGGAATCGCTAAAATCACGGGGATGGTGGCCTGCTAGGGTCAGCAGACCACCATGTCCGTGATTGCTTTTCAATAAAGCAATCATTTCTTTTCCAAATGCAGCCCATTTTCCTTAAAGGAAAAAGGGTTGCGTTTAAATGAAAAAAATGTAAAGTTTTCTTTTGATATTTTAAGAGCAGGCAGTGGTCCGTGGCACCACTGCCTGCTCTTAAAAAACGTTTTCGCTACCATTCCCAAAGGGGAAGGGGTCCCTTGGGGACCCCTTCACATTTGCGAATGGTTTACCACCAACTTGAAGTTGGTGGTAAAATGCGAATGTTTTGCGACTGCATTCATGGTCACAAAACATTCATACATACCGCTGTGATTCGGTATTTGGAAGGGTCACTCTAAACACGCCCCTTCCAAATATCAAATCACAGACCCATTTTGCGATTCAGTAACAGGTTACTGAATCACAAAATAGGTTTTGATACATAGGAAAAGCCTGTTTTGCATTCGCAAACAGGCCTGTTTCGCGAACACAAAATAGGTTCATACATGTGGCCCTAAAGTACAGACCTTAGAAAGGTATTTTACTACATATCATCTCACAGATTTCTAATAGTAGGCAAGGGATTTGATGTTGGTCATCCACTCTGGCAAACTCTGGAAGTAGAATTTCATTGTGATGACTTGTTAGGCTCTATTGAGTGGGTTTGTATATTGTTTTGCCAACAGTAATACATTTTGTACACATTTGTAATTTTATAATTGTGTGCCTGATGGTTGCCAGTTTAGGCACACTTCAGTAAGCCTGTGTTGTACATAGTGCCAAGCCACTTGTAAAGGCTACAAATAATTTTTGGGTCACTGGGAATAGTTATGTCAGAATCCTTAAGAGTGATCTGTTTATAATGAAAAGTTGTGACAAAGCAAGTAGGCATTATGTCCTTATTGTGAAAAGCATGTGTTAAAGGCAATAGGCTTTTAAGGGTAGATAGTTATTACATTGTGCTAAAGCCTGTAGGCATGTATTTTGTTACATGGAATCTTGCAGATTACTGTAACAGGCAAGGGTTTTTGTGTTGGTGACTTGCCCAAACTAACTATTGTATTCCATATTAGGTTCTTTCAGTAGGGATTTTATATTGTTTTGGCAACTTCATTTTGTACATTTTTGTAATTGTCTTATTATATTCCTGATGGTTGACTTGTGGGAAGGCTTATGACAACACAGTCAGTCTGAGATAGTTATGGTGACAAGTCAGGTGCGTGGCCAAGATGGTAGCCGGGACAGTCGTACTGTGAGGAGCTCCAAGCAATCGCTCACCCGATCGGGAAACAGCATTTACAACGCTGCTGTTACAACGCAGTGCTTTTACAATGCGGACGTTACAACAACCGCATTGTTAGTACGCAATATCATTACATCGCAAGTCATTAGAATGACTTGCTGTAGGGGCCGCTAAGGTATTGGATATGAAATCCAACACCTTCCCTGCTGTTGCGCAAACTGGAGTAGGAATAGTAAATAATACTATTGCTAAGTCCAGCGCACCCCCTACAGCAAGTTGTTATAATGACTTGCGATGTAAAGGTATTGCGTACTAACAACGCGGTTGTTGTAACGACCGCGTTGTCATAGTATGCGATGTAATAGCATGCGTTGTAACATGCTATATTCACCCAATCCCATCTCAGACTCCTTGAGTCCCCCCTGGGGCAAGTGGGGTTTGATTCCCCCCCCTTGTGTTCCTCAGAGCCACAAGTGTGACCGGCAGGTCAGCTCTGGTGTCTGTGGAGTGCAGCGGCAGCCTACCGGGTGCTGCAGCAGCAGGCTTCTGTGATCCTGAGGCCTGCGACAGAGACGAGGAGCGAAGCTGCCTCTGTGACCCCTGGAAGGCCTGCGTCATTGATGGCACAGAGAGAGATGTCACCCTCCTGCCCTAATGAGGGGGTGGTGAGGCAGAGGAGACTTTGTAGCATCAGACAGGAGTGGTATCTCTGCTGCTGACATATGGGTGTGCCTCCCTGCATTGTTAACCACATCAGCCTCACAGAGGAATCCCCTGTGGATGGAGCCCTCAATTTCATTTCCGCCACAGGGCCCGTTGGACGTGCTGCGGGGGGCCCTAGAACCTCCATAGTCCTCCTCCCCCCGGGCTTGAGATGAAAGGTGTCTACTGTGAAAACGCTCTGCTTGATGTGCGCCTATGCCCTCTCAAACTGAGACTCCGGAGGCATGGTGAAACAACGACACACTAATGGGGGCACCAACATGGGGCTTGACCCCACCCCTCTGCTGCCACACCATGCTGGGAGTTCAGATATTACCATAGACCAAATCATGCAAGATCAGTCGGGGAGGTTCGACAAACTCCTGCAGGCCATGAAGGATGTGAAGACAACATTGGAACCAAAACTGGATTCTCTAACTCTTGAAATTAGATTTCTGAGGGCCAACCAAGCTAAACCCAGAGGCAAAGTGGAGATCCCATAGCCAGCATTGACAATGATGCACCTCTCAGTGTCAGAAATGCAATCCCAAATCAAGGCCCAACAGAGTGAGGTATACCTTCTGTATGCAAAAACAGAGGACGCGGAAGACCTATTATGCCACAATATTTGCATTGTGGGCCTCGCAGAGGGAGCACAGGGGCCCAGTATGGACCTCTACCTTGAGGACTGGCTATTGAACTCAGTACTGGACTGTAGGTGCTCTAACTTTTCTTGGTGAAAAGGGCCCACAGAGTCACCAATAGGCTCCCCCTCTGGGTGCCTCGTCCATACCAGTGGTAGCACATTTATTTAACTACCAATATTTTCACCATATCCTACCGGGTGCCAGAGCCAAGGTCCCATGGAGGGTTGACAATGGGACAGTGAACTATACCTAAACTACATGGCATAAGCTTTACCAACTGGGGCTACAATACTCCCTCATGTTCCCAGTAAAACTACGGGGCATATTAGCAAGACCCACGTTAAAATTATCGCCGCTTTAGCAGCAGGAAACTGCCGCCAAAACGGCGATAATGGGCTTGCTAATATGCGTTATAGAATTCCAATAGAAGCCCAGGTTAGATGTGCAGGACATCTAACCTGGGCTTCTATTGGAATTCCATTACGCATATTAACAAGCCCATTATCGCCGTTTTAGCGGCAGTTTCCTGCCGCTAAACCGGCGATAATTTTAACGTGGGTCTTGCTAATATGCCCCTACATGTGTTAGATTTTGAGAAAAAAACTTTTTTATGATGCCAGCCGATGCATGGCAAAGGGTGGAATCTAAAGGGGTGTCCCACTCGCCCACCGATCTACCACTGGACGTGGATTGAGAACACAAGAGGGCATGGCAATGACAATGCAGAGGAACAAGGCTCAAACCCACACAAGAGCAGGAGGCAAGAGCACAGTCCAAGGCAGTGGTGCTAGATTTGAACCCCGGACCGGATTTCACTGAGATGGCAGCCGACCGTGTGATATGGACATTCATCATGAACATAACAAGGTCGAACCTCGACCCTATGACAGCTGCTTGTTGTCTCATTTCTTGGGTTCGGCTGGAAGAAGTTCTCTCATTGGCTGCAGGAGTTTATACTTTGTCAAGGGCTTCTTTCTGCTCTTACCTGGGGAGTTGAGTTCTGTTTACATTGAGCGATGGCACCACACTGATGGTAGACTCCACGGCCAACAGTCACTCATGGCTCACCAGGGCCTACTTTGTGGGGAGAGCAGGGTACTGGACCATGATATATTATAGTGACTGATCAAGCAGGGACTTTGCCTGTGCATAATGTCCTAACCTGGAATGTACAGGGGATGGCCACTTCTAGACACCACCATCAGATTTATTCTTACCGGAAGTGCATGCAGATACACATAGCATACTTACAGAAGACCCACTCTACTTCCACTGAGCTACTTAAATTGCATAAGAGATGGAGGGCCCAAATTGGTGGCACCACCTACTGAGCATAGGCACTGGGGTACAGCTTTGGATCCCTTCCACTGTTCAATGGTGATCTGCCAGAGACAATTGGATTCTGAAGGGCTGTTTGTGGTGGTCGAAGGAGCACTGGATGGAGCGTCAATAATGATGGTAGTGCTCTATGCCCCTAATGGGTGGTGTTAGGCCTGTCAGCCTTAGGGTGATCTTCCCCCAGACCTTTTCCTTCACCACATCCTGATCTTGTTTTTGATGGCCTTAGGATTCTGTGCACTTTGCCACTACTAAACAGTGCTAAAGTGTCTATGCTGTCTCTCCCCTAAACATGGTAGTGTTGACTTGCATGCAATTGGCACATTTAATTTACTTTTAAGTCCCTAGTAAAGTAGTACCCTAGGTACCCAGGGCCTGTAAATTAAATGCTACTAGTGGGCCTGCCGCACTTTGTGCCACCCACTTAAGTAGCCTTGTAATGGCTGTGTGTGCAGTTTTAAACTGCCATTTCGACCTGGCAAAATAAACCTTTTGCCAGGCCTAAATCTTTCTTTTTAATACATACAAGTCACCCTTAATGTAGGTCCTAAATAGCCCATAGGTCAGAATGCTTTGTATTTAAAAAGTTGAACATGTACTTTTATGTTTTACATGTCCTGGTAGAGAAAAACTCTTACATTTGTTTTTCACTCCTGCAAGGCCTATCTCTTCCATAGGATAACATAGGGTTCCCTTATTACATTTAATAAGTGGTAACGTTTAATTTGGAGCAGGTAAAGAAATGTCAAGGTTGGTGTCTAAAGATTGAAATGTAAAGCCCTATTTAATGGTAAAGTTGGATTTAAAGTCACAGTTCTGAAGATGGCACTTTTAGAAAGTTGACTTTTTCTTGTCCTAATACATCAAAAAGAATCCGTAGGTGACGGATCAAAAGAACCTAGCCAAGAAACAAGGGCGGGTTCACCAATTGGGGTGAAGGCCACCTCTACTGGTAGAAAAGAAAAATGTCTTTTCTTGTGTCCCCTCACTCACCCAGGGTTGCCCCTAGGTGACATGCTTCATCATTGGGGCCATCCCAAACATCTACTGATTGGGGCGTGCTGCGACTTGCGGATTTACGTAGGAGCACTTACCTTGTGAGGCTATGTGTCGTGCAGTGTAGGGGGAGTGGTGTAAGTGATGTTTTAAAAAATTACCTAACTAGTGAGCTATTGTTTTATTCCTGCTTCTAGTTGGTAGGGATAAAAGGGGGTTAATAAAAGGGAAATGTAACTGTTATGTAATTATAATCCCTTGTATTATGTCAACATGTTTCAAGGTATCCCCTAAACCTTTTCTTCAGGACAACAAAGGGACCAGCCCTTTGTGTACCACTCCGTGCCGGACCTATAATAAAGTGAAGTGAAAAATTATTAATGCACACCTATTGTGTGAGCATTGGGAAAAATATATACATACGGTTGCTTCTGAACACGTAGTAATTATTTTTGGGCAAAAGTGCGCCTCATGGTCTGTCTGGGTGGAGGGGCCTGTAGAAACCTGTGCTCAGCAACCCTCCGTCAATACGACCTATTCAGTCCCAAGGCAGACCGCATCTTGGGTGGGGTTTTTCTTGTCATAACCATTTGGTGCCTGCAGCCTGCCCCTGGGCCACATGACTTGGTGTAGCTGGCAGTTGGTCCTTGTTTATTGCACCCAGACAGTGAAACAAAGGGAAGATAGGTGTTGGCAGGATGGGACAGTGTAGCTTAATAAGGGGTCGGAGCTGTCACTACCACACGTGCACATCACAAAGGCCCTGCTGAACGCACTCACAAAGGGTATGTCACAAGTCGTTTGTGTCCCCAGGCAAGCTGGGGCCAGGGCAGGAAGGAAGGGGATGTTTGACATCTCTGGGGGGTGGAAACCTCCAGAACCTTTTCCTACCTCAAAGTGGGCACCAGGTATGTATAATGGACCCTCAGACCCAACTCTTCAGTAAACATCTGGACCTGTGGAAGACTCAAAAGAAGTACTGCTGTGCTGCTTTGCTGTAAGAAGGACTGCCACTCTGCTGCCCTACTATATTGCCCTGCTGCCTTCTTGCCAGAGTGAGAAGGACTGGACCTTCCTCTTGAACCCAGGATCACCAGAGTGACTCCAAGGGCTAGTTGACTGGCCTCTTGTTCAGTGCATCAGAGACAGAACAAGTTCCAACAACCTTGTACCCAGCACCACGACTCTGCCAGCTGCGAGTCCTGCCCTCCCAAGTGGTGCCATCCCAGTACTGGACCTTTGGAAGTAGGCCTGAATTTGCTCTGCCAGCCCAGCTGTGGTCTCAACAGAACCAATGCAGCACGACGTATCACCTTGCAAAACTCTGCATTGGAACCACTGTGCAACACATTCCTGATGCAGGACTTCGCATCACTGCCCGCAGCTCATCGGAACGGCCGCTGCGCGATGCAGCCTCAATGCAGGCCTTCACATCACAAGCCCCTCATCGACGGCATCCTCGATGATGATGCAGGCCTCTGCATTGCAAGCCCTGTCACTTCTTCGGACCCAGCCGGTGCGCGTGCATCTTCGATGCGGAACTTTGTATCACAAGCCTTTCAGTGATGGCATCCTTGATGACGATGCAGGATCTCGTATCCCAGCCTTGCAGCTCCCCTGAACCACCATTGCATGATGCATCTCCACACTAGGTCTGGGCGGAGCTCGTGGCGTTTCACTCCGTGGAATTCTGCAGAGTGGTCGAAAAACTCTGCCGAATTACACGGAGTTCCATGAGCTGGCGGAGTCCAGTACCGCGTGCCTCATTTGCAAGAATTAAGAGGGGAGAAGGTGCTTTTCAATCATCTGATTTCAATGTGCACTGTGCATTTCATGCATTTGTTTGGAAAATGGCAAGTTTCTTTTGCATTTAGGGGGATCTGCACCATTTAGTAGGATGAGCAACCTATTCATGCGTGTTTTTGCCTGGAGTGTATCTTTAAGCCGAAATGACAGCAACAACTTCAACAGGCATGTATCCTATTCCTGAGCATAAAGGCCGTCTGTTCATTGCAACACTTAAATAAATCTGTGATGACTGTGTTAAATTCTACCCCATTAATTGTGAGTGCCGTCAGAGTTCCATGCTAGCCCCCAGCAAATTTCACCACATTTAATTAGTTGGAAAGAAACGCTGTGAAAAAAACACTGCTTCACTTCTGTGGAATCCATGCCCCAGTGCGTGACTTGCTTTTTTTAAATGGTAATAAAAGTTCCAACATGCTCTAAACAATAGTTACATGTCGTTCTCAGATCAAATGACTAGTGAAAACTTGAAGTCTCTGTACCTGCAGCTCGAGGATTTAACTGATGAAATCCATCCTGTTGGAACTCTGTGGTTTCCACAGAACTGAGTGCTTTCAAGCCTATGTTCTGGGAACTTCGAGCTGCCGACCCGCTCGTTTTCATCATAATTGATTTGAGCTGAAGAAACTAAACGGAATCTCTATTACGCCACACCTAGGATTTCAAAAGGCACAGGAGGAGCCCCACCCCCTTATCCTAAACTCAGAAGTGGTCACCTGTGACAGAAAAGGGGTGGGGTTCTATCTAAACACTAGACTGAGCGGAGTCTGCTTTGCTCCTAGGCAGCTCATGCTAGGTGTTTGTGTTTGTGCGCCTGGTCACCATAGAGTTAAATCGCTGCATGCCAGCTGCTGTTATGTTTTGCTCTGGAGTCTGGAGGGCGCTAGTGAGTCACGTGGGGCTATGGGCACACGCTCTTCTGAGTGTTCTTTTGGGGGTGGGTGAGTCCCGAGGACAGGCTGAAGTGGCAGGGGTGAGATGTGCACCTGTAAACTCATGGTGGTGGAGTTTTGGCAGAACTCCGTGCTCCAGGTGGAGCATGAAGTTGCAAAACTCCACAAACTCCACTGGCGGAGTGGAGTTTGCTGCCCTTCCCTACTCCACACCCGATGTTATAGGGATTATGTTTAGCTTCCATTTTAGTTTTCTTTTTAACTTAGCATCTTTTTAGGATGGTGGTTTGAACATGTTTTTCACTAACACGACTAAATGCCACATACATTTATTTTTGGCAGGCATTGTTCTGTAATCTGCACTGTTAGTTCCATGGACACATATACTAGAACGCAATGTCCTTGCATTAGTATGTGCTCATAGGAGACAACTCTTTTCCCCAGACTAAGTAAAGATGTTATTCTGCGTCTCTATCAGAATGAGATAAGGCCGGTGTTTTTATTATTTAAACAGCACCCGTTTTGAATTCATGGGAGGCGCTTCACACCGAAGTTACCATGAATGCTGCAGAGAGCTGTGAATGAGAGTCAGCTCCACAGGCCCTGACATTCATCCTAAGAGAGAAAGTAGCTGCCCAAGAAGAGATGTGTGCTGGCTTGCACACTGAAATAGAGTGGATTTGTTAGTTCACTGAGGCGGGCTTCCTGAGACATTACACCAAGGTATAGGTTTCAATCATTCCAACTGGGTCTGGCAGAAGGGTACTTCCATTCTGTTCTCACTAGAGTAGGGGTAACATTAGGAACCATTAACATGGATGAATTGTTTGTGTTTTTCACCATTCTACGAATGCTTATAACAATGTTGTTCTATAAGGAAGGGGAACCAGGAGTAATAAAGGTCCAGCACAGGTGCTCCTCGCATTAATCAAAGTGTAAATGAGGTGTGCACTTCCTCGTGAAGAAAAGTTAGGGTCCAAGGTTCCAGGGAGTGGAATATGCTCCAATAGGAGCACAGACCTTCACACACCAAAATGGGTGTCCTGCTTCATCATTGGGCTAGCGCCTCGTCTGGCTGGTGCTGCAATGCCTGACGGGCACCCACAAGGGGCTCTTTGGCGGAGATCTTTTAGTTAGCCATCTGGTGAAGTGAGGGTGTGTGGGCTAGATGGGTGTAGTGTAGAATGGTGACAAAAGTGAAATAAAATAGCTATAGTGGTACTCAGGTTCGATCAATTTATTGAATGAGCTCACTAACCTAATTAAAAACGTATATGCTAACCTTGCACATAATGGTCCTAGCTAGTCTGGTGAACGAATTGGTCTAAATGGTCAACATGTTTCTCGCCTAGTTATGTCAATACCGATCAAGTAGCGATTCTTCAGGACATAGAGATAAACCTAAACTACACTGTGTCTGGTTTCAGTGAGTATAGATACTCTGACCAAGATAGCCAGTCACACAACAAGTAAAATGGCAAATATTGTACCTTAGAACAAGTAAATAGGTCCTGGAACACAAGGACAAACAAAAACATATATGCATATTTGTAATTCACAAATAAACAGTTTTTTGCCGAAGACATGTGAAGTAACTCATCTGCATGCCCCAAGTGACAAAAACAGGAACTCAAATGTGAATTTTACACCACCAACTCTTGGTACTCTACATGGTAGGGAGGTGATATATAAAATAAATCCAACTCACCTAATTAGGGTATTAAATCAGCCCCCAAAATGGTAAAAGCAGAAAGAATGCCTATTAGCGTCTTAAAGCAAATAAATCAGCTTTTAAAATAGGCTCGTCTTACCACGGGGCCAGGGGAATGCTCCTGGCTTGTGGCTCAATACTTACAAGGACGCAGAGAGGCATCCTCGGAGGGAAGAGAGAGAGTCGGGGCAGGGTCTAGTTACGCTTGGACAGAGAGCATGTGTGTCCAGTTGCAGTTGCAACACATCTCGTGATTAGTGTACCACCATATTGGAGGTGACAAATGTGTCAGCTACAAAACAGTTCTAGTCCAGTCATCGAGTGAATCCTTTCACTAAAGTAGAGTTCTAGTTAGGAATGATCTGTTTTGACGCGGTGAGAACCGTGTTCATGTAGAATTGTACTACAGATCCTTGTTAGCACAGAAACGGCACCCATGTCATTCAATTGTCAAGAGAGGTGGGCAACAATAAAATTAAGTTGTTGTCACACCATACAACCTGGGGCCTTACTTGATTAAAATATGGTCACACTGTTTGTTAGGAATCACGTATTATGAGTGCAGCAGGATGAATGACAAATGGATGGCAGCAGTGTTACTGTATGCCATTGCATTTATAGTATTGAATGAGTGTATAATAATGGACACCATGGGTATTTAACATGTAGCCCCCAACTCAGTGAAGTCCCAACAGTGGTTATAGGATATTAGATCACAACATGGGGTGTAATAGTTTTAATTCTTTAATTCCACCCATGGAATGACATCTTTGAGGCCCGAAATATGCATGGAAAGGCAGAATATAACAGTTTTGTTCTTTCCTAAACAGGACGTCCTTTCTCAGTTGTTGGTGGGCCTCTAATATGGTCCATCTTAGGTTGTCTGGGTAGTGACCTACAGTTAGAAAGTTAGTGCTCATTTTGGTGCTGGATTTTTTACACCGTATATTTCTACGGTGTTCTGTAATTCTGAGTTTAATCGCTCTGGTGGTCATGCCTATGTACCTCATTGGCAAGGACAGGTGATCATTTATATACAATTCTTAGAATTGCAATTTGTATGTTTTTTCTGTACTCATGTGACAGTGTCACTGAGCTGGATTACGTTCGTGACATCTGTGTATGCACACACATTGCATTACCCACAGGGGAAATGTCCCACTACTGAAGGAAGATCCCACAATAACCTCTGTGTAGGTCTAGCTGGTTTTTTGGGTCTAGTGTGATCAAAATATCCTTTGGCAGTTCATTTATATGCAAACCTTGGTGGGGGTAGTGAGAGATTGCCTGTTTGTGGGATCGTCCAATGTTTCATAATGATTTTTTTAATGTTGTTTGACTCATGTGTAAAGGTAGTGACACAAGTTAGAATGTCTGAACTCGGTCTGACACGTGGTTTCAGTAGGGCACCCCTATTGTTATTCAGTGAACGTTTCTGTGCAGTTTTGATGTATTTTAGGGGATAGTGTTGGGCCTCCATATTGTCCGCTAATTCTTTAGCTTGTATGTTGTAATCATGTATATTACTGCAATTATGGCGCACTCTCAAATGCTGCTCGCAAGGTAAATTGTCAGATAAGGCCTTGGGGTGGCGACTTCCGTAAAGATGCAAGCTGTTGCTATCTGTGGGTTTTTTGACGGTAGTGGTGTGTAGTGTACCGTTAGTCAAATGAATCATAAGATCCAGAAATGGAAGCCCCTCTTCAGAGACATTAGCGGTTAAGTGTAGGAAATGGTTCAGTGTACTAATCTACTCAATAAAAGAGGGTCAAGTGGTTCTGTCCCTTTTCCAAAAGATTAAACTGTTGTCAATATAACGACGCCAGCTGAGGATATTCACATTGTAGGGGTTGGTAGGGCACAGAATGCCCTCTTGACATATACAGGCAGTCCAAGCTTAGGGTGAGGGTTACTGCCCACTGAAGTCCCCAGAGTTTGATTAAACAGTTTGTCGCCATATTGAAAGAAATTTTCAGTGAGGGCTAGAGATGCGCACTCTGTGACAAAGCTAATTGGAGTGGGCAAAGTCCAATCTGTAGATTGCAAGATTCTTTCGATCACCTCTAGAGTTCATTCCTGGGGAATGTTCGTATAAAGCGCCTCCACATCCAGGGCGACCAAGAGGTCTACCTGTTATACATCATTATTGGTCAACTCAATGAGAGTCAATACATCACTTGTATCCTGTACAAAGGAGGGTGACTTTTGGACCAAATGTTGGAGAAAATGGTCTCAAAACTTATGACAGTGGTTCGAGTAGGGAGCCTATGCCGGACACAATTGGTCTTCCGGGTGGTGGAAGAATCCCCTTCTGAATTTTGGATAGGGTATAAAAATAGGGAATTCTCGACTGTTTGTTCACAAGAAAATCTGCCTCATTCTTAGAGACCCACACTTGACTTTCTGCTGAAGAGACCATAGCAACAATGTGGATACTAAGACAATTGGTGGGTCTTCAGTGATCTGAGTGCAATATTTTTGTTCTGATAACTGGCGGAGGCATTCACTGTCATAGTCGACGGTGGACATGATCACAATGGCTCCTCCCTTGTCTGCCTGTTTTACTGTGATAGTTGTATAACTCGCCAGGGATCGTATATCCTCAAGTTCCATGTTGGACATATTGTGAAAGCTATTGGTTTTATAACTTCTTCCAACCTCCTTTAGGACTGCTTGTTCAAAGGCTAGACGTTAATTTGGGATCATGCTCGAGGTAGAGGTGAATGTGGAATGTTGCAGAGCTGGCCCAAGGAGGAGCTAGCCAAATGATGAAGCATGACATCCATTTGGGTGTGTGAGGGCCTGTGCTCCTATTGGTGCATATTCTGCTCCCTGGAACCTTTGACCCTAACTTTTCTTCACAAGGAACAGCATTCCTCATTCACAATTTGATTACAACAATGTTGTCTCATCTGTCTAATTGTTGAAGTTCATGTTTCACTTACAAGGATTAGTATTGTAGTATTGTCTCTACTCTTTGTGAAACCTTGGGCATGCAAAAATGACAAACAAAAGGGTTAGATTTGTTTCCACAAATTCCTTGGTAATAGGAATGGTCATGTTCGAGATTGCCAACAGCATCTATGGCTCCGGAGATTTAGGAGTTTGGATGCGGTACTGTGAGCTAGCCGAACCAACATTTATTGATGATTTAAGAAGCCGTAGTCCCTAAATTATGAAGTTTGCTGATCTGATACACTGTCCTACTAAATTCGTAGTAAATATATAACTCCAGACCTCACATTGCCCCAGCTGCATGGTGTATCCTTGACGCGGGGACTCCCCAGTGCTCCACAACCAAAATTTAAAGGGGCAGATTTACAAGAAGTGACGCATCGCTGCCGCAACACAGCGATGCATCAAAAAAAATGCGCTGCCACTGCGGCAATGCAAATCGCAATGGATGCGCCAAATTTACATCTTGCCGAACCGTGGCGCAAAGCGGCAGCCTGCGTCAGAATAACTGACGTAGGTGCCACAAAACAGCCGCAAGTCAGCCTGACGCAACTGCTGAGAAAGTCACGTAAGGCAGTTTTGCGTCACGCAGCGCCAGCCCGAGCACCCTGCGACACTCACCTCTGCGTGAAGCGGCAAAAAAGCACCCAAAAACCCACGCAAATCAAAAGAAAAACTTTGGGGACCACAGAGGAGTCTGCAATGGACCAGGAAGGACACTGCAGTAGTCAGGACCCTCAAGCAACCACCTGCAGCAAAAGCCCAGATGCACATGCTGAGACCGTGGCAAAGAGGAAGTGCAAATTGAACTTTAGTCAGGAGGAGAATGAAATATTGGTCACTGAGGTGACCAATTACCAGCACCAGCTCTTCGTGAGATCGAAGTTGCCACTTGCCAAAAAGGAGGCGAGATGGCAGAGCATTGTCCAGAAGATAAACAATCTAAGAGGACTGTCGTCGACTGTAAAAAGCGCTGGCACGACTGCAAGCGCAGAACAAAAGAAAAGCTTGCGGCAAACTGTAAGGCAGCCTTACAAACAGGAGGAGGTAGCCCAGCAGAACAGGAGGTTCTGGATGCCCTGGAGGAGCGCGGGGCAGCTGTCATACCAGAGGAGTTGGTCACTAGAATATCGGGACAGGACAGGGCAGCCTTAGAAAGTCAAGAGCAGTCATCGGGTAAGTCTTAATAAGTGCACATATTTGAGTAATGGGTCATGGTGGTGATCTGAGATAGAAATGTCCCTGTGCCACAGTCTGCTGTGTGCATCTTGGTGTACTGGGACTTGTCCCCAATCCCAACTATCCTTAATGTAAGTAAATCACATATGACAATCACACTTTGCACATGTCAAAACAGCCCTGCCATGTCTCTCTCTGATGGTGCAGATATACTGGGCCTTAGTAATGAAGGGCCTTGTGCCACCGGTTCGTCACTTTTTCACATTTTTAAAGTGACGGACCGTTGGCGCAAGTACTTCATAAATGAGGTCCACAATCCTGTTGTCCCATCCGAACAATAAGTTGTGTGAGGCACCAGTGGTGTACACTTGTGTGTATGCTGAACAAGGACAGGTAAAGCCACCTTGCATGTCTGAACCTGTGCCTGTAAATAACAACCTGTAAATGCTACATTTGGCATTTCAGTGGTGTGACATGTGTGCTGCTGTGGGTATTTTCATGCAACAGCCATGTCCACTGATGCATGTTCAGATTAATGACCAATTGTCAATCAGAAAATTCATCTGAGTGCTATGCCACCCTACGGCTGGCCTAGTGAGGAGGAACAAGGAGGAATGTTCATATGTGTCCAGTGTATTTATGCCAGTCAAATGCCTAATGGATTCCACAGCATGCATCGGAAGATGAATTCACACCAACAGATTGTTCATGTGCATGAAGGTGCCCCTTCATGCACAAAAACAATCTAACCACCAAGCTGTCATCCCAGCACCATGGTGCAAGGCTGCCTGATTGGGCAACATGCCTACAAATATAGGGGGTGATCAACAAGCCACTTGTGCCGCCTGTGTGTCACTGTTAACATGATTAAAATTGATGCACTGGTGGTGCAAGGTGCTCATAAAAAAAGCCTCTGTGCCTGTGCAGGATGCAAATTTTTCAAGCACCATAATGTTGTAAAGATGTTGTTTGCCAAAATATCAGAAGGGTTGCAGTATGGGGTGCTGCAAATGAGGCCAACACACTGCAATCACACACTAATTTAAACCATGACACTCTTGATGACATACTGTATACCATACAGTCACCTTCTCCACCTCCAGAGAGTGACAACAATGTGGTCGCTGCTCCTGCAGAAACACAAACAAGTATCGGCCACTACACATCCACCCCCTGACTTTGAGGATACGCAGCTACAGTTCCAAAAAACAGCTGTTGGGCTACAGCGTGACCTTCTCAGAGAGGTGCATGTGGCTGTGGAGAGTATCGGTGGTACACTGCAAGCCATCCTCAGAAGCCTGAACTCTTAATCTGTAAACATGGATCAGGAACAAGCCATCAACAATCCAACCCCTGGCCTCGCCCAATCATTATCCAACATATCTGCAATAATGAGTCTGAGGCATGAACAAATGCCAACACAAAGTTGCAGCAGGGAGGTGGCAAAACATCTAGAAATTATTTATGATATCCTACGTGACATGCAGCAAAAGCAGGACACTTGCCTTGCAACAATGTCTGGGTATCATAGGGAGTTATTAACTGTCATCAGAAACCAGCAATTTTTGATAAATGCGCTAATACCTAACATCTTGACACAGGAAAATGCTATACCTCACACCTCCTCTGCCACTGCTGTTGGTCTCACTACTCCCACACACCCTGCAACTACAGAGCCAACTGAGCAACGATCCAAATCTTCTGACGAAGATGACTCTACTGCAACTCAATTCAAGCGGAAGAGAGGACACTAAAATCACTCAATGTCACAGTTGTTGTTTACCAAGAGAACGTTCTCTCCAGCATTGACAAATATTACCAAGAGAAAATCTCCTCTCCAGGTTACACCTGTGCCCCTCAATCAATATTTTTCTCATGTCTGAAGTTCAAAACATTGTGCCAATAACAATGTCTACCTCACAAAACAAAGTTCAGAGAACTTGCTTTTTTCAATCCTCACAACCCTGTCAACATGAGTGCAGCTTCCCAACTTGTGTGACAAGAGCAATGTCCCCTTGTGTTTGACCAATTTCACCATGTCACTGTGATTGTTGTGTGTGAATAAATGTGAGCACCTGTGAAAGAGTGTGTAAGGACTCGATCCTTGTCAGGTAAGTATTGCAATGTCAATATTTCAATCCCTGTTCAAATATTGCAATATAAAACATAAATGATGCTGTGTAAAATAATCAACATGTACAGCAAGTGAAATTAGTCATACCAGTAACCAAGATGTTTGAAAAGTTGTACCTGTGTACTTCATACACCATCATTGCCACTCAACTTGTCCTGTATACAGACATTGTGGTGGGCAGTGGTATGAATTTACTACTTGTAACACAATAACTAGTTGACCATGAACATGAAATAGCTCTAACAACACCTAGACTGACAATGTGTAGTGTGTACGTCCTGTCCATTTGTGTAAGAAACAACACCTATGTACCCAAATATATCATCAGTAAACATAGTTGACACTGATTCTTGATACATACACATACAAGTGTTCTCTGCATAGCCATTAGTTAAATCATAGCCATATGTATGTCAAGCCACAAGAGTGTCTGCACAAAACTGTTGATTTCCAAGTGTTGAAATAACATGTCCAAGTACATCATCATGGAGCAGCAACCTGCTACATTTTGCAATGACTAATCACTCAAACACAAAATCTAGTTTACATTCCATGTGCCCAATGACTCAAACATCAATATTTTGAAATGCTGACCAACAATCAATAAGATCAAATTTTGAAAAATCCAAAATTTTATTAACAATGAAAATATATAATAAAAGTCAGTAAGAAACTATCTATATAACATACTAAACTATCTTAAAAGCTAAAACTCTATCTAAAAATCTATCTATTCTAACTATGAGTAACCTACCTTACTCAACTTAACTTATCCTAAGCCAAGCATGTATCACGTTAGACCACTAAACATCAGCCCCCACCCACCCTTAACACATCAATGCACAATGGACATACACATACTTTCCTATACATAAACTAATATGTAAAGTTGTTAAACACATATACATTTTTTTTCTTTTTTTAATATATTTTTTTTTATCTGAAAGTAGTATCAACACACTACATCACCCACCCACCCCGAAGTATAGAAAAAAAAGAATATAAATAAAATTGAAACATATGTAGATGTAAAAAAACTAACTACCCTACCTAACACTATCTAATATAACTACGCTACACCTACACTATGACTAATCCTAAGTATAATAACAACAGAAGTAATAAAAACTATATACAAAATGGCCACTAGAATTGGCTCATAATATGGTCCATACACTGCTGCATGTAGTCCATTTTCTTCAACATTGTAGCCATCTGTAATTCTAGGCCACGTATTTTGAGTTAAAAAAAATCCACATCTTGGGTGGACATCCCCTGGATGCAAGACTTTCCAGAAGTTGAGGTCGCAGCCTGTCCGGGTCCTGGGGCTGGTGTTGATGCTTGAGATGGTCCTGCCTGCAAAGCATTCCCACCTCCATTGCCTATGTCCTTGGAGGACGCCTTTCCATTCCCATTGTTTTTTTTATTCCCTGGGACATTTGCAATCCATGTCTTGGCTGCCTTTTGCTTTTCATAGAGGCGAGGCATTCACTGGAAGCCCTTAGCCACCTCACAGATGTGTGAGTACCTCGTCTTACGAATCCGGAAATTTCTTTCCTCCTCTGCAGTCATGTTATCTTTTGGAAAAGAAGTACACACGAGTCAGTCAATGTGTACATAACTGGCAAATGTAGATAGACAATGAATGTGTTCATTTGAGACGACTCTAAAAATGTTGCCATTCATCTGATCACTGTGTGGGCCACACACACCAAAAGCATACTGCAAAGTTTGTGCATCACATACTGTGCTATCAGCTAAACCTCATGTTTCCACGTAAATCCTAGGTTGTCATGAATAAAAATAATAACAACACTCAGAGACATAAGAAACCAGTTACCATACATCATGGTCTAAGATCAGTTCCAAAACAAATTACATTATGTGGCTCACCAGGTGACATTCATGTAGTCATGTGATCCTGGAGCTGAAACTACTGCTGTGATCAGGCAGTGTAACAGTGTGTTTAGCAAGAAGTTCATATTTGTAAGCCTTTTGACCCGCATATACGTTCATTTCACACCTTTACAGAGTTATGCACTGGCGTTGCAAGTGCCTTTGTAAGAGGCAGATATGTGTTCTGTGGTGCAACAATGATGCCATATCTCATGAATGCCACTACTTCTGTTGACTGACATACAGCATGCCATGTAGTACTAGCAGGGTGAACTACACATGGGCTTATGATTTTGGCATACATGCCCCTACCTGGAAACATACATCCATGATATTGTGTACATTGTTCATTCAACAACACATTCAATTTTTGCTACAGTTTGATGACAGCTACTTAGTCCTCATTTAAATTGCACAAGGAAACATAAGTGCAGATGAAATTCAGTCTCACACAGTCAGGACTCAGAAGGCATTTCTTGAGGACAAGATGTGCTTCAATTGTGTCAGGACACAGTAAAATCTTGTCCTTAACACTGCACAATGATCACCTCATGAAATGACACAAGGCAGACTGACAATCCTAGACCTCAGTTGCATACTAATTAGTACGGTCTATTTCCGGATATTAAAAGTGCCTAATTGATCCAAAGTTAAATTTCCAAAACAGCAGAACTTTGATGCATGTATAACAAATTACGGTTAGATTACTAAACTTGCTCACATGTTAATTTGCATAATTATTTTGAGATAGATGTCAATGATGCACACTGAACCTGGGCATATTTTGCTTCGTTGTACTCCGGGGTATTACATGTACTCTCAGCAAAACTGCATTAAAATCTGTGGACTTCCCTGGCCCAGCTGACTCTGACATTTCACCCACACTGCAACCCCACCCACCATCCCGTTAAACAACTGGACACACCACCACCACTCACACGTTGTGAGGACTGTTGTAAGACTACCTTCCTCTCAAAACGTCATACCGCTGATGCTGCTGTCTCCACTTGGCTTCTGCTACTCCAGTCAAAGTGGCAATAGGCACTGCATTGTGCATTGTGGACTGCGTGACGGCATGTCTGACACTTTCATGGGATTTCATAGGTCCAGGCATGTCTTCACGTGGTACACCATGCACAATGTGTTGCCTCATGTTATTTGAACTTGAATAGCGTTAGCCAAGTGGAGACAGCAGCTGCATCTAGTGAACTATCTATAGGTAGCCACAGACATAGTACATTTTTTAACCTTGCACATCATCAACATCACAATCAATGATAAATGATACTCACTGGTAGCATTGGGGTCCTCAAACGTGTCTACCTCCTCTTGTGTATATGGCTGGGGTCCACCTATGAAACAGGAACAGATGTACAATCAGCTGTGAATGCCGGACATATATACAGCTTATGCATTGTGCACAAAACATTGTCATAACACATGCAGCTAATTCACAGACCATGTAACTCTTTTACAATAAAGTACAGCTATGTGGCGCCACTGGCACTTTGACTGTGTCAATGCTAGGACACTTCCACAGGCACCGTTTACTGAGAGTTAAATAATGATGTGTAGCATCCCTGGTAACTTTCCTGTGCTTTGCCTGAATCATCAGACATGCCCTTATGGAGACACACTCGCACAATGATGGAAGGACGTCTGCGTCACGAAGTTGATTTTGTACATGCACAAATGGACACATTCTTGCACATGATAAGTCACCACAGTTGTTTGACTATCTACATGTTTGCAGCATGATGCATCATGCTTCCTAAGTCATTCTGACTAATGTGAAAATAGACATTTTCTCACCATAGTGCCTAGATATGTCACCCAAGTGTTGGGGTGCAGTGCAATGCCTTTACATTATGTTTCATTTAAAAAAATTCCTGAAATGTTTGATGGTCCATGGGTGTTGAGTGTGAACACACACAGCAACACCTATGGATCAGGGCTGTGATGTAAAAGTGCCAGACACATATGTGAAGTATTTACATGGGCAATGAATGCCACACATGTTATCTTCATACATCACTGGTGATATGATGACACAAGAAGCTTTTTTGTTGCTTCACATGAAGTGTTCCACACTCGGCACTGTGTGCTTGTGAATGTGCAAAATTTCCATTCAAAATCAAATACATTTTTTGTTTCTGACATATGGAACTGTGACCTCACAACATGCAAATTTTACATTTTATTTCATGATGTATTTTCTCAGAGACCATTGCGCCACCACTCATTCTTATTTAATTATGGACGGAGCAATGTATGGCATTGCTGTGGACCTCATAATAAACAACAATTGTGTACTTAGATATTTACTTACCAATTGGGCCACCGACTTCCAGTCCAAGATGGTCCAGCAAGTCTACCTCTCTGCTGACGAGATCCTGCCAGCGAGGTTTCAGTTGATGTACTGTGCGTTGTTCATCAAATATGCGCGCCATGTGGTGCTGGACCTTGGCCCACCTGTGCCGATGTTCAGATGGTGAGTAGCCCTTGCTCACCCTGCCCCCTGTGCTGATCATATGGGGCAGGAAATAAAAAATGAGCCACACGAGGCCCCCAAACTGTCTGTGGGTTAGGTTTTTAGACCTGCCAGACATGTTAAATTATGATTTTGTTAATAAAAATGAAACTAACAGCAAATATAAATGAAACTTATCGTAAGAAAAAAATAAAACCCACCCGTATGACTAACCTACACCTATCTACCCCAAATGAACACTCACACACCAAGAAACAACAATTTAGACGACACAAAGACTTTAAAATGACAACTGACAGACAAACAAATGTTTAAAGTGCACAAAAAACAGACAAAACACAGCACAAAGTCCAAAAACTATCACAGCAATCAACAACAGCCTCCTCCACCAAGCACCCTCCTAGGAATAGTAAGTGAAAGTGAAAGTAACTGTGTACTTCCTGGTTTTCACCATGGCTGAGTCATTGCACCATTTCCTGCATGGATGCGACACATTTTTACGTTTTGCGTCATATTTCAGATGATGCATGGTGATTTTGACTCAATTGCCATTTCAGTTCACATCTGCATGCGTGACGTTTCTCTGTGTTGCGTGGGTTTCAGCTTTGTTGCATTAGTCCTCATGCAGTAACAGGCATTTGTACATGAAATGCGTCATATTTGTTAATTTGCGTCAATATTCATACAGATGCTACCCGTTTTTGATTTTGCATCATTTTTCTTTCATATGCAACACGTTTTGTGTGTCGGTGTGACTCAACCCTGATTTAGCGATGAAGAGGTGAAGATGCGTGGAATTGTGCAAGTGATGCGTCCCGTAATGCACATGTATTGGTTTATTTTCAACATAATGCATGATTTTTGGATGAATTGTGTTCATTTCTGTTACAGACCTTCACGTACATCATGGGATATGTGTACATAGGGGCTAATTTACAAGCCCCTTGCGCCACCGGTGCGTCACTTTTAATATGGGAAAAAGTGACGTATTGGCGGCGCAAGGGGCTTGAAAATAAGCCCCATAGTTTTGGGAAAATTGATTTTGTGGTTGGTTTGTGTTACTTTTACAGTCAACTTGCACAGCAGGTGGATAACGTTGCATCACGCATCATCAGCACTACCTGCAGGACAATTCTGACCATGTCACAGCCAGGCACCCTGTGTGTCTTCACATATGCTTGTGTCAAATCCCACCTCTCACGCAAACTTTTCATGTTTGGGGTGGACATGGGTGTTGGTGTGGATTTTGCATACAACACACATGTCCACTATTGCATTGCAACATTTATGTGCATTAATACATGCATCTCTGCATTCAATTGGTACACAACACCTGCGTTGATGTCTCAAGCCACAATGAGGTGAAATGTTTTTGGTACACATACATTTTCACTCTTCCAATATGTGATGATTCACAAATCACACATTTTAAGCGGTTATCTTCCTAATTGTGTTTTTATAAGTGATGAGAGGTGCCACTTTCTGCAGCTATGCATGTCATCCACACCACACAGTCATCCTTGCACCATAATGCAGGTGTGCTTCTGCCGACGAATGCGATGAGCTTCTGCGCATGCACGGAGTACAACACAGAGAAGAACATGTGTTTGCGAGTATGTTGCATGTCTGTGCATCATTCATGACCCAGCTTGACTCTGCAAATGTCCTTGCATAAGCATGCAGTGTTTATTTGTCATTCCCAGGGACAGTTGTGCACAGTATTGACACTTCACATGGGAGATGTTTATGTTTGTGATGTGACACATCACATTGTTGCATACTATGCACTGTTGCGGATGTGATGACATTGCCTATAGTCATGATGTGTGACGACATTTGCAATATTAATGTCAATGCCTCTCCTGAACACTTTAGACAGTCACTGCTTGAGGCAGGTGGACATGCTAGTGAAGACTGATGTAGTTTGCCAGTTGCATGTTGCGGTGCACATATGACAATCTGTGTGTCACATCTGAAGATGTTGATAGCAAGATGAATGTACATGTCCTATCTGTAGCAATGGGGTACACACACAAGGGGATGTAACACCTTCATTTTCAATTTGGTCTATGTGTGACCCAAATCCATGTGTACACACGTGTTACATACACAGATCATTTGGATGATTCATGACATGAGATGTTACATGTCATGAGAGCAATTTACATATTATGTATTTGTATCATATGACCTGTATATAAAATGGACACAAAGGTGAATCTCTGATGTTTTCTTTTTTTTGTTGGGACATTAGTGCATATTGCTACAAATGTTGAATACCAACATCATGTGAAGAATTGAGTGACAATGTGAGTGCGACGTCTTATCCCTGCAGCAATGTTGAGTATGGCTCGTCCTTCTGCTTCAGATTCGTCATCACAATCATCCGTTTGTTCAGGGGGCTGTTCCTCTTCATCCCAGGGCACATTTATTTTGACACATATGTTATGTAGTATTGCACATGACATGATCATCTTGCACACCATTTCTGGTGAATAGAGTAGCCTTCCACCTGATCAATCCAGGCAGTGAAACCTGGACTTGAGCATTCCAAAGCTTCTTTCTATGATGCTTCTTGTTCGGCAATGCGCATGGTTGTATGCCTTTTGCGGATCAGTCTGGTGATTGTCAAATGGTGTCATCAACCACTTCTGTAGGCCATATCCTTGATCAGCTGTAAGTGGAAAGTAAGATGAATGTGTTAACTTCAGTGAGAAGTCAGTATACATGGCATGTGTTGTACATCATGTTTGCAAACATTTTAATTGTGATTTCTGTTTGTTATGATTAGATGTTGTGTTTAATATTGAGTTTCTCATTGTTTGTGACACGTGTCACTTCACTTGCTCTCTATCAATTGATGTGCATGACAGGGGACGGTGCTTTGCAGTGCATGATTTGTTGAGTGAAAGGTGTGTGGTGTTGCAATTTGTAAGTGATACCTGTGTAATTATTATGTTTAATGCACACTTTCCCAGATTGTACATGGCGCATCTAAGCACATTTCAATATGGGAGTGCGGCAAATGATTTGTCTGTGCAGAAGTGAGTCAGTTGCAAGGCATAGTGATGCAACATATTTGGAAAGATTTTTTGGTTCAATGTGTTTGCCCTTGCGTTGTCACACATTCGGATGACTTGGCCCTGCACAGGCATCCTTGTCCCATGGTGCACTAATACCTACATCCTGTGTATAATGTATTTGAACACAAAGGGACACCTTAATGCACGGACACATTCCATTTGGCGTGATAGCTATTTCCATGCATGCTTTACAATGCATTACACATTTTAACAGGTAAATTGAATTAGATGAGATGTGTGCTTATGTCGACAGTGTGACTTATTATACTTCACAACTTTTTAAAGGATATTCGCTTGCATTTCTATCTTGTATCTCTTAGCACTTTCTGTTATGCTGCTATGTATGTATGCAGCTTTTGACTGTATGTTATGTGATTATAGTGTATATGTGGGTTGGCATTATCACATTCACTTATTGCGTCATTCTGACACAAGGGCACGTAATGTGCCAGAGGGCCAGCTATTCTTGCAGAGTATTGTTATATGTTAATTGTTTGATGGTTACCTACAAGGAGCCCATTGCCATATTGTCCATTTTGGAAACAGTCATTGATGATGCAGTTTCTGAAGATATATGAATCATGCACACTCCCAGGATATTTGGCCAGTACATTGATGAATAGTCCCAGATGGTCCATAATGGCCTGGACATTTATGGAGTGTGTGTGCTTCCTGTTGCGGTATAGGTGTGAAGTTGCTGCAGGTGGTACCAGTTGGAAATGCGTGCAGTCCATTGCACCAAGTACATGTGGGAAGCCAGCGATGGCATAGAAGCCTTGTTTAATGTCCATCTGCTGCTGTTGTGTGTTGGGGAAATGGATGTGCTGTGGTGTGAGCTGAATGATGGCATCCAAGACAGAAGGGAGGAAGGCAGAGAAAGATGCCTGTGAGACCCCTGCCGCTTGTGCTGCTGTTGCTTGAAAAGATCCGGAGGCCAACATGTGTAGCACCGCCAGTAGCTTTGTCTGCGGTGGAATGTTGCAGACCCTGTCATTTGGTGTCTGTAGACGTGGTGAGATCTGATGCAGCAGGGTCACAATGGACGCCTTCTTGAGGCGAGACATTTTGATGACTTGTTCATCCCGGAGTCCAATGAGGGTGGTCCTTTGACGGTAGATGCGCTCCCTTCTCCTGTGCTGCCTTTGTGGTGATGGTGGAGGGTGAGGTTGTGGTATTTAGTCTGGGGGTGGTTGTCGTCTTCTTGGTCCAACTCCCAGCTGCAGGATTAGGAGGTCCATGTTGTCTGATCTGCTGCAAAACTGCTCTGCTGGACTTCTATTCTATTTATATGGTACTTGTGTCATTTCCTGTGTGTGGGTTTATGAGGCGTAGGCTTGCGAGCGCAATATCAAAGATGCGTGACGCAGCCAAAAGATGCATCACCGTGGGGAATTGTTGTAAATATGCCTGCGTCGGAAATGCGTTGGATTTAACGTTGGAACGCCTACCTTGCATATTTTAATACTTACTTGACGCAGCAGATTCTCATGCAGTTCCATTCCATCGCATCTCCGTCTTCTGTGACACATCTCCATAGATGCGTCACCTTGTAAATTTTGCGTAAAAAAAAAAACACTGATGCATCACAAAAAGTGACGCACCGGTGGCACAAGGGGCTTGTAAATCTGCCCCACAGCCCTTTGTTCAGTGGGCCTAACTGTGTCCCTGTAGCCAGCCCATGCTCTATTATGGTCGGCCTGAGCTTGTGATTTTGACTGGGTCTAGCGCGACCTGATAGCCACAGTTGGCGCTTTGTGCTTTTTGGCTCTATTTTCACTTAAATCTTTAAAATTGCATATCTCCAGTTCTACTGATTGGATTTTTGTCGTTTTGGTCTTACATTATTTATTGCATTTTACTCTATTTTTGAAGTTGGTGGGACTTTTGTTGTGTAGTGTTTTACTTTATTACTGTGTGAATTGCTGCACAAACTGTCGTGTAGTTTCTATATATAACCTATACAGAATCTGCGCATTTGGATAACATGAACTGTGGGCCTGGTGGCAGACTGACTCTGAGCACCCCCACCGAAAACGTTAGCCTTTTTGCATTAGCTAGCTCACAGTGCCACTAGTGTCTCCTCTTATCGGGGAGAGAATAGTTTCTGGCAACCTCAGAACATGACAACCCTGATCCCTCAGGAAACAATATACTACTTTTCGCTCAGTCACTCGTGCTTACTTATTCGGTCTCAGAGAGATACACAGAATAAACAGTCTGGGCGTTTCAATAAGTATTTATTGAACAGTTGTTATTCTAGTGTAAAATATATGAGCTGCAACAACCATTAGACAGTAGCAGATATATATGAATAGCAGTACAGTGAAAATAAAAGGATAGTATAATTCTGCCATCTTGCAATAGTCATGAATACATACATGAATATAAAATGCATGATAAAAATGCGCGTACTCCTACGATGCCTATCTAGATGTACCTATGTGTACCTAGCATGTGAGTAGGTGTGAAGCCAAGAATCCCTCTAGGATTTAGTCTAACCCCATTACCTGAAGTGAGAGAGTGTGGGACCCCGTCCTGGTCTCGAGTTGGACACCCCGCGAGGGATGTGTTAGACCACTGTCAGCTGGAGCGTCTGCATGCAGGAGCCTCAGCGTCTCTGGTCAGTGTGTCGGCCTGGAAGTCTCGGTTCCCTCTACCAACCCTAGCAAGATGTGCTGTATTTATACAAAAGGTATCTAGGGTTTCTTTGTCCCTTGTTTCTTGTATTAGTCATTGTTGGATTTGAGGATGACGTATGGGATGAACCGTGTACGTAGATATTATGCAGGTGGTGTAGCCCCTGCCTGGTTTCCAAGAACCCTCATGAATATTCATTCATACTCTATGAGTCCATTGATGGAGTTATAGGACGCTATTGTTCAGTGAAAACCCTCCTTCTGCGCCCAGGACTAGAGCTAAGTAAAGGTTCAATCCTAAAGGCTCATTACTGTGTAATGTAAGGGGGATAATGTAGGTGAAGGTGTATGATATTACCCGGGCCTATATTAGGGTACCTATATGAAACATAACACCCACTCCTCTTCCGAACAGTCAACAATGATAAAAATGCTAGCGAACTACTGATTTTACTAGGTAGCAGCGCATAAAACTATCAGTGAGCTTCATAAAATATTGTCATTAAAATAATTTAAAAACAGTCTAATCAGGGTGGAGAAAAATTATTCTTGAAAGCTTAAATTGGAAATGTCACTTTAAGCCAAAGTCCTAGTTGAGTTCGTTTATATAAGCCGAACCACTACAAGCATCAGAAGGCCATGCTTTTCCAGCGAAAGTGTCAATTTTAGGAAGTGTTCCAAATTTAGTTGAGTATTTTGTAAAAAGAAAAATTCCGAATTCTTTCCCAGCACACGATGAGCCAATTATAGATCAAGTGTCCTGGCCGGGAGACGCAACATCGTTGCTGCTTGCCGCTGCAGGGGACGGTCCCTGTAACACCTCGCAGAGTACGTCAATGGAGCACAAATGATATTCAGAGCTGCCAACAACTGGTGTAGAGGCAGCCGGTGCTGTTGTCGAAACCTGAGTGCTAGTGGAAGAGCTGATGCTCAACCCAGTTGTAAAAGGCACTTGCGGATTCTCGAGGAATGCAGCCATCAAGATGGGAATACGCTGGGGACATTGCAGAGCATGGGTCCTCAGGGGTTCCAGCCTGGTATTCAAGTCCGCAGGCGTGTCCGATGTAAGTTTCAGACAGAGATCCAACACGCATTCTTCACCGCAAAACAGGCATCTAAGAACAGGTTAGATGCAGTCCATCCAAACCGGTCTAAACGATAGGAACCAAGAGGCGCTCAGTTCCCGTAGGCGAGGTGTGCCCAGATGCTGTACCATGCGCTCACGATATTTGCGCTCAAGGAGTGCTTTTGCCATCTCGTTGGTGATTGGGCCGTCCATTGCGTAGCAAAAATATGACAATCAGGATACCTGCTAATGAGAGCAGTATCAGCGGAAGACCTCCAAAAACGCTTCCCAATACGGAGTGTATAAAATTTGGAATAACCCCGAGGATCGTCTGAAAGGTGCTTAGAAATCCTGACCCTATGGTCTTAAATAGGTGTACAATACCACTCGTATCAGACATATTAAAGATACGACCCACCATTTCTGCGAAATGAAAGGGGCAGTTTGTACGTATAAGTGCCTGTATCTCAGTCGAGGTCCTTGCGATTTGAAGATCAAAGGTCTCTCGAGCGGAGGTTAAGGATACGGTTTGCTGTAAAAGCATGGCTTTCAGTCTGCTCAAAGTATCAAACTGTATAAAGGAAACATTTAACGAAGACCATAACGGCGCCTCCCTGACTGTATTTACTGAGGGAAACAATACTAGCATACAGCAAGTACCCCTGGAGTTCACAGTGACCAGATAGGCAATGCCCGGAAGCATCCCACAGCAACCTTGATCGTTCAGCATCAAGTAACTCCCATTCAAGAGTAGCCTGAATACCGGAGTAATCACGGCCGCTGGAGTCCCTTTCATGTGGCAGGACAAGTTCGGTTCTGAACCATTACAGGCTTTGTGCAGGGAAATATCCTGGCACATGAGAGAACCACTTAAAGCGTTCTTGCAGTTTGTACCGCTTAGAAACACTTCTCGATCCCCACTCCGGCATCGAAATCTGTACGGTAATTCCCAAGATTCCTTAATGTATTCCTTACCCAATTTTTCATATTTGCCTGCCTGTTTCTGTTCAAGGCAATATTGAAACTGAAATGTCATGACCGGTAGAGTGATGTGTCCATGGATTAGCCATTCTGTGGATGGTGATTCCGCTACCGTAAATGGTAATCTATCCAGTTTCTTATTACGCAGCATTGTATATTTTGCTCCCCTTTGTGCCATTTCTACCTGTTTATCTGTTAGATTATATTCAGAAAACAGAGATGTACTGTTGATAAAACGCCAAGGCACATAGCCTTCACGCAAAGATTGCAGTGTCCAACTTAACGACATAATAGAACGTAACTGAGATTGCCCATGTTGTAATATGGCCAAATCTTGTTTCAGTATGTCTATTGCAGAAGATACAATGTTGCCTAAGGAATAGATCCTGGAGGTCAAAGTTGTTAACCCATTATCCACTACTGCTAATGCCTTCTCTAAGTTAATATGGTCTATTTCCCGTATTCTTTCTGCGGCCTCTTGTTGGGATATTTTCCAATTTTCATTGTAGACAGCATAAATGCCAGCATATATGAAGCATTTCTGATGTGATTTCTTGGGACCTAGCAAAAAATCCCTAAGATCCATGTCATGTGTGAGTAAGGATAACTGTTGTTTCACCTCTGTGAGTGTTGAGGTCTCTAGCCAATCAAGGCACAACTTCCCAACACTGTAGGATGTCACTACCCCTGGGTGTTCTCTTTGTACATAGCGTGGGTCTGGCCTATGGGTACTGAACCCTTCTGTTAAACCCCAGAATCTCTTCTGACATGCGTTCGTGTCTAAGGACCAAACCACCCATTTCTTCCAATTAGGGTCTGATCTATTGTACTGTAAAATGTCATCCACTGTTGCCCCTTCTTGTGAAGTTGATTTTTGCCACCCCTCCATCTGTGATGGTGTTGGAAACCTAGGTGTATTCAGATCCTTGTTCTTGGCTAATCCAAGACAGGATGTCTGTTGCACAGTGTTATTTAGGAATATCATCTGCTGTGGAATGAGGCATGCTCTAAATAGCGCTTCTGTTCCCTGGACTTGCCAGTCTCTAGAACCCCAGACTGATTTTAAGTCTATTGTGTCCTTCCATAGGTCAAAACCTTGTTCAGACAATTGGGTGATAAGGGAAGCAGAGTATATTTGTTTGGTGTTTGTCAACATAATTTTCAGTGCTGATGTCGGTGCAACCTTGTAGTAATACGAGGTCGGGTCAGTGGTGTTAAACCCTGAAAAATATGGAAACTTCTGCGCAAATGTATGCGAACTACCTTTTGGTGGTGTAGGGCAATGTTCCCACTGGTGGTACTCAAAAACATTTCTAGGTGTTATAGATTTGTGTAGGAAATGATGACCATAATGTTGGTAACAGTACAAAGTGTCATAGTCTGAAGTACCTTCTAACATTTCAGTGTTCGGAAATGCAGCAGTTTTCTCTAAATCAGACAACATGTCATTAACAGTTTCAGAGTCCCAATCATAAGAAAATGTACTCGAGGTAATGATATCACTCAATGAAATTTTAAATATATGAGAAATTTTTAAAAGTTCAGTAGGTCCGAATATATCAAAATCAACCTTGTCCCAAGCTATACCGTCCGGTTTAGGAACTGCTGTGATGTTCACTGATGACAAGGCTCTTTGTTCACGATGAGAAGATTGATGTGGTTTTAGAATCAAATTCACTTTCTCGGCTTCAGGTCTTTGTTGAAGGTATCGTCCATTAATAAGCATGCTAAAATTTATTACTAAGCCTAGCCAGAAAAGAAAGAACAGTATCCCAGTAATTACCCAGAGTTCTACCCAAGGCGATACCAGGTAAGTCTTTTTGAGAAAGTTCAGAAAGTCTTTAGCTTGTTGTTTGCGTGATTTTTGGGCTGGCGTTGTTTCAGGTTCACTTGGATCCAAAGAAAACGTATCAAAGTTCATGAAGTAGCCAGAAGCAGTTCGATCAATTGTAGGAATTGCATCAGGATTTGTTGAAATCAAATTTTGCTCTTGTCGAGGCATGTTGACGTAGACGTCCGTATTTGGTCTTATTGCAACTTGTGTGTTATTTTGAATTGAATTTTGAAGATGAACTTCGAGTTCAAGGGGAATGAGTTCCATAGCATTGTTGCGTAGTCCTTCATTCCGTACAGGAGGCTCTTTGAACGTGATGAGTCTCTCTGTTTGAACTTCTTGGATGGTAGCTAGATGAGGGCGTCTGCTACTGTGGAGTCCACGAGGCCTACTGTTCAGTATCGGCCACAAAGTGTGGTTTGATTAAGTCGATTGAGACAAATCTTTTCTCCTTTTTCCCGGCAAGAGGCGGTAGAAGAACAGTTCTTGTTCCTTGAATTGCTAGGACCGGTACAGGTTTTCTGTAAGATGGCCCAAATTCTTTCTTGTCCGCTATTTTCTCTCTGACCAGATCCCCGATTTTTGGGATACAGGCAGGTCTTGCCGTGACTGCCTTGACTTCCCCAGTGGCGGTCTGTTTCAGGTGGACGTTACTTTGTTGTGTCCTGGATTCATTTAGATCCTGTAAAACAGCCAAACGATCATGGATATCAAATGGTTTCTCATCCGCCACTGTGCGTTCACAATCAAGATCAGGTACCCACATTCTTGTCCCAAATAGGACCTCGTAAGGAGTGACACTGACGTCAGGCTGGTTATTGAGAGCTCGCTGTACCCCATATATGTGATTGACCCAATTACCACCCTTGCCTAATACCCTAGCTGTTAAAGATTGCTTTAGGTCCCGGTTCTTCCTCTCCACAACCGAATTTCCCTCAGGATGGTACGGAGAGGAGTACCGCAATGCTACGCCCATACTTTCCATGGCCTCTTTGTAAGCCCGAGAGCTAAAAGCCGGGCCACGGTCAGAATGTAACGCGCCAACTGTGTATGTCCCGATAAAGACTCGCAAATCTTTTATAACAGTTCGAGCGTCAGCCGAGCGCTGAAGCCAAACCCATAGGAATCTTGAGCATGAATCCACTGCAACCATGATATACTTGTAAGCCCTGTCTGATTGTAAGCGGCCGCAGTGGTCCAGATATACACAAGCGAGAGGTCTGTCTGATTTTAGTAACGGTGTCTGTGCCCGGGCGTGCTATGGTGGAGCCTTTCATCTGCTGGCAGATGTCACATTTCAAGACGTAATCTTCAGTTTGTTTTATCAGACCTGGCCACCAATAGCGCTGTTTCAACAATGAAATAGTCGCTGTAACGCCTGTATGCGCAGAGCCCAAACCCTCGTGTGCTGCAATAATCAAACCTTGCCTACGATCCATATTTGGTATTACTCTGTCCCCCACTCCAGGAATCTGAGCATATGGAATGTTGTTTGCATCTAACTTGTAGGAGTACTTGAGTGGAAATTTCTTTGGTACTGCTCCGCTGTTCTTGCTTGAAGCAATAACAGCCACCATAATCTCACCGTCTATCCTCGTTTTTGAACGAGTGAGTGCAGCTACGGAAGCTGTGCGTACAGCCCCCTTCGCGGCTTCATCAGCCAATGAATTCCCTTCAACGTGAACGCCATCACGCTGATGACTCAATGTATGTATCACGTGATGGCGTTCGTTTCTCAACTCAACTACCTGTTCCCATAGCATTTTATGCTTAATTGTGCCACCTTTTGCATCTTTGAACCCGTTTAGTTCCCAATGATGTAAATATTCATTGTATGATTGCACACAGTAAAATAATCACACACTATCAGTGTGGGGAATTCGTGATCCGTATTCACCAGTGCCAGTATCAGTGCTTTTAATTCTGCCAACTGAGCCGTGCAGTCTCCTAGAGATTGCGTCTTGGTGCAACTTGGATGGAACTTTCCATCCCGCATGCGACCTTTAACGATTGCACATGCTGCGCTGTATTGTTGCTTACTCCCTGTGGCCGTTTGAGCAGATCCGTCAGTGTAAATAATGTATTCATACTGATCTAGAGGCAGGATTTCATTCGGCAGAGGATATTCTTGTTCGTATTGCAGAAATGCTTGTGTTTTTAGACTAGGATCAAATCTGTATTCAACATCCGTTGCAGTAAGAGAATTAGCCCATTGTATCCATCTCGGATGTAAGGCTTTTGCATTTGGAATGCTGGCCTTTGTAACAGCTTCTAAAGCCGGTATTGGTGTTATGACAATTATGCGCTTTCCCTGAGCCAGTGCTCTTTCTCTTGCTACAGCGGTCTGAACTGCTGTCAGGATTTTTTCTGTTGAAGTGAAACGCATTTCTGCATTTGTGTACATTTGTGATTTGTAAGTGATTGGTACTGTTTCGCCTTCATTGAAGGGTAAGTAGATGTGCCCGCATTGACCCGCTATTACACGGATCACTAGGTTGCGTACGTTTACTCTTGTCTGTAAGTGTTTTGAAGCTATCATGTCTTCTTGTAGTGAACGTAGGACGTTTGTGTGCTCCTGTGTCCATTGTCTAACTGAAAAGTCAGGTTTTATTAAGTCGTAGAAAGGTTTTACTCTTTCTGCGTAATCCAAAATGTATGTTCTGCCGAAATTTAGGAATCCCAGTATTGATTGTAAATTTTTTAATGATTTTGGAGGTTGGAGCAGCACACACTTTTCTAAAAAGTTAGCTGCCAGACTTTTCCCTTCACTTGAAAGCTCATATCCTAAAAACAGGACATTGAGGTGGGCGATTTTTGATTTTTTAAAATTAAATTTGTGGCCCTCAGAGGCGAATCCCATAATTATGGTGCTCACCCTGGTCAAGTGCCTCTTTAAGTCAACGTCCGTCAGATAAATATCATCTACATAAGACAATGCTTCCTCATCAAAATTTTGGAGTAACTCAGTTACTCTCGCTGAAAATACCCCCAGGCTATTCTTATACCCTTGAGGGAGACGACAAAATTGTCGCTGGGACCCCAACGCTGAGAATGCGGTCAAATACCTGCTTTCAGGCGCTATATTTTGTCAGAAAAATCCATTTGAGATATCAAGTGTAGTTTTGTATTTCTTCCGCACAATGTTATTCATTAATGCGGCACTGTGTGCATTTTGGACAGCGAACGTCTTAGTGCAAGTGTTTAAAGGTCTGTAATCTAAAACTAGACGATATGAGTTGTCCGGTTTTGATACGGGAAACAAAGGATTTTTCATTGGTGAGGTGCATGTTTCGATCACCCCTTGGTATTCAAGTTGATCTAAGATCTCCCTGACATGTTTTTTAGCTTCTTGCTTTATTGGATATTGTCTCTGTGCATTTGCTGAAACTTTTAACGGGATCATGTGGTGGGTCGAATCCTCATCCCATCCGGCATGAGTTTTGTACAATGCTGGAGCTAGGGCAACTGCCCACTCCCGTGCATATGCATGTTTAAGATGAACAGGAACGAGGTTGGAAAATGCTGGAAAAATTACTGTTTCTCCCCTATGGCACTCCATAACGAATGCTGGCAGCCAATCTTGTTCAGCTAATAGGATGTCATAACCAGATGATAGGCTTTTCCAAAAGAGACCTTTAACTTTCCTGGGCTTGTCCCACTCCATTTGGAGTGTTATTTCGTGTAACTTATGTGGGACGCTCACCCTTGTATCTGGTGTTTCCACCATGATGTAATCATTCAATCCGCTGTCACCAGAAATTCCTTCAGGTTCTGGCAAGCTATTGTTACTTCTGCCGCGCTGTCTAGCATCGTCTGAGCCCATTCCCCGTTCAGAAGTTGTGTCCTCAGAATTCTGGGCATGTCTGATCTTTAAACCTGCAGCTTTCTTCTTCTTAAACTGAGGTTTTTATTTTGGCTTTTCTTCTTTTTTAGAAGTATAGTCTTGAGCGTGCTGCTTGTCCCTGGACTTTGTACGCTCTTCTTTGTGTTCTGACCGTCCTTCTCTCTCTGAGTTTTTTGTAGAGCCCTGAAAGCAACGAGAGGAACATCTATCAGTATCCTGATACCTGTCAGGTTTCCTAATATTATCCCTATTCCTGAGGTTGTACCTCTTTTCGGAGGGCTCCTGTGGAGGAGATCTGCCTCGGGATTGAGATCTGTTTCCTTTACATTTTTGTTCTTTTTTATTATCCCACTTCTTTTTAGAAGAAGCAGGTGTCTGCTTGGTAGTGTCCTTTTCAGAACTGCCCATCAGTTGTGGTTTTAAAGCTTTCCCACCTAAACTGTCTCTGCCTAATTCTGCATATGCAGTTTCAATTATTTTGGGTAGTTCGTGTTGTTGATCTACAGGACTGAACTCCCTTAGGCGTTGGCGGATTGCCACTGAAGCTGCTTCCCCTTTAATATTAGCTAGTATTATGGCTGATACCTGGTCATAGTTACCTAGTAACTTCATCCCTAAGTTTAGGGCAGGCTCTGCTCCGTACTCGTTTTGTATCTGTCTCAATACATCAGGTACTACTGCTAATGACGGGATACCATGTGTTCTGGTATAAATGGCAACAAAGACTGTACCCCAAGTGGTACAATCCTCTAATTGTGGTGTTATCCCCATGGGCAAGCAGATTGTTAGCATTCTGTGTTTTTCATACGGGGTAGTATTCAGGAATACTGCCTCTAGCTGCGTTATTTTCTGAGCTACCCAGAATGGTATTTGTTCACGTTTCGTGGGCTTTTTGCCCATTACCGCGTGTAATTTTTGTGGTGTGATTTTAGTTGCTCTACCCTGGGATTGAGTATCATTTGTTGCAACTGTTGCTTGTTGGACTGTGAAAGTCCTCATGACGAACTGTGTCAAGTTTCTGTAGATTTCACTTACATCTTTGTGTTGTATGAGTAAGTATGCCTGTGGCATTGTGTCAATGTCAGGATGTGGTGTGTAGGCGGCTAATATCGGCCATGTCGCCCCCTCTCCTCCGAGCGGGCCTAATCTTACTCTATTTCTTATGTGGGGTAGCGCGCCTTTAAACCAGTATAAGTGTTCCTGGTACGTGAGTGGAACCTCTATGTCCTCGAACGGACCATATTCCACTGGTGCATCTCCTTATGTATAGTTGTGAAATGTCTGTGTTCTTGCATCTGCTGCTGGGAATGTAACCCACAAATAAAATACCTCTGTTTTATTTGATTTGTGTGCCTAAATCACGAAAGCTACTACGCCACCCCTAGCTGGTAAACCATTTTCTAACAGTTTCAGGGTGATCGTACATCTGAATTTTGGTGCAATTTGTATTGCATTTAAATCTTCTTCTCCATCTGAGGTGTGTAGATTTACTAATGGGTTATCTCCTGTCTCAGTCATTTTTGTAAAGAAGAAGTTTGTTCAAGAGAACTAAGATAAGGTGTTATGCACAATTTTAGGAACACTGTGTCTTTCAAGCTTGATTAACCAACAGTTAATAAATAGGATGTTTTCGCCTACTCAGCTGTGGCGGAGTTTGTGCCCAACCACTCCAGACGTCTCTGGCGTTTTGTGAGTAGGGGTCTCTGAGAATTAGCACGACTGAACTACTCAGATTCTACTGTTAAATAAGTGCCCAACCAACGTTGGCGGTGCCATGTCGTGTATAACCTATACAGAATCTGCGCGTTCGGATAACATGAACTGTGGGCTTGGTGGCAGACTGACTCTGAGCACCCCCACCGAAAATGTTAGCCTTTTTGCATTAGCTAGCTCACAGTGCCACTAGTGTCTCCTCTTATCGGGGAGAGAACAGTTTCTGGCAACCTCAGAACATGACAACCCTGATCCCTCAGGATTGTGGAAACAATATACTACTTTTCGCTCAGTCACTCGTGCTTACATATTCGGTCTCAGAGAGATACACAGAATAAACAGTCTGGGCGTTTCAATAAGTATTTATTGAACAGTTGTTATTCTAGTGTAAAATATATGAGCTGCAACAACCATTACACATTAGCAGATATATATGATTAGCAGTACAGTGAAAATAAAAGGATAGTATAATTCTACACTCTTGCAATAGTCATGAATACATACATGAATATAAAATGTATGATAAAAATGCGCGTACTCCTACGATGCCTATCTAGATGTACCTAAGTGTACCTAGCATGTGAGTAGGTGTGAAGCCAAGAATCCCTCTAGGATTTAGTCTAACCCCATTACCTGAAGTGAGAGAGTGTGGGACCCTGTCCTGGTCTCGAGTTGGACACCCGGCGAGGGATGTGTTAGACCACTGTCAGCTGGAGCGTCTACATGCAGGAGCCTCAGCGTCTCTGGTCTGTGTTTCGACCTGGAAGTCTTGGTTCCCTCTACCAACCCTAGCAAGATGTGCTGTATTTATACAAAAAGTATCTAGGGTTTCTTTGACCCTTGTTTCTTGTATTAGCCATTGTTGGATTTGAGGATGACGTATGGGATGAACTGTGTACGTAGATATTATGCAGGTGGTATAGCCCCTGCCTGGTTTCCAAGAACCCTCATGAATATTCATTCATACTGTATGAGTCCATTGATGGAGTTATAGGAAGCTATTGTTCAGTGAAAACCCTCCTTCTGCGCCCAGGACTAGAACTAGGTAAAGGTTCAATCCTAAAGGCTTGTTACTATGTAATGTAAGGGGGATAATGTAGGTGAAGTGTATGATATTACCCGGGCCTATATTAGGGTACCTATATGAAACATAACAAAACACTTTACAAATACTTTACAAATTGCCTCTATGTTAAGCTTGACTGCTCTGTGCCAAGCTACCAGGGGGGTTGAGCACATGTTAATTTGGGGTTTACTTGTGGCTTCACCCTGACAGGGGATTGTGGTTGCTGCTTGAGTTGGGTTTCATCCCCTTAACCAGTTACTCAGCTTCTTACAGGCACCAGTCACAGTTTCAAGATAGCTTGCTGCATACACTTGTGTAGTCCTAACAGCGCAGAACATTCAGGGTTGATACTTTAATAGTGTGCATGGTGCTGATCTCAATAGTTTGCTTACTTCCATTACTGGGCACATTAACAGTTAAGGTCACATGAACTTTTGAAGCTTGGATCAGGGATAGACAACTATATGGCTTGTGGAGCACCTCACACAATCATGTTTCTTGCCAGCGCACCCATTACACACTAGCAATGACTTCTTCCAGTGTAACATGAAGTTGACTCCCCATGCCACTGCACTAAGTACTTGGGCCATACTGTAGGCTTGAGTGGTGAACTCCCCTCCGTTCATGGAGTTTGAGGAGTTTTTTCCTCACTCGCGCTCACCAACGTAAAGTTGGCGAACGCGAGCCAGGAAAATCTTACTCCAGACCACCTCCCGGCGAGATTTCTCAACGCGGGCGGTCGCGGATGGTCGCTACCGCTCACGTTGAGAAACCTTTGATTTGCTTTGAGGAAGCTGCTGCTCGAGTATTACTTCTACTCAAGCGGCAGAAAGAAAGAGCGCCCTCTTGCGCTGCGCATTGTTCCATTCGTGCTTCTTTTACAATGCAGGACAAACACCAGGCACTAAAAATCAGCACGAATGGCACAACCTAACGCATTCCGCCACTTAACTCCTCCCAAGACTACCATATTGTCTCTGACCACAGCACCTTTAGGATGGTGTGCAGTGGCGTAGACAGTGTACACTGATACCTGCATGGAAACTACATACCCAGACGCCACATTTTGGGAAGCAATAGGCACCCATTGGTCACTACCTTGAAGATCATGAGTTGACTGCGTCCAACAGAGGGGTAGGATATATTTCAGGCGCTGATTTGGGGTCTGTGTGTTAACACCATTTATGGCCTGATGGTCACAATACACTCCAAGATTTTGCAACTGGAACACACCATACAGGAAGCAGAGGTATGAGTAGGGGAGGTTTACAGGAATTAACACAACATCTCAGACCTCAGGCAAGAAAATAAGGCTTTGGTACACATACTGGGGAGACTGGATTATGTGGAATATGTGGCTAGACAACATGCAGAGGGAAACAAGGTTTGGTACCTGTTGCCCTGGTTCCTATGGTCAGAAGCCCCCAGACCCCAGGTGGGTGCCATTAGGTTCTCAATACACAGGGGGACATCAACAAATCCTTTTTGGACTACTATAGCTCCCTGTACGAAGAGGTGGAAGGCTACGGGAGCCCTTTCCTGAAGTCTTATATAGACAAGCTACCAATTCTGCAGCTGGACCCACTTCAATGACTCGCTCTTGATGACCTACTCACAAATGATGACATTCAGCCGTGAGAGACCAGATGGCATGCAACAAAACACCCTGGAATGGATGGTTTTCCAGGGGAGTTTTATTCCACCTATAAAATGGTACTGGCCTGAAGTTTCTCGAAATGTATTAGACCGCCATAGACACAGGAACCCTTCCCACATCCATGAGGGAGGAACTGATTGTGGTCCTTCCTAAACCAGCCAGAGATTCTTTGGAGGTGCGGTCTTATAGGCCCTGCAAACAGATAGTTGCTGTGTATCGCTATGCTGGTCCACCTGGATCAGAATGGCTTAATTCCAGGTTGGAATACATTTCGAAATCTGAGGTACCTATTTCGCCTCATGGCGGAAACCCCTCAGCTGAGCCCACCCTATACAGCATTTGCCCCATATATTGAGAACGTTTTCGACACCCAAGACTGGCCCTACCTGATGAAGGTGCTAGACAGAATAGGGCTGGGACTGAAAATACTAGGATGGATTGACCCCCTTCTTGCTCACCCAAAGGCCCGGGTTAATACAGATCGAGAGATCTCTGATGCCTTCGATGTGGGCAGGAGCACCAGACAGGGGTACCCATTGTCATTATATTTGCCATAGTGCTGGAGCCCTTGGCGAACCTATTCCAGTTGCTGTGTAAAGAAATAGGAATAATATTGGTGATTCATGAGAGGTCATCTCATTGCATGTGGATCACAAATTGGTCTACCTGTCTGAGGTGCATGGAGATCAAGATCTGCACTTGTGATGAAGACACTTAATGAGCATGGAGCAAAGTCAAGCATGGGGCCCTCTCAAACGTACATCCTGAATGGAGATTCAATACTTTTAGATACTTGGGCATCAATGTATATTATACTGATGATAACCTCATGCAGGGGAGCCCAGGGCAATGTTGGTGAGAGTACGTCACTCCTTGGCCTTCTGGAAATCCCTTCCACTTTCCCTAATGGGCAGGGTGGCAATAGCTAATATGTTGGCGCTGCCCGGATTGTTGTATCATTTCTCAGTGCTACCGAACCTCTTGCCCAAGTGCCACTTCAAAGATCTGAATAGTGTGCTGTCTGACTCAATCTGGGTCTTGTGAGGGAAAACATTTGTCCTGCATAAACTCTACAGCCCCATAGGGAAGGGTGGGCTGGGGGCACCTAACTATGAGATTTACTATGCAGCGGCACAGTTGTAATGGCTGATGCGCTGGCTTTTGAATACCACTAAACCCCAGAGGTTAGGAATACTGAAGGAAACAGGGTGTTGTCAGATAGTAGATTGGCTGCTGGACACTTGAAGAGACACCAACCACCCCATGGGTAAGCTAGCAAGGGTGGCCAACCACTGCCGGCACGTGCATGTGCAGCAAAAGCATAACCCCTCGCCATACCCACCAAACCTTCCACTATGGGCACTCCCAGCTTTCCATAGGGTTTCTGACAACCATAATACTAGAGGTGGATCTCACTGTCATGGGTGACTTTTATATGCAGAAAACACTGATGACCTTTCATGATGCACTTTGCATTGGATGAGGGACAATTTTTGACATAAAACACTCTAATGAAAACTCTCTGTGGGAACCTCACCGACTGGAACCTCCAATATGGGTTGCTCTACAGTTATTATTCAGTCACGGAGACAGCAGAAGGACAGTCACGCTGATCTATGGGGCACTACTGGGGGAGTGTGTCGATGATTTGTCTGCACTTGGGAATTCTTTGTATCTAGGAAGTTGTTGTCCTTTTCTCATAAGGTGTTTAAGTGATTGAATTAAGTGTATAGATTGTGTCATGAAGCCAATCATGAGAATTATTTTAAAACATTAGTTGTACACCTTGGGATGAGCCTAACTCAGGCTAGCAATATAACGTAATGATAATGCCATATAATGATAATGTACATATATATATATATATATATATATATATATATATATATATATATATATATATATATATTTTCGTATTACTCGTATGCACTCCCATAGGTCAGGATAAAGACGATGCGGACCCAAATTGCTGGTGCTGTTATTTTTATATTTTATTTTGCTTTGTGCCCTGCACCAACCGCTATTACGCATTTCGGCCTTCCAAAGGCCTTGATCACATGACATATATATATATATATATATTCACTGAAAAAACCATAGGTTTCAGGGACGTTATAGTTAGTTGGACATTTCACTCGTACAAAACCATAGAAATTCCGCCGTTATAGTTAGTTCAGCTAACTATAACTCGTGCCCCCGCAATGCACTGCTGATGACGTCACATATTACATCATTCATGACATGGTCAGTGACATCGCTGATGACATCACTGATGACATCTCAAATGACATCACTGATGACATCACTGATGACATCATCCAGTGACTGTGTGTTTCTTTAAAGTTTAAATATGTATTATATATATGCCAAGGTGTATTGAAGAATGAGTGGGTGTATAAGTGTCTGGATGGAGGATTTAGTAGGTGCGTGACTGACTGTTTAAGTGAGTGATTACATGCGTCTTACTGAATGCATGGGTTAGTGACTAAACTGTGTGAATGTCTCTATCAGTCTGTCTATTGTTGTATAAGCTGCTGCATGGGTTGGTCAGTAGCTACATGAGTGTCTATATGGGTTATCGATTGGTTGCCTGAGTATTTGTATGGGTGCCTGAGTGTGTGTGTGGGTGGGTGGGAGGTGTGTGACTGCATAGATGTTTGAGTGGTTGATTCACTGGGTGTATGGGTTCAAGAGTGCATGTGGAAACAGCTGTATGGGTGGGTGAGTGTGTGTATGGGTGTGTTGGTGAGTGAATGGATGTCTCAGTGGTACATGTCCAAGTAACTACATATGCAAAAAGCAGTGTATGTGAGAGTTGGAGTATATAAATGACTATACGTGAGAGTCAGTGATTGTGAGAGTGGCTGTATGGATGAGTGTGTACTTGTATCAGTGATTGTATAAGAGAGTAAGTTTGCGTTTGTTTCTGTTTGAATAAGTGATGTGGTGTGTGTATAACTGTATAGGTCAGTAAATGGAAGTGTGATTGATTCTTTGCATGACTGACTAGGTGTGTGAGTAACTCTGGATGAGTGGTGGTGTGTGAGTGTCTGTATAGGTGTATGAGTGCATATGATAGTGTTGTATTGATGAGTGACTGCATGTATGAGTGATTGTATTGGTGAATGAGTGGATGTGTGTGTAGACCTAGGAATCAGTGAGTGCGTATGTAGTAACTGGTATTGGTGTGTTGATGGTTTCGAAAATGGTAGTCTGTATTTTACAGTGGGTGTATCAAAGGTTATATTAGAGTGTGAGGAGGTGCATCAGATTTTCACGTGGATGATGTCATCAGTGATGTCATTTGAGATGTCATCAGTGATGTCATCAGCAATGTCACTGACCATGTCATGAATGATGTAATATGTGACGTCATCAGCAGTGCATTGCGGGGGCACGAGTTATAGTTAGCTGAACTAACTATAACGGCGGAATTTCTATGGTTTTGTACGAGTGAAATGTCCAACTAACTATAACGTCCCTGAAACCTATGGTTTTTTCAGTGAATTTCTAAGGTTTTTTAAATGCTAATTTCTAACTATAACGTGCCTAAAACATATGGTTTTTTCAGTGAATTTCAATGGTTTTTTAAATGCTAATTTCTAACTATAACGTCCCTGAAACCTATGGTTTTTTCAGTGAATTTCAAAGGTTTTTTAAATGCTAATTTCTAATCATAACATAGCAGTCGCGTTTGCAGAGTGGTGGAGAAAGGTGAGCATAGCCTTCAAACACCTTTTAGCAAACCCACTGTGTGGGATTTAGCGGAAGTAACAGGAGGGATAGTTAGCCCCCAACGTCAACCTTGGGGGCCAACTACCCCTTTCATTACCTCCAGTAAGTCCCACACAGCAGGACTGCTAACTTGTTATGTCAGGCCCCACCCCCTCCCTGCAGCACTCTGCAAACGCGCCCCTGGCGTGTTCTAAGTTGAGGGATTAAGTCCCCTTGAATCCTGAGGGTCCCTGGGGGCCAACTAGGCCACCAGGTACCTCCATTAAGTGCCACTGAGCTGCGTTGCAGAGAGGTGTAAAAAGGGGCGTGGACTCAGACCACCTTTCTGCAACGCAGCTCTGTGGCGCTTACTGGAGGTACATGGTGGGATAGTTGGCCCCCAGGGACCCTCAGGATTGAAGAGGACTTAATTCCCCAATTTACAACGCACCAGGGGGCGCGTTAGCACACTTGTTATCTCAGGCCCGCCCCCTCCCTGCACCACTGTGCAAAAGCGCCCCCTGGTGCATTTTAAGTTGGGGGATTAAGTCCCCTTGAATCCTGAGGGTCCCTGGGGGCCAACTAGCCCACCAGGTACCGCCAGTAAGTGCCACAGAGCTGCGTTGCAGAGAGGTGTAAAAAGGGGCGTGGCCTCAGACCACCTCTCTGCAAAGCAGCTCTGTGGCACTTACTGGAGGTACCTGGTGGGCTAATTGACCCCCAGGGACCCTCAGGATTGAAGGGGACTTAATCCCCCAATTTACAATGTGCCAGGGGGCGCGTTTGCACACTTGCTATGTCAGGCCCTGCCCCCTCCCTCATTCCCTGGGGCCGGCCCTTTGTGTTGGGGACCGTGGGGGGAGCCCCAATGCCCCCACGGTCCTGCCGGCTGCCCGCCTCCTGCGGGAGCCGGCATTGCTTTTGAGCAAGGGGAGCTGCTGACATGCAATCCTGCTTTGCTTCATTGTAGTGAGAGCAGGTTTTCCTCTCTCTCTGTCAGTCAGTCAGTATCTCTCTCAGTCAGTCAGTCTCTCTCTCAGTCAGTCAGTCTCTCTCTGTCAGTCAGTCTCTCTCTCAGTCAGTCTCTCTCTCAGTCAGTCAGTTTCTCTCTGTCAGTCAGTCTCTCTCTCAGTCAGTCAGTCTCTCTGAGTCAGTCAGTCTCTCTCTCTGTCAGTCAGTCTCTCTCAGTCAGTCAGACTCTCTCCCTGTCAGTCAGTCTCTCTCTCTGTCAGTCAGTCTCTCTCTCTCTGTCAGTCAGTCTCTCTCTCTCAGTCAGTCAGTTTCTCTCAGTCAGTCAGTCTCTCTCAGTCAGTCAGTCTGTCAGTCAGTCAGTCTCTCTCTCAGTCAGTCAGTCTCTCTCACTCAGTCAGTCTCCTCAGTCAGTCAGTCTCTCTCAGTCAGTCAGTCTCTCTCTCAGTCAGTCAGTCTCTCTCTCCGTCAGTCAGTCTCTCTCTCAGTCAGTCAGTCTCTCTCAGTCAGTCAGTCTCTCTCTCAGTCAGTCAGTCTCTCTCAGTCAGTCAGTCTCTCTCTCTGTCAATCAGTCTCTCTCTCAGTTAGTCAGTCTCTCTCTGTCAGTCAGTCTCTCTCTGTCAGTCAGTCTCTCTCTCGGTCAGTCAGTCTCTCTCTCTGTCAGTCAGTCTCTCTCTCTCTCTGTCAGTCTCAGTCAGTCAGTCTCTCTCTTAGTCAGTATCTCTCTCTGTCAGTCAGCCTCTGTCAGTCAGACTCTTTCTGTCAGTCAGTCTCTCTCTCAGTCAGTCAGTCTCTCTCTCTGTCAGTCAGTTTCTCTCTCTGTCAGTCTCTCTCAGTCAGTCAGTCTCTCTCAGTCAGTCAGTCTCTCTCTCTGTCAGTCTCTCTCTCTGTCAGTCAGTCTCTCTCTGTCAGTCACTCTCTCTCTGTTAGTCAGTCTCTCTCTCTCTGTCAGTCTCTCTCTCTGTCAGTCTCTCTCTCTCTCTCTTAGTCAGTCTCTCTGTCAGTTAGTCTCTCTCTGTCAGTCAGTCTCTCTCTCAGTCAGTCAGTCTCTCTGTCAGTCTCTCTGTCAGTCTCTCTCTCTCTCTCTCTCTCTGTCAGTCAGTCTCTCTCTGTCAGTCAGTCTCTCTCTCAGTCTCTCTCTCTGTCAGTCTCTCTCTCTCTCTGTCAGTCAGTCTCTCTGTCAGTCAGTCTCTCTCTCAATCAGTCAGTCTCTCTCTCTGTCAGTCAGTCTCTCTCTCAGTCAGTCTGTCTCTCTCTCAGTCAGCCAGTCTCTCTCAGTCAGTCAGTCTCTCTGTCAGTCAGTCAGTCTCTCTGTCAGTCTCTCTGTCAGTCAGTCAGTCTCTCTCTCTGTCAGTGTCTCTCTGTCAGTCAGTCTCTATCTCAGTCAGTCAGTCTCTCTGTCAGTCAGTCACTCTCTCGGTCAGTCAGTCTCTCTGTCAGTCAGTCTCTCTCTGACAGTCGGTCTCTCTCTCAGTCAGTCAGTCTCTCTCAGTCAGCCAGTCTCTCTGAGTCAGTCAGTCTCTCTGTCAGTCAGTCTCTCTCTCAGTCAGTCTCTCTGTCAGTCAGTCTCTCTCAGTCAGTTAGACTCTCTCAGTCAGTCAGTCTCTCTCTCTCTGTCAGTCTCTCTCTCTCTGTCAGTCTCTCTCTGTCAGTCTCTCTCTGTCAGTCAGTCTCTGTCAGTCAGTCTCTCTCTTTCTGTCAGTCTCTCTCTCTCTGTCAGTCTCTCTCTCTCTCTCTCAGTCAGTCTCTCTGTCAGTTATTCTCTCTCTGTCAGTCAGTCTCTCTCTTAGTCAGTCAGTCTCTCTCTCAGTCTCTCTCTCTGTCAGTCTCTCTCTCTGTCAGTCTCTCTGTCAGTCAGTCTCTCTCTGTCAGTCAGTCTCTCAGTCTCTCTCTCTGTCAGTCTCTCTCTCTCTCTATCAGTCAGTCTCTCTGTCAGTCAGTCTCTCTCAGTCAGTCAGTCTCTCTCTGTCAGTCAGTCTCTCTTTCAGTCAGTCAGTCTCTCTCTCTCTGTCAATCAGTCTCTCTCTCAGTCAGTCAATCTCTCTCTCAGTCAGTCAGTCTCTCTCTCAGTCAGTCAGTCTCTCAGTCAGTCAGTCTCTCTCAGTCAGTCAGTCTCTCTCTCAGTCAGTCAGTCTCTCTCTCAGTCAGTCTCTCTCTCAGTCAGTCAGTCTCTCTCTCTGTCAGTCAGTCTCTCTCTTAGTCAGTCTCTCTCTCAGTCAGTCTCTCTCTTAGTCAGTCTCTCTCAGTCAGTCTCTCTCAGTCAGTCAGTCTCTCTCTCTGTCAGTCAGTCTATCTCTCAGTCAGTCAGTCTCTCTCTCAGTCAGTCAGTCTCTCTGAGTCAGTCGTTCTCTCTGAGTCAGCCAGTCTCTCAGTCAGTCAGTCTCTCTCAGTCAGTCAGTCTTTCTCAGTCAGTCAGTCTCTCTCATTCAGTCAGTCTCTCTCTCAGTCAGTCTCTCTCTCAGTCAGTCAGTCTCTCTCTCAGTCAGTCTCTCTCTCTGTCAGTCAGTGTCTCTCTCTCTCTGTCAGTCTCAGTCAGTCAGTCTCTCTCAGTCAGTCAGTCTCTCTGTCAGTCAGTCTCTCTGTCAGTCAGTCTCTCTGTCAGTCAGTCAGTCTCTCTCTCAGTCAGTCAGTCTCTTTCTCAGTCAGTCAGTCTCTCTCTCTGTCAGTCTCAGTCAGTCAGTCTCTCTCTCTGTCAGTCAGTCTCTCTCTCTGTCAGTCTCTCTCCTAGTCAGTCTCTCTCAGTCAGTCTCTCTCAGTCAGTCTCTCTCAGTCAGTCAGTCTCTCTCAGTCAGTCTCTCTCTCAGTCAGTCTCTCTCTCTGTCAGTCTCTCTCTCTCTCTCAGTCAGTCTCTCTCTCTCTCAGTCAGTCTCTCTCAGTCAGTCTCTCTCTCTCTGTCAGTCAGTCTCTCTCTCATTCAGTCAGTCTCTCTGTCAGTCAGTCTCTCTCTCTCTCTGTCAGTCTCAGTCAGTCAGTCTCTAAGTCAGTCAGTCTCTCTCAGTCAGTCACTCTCTCAGTCAGTCTCTCTCTCAGCCAGTCACTCTCTCAGTCAGTCTCTCTCTCTGTCAGTCAGTCTCTCTCTCAGTCAGTCAGTCTCTCCCAGTCAGTCAGTCTCTCTCAGTCAGTCAGTCTCTCTCTCTGTCAGTCTCTCTCTCAGTCAGTCTTTCTCTCTGTCAGTCAGTCTCTCTCTGTCAGTCAGTCTCTCTCATAGTCAGTCTCTCTCTCAGTCAGTCAGTCTCTCTGTCAGTCAGTCTCCCTGTCAGTCAGTCTCTCTCTCAGTCAGTCTCTCTCTCTCAGTCATTCAGTCTCTCTGTCAGTCAGTCTCTCTGTCAGTCAGTCTCTCTCAGTCAGTCAGTCTCTCTCAGTCAGTCAGTCTCTCTCTATCTCAGTCAGTCAGTATCTCTCTCTCTCTCTCTCTCTCTCTCAGTCAGTCTCTCTCTGTCTGTCAGTCTCTCTCTCTCTGTCAGTCTCTCTCTCAGTCAGTCAGTCTCTCTCTCAGTCAGTCTCTCTCTGTCAGTCTCTCTCTCTCTGTCAGTCTCTCTCTCAGTCAGTCTCTCTGTTAGTCAGTCTCTCTCTCTCTCAGTCAGTCTCTCTCTCTCAGTCAGTCCCTCTCTCTCTCTGTTAGTCTCTCTCTCGCTCTGTCAGTCTCTCTCTGTCAGTCAATCTCTCTCTCAGTCAGTCAGTCTCTCTCTCAGTCAGTCAGTCTCTCTCTCTCTCTCTCTACAACATACCTTAGAAACATTGCCAATATCTCTGGCTAAACACTTATAAGGTCCCAACGGCGAGACCTATTGGCGATGCCAATGCTTGTGGGTTTTTTCCTTCTGGATTCGCGCACCCAGTGCGAATTCGGACGTTTCTTAAAATGTTTTTGGGCTGGGGGTCCTTGTGGGACCCCCTGGGCAGGCCTAGGGGGTCAGGGTGTTCTTACCCTGCCCCCTTTTCTTGTTTTTCATCTTTATTTAACTGTTTTCTTATGACTCTGGTTCAACCTAGTCCCAAGATGGCTGCCAGCATTTCCTGGATGAAGTGCTGACAGCCAATCAGATTTCACGATGACATGTGTGGTTAGGCTCCGCCCAGGTATCGATATTTCTTTTTCCTTTCTTTTTCCTTTAATGTTTCAAAAACTACTGAACGGATTTACACCATTTAACAAAAAGGACTCTTTCTGAACCAAGACCTACCTTTTTGCCAAATTTGGTGTAATTCCGTTCAGCAGTTCGGGCTGTAGCTTTGTCTAAAGTTTCCTATGGAAAATAACGTGGGGAAAACGCGTTTTGGGACCCCCCTTTTTTCTCTGTCCCCGCTTGGCGAATCACCCCGAAACTTTCAAGACAGGAGCTGACCGGAGCTGATCACTAGTTTTGAAAATTTCGCGAAGATTCGTCAACCGATGCCAAAAACAAAAAACAAAAAATGCTTTTCCTATGGAAACTAGGTACTAACTATAACTACCTACTGGCGACCGCCAGTAGGTAATATATATATATATAATGGCGACACTGAATTAATAAAATACCTGAAGCACTGAAAAATTGGTCCGTGTCCGTATGGTGAACTGGATGGTTTTTGGCGAATACGGGATCTGGATATATATATATATATATATATATATATATATATATATATATATATATATATATTTGGAGGGGGTTTGTTGCATTTTTCCACGTCGACCAGAGGCGTGTTCTAGAGGCCCCGTCCCGCAAGTTGGCTGTAGCACTGCTGGTTTCTGCTGTGGCAGTTTGTGTGTTTTTCCAAGTTATTGGATTGCTGCAGCCCACCTGAACGAGTGAGAGACACAAGGGCCGCTGTGTAATGCAGCTCGTGATTCTACGAGGAGCGGGTTACATTGTTTTCCTGTTCACGACCCGTTACTCAGTTGCCAAGGCTGGGACGCTAAGGGGACTCAAGGAGGCACTTTTGGTTGGATTTCCAGCTATCAGGACAAATACACATCGGACACTCCGCGTCTTGTCCTGTTGAGCACTTACCTTTGCGAACTTCATCCCCACGCAGCATCTGTCCCGGTAAGGTGTACTCTGGGAGTTGCAGTGCATACAACACTGCCTTCGATGCGCGATCATGTGATTGGGAACTGTTAAGTGCCTCCACCAATGAGATGGAACAGGACTATTTAAAACGTGGGTGGGGCAGCATCCTGTTGTACAGCGGCATCCGAAGAAGGCTGACTGTAGCCGAAATGCATCATGCCACATGCTGTGACAATTAAAAGGCTTCCTAATTTATTCCCCGTGTGGCCTCTACCTTCTCTGCATTTGGAGGGGGTTTGTTGCATTTTTCCACGTCGACCAGAGGCGTGTTCTAGAGGCCCCGTCCCGCAAGTTGGCTGTAGCACTGCTGGTTTCTGCTGTGGCAGTTTGTGTGTTTTTCCAAGTTATTGGATTGCTGCAGCCCACCTGAACGAGTGAGAGACACAAGGGCCGCTGTGTAATGCAGCTCGTGATTCTAAGAGGAGCGGGTTACATTGTTTTCCTGTTCACGACCCGTTACTCAGTTGCCAAGGCTGGGACGCTAAGGGGACTCAAGGAGGCAGTTTTGGTTGGATTTCCAGCTATCAGGACAAATACACATCGGACACTCCGCGTCTTGTCCTGTTGAGCACTTACCTTTGCGAACTTCATCCCCACGCAGCATCTGTCCTGGTAAGGTGTACTCTGGGAGTTGCAGTGCATACAACACTGCCTTCGATGCGCGATCATGTGATCGGGAACTGTTAAGTGCCTCCACCAATGAGATGGAACAGGACTATTTAAAACGTGGGTGGGGCAGCATCCTGTTGTACAGCGGCATCCGAAGAAGGCTGACTGTAGCCGAAATGCATCATGCCACATGCTGTGACAATTAAAAGGCTTCCTAATTTATTCCCCGTGTGGCCTCTACCTTCTCTGCATTTGGAGGGGTTTGTTGCATTTTTCCACGTCGACCAGAGGCGTGTTCTAGAGGCCCCGTCCCGCAAGTTGGCTGTAGCACTGCTGGTTTCTGCTGTGGCAGTTTGTGTGTTTTTCCAAGTTATTGGATTGCTGCAGCCCACCTGAACGAGTGAGAGACACAAGGGCCGCTGTGTAATGCAGCTCGTGATTCTACGAGGAGCGGGTTACATTGTTTTCCTGTTCACGACCCGTTACTCAGTTGCCAAGGCTGGGACGCTAAGGGGACTCAAGGAGGCACTTTTGGTTGGATTTCCAGCTATCAGGACAAATACACATCGGACACTCCGCGTCTTGTCCTGTTGAGCACTTACCTTTGCGAACTTCATCCCCACGCAGCATCTGTCCCGGTAAGGTGTACTCTGGGAGTTGCAGTGCATACAACACTGCCTTCGATGCGCGATCATGTGATCGGGAACTGTTAAGTGCCTCCACCAATGAGATGGAACAGGACTATTTAAAACGTGGGTGGGGCAGCATCCTGTTGTACAGCGGCATCCGAAGAAGGCTGACTGTAGCCGAAATGCATCATGCCACATGCTGTGACAATTAAAAGGCTTCCTAATTTATTCCCAGTGTGGCCTCTACCTTCTCTGCATTTGGAGGGGTTTGTTGCATTTTTCCACGTCGACCAGAGGCGTGTTCTAGAGGCCCCGTCCCGCAAGTTGGCTGTAGCACTGCTGGTTTCTGCTGTGGCAGTTTGTGTGTTTTTCCAAGTTATTGGATTGCTGCAGCCCACCTGAACGAGTGAGAGACACAAGGGCCGCTGTGTAATGCAGCTCGTGATTCTACGAGGAGCGGGTTACATTGTTTTCCTGTTCACGACCCGTTACTCAGTTGCCAAGGCTGGGACGCTAAGGGGACTCAAGGAGGCACTTTTGGTTGGATTTCCAGCTATCAGGACAAATACACATCGGACACTCCGCGTCTTGTCCTGTTGAGCACTTACCTTTGCGAACTTCATCCCCACGCAGCATCTGTCCCGGTAAGGTGTACTCTGGGAGTTGCAGTGCATACAACACTGCCTTCGATGCGCGATCATGTGATCGGGAACTGTTAAGTGCCTCCACCAATGAGATGGAACAGGACTATTTAAAACGTGGGTGGGGCAGCATCCTGTTGTACAGCGGCATCCGAAGAAGGCTGACTGTAGCCGAAATGCATCATGCCACATGCTGTGACAATTAAAAGGCTTCCTAATTTATTCCCCGTGTGGCCTCTACCTTCTCTGCATTTGGAGGGGGTTTGTTGCATTTTTCCACGTCGACCAGAGGCGTGTTCTAGAGGCCCCGTCCCGCAAGTTGGCTGTAGCACTGCTGGTTTCTGCTGTGGCAGTTTGTGTGTTTTTCCAAGTTATTGGATTGCTGCAGCCCACCTGAACGAGTGAGAGACACAAGGGCCGCTGTGTAATGCAGCTCGTGATTCTAAGAGGAGCGGGTTACATTGTTTTCCTGTTCACGACCCGTTACTCAGTTGCCAAGGCTGGGACGCTAAGGGGACTCAAGGAGGCACTTTTGGTTGGATTTCCAGCTATCAGGACAAATACACATCGGACACTCCGCGTCTTGTCCTGTTGAGCACTTACCTATGCGAACTTCATCCCCACGCAGCATCTGTCCCGGTAAGGTGTACTCTGGGAGTTGCAGTGCATACAACACTGCCTTCGATGCGCGATCATGTGATCGGGAACTGTTAAGTGCCTCCACCAATGAGATGGAACAGGACTATTTAAAACGTGGGTGGGGCAGCATCCTGTTGTACAGCGGCATCCGAAGAAGGCTGACTGTAGCCGAAATGCATCATGCCACATGCTGTGACAATTAAAAGGCTTCCTAATTTATTCCCCGTGTGGCCTCTACCTTCTCTGCATTTGGAGGGGGTTTGTTGCATTTTTCCACGTTGACCAGAGGCGTGTTCTAGAGGCCCCGTCCCGCAAGTTGGCTGTAGCACTGCTGGTTTCTGCTGTGGCAGTTTGTGTGTTTTTCCAAGTTATTGGATTGCTGCAGCCCACCTGAACGAGTGAGAGACACAAGGGCCGCTGTGTAATGCAGCTCGTGATTCTACGAGGAGCGGGTTACATTGTTTTCCTGTTCACGACCCGTTACTCAGTTGCCAAGGCTGGGACGCTAAGGGGACTCAAGGAGGCACTTTTGGTTGGATTTCCAGCTATCAGGACAAATACACATCGGACACTCCGCGTCTTGTCCTGTTGAGCACTTACCTTTGCGAACTTCATCCCCACGCAGCATCTGTCCCGGTAAGGTGTACTCTGGGAGTTGCAGTGCATACAACACTGCCTTCTATGCGCGATCATGTGATCGGGAACTGTTAAGTGCCTCCACCAATGAGATGGAACAGGACTATTTAAAACGTGGGTGGGGCAGCATCCTGTTGTACAGCGGCATCCGAAGAAGGCTGACTGTAGCCGAAATGCATCATGCCACATGCTGTGACAATTAAAAGGCTTCCTAATTTATTCCCCGTGTGGCCTCTACCTTCTCTGCATTTGGAGGGGTTTGTTGCATTTTTCCACGTCGACCAGAGGCGTGTTCTAGAGGCCCCGTCCCGCAAGTTGGCTGTAGCACTGCTGGTTTCTGCTGTGGCAGTTTGTGTGTTTTTCCAAGTTATTGGATTGCTGCAGCCCACCTGAACGAGTGAGAGACACAAGGGCCGCTGTGTAATGCAGCTCGTGATTCTACGAGGAGCGGGTTACATTGTTTTCCTGTTCACGACCCGTTACTCAGTTGCCAAGGCTGGGACGCTAAGGGGACTCAAGGAGGCACTTTTGGTTGGATTTCCAGCTATCAGGACAAATACACATCGGACACTCCGCGTCTTGTCCTGTTGAGCACTTACCTTTGCGAACTTCATCCCCACGCAGCATCTGTCCCGGTAAGGTGTACTCTGGGAGTTGCAGTGCATACAACACTGCCTTCGATGCGCGATCATGTGATCGGGAACTGTTAAGTGCCTCCACCAATGAGATGGAACAGGACTATTTAAAACGTGGGTGGGGCAGCATCCTGTTGTACAGCGGCATCCGAAGAAGGCTGACTGTAGCCGAAATGCATCATGCCACATGCTGTGACAATTAAAAGGCTTCCTAATTTATTCCCCGTGTGGCCTCTACCTTCTCTGCATTTGGAGGGGGTTTGTTGCATATATACATATATATATATATAGATCTCTGCCTACTCTTCAATGATATAAATTACACTATTAGGGCCAGATGTGCTAAGCATTTTTGCAGTCGCAAATGGTCCAATTCACAGAATCGGGCCGTGTGCAACCACAAAAAGGCTCTTTCTAATCTATTAAACTCAACTTGCAGTTTAGTAACACACTACTGAATTGCAATTTGAGCTTGTGACCTACTATCGATTTGGTATGTGGAAGGGGACCTGTTTAGGGAGTCCCTATCAAATACCAAATCGTAGTGATATGTGTTGATGTTTTGCAACTGAAATGCGGTCATAAAACATTCATATTTTACAAACACCTCAAAGTGGTGACCTGTTCCCCTTTCTGAATATTAAAAAGTATATTTTTTAAATGTATTCAGTGGTCCAACAGACCACTGCCTACTCTTAAAAAATAAAAACTACACTTTTATGATTTTTTGTTTAAACATCCCATTTTTCTTTCAAGAAAACAGGTTGCATTTAAAGAAAAAAATTGCTTTGTTTAAAAGCAATCACAGACATGGTGGTCTGCTAATCTCAGCCAGCCACCATCCCTGTGATGGCTGCGATTCTTTGTGGGTCACAATTTGTGACCTACATCAATAATATTTATGAGGTAGGTCGAATTGCGACCAGTGGCGGCTGCTCCAATTTTGGGGTGGTGGGGACAACGCAGGGGGTAGGACGGGAGATGGGGGTGAGGGAAAAAAAAAACGTACCTGCTCCTGCAGCTGTCGCCTTGGCACTCCTCTTCCGATGCTGCACAGGCTCCCAGGGGGCAATCACAGTGCTGCTCTCATGCTGGTAATACACGCATGAGAGCAGCGCTGTGATTGGCCTGAGCGGGTTGACTTGATGCTTGCTCAGGCCCAGGGGACCTGTGGCTTTTCTCCTACCTGGCTGTACAACACAGCTGGGTTGGAGAAACACGAGTGCGCATGTCTGTTTGGCCAGCCTGAGACGGCCAGCCAAACAGACATGTGCACTTTGAAGTGCCCAAACACTCCTCCTGCAGTGTGACGCTCGGGAGGATGGACCCACCCCACCCTAACCTCGGCTGGGAGTAATGAAAAATAAAATGATAATAAAGTGGTTTTATTATCATTTTATTTTTCAGTGTGGCGAAGCTCCTCTGCCATAAAGGAGGAACCGCCACTGATTGCGACCCACTACGAATTGATAATTCGCAAAATGACCTTATAGTACACAGGTGGCTTTGCAAATTACTACACGGGTCACAAAAATACTGATTGCAAATTGCGACTAGTATTTTGCCACCAGTTGCCCGTACATCTAGCCCAATGTGCCCATATATTGATCCGTATAAGTGATTGAAACAGTACCACGCCATTTATTCATGTGTAAGTAAAACAAAATTAATAAAACAACCTTTTTTCCAATAGTGATTTTGTAAGTGATTTATTTGCATCATAAATCTTTCACCTCTTTCTTCACTTTGATACTTTTTCATGAGTGAGCTATATCAATACTTGGGCTACCTTCACAATTCATGCACAAATATTTTCGCGATTTCACATTCTTTCCGGATGTTAATGGAGGAAGCCATTGCAACTGTGTACACGAGGCAGTTTTTGCTTGAAAGAAGTCAGTTATTAAACACGTCTTTGCATTACAGAATAATATTGTGCACCTCTATGAATGATGCTTTCTTCACATCGAACCTCCAGTAAAATAATTTATCTACAACAAAAAGTGGGCACTGTTTAACTGTCACGTTCATCAGTCAGCAAAACTGAAAGATGGCCATTATCCAAAAGTGTCATTTTTTTCAAGAATACATTTGCTGGCATCTTTTGTATTCAGAGAGCCATTTTAAAACGGAAACCGAGAGCATGCCCAGCAGCGAAAATGGCAGTCAGTAGATTGTTTACTCTGGGTATTTATTGCTGGCACTCGAACACGGTTGGCAGAAGAACATGATTCCATACAGCCACTTCCAGCAGGCCTAGCGAAGGCATTGGCTTCTTAACGACTTGCTGGCATGTATGTGCTAAAATATCCCTTTATCTGTAACTTTAAAATATTCATCTCATTTAATTTTTATCAAAGTGTTTTTTTCTTTTAAACGGACCACTTTTTTTAAAGCATTAAGGCACAGACTGGATAAATATAGCAACACTAATTTTGTAATGGTATATTTCACTCTTCTTGTGACCATCATAATACACAAGCAGACTGTGTCATTTCTATGTTCTGATCAGGCTATCGAAATTTAAAAAGGTTTTTGAAAAAAGGAAAATATTTCTAAAATTAGAAGAAAAAAGCATAACAAATGTATTTCCTGATGCAAAAGGGCAAAAGGTGGGAGTACAAGATGTATGTCAACATGTTTGGAATATCTATTTACCTGCAACATTTATCGCAGGAGACAAGCAGATTACTTAAAAACAATATTCACATAAGTGTACTGTATGAGCAGTGGTTTGCCAGGTCTTCACTTGATTGTGAACATTGTAAGCCAATTATTTTCGAATTTGGATCTCGATCCAGTGTTGCACCCAGGCCTATTTCGTGGACCTGGGAACATCACATAAGTGTGGATAAGGTAGTCATTGTTGAATAGCAGTATGTAAAGTTAAGGAATTCCAAGCACATGTGAACAAGACATTGCTTGGACCAGAATATATATATATATATATATGCCCACTTGGGCAGGGAACTCATTTAAATTGAAATGCACCATCGATCTCGCACACCAGTGTTAATGAGCCTATGACAAAGGGCAGGGGGCCCGAAACGTGTCGGCTGGACTGATATGCTGTGCGCTTCCAGTTTACTTGCACTGCAGCCCTGATTAAATCTGAAGAGCTTTATTTACCCGTGTGTGGGCTCCTTCATTTGAGGCAACTCTTGTGGATTATGTTTAATGGCTAGCCTAGCCGTGAAGGAGCTCCGCTACGTCAGTAGACCTGGATGATGACAAGCGGTGTTCGTCAGTTACAGGACGGGAGCTGGTAATCAGGGCAGGAAGGAGCGTGTGCTAGTACTGAAAGCTGACAGAGCAACCCACTGCGGTGTTATATTAAATTAATTCACTGGACTGCTGGACGGCTCACATGAGCAAAACAAGGTTGCACTACGAGGACCAGGAGGCCGTGCGAGTGGCGGCGCCCACTTGGGCAGGGAACTCATTTAAATTGAAATGCACCATCGATCTCGCACACCAGTGTTAATGAGCCTATGACAAAGGGCAGGGGGCCCGAAACGCGCCGGCAGGACTGATATGCTGTGCGCTTCCAGTTTACTTGCACTGCAGCCCTGATTAAATCTGAAGAGCTTTATTTACCCTTGTGTGGGCTCCTTCATTTGAGGCAACTCTTATGGATTATATATGTATATATATATATAAATATATAGAGAGAGAGAGCGAGAGAGAGAGAGGAGTAATTTACTCCGTGTAATACATAAGTACATAACAACTCAAGTACATAATATAAAATTCATTCACCATTTAAAGATATAGAAATCTCAATGAGGTATTTAATTGAGACTGCCTCCATAGGTAGCCTTGCTAGAAGCAATATTTTCCACTTTACAGGAATGATTCACTTTTTAATGCCAGAGTTAACACACTGCAATTGGCTATTATTTAATGTGCACACTATGCACCACTCTCAAGCTTTGATTCACTGCAGGTCGAGACTAAAAACCCATTTGTTCTAAATGTTTTACAGCTTCATCCCTATGATCCTCCCCCTTCCTCCATGCATATTTTAAGTCATGGTTCAATATAACTCGTTCATATGCATCCTTTGCTATACTCCCAGTGGTTTGCTGACTACTCCAGCTGAAATGGTTGAAATGTATTCATTGGCAGTAGCTATGATAACTTGGCGCCTAGAAGAAATTTAGCCCTTCACTTTGCACATTATAAGTAAAATAAGAATAAATAACATGAACCCATAAGAATCTTTACTGGAACCACGGACACATCTTTCCACAGAAAACGAATAATTCTGAGCTCTGACAAGAAATGTTTGCCTAAAACTATTTTAAAAATATTACTACATAGAAATAGAAGTTTATCCATTAGACTAGTCATAAATTGTAGTTTTTATAGTGGTGCTGATATGCTGTTATGGTATCAGTGATGTGAAGGACAAATTCCACCTAAGTTTTGACCTGCACTTTGCTGTTCTAAATGTGAGTGTTGTTTGTGGTAGCACTGGTAGAGATCCAAAACACCCACCTACATGGGTGAGGATCCCCATGGACTACCACCCTCAGGGAGGGCCGAACAGTACTCATTCTGTAATGGGGAATTGTCACATAGATTGCGCCCTATCCTCTAGCGAAAGACATTTTCGACAGCAGTCTATTGCGGTGTTCAATTAAAATGGCTGGCAGGTAGGTAATGTTCTGCTTATTCCTTTCTTCTGCTGCCCGATGAAAAAATTATTACTTAATGTAATCCATAGTCACCTTGGTTTTACATCCCAGGGGGAAAATTCAATCCCCACCCAGGTGAGCAATGAATTATCTGCAGTAATGTATTTAAATACAATTATAATTAAACAATCACAACTGGCACTCAATTAATTATCTTCAAATGGAAGAAAAGCAGAGTTGAGTACTTCAGTTCAATTAGTTCAATTAGTAAATTTACTAAGTTTAACAGAAATAATCAGTGATCATCATTTCCATGATAAATAAAGGAACTGATAGCACATTTACAAACTGCGGTCTTAAAAAAAATGCTGAAAATGAGTTATCTGGATACAAGAAAGTTGGTGTGAAATCTCGTCAGTCAATTCCTCTCTTTACTCATCAAAAATGAATAAAAAAGTCAGGGGGGGTATTTTACTAATCAAGGCAAGCAAAGAACATTTTCTGGCCATTTGTGTTTGGTATTTTGAGGAATTGTATTAATGAACAGGCTCATTAATTATTTGAAAGGCTGATTGAATGGAAATTTAATTTTGTTTAAGAGCATGTCTTAAACAGTCACGGCTAGTACTAAACGAGGGTGACGGGGTGGGGGGGCAGGGGGTATTTAAAAAATAAATAGCACTTACCTTACAAAGCCGCTGACACTGCTCCATTGTTGTCGTCTGCTTGGTCTGGCCAGAACAGGAAGCACAAACAGGCTCCCCTAAGCCAATCACAAAGCTGCAATGCAGCATTGTGATTGGTCTGAGCGCCATAGTTCGATGCTCAGACAGGCAGTGGGAACCTGTGCATGTTCCCCACCAGGCTGTGCATTGCAGCCTGGTGGGGAACATCCTAAGTGTGCATGACGTTTTGGCCGGCCCAGTAGGTGCACATATTTCCTCCAACCCCTGCTGGCTGCATAGACCCACAAGTCCCGCCCTGTCTCAAAACCTGCTTCAGCACGAAAAATAAAATGATAACAACCTTGTGTTGCTATCATTTTATTTTCCCTTCTTTGCACTGCTAAAAACAGTGGGGCCACGCTCCTCCGCCTTAGCGGAGGAGCCGCCACTGGTTTTAAAACTATCAAATCCATACACAGGATGGCCATTCAAAATTTTACAAAAACACATCAAAATGCCAATCATACTGTAATTTAGTTTCCTTAAACTTTTACATTTATTAGTTATCAATATAACGTATGTAGGTATAAAGGAACAATGAAGTGTGAATGAAAGGTTTTACAGATGTCTTCATATTTGGTGCACAGAAAAAACCCAAGGAATGTCTGCAGGTTTTATGTAATGGTTGTCTCTTTGCATGCTGTGTTGGATTGTTATATAGGCATGTGTACTATAAACCTGTGCAGAAATCACTCTGAGGTACAGTATGAAAAATACATTAAATGTTTTGGCATATTGGCTCACTAACCCAGGGCTTCCCCAGGACACGAAATTGAGTTGTGTCTACTCTTGATACTTAAAGATTCAGTACTCTGCATATGTGCCTTCTATCAGATCACTACTAACTAAAAATGAAGGAGCTTGTCTAACTGTTATGAGCATTACAAGAAAGGAACTCCTTTGCTGTATCTTGTAATGGTCCTAGCATGATATATTTAACAAAAAAATCAGAAGCTGGCATTATTTGTTCCAATTCTCTCACAGTGTAGGATCAACACATACAGCATTTAAAACCAAAATGTTTTATTGAATTTAAGCAGCGATACAACTGCGCAATCATGCATAATCACACGACATATGTTTCTGTCCCGGATCAAAAATCAGTACACCTCTGCCCTCTCACCACCAATATCGCACCAGCACCCTTTCCACCCTGTTCAAATGCGGTATACTCCATAACGGAGGCAACAAATGTTCATCCTCCATTTAAGGTGGTCTGACATTGTTCTTGGCCACCAATTTTTCAACACACACATCCCGCATTAGCCCCACAATTGCATGGGCTACCCACAACCTAAGCAACATCAGCCTCCATCTTTAACCACTTTAATAAATCCTGTGTCCATAAGCCAACTTCCAGGGGTGCAGTCATGTTGCAGGCCATTGCGATGTGTCTCTTAAACAGTACCACTGCCAAGTCCACAAATCTACATTCCAGTCGATTCACTCTAGTCTGTGTCATGAGCCCCAGCAGGCAAAACCTAAGCATACACGGAATCTGACGGTCCACTATGTCCGAGGTGGTGGTCATCACAAATGCCCACACTGGCTGGCAGTCCCACACCATATGGTAAAACCCCATATCTGCCAGCCTCCAACGAGATCAATCCCTGAGCGCTCCCCCGAACATACTGTGTGGGGGATTCAGAGTGAGGTATGTTTGATGGACATAATTACATTTTGTGAAGCGGAAGAACACATTCTGTGACTTCTGCTTGACATAGGCAACAACCCTGCTCCATTGCCAGGATGAGAATTCTATGCCAAAATCAGTTTTCTATTTCGAATTGTGGCTAGGAGACGGGTTGTGTGATTGTACGACCATAAGCTGTATAGTGATGTTACCGCTCTCCTGCCCATGCCGTGAGTCGATAGCCCTGCTTATAGTGAAGAGGGTGATTGTTTCACTGGCTCGCCACCCCAGTGCATGTGAATAATGTGTGTAAGTGTATTATGCATGAGAAACTTGCCATGCGGAATCTCATACACATCAACCATATCTTGGAATGCCCCAAGCTTGCCATCCACAGATAGGTCTCCCACTCATGACACCCCTGCCTCCTTCGAGATCTGGATCCCAACCTGCCTTGTCAATTCTCTGGCCTCAGGCAGCACCCACAAGTCCAGCTGAGCAGCATACGGACAAGACCCTCGACAGCATGCACATATCTATGCCAACAGTACTTAGCTGTTTTTATCAGTGCAGTGTTGGGCATCCTCATTTGTGTGGGCTGGAGAAGCCAGATCAAAAGAGGCATGCCACCCAGTATACCCTCCACCTCGGGACTTTCAGTGTTAGGACCGCACCCAGCCACTTCATTGGCCACTGCAGCTGTGCCGCCGCCCAGTGCAACTCATAATTGGAAGCCTGAGGCTCTTCTCTGACAAGAAACATTGTAGCTCACGCAACTCTACCCTTTTCCTACCACTACCCCATATAAGGTCTGAAAGAAGGCCATGAAGTGTCCGAAAAATGAAGCGCTGGGGGACCACTGGTAATGCAGTAAAAAAGTATAGTAGCCTAGAAAAAATTAGCATCTTGGCTATTGCCACCTGCCCCACCAGTGAGAGAGGAGGGGAGATCCAAAAACGGCATGGAGCTACAGCTCAAGCTCAAAGCCTTGCCCAAGTTGCCGTCAAGTAAGTCAGGCTCCACATCACATATATGTACACCTAGGTACCTAAACATATGAAAGTGGGGGGGCTCTCTGGATGCAAGGTGGGTAAGACAAACCTCAAGAGGAAAACACAGGACTTGATCCAATTAACATTAAGGCCTGAGCACCTCTGAACGGTAATCAGAACATACATCATGAATCGATTTTAGCAACATGTACTTTTACGCCAAGGGTGAAATGGCAAGATTTAAAAATTGGACAGTTGCATAAACCAATTTCCATGCAAACCAGAGGTACATAAACAATGGGATTTCACCTTCACATTTCTCGGATGAATTAGTACCCTTCTTATATTTCAATTTGTTTCATTGCATTTGTTTTGTCATTGCCAGTTACAAAAAAACACATTGAGTTATTGAGTGTCTATAATGTACATTTACGGCCAAAAGGCTGCATTTACGTCTGACAGGGGCTGGTAGAAATGGGGTCTCTAGGTGGCAATTATTTGCACCTTGATCAAATAGGGACCCTTCTTCCTAGTCAGAGTAAGGGGGATACACTTCCAAAATAACCCCTGCTCACCCCCTTGGTCCTTGGCACGAGCAGTCAGGCTTATCTCAGAGGCAATGTGTAAAGTATTTGCACATAACTCACAATAATACAGTGAAAACACTACAAAAGGTCACCACACCAGTTTTAGAAAAGCCAATCTTTATCTGTGCAAAACAAAAAGAATCCAATATACAGTTATTCAAAAATATCAATAAGCAAAAATAGACTTTAGAAATAGTTCCTCGAAGTGGATAGCTCCTTCCAGGACTACCACGGCGGTATGAACCAACAAATCTCACAGTTCCGTCCGACCGCGGAGGTGCGGCCCAGCTGCGGTGTCGGAATGCCCTCAAACAGTACCTTTTGTTCCAGCCAGCCGCAGCGGTGTGGGCTGGCTGCGGCGGAAGTCAAGGCTGCAGTGTGAACGAAGGGGTGCAGTGTGTGGTGCCCTCAGGTCACGGTACAGGCAGGGGCTCTATGGGGGTTGTCCAGCGGCGTTGGTGAGACCAGGGCTGTGGTGCGAAGTGAGGCGGTGCTCGTCGCGGTGCTGACAGTCACGGTGCAATTAACGGCCTCCACTGCTGATCTGGAGTCGATGGGGCTGACGTCGGTTGGCCGAGACTGTGGTGTGGGACGAGGTGGTGCGCTGTGTAATTTATGAGCAGTGCCCCCAAACCACGGTGCAGGCAGTGGCGGTGATGTCAGCTTGCATCGATGGCATCAGTGAGACCAGGGCGGCGGAGTGGAGCGAGGCGGTGCAGAGTGCGGTGCCCACAGGTTGCAGTGCAAGCAGCGGCAGGGTGGCGGACGGTTGCATCAGTGAGACCAGGATTATGGTGTGAAGTGCAGCAGTGCCCTCTGCGGTGCCTTCAGGTTACGGAACCGCCGGCAGTCTCGGAGACAGCATCAGATTGTGGTTTCCCTCTGTGGCAACTGAAACACACCATCCTAGAGGCGGTACCCAGAGGAATGTGAAGTCCCTGCTCTATTTCAAGCCCTTGAAGATACTCAGAAAAAGAAGTTGTAGAAAGTTCAATCCAGTCACTGTAGGGCAACACAGAAAAGCACACAGCAAAGTGGTCGTCCCTCCTCACAGCTTCTCTGGCTCTTCTTCTTGGCAGGTTTCTTGATCCCAAAGAGTTTCAAAGTCCTGGGGCCAGGGCCCCAATATTTATACCACATTTCCTTTTGAAGTTGGCACAACCAAAGTTCCACTGGCATACATAAACCATTTCTACCTGTCTCAGGCTAGGTTCACTCCAGGAGGGGGAGACAGCTTTGTGGAAGGCAGCCACAGTCCATTCAGGTGCAAGCGACAACTCCTCCTACTACTCTAAATGCAGCCAGGTCTATTCAGCCTGGCTATGAGTCACCCAGGAAAGGCAGGACACACCTCAACCCCCCCTTGTGTCTGTCTAGTGCGAATGCACATCCCCTGCTCTTGTCACTCTGAGCCCACACAGGGAATACGCAAATGGGTGAAGGCACACAGGATGGTTAAGCCGAAAATGTCCACTTTCTAAAAGTGGCATTTTCAAACACACAATATATATAATTATCTTTGCTAAAAGAGATATCTTTAAATTCTAAGTGGGTGCACTTGCCAGGTCGACATAGCAGTAAAAACTGTGTGCAGACACTGCAGTGGTAGGTCTGAGACGCTGTTGAAAGGCTACTTGTGTGGGTGGCACAACCAGTGCTGCAAGCCCACTAGAAGCATTTGATTTACAGGCCCTGGGCGCACACAGTGCACTGTACTAGGGACTTACTAGTAAATCAAACATCCCAATTATGGAAAACCAATCATAGCACAATTTACATGGAGAGCATATGCACTTTAGCACTGAATAGCAGTGCTAAAGTGCCCAGAGTCCTAAAACCAGCAAACAATAGTTCAAAAACAGGAGGTTAAAAAGCAAAAAGTCTGGGGGGGTAAACCTGCTGAAAAAGCCAAGTCTAACAGGTGCTTGCCAAAGAATGATATAATCACCAAGAGGGAGTGAGAGGGAATGTCTTTGTATAATTGAAAGTCACACTACAGGGGAATGCTCCCAATCATAAAATATATGCATCTGAACACCCTAGTTCTGACAAGGTGATACACTTAGATCAAATTCTATTTGGATAATTTTTAGGCATATTTCTTATGTAGCTCACATGCCAAAAAGATCTCTTTCTTCAAGGACTCTGGACTCTCATCCACATTGCGTGTTATGGTTCATCATCGAATATGTTCGTAACTGTGGATGATGATCAACAGAGAGCTCCTATCAATTATGAAACTGCTGTTATAAGCAGGGCCGGACTGGCTGTAGCGGGCACCAGGCGTTTGCCAGGTGAGCCCGATGGGTGAAGGACGGTTTTCTGGCCATGGGGGGCGGTTTTGCAGCAGTGCTGCAATATCAGCCCCCAATAACAAAAGCGGATGTGTGCTTTTTACTAGCACACCCCACCCCCACTCCCAGGGCCAGTCGAACAGCAATTTGCCAGGGCTGGTTGCTGTTCCCAGTCAGGCCCTGGTTATAAGTTGAAGATCTAGTTGGTTGTTAGGACCTTACTAAGTCCCTGACTATGAGTCGAGTGCAGCTAAGCTCCCATGTGGAATTCCATTCTTCAAGATCATGATTGGCCTGGGATTCCTCCACCCAACTTTCCTAGGTGCAGGAAGAATAAACCCAATTTTACAGCCAGTAATATCAAGTGAGACTTCAGCTACAACAGCAACCTGCCATCAGAACCCGGCCTGGTCAGATTTTTCTCATGCAAAGGGAGAGCATGCAGTGCTCCACCTACAAGAACTATTCAAACAAAACAAAGAAGTAAAAATGTGCCATTAAACAGTACTGAAACGTCTTAATGTTTAATTGTACTGTTCTTAAAAACTAAACATTGCTGTCTCCACCAAATTCCTTTCTCTGTCAACCCACGTTAAGTTGGCATTCCAATTTTACCCCAAAATCAAACAAGCATTGGCATAGCCAATAGGTCGCGCCTTTGGGACCTTATAAGTATTTAGTTATGCAGCACAATATCCTTACTGCAACAACATTAACTGTTGCATGGCTAAACACTTATAAGGTCCCAAAGGCGAGACCTATTGGCTATGCCAATGCTTGTTAAACTTGGTAACATTGTCTGGGTATTGGTTGTACCTCATTAGTACAAGTTTAATACCCAAATACAGCAATAAGCAACAAAAAAGTGAGTAGTCCAGCTTTGCAAAGGGCCTACCATTGCACATCAACACGTGTTGCTGTATAATTTTGATCTGAGGTAGAAACATTTTTTTGTTAAAAGCTGCAGATTATGCAGCAGATGATGGATTATGTGGCAAATCTATAATTAAGATGAAATTGCCGCAGCCGCACAATCGCATAATTCCAGTGGCCTTGATCATACTTTAGAGAGTATGACATGTCTGGCGCAGCAGTTCAGTCTTTGGAAGCAAAGGAGAGAGATCTCAGCACGCACAGCATTGAGGTGTCTCACACAGCAGTGATGAGAGGCCCAGCGCTGTGAAAAGAGATCCCACAGAGGCCGAGAGATGCCCTGCCCATGGATGGGGAAAGTAGGTTTCGCACATAGGTGAGAGGTCTTGCACTACAAAGAGATACAGAGATCTTGCAAAGTGAGAGGTCTTGTACGGCTGCGATGGTTCTGGCACTGTGGATTGGCACAAGAGGTCTCACCAAGTGAGAGGTCTCAAAAGGTAGTGAAAGGCCTCATCTGGCACTGAGGGGCCTCACAGAGTGACAAGCGCCCTGGAACTGTGAAGAAGCGCTGACTGTCCTCACACACCTAGCCTTGCAGATCCCAGCTTCCGGTAGAGACACAGCTGAATTCCTTGCAAGATTCTTTAAAAAGTAAAAGCGACAAAAAAATAAAACGACTGAAGTTTTACAGGAGTTGGAATAACAACAACATAACTTCCAAAACAAGCATTGGCCGCGCGGCCGTGAAACTGACACGGCCGCGCGGCCGTGAAAGTGAAAGTAATCGCGAGCGATAAAAGCCGCTGCGAGTTATCAGGGTGGGAAGCCAGATGGCAAGGGAAGCTATATGGCGCCTGATCGCGCGTGCACGCTCGCGTGAATGCAAGCTGGTCGCCAGCAAAAGCCACTGCTGTTTGCACTTCCAAAACCCGCTTACTAAAACTCTCGCCGAGAGCAACGCTAAGCGCTGGCTCAGGCGAGACCTAAAAAGCTTTTGTTTTGACATAAGAAATTTTCTTATCCTTGAAATTTTATTCACTCCTCTTTATCCTTCAATATTACACTTACATTGATTCATACATGCATGCAAGCTGACTAAAATATGCTTAGCGCAGTTACACTGTGTAATACAGTAGTGCCAGTTGCACCTTCGTTCAAGTACCTTCTGAGCTCCATTTACATTTAATGTTGTAATGTCAATATAAGCCTCAGAAGCAGACATCTCACTGAACGTTTACATACTGCAATATACTGCACATTTGTTAAAAGGAATATATATGCACAAGTATAACTGTAAAACTGCTGTTAATATATTTGTAGTGCAAAGTTGTTCCATTTATAGCCAGTCACATATATGTTACAATGTACGATTAACATGTACCAGAACTTGCTGCCACTCCACTTAAGCATCGTAAGCTTCTTTGAGGCAATATAACAAGACGGGCCAGGAAACGCATATTTTCTTATGGAAATCATACCCAAGATTAGTGGTCTATCCAGGACTGCCAAGTAGGGGTGTCGCTAATTATATAAAATATCTTGGCGCTGTTGTGCTCGTTGGTGGCCCAGGTTCCCAGTGAACGTAATCAGAAGGCGCCGCTTCAAATGTAGTGTAACAGGTGGCACATATGTGAGCATTATATATTGGTCAAAGAATGTAATGGCTAATTATTGAAAGGTTGTGCACTTTAACAATTGCAGGATAATAGAATAAAAATATCTCATGGCATGGGGGATACAATTCTCCTAAATCTTTTTATGAAAATATACCACAGAATGCACGATACATGAAAAGAAACTGCATAAAGTTTCTGTTTTAAAGAAAAAAAAATTGAAGTTTCTCAAAATGGTTGTAAGGGTTCCTTTTGAAATCTATCAAATAACTAATTAGATTTAAAAAAGAGGCATACATAATCTATCCAGGCACAGTAAAAAACTGCATAAATAGCTCAATTTCAAATGCATTAATGTGTAATAATTTAGGGGCATATTTACTAGAATGGTGGTGCAGTGCAGCGCAGCAAGTCACCTTGCTGCGCTGTGTCACATGGAAAGGGAAGGAATTGTATTGTATTGTAATTGCATTTGCATAGCGCTTACTACCCCTGACGAAGCATTGAAGCGCTTTTTTGGTGAGTAGCACACTACTCCGGAACCCATAAAGGATTAATGGTGAATTAGTATAGTGAAGTATGAAAGTAATTTGAGTGGTGGACATGTTAGTCAGTTATTTGGATTGAGAAGGATAGTGGAGGGATTGAGGAGGGAAAAAGGTTTGCATTTATATTGCGCTTGCTATTCCTGATGGGGTGTTGATGTGATTTTTCGGCGAGTAGCACGCTACTCCGGAACCCATAAAGGATTAGTGGTGAATTAGTATAGTGAAATATGAAAGTAATTTGAGTGGTGGATATGTTGGGATGAGTAAAAGGGAGGTGGAGGAGGAAGAGTCAGAGGGAAGGGTTTAAAAAGGCTTGTTTTGGGAGATTGGAATAGTAACCGAGGTATAAGACGATGCAAGGAGGGGTAGAGTAGGGACGAGTCAAGAAAGGGTTATTTTGGGGATCACGGTAGTGGTATGGGGTTTGGGATGAATGAGAGAGTGTATATTGAGAGAGGTATTGGGTGAGAAATAGGGCAGTTCATTGGAAAGAGTAGTAGAAAGAGGTTTGAGATGAGTTGGAGAGTTGAGGTAGAGGTAGAGGATATATTGAGAGCGGTATAGGGTGAGAAATAGGGTAGTGCATTGGATATGCTGAATTAGAAGAAAGGTAAGAAATATATAGAAGGTACATAAATGCATAAAGGAAGGCAGTATATGTAGATTAAAGATGCATTAAATAAACTCCAGCTTTCAAGTGTTGTTGTACTTTAAATACATTTTATTTTATTTTTATTTTTTGTAATTCAAAAGTGAAGCAATTGTAGATAAATAGTCATGATAAAAGATTTACTTACTTATGCAGTCACTTATATACATGTTAAAACATAGAATATTGTAATTATCAGTAATATGTACATTTGTTAAGCAAAACTAGTGAATATCTATATTTTTTAAATAACATAATTATTCTACACGTTTATGCAAAGCATTACACATATATAGGTACATATCTATAGTACAAATAATCGCTTTTATACAGAGCGATATTCTGTATATTTCTGTTTGCGTATGGTGGTTATGTGGGGAAGAGCCAATTCATGAGTAGTTTTCTGAAGATAAGGTGGTTATCCGTGGATCTTATGTTGGGGGGTAAAGAGTTCCATAGTTTGGCTGCTTGAATGGAGAAGGATGGGCCACCCATGTTATTTTCTTGTACGTTGGGATTTTGAGGCGAGGTGCCACTCTAGAGCAGAGGTTCCTTTGTTGAATGTGTTTGGTGATTTTATTCCTGATGAAGAGCGGTCCCGTTCCATGTATCGCTTTGTGGGTGATACTAAGCAGCTTGAACGTGGATCTTCCGGCAACCAGTAACCAATGCAGGGCTTTCAAGGCAGGGGAGATATGGTCTTGCGGTTTTATATGTAAGAGTATGCATCATATTTATCCAGTACGGTGCATTTCTGTCCTTTCCCCCTGCGCTGGCGCCATTTCAGCAGCCTAGCTCCAACACAGGCACCCTTTCACCATGGTGCAAGGATGCCTGCATTACAGGCAGTATTGTTTTCGTGCAGGAAGGGACACCTTCCTACACAAAAACAATCCAGGGAGGTGTTTTCCTCTTTCTATGTGAGCTGCTGCACCATAGAAAGAGGAAAGAACAAGGAGAAATAAACATATTCCTCATCGTTACGTCTCACCTGTGGAGGCATAAGATTTTGATGCATTCCCAGGTTTACAAGGCCTTGTAAATCTGGGAATGTGTCAAACACCATGGGTGTTGCATGGGAACACCCACTGCAATGCCCATGGAAAGCCTCCCTTGCGCAGAGTAAGTCAACCAGCGATTTTCACTGCCTTGCATGACTCCATATTTGTGAAGCCATCCAAAGCCACGCAAAGTGGCTTTGCGTGGCTTCATAAATATGACTTGGGGCTATGCGTTGTATGGGGTGCAAGCATGACGCAAGGCCCTCGTAAATATGCCCCTTAGTTTCATGGGCTTCAGGAATTACATTTATAGTTATAGTATATTAGCGGTTAAAAACATAACCACATACATTTGAAGACGTTCATAAAAATCAATTGACAACTATCAAACATGTTCAATAGCTTTCAATCTATTGAGAATAATCAAACTATATTTACAAATACATAAATAACACGATGCATTATTGTTCGAAAGGTTATCAAAAATTGGATTCTTGCCACCACTAGAATTCACTATTAGCTTTTCTCAAACAGTACAATCACTGTGCAATTATATATTGCATTATATAAATGCTGGAATCCTCTGATGCTTGCTTCGACTATCTAAATTCAGTGCTTTTACTTTCGTTCTATTATTTGTTTTAATAATGGTTTGGTGAAACTTTCCAAATACCCTTTTGAGCAATAGCACGAATTTTCCGCACAGGTTCATCTTATTTGTTAAACGTCAACAGGCGTTTGGTTGTTCTATTTTCTCTATTCATTTATTTCTATTTGTTATTGAATTTTCAACTTTAGCAATCAAACCAGCCTGCGTTGAAATAAGGAACGTACATTTTGCCGTTTCTTTTCTTTTAAATTTTTTCACTCATTTACGTCGTCTAAGAGTTCTTCTAAAATAGATGCATGAAGATTTTTCTTTCAAATATGGCAACTTCTTCCAAATCCTACTCATTGTAAAGGTCAGCGATGACTATTCAGGGTGCTATTAAAAAGCAAAATGCTGTCTATGGAAAGCAAGTAAAAAATACAATGTTTAAGATATTCAAATTACATATTAATTTGTACTAAATTGGTACCTTAAAAAGAAAAGGATGAAAGCACAAACATTTGTGTGCCACCCCACCACAGTCGCAACTTCAACGTGAAAAAATGACCAACAAACTGCTACATAACTGAGAGAAGGAGGAATCATAATTTGGGTCCATAATGGTTTTCACGAATCACAATTTTCTGATAAAATGACAGGTATATTTAGCAAGGTCTTTCTTGGCCACATGATCTCTAATAATCTGGCTTACTGATTGCAAGGAACTGCAACAACTGAGTCTACCTTTAGTTAGAAAAATCACATTAAAATATACAGATGAGTTTACCTCCCTAGGAATAGTGCAATGACGTTTAGTCCTCCAGGCAAAACAAGGATCTGTTGCGTGAGTGCTCTCCTCCCAGTATGCCAACAGCATTTTCAGTTGTTGTCTTGCAGTTTAGTGCCACTTACAGGGAGCCACAAGGAAGCAACCTTGCTAAAACCTAAGGATGGGCCAGATCAGAACTGGCATCTGACACCACCATCAATTCAAGTTATATTTCCTGGCATTACTTAGCTATGCAGTTAGTAGCTGCTCTGTATGGCACTACATTGCATTTTTATGTGTTGAATCTGATTATCAAGATTTAGTACATGCACATTTGAATGAGGTGGTATTATTTAAGTTTGCAATTTTCTCCAATGCCAAGAAATAATAAAACAGTATTTAAAGAGCTGCGAAAACACCACTGTAGAGGCATGGAGAATGTAAAGCGCAAACCTCAATCTGACTCTCTCACTCCCACATTGTTGGCTCATAACACACATGTCTGCCGACAGATAAGATCCCACTAGCATGACAAAGCACAGCACACAAAAAACAAATGGATATATATTTCAGGGATGAAGGAAGTCTGCAAGGAAAATCCTGTAAATATACAGTAAGTACTATGAACTTTATTTAGAGTTTGGCAGATGGAATATTCCATCAAAACGTGGCAGATATCCCGTCTGCCATATTACAAGTTCCATGGGCTATAATCAAGGGTGGCTCCTCCATTATGGTGGAGATGTGTCGCTCTATTGCTGGAACCAGCAGACGCATGTAAAATAAAATGATAATAAAGCAGTTAATAAATCTGCTTTATTATCATTTTATTTACTCCAGAGCCGCCGCCGAGTCTTGAGAGCGGGGCCAGCAGGAGGAGTGGTGGGCTCAGAGCACTGCCAGCCTGCATGTAGGTTTGGCTGGCCATCTTAGGACGGCCAAACCACATGCACACTTGGATATCTCCCGGCTATTGCTTGGAGATATCGGCAGGGCTCAGGAGCACAAGCTTCCAGTCCCTGCTGGTGTGTGGAACCAGCCCGCTCCGCCCAATCCCTACGCTTCTCTTATGCTGGGTAGAACCAGCATGAGAGTAATTGCCTGGATTGGCGCAGGGGACTTTGGGAGCCTGTGTGAGCATTGTCTGAAGAGGCGGCAAGGCGGCAGACGTCAGGCTGCAGGTAAGTTTTATTTTTTTTTATTCTCCCCCTGCACTGCCTCACCGATTTCCCCAGCTAGTGGCCGCCACTGGCTATAATGCACTTGTAATAGAGTAGATGGGATATTCACCACATTTATGACGAAGTATCCCATCCACCAAACTCTCAAAAAACCCTATGTCAGTTAAGCAATGAGTCATTGCTATTGAGGCAACTGACAGGCAGTTCAGGACTTTACATTTCACTTTTAGCATTGTAAGCATGACCCAAAAAAATCCAAGTTCATAAAGACCTTTTGACTGAAAAAAATAGTCAGGACAGGTTGAATGTTTCACACATAGAATGTTGGCTATTGTCAAGTAGGATTGGGCCCCAGAAACACATATTTTGCTTTTGTGCTTATTGAAATAGGCCCACGGATGCTGGACTCCAATCCCAACAGATTAATCTTCAACACGTATGTAAAGCTCTAATACACGTTTTCATTTGGGGTACAGCAAAATGTGAGGTTTAGAGTCTAAAAAGGGGAATTTTCCCATTAATTTGCATTGGAGCCAAGGACATTTTAAGAAAGCAAAAGCCAAATAACTTATTGTTTAGCTTAAAGAATGAGGGTCCCCCCCCAACGTAAACTGGGAGTGCTGGTAAAAATGTTAAGCCATCAAATTAGGCACCAGAAAAGCCAATAAAAAGAAATGCTTTGTAATTAGATTATGATAATCAGAAGTAAAGGTATGTCTGGATGACATTTTAAATTGCACACAAAAAGTCTAAATTGAAATGCACAAATACTTACAAAGATTCACTCTCTGTGACCTCAATGAAAAGGTCCTGCCTGTATTGCAATATTAAATGATATATTATCAAACAAATTTTAGGAATTGTATGCTTGATGTAAAATCACGAACATGCTTCAGTGGAGTAGCTATGGACCTTTCATGCAGCAAGGTTTAAACGCAAGTTATCTGAGTAGAATATTAAAGTGAAAGCCATAGGCTTCAGCAGACCCCTGCTCAGAGATACCTTTAAAGCAACTATTGTTCTTTTATGGACTATTCCTTTTCAGCACTGAGCCTGGCCTGGAAAAAGAGAAGTGTTATGGTTTTATCCTCTTTATATACAAAACCTGAGGCCATCAGAGGCACTTGACCTGGGGAAAAATGTCTCTTCCCTTGTAATGGCCCTGCTTCAGGCACCCCAAAACTGGCCCTTAAACACTGCCAGTTTCCTCAAAGTGAGGTTCAGAAATCTCCAACTGGCTCTCAGTTACTCCCAGATAGCTTTCATCTGACGATCAGAGACACCCACCACAATTCCAGCTAAGTTAGACTCAGGGACTCTTGGCATGTACTCTGATACTCCAAGAAGATATTTCAAATCCTTTGACCATGCCCTAGTAACCCTTTGTTTCCCTCCTTCAGGTACCCCATTGAACACTAAAACAACTTTGCCCACTCTTGGGCAGTCTAGACCAGCACTTATAGATCCTTAATAGGCCCTCAGAGGCCTTAAGGCCCAGTCAGCTTTCAGACGCCCTAAGCTGGTCATCAGACACACCAGATAGCCCTCAATCAACAATCATAAATCTGCTAGCCATTTATTTCACACCATCAGCTGTCACTCAGAAACTTGGGTTATATTCAGAAACTGCCCGTTGGCCCTTAGACACCCTCAGCTGAAATTCCAAACATCCAATGGATGCATACCACAGTTGGCTCTGTGCCAAACAGCCCGCAATCAATATTCAAAGACCTCTTTTTAGTCATTAGCCACTGGATGTCTCTCACTAACACCCCGTCTTCAGACATTTCCAGCAGGCCTTTAGAGAGTCTATGCAACCACTAAACAAATTCACTCTTCCTGAAGACACCCCAGACCACACTTAGTAACTCCTCACTGTCCCTCAGAGACCCCCAGCTGTCTGTTGATCTGTTCCTTAGGTACTAGAATTTGGACTTTAGATAAACCAAACTGTCCCTATTCCTCCCTTTGAACAACACCATCTGATATTGAACCTACTCAGCTGTGGTCTTAGAGACCTCTTGTGTGCCCACAAATACATCTATCATACCATTACAAACCAAGAGCATGGTCTCATAGGTCTTCAGTTAGCCCCTACTGTCAGCTGGTCTTCAAATGTTCCCCAAGCAATCCTCAAGGACTGTTGATGTGCCTTTCTTTCCCTAAATTATGCCCTCAAGAGAAACTGAGACTGTCTTGAGTCACCCCCAGATAATACTCTTCCATCCAGCCCTTATAGACTCTCATTGTGCAATCAGATCAATGTAGACCCTAAAAATATCCTCATTCAATCTCAGAGGCCCTCAGCTGGACCTCAATGCTCATCTGCAGATCTATTGACTGCGGGTGAATGGTTGATTTGCTCTGCATTCCGTCCATCATCTGTGTGTCTTTTGCTTTCTCTCCCTAAGTGTGCCGGGTATGCCCAGACGTGGGTTCCGGGCACACTGTGTCACTGGATTCAAGCTAGCCTGGCTGATATGGGGTGATGCCCCGAAACCAGTCCCAGGATGCTTGTTTCAGGTCTAGGGAGGACCTGGCTTGGAAGGTCGGGCTGGACTGTTCCCATGAGGCACAGGGTCAAGACTGGTTTGCATATGGCTGGGTCTAAACTGGCGTGGCATGGTGAGCAAAAGAACGATGGTTTTAACCCAGATCTATTGACTAGGGGTGAATGGTTGATTTGCTCTGCATTCAGTCCATCATCTGTGTGTCTTTTGCTTTCTCGCCCTAAGTGCGCCGGGTAGGCCCAGACGTGGGTCCCGGGCTCACTGTGTCACTGGATTCAAGCTAGCTTGGCTGATGTTATGTTATGTTATCCAATTTGTAAAGCGCAACGTATACCCGGAGGTGTCTTGGTGCTGATTCCATGAGCAACGATGAGAAGAGCAAGAGAGCCTACTGATTAAAAAGCCATGTTTTCAGGTGCTTCCTAAACTGAAGCAAGGAAGGGGCCGACCTTATGCCGAGTGGAAGGATGTTCTAGGCAGTAGCTGCTCTGACCACGAAACTGCTACCACCCCATTTGGATTTTTAAAATCTAATAGAATTAATTCTGAACATGCCTGATGATCTTAAGTTTCTGGTGGGGGTGTACCAGGATAGGGATTTCTTCAGGAAAGTCAGTCCAGAATCGTGGAGGGCTTTAAAGGTCAGACAGATGGCCTTGAACTTGATTCTATTTTTGACCTTCAACCAGTGAAGGTCTTTGAGTGCAGCGGAAACCGAATGGTGCCTGGGCACTTCTAGTAACAATCTGGCTTCAGAGTTCTGGAGAACTCGTAATTTGTTCAGATATTGAGCCTGCATGCCCATGTAAAGGCCATTGCAATAGTCTATCTTTGATAGTATTAATGTGGATATGACTGACTTCCTAACGGAGATAGGCAGAAAAGTTCATATTTTTTAAAGTATTCTCAAGGTGTTATAAGAAGAGGAGACCACTGTATTGATTTGTTTGCCTAGGATTAAGCGATCATCAGTGAAGGCCCCCAAACTTTTGGCTTTATTGGCAGGGACAGGAAGGGGTCTCATTTCTGCAGGTTCATCAGTAGCCTTGATCAGGGCAGTCTCTGTGCTGTGTTCCGATCTAAACCCGAATTGGGTGGGGTCCAGGCGATTAAAGTCCTTGATGAACTGATTTAATTGAATGTTCATCACTTTTTTGACTATTTTGGCGGGGAAGGGAAGTCTGGAGATTGGCCGATAGTTGGCTGGATCTTCAGGGTCCAGATTTGATTTTTTCAATAGAGGCAGAATGGAGGCTCGTTTTCATTGGGATGGAAAGATGCCTGTTCTAAACATGGTGTTAAACATGTTGGAAAGGTGGGCTGCAAAACCTTCGGTGACAAGCATAATAACTGAGGGTGGGCACGGATCATCCGGAGAGCCAGATTAGGTGGTCAAAATAAGGTCTGATGAGGGGTGATGCCCCGAAACCGGGCCCAGGATGCTTGTTTCTGGTCCAGGGTGGACCTGGCTTGGCAGTTCGGACTGGACTGTTCCTATGAGGCACAGGGTCAAGACTGATTTGCATATGGCTGGGTCTAAACTGGGGTGGCATGGTGAGCAAAAGAACGATGGATTTAACCCAGATCTATTGACTGGGGTGAATGGTTGATTTGCTCTGCATTCCGTCCATCATCTGTGTGTCTTTTGCCCTTCAGAGAGCATCAGTCCACCTTCAGCCACTCATATTTTTCCTCTTACACCAGAGAAGCTAACCCTCATATACCTTGAGAGAACCAGTCCAGAACTGCCAAAAAAGTCCTGGTCTTCAGAAATTGGGGAGGGGGAGATACCCCACTCCTCTCTTTAGCTGTGCCACTTCTTGAGACAAAATACAAGCAAGTTCACCAGCAATTACAGTCTACTTACCCTGTGTGCTACACATACTTTCAGTTGCAGTCATAAAAACTGTATTTGAAGTGTAATGCCTCTTTGATCTTCTCCGTAACTTTAAACATGACCATTTTATCAGTGTGAGGATAGTGACCTGATAATTTTGCATGTTCTCATATTGACTGCTTCAAGTGAGATAAATTCACAACCAATGTTTACCTCATCCACTTTACACACTCTTCATTAGCTCTATGAGTCACTTGCAAATACATTATATCTGTTCAGTATTCCAGGCAATCTACCCTTTTCTGTTTAGCATTAACATTTCATGAATCACTTTCATTAACCATGCCATGTGACAACCAAAGGTATGATTTAGAGTTTAACAGACTGGTTACTTCTCCACAAACCAGACAGATAACCTGTCCACTATATTACATGTGCATTATCTTCAATGCACTTGTAATACGGCAAGCAGGATATCTGTCATGTTTGTAAAGGAGTAACCCGTCTGCCGAACTCTAAATCAGGTCCTGAGTCATTAATATGGGGAAACCTTCTTTAGAAAAAGCTTTCTTTCAAATACCCAATCACCAAAGTGTGTTACCTTGTTATTCACTTTGTCTCCCATTACATTCCATATGTAGAAAATATTTCGAGGATATTCTCTTCTTACATCAAATGATTAGGACCCACTTTACTGGTGCCATATGTAGAGGCAGAACAGTGGACATGGACACATAGGCAGCATAATTCTCACCTTTACCAGTGGACTACAGGAATCTGCAATTTTAAAATCATGGGTGGTTCTCAATGCCCAATACTGCATGGTGACCAGTGCGGGTGCCAACGTTTACACCCCTCCTGTACTGCTATTCCCTTAGTATGCTGGCAAGTGGTTCAACAGCAAAAGTAAGAAGGATAGGGAGGTGGGGGCATCCCTGACTCATTCCACCTGCTTATAGTTATTGGTGCTGATAAATGTCCTTTAACCCTATTACTGCTAGCTGAAAAGGCCATTCGATGAAGTCAAAAGCATTTGCTGTATTGAGGAAAGCTGCCATGGCTGTTATTCCAGGGTCACTCTGGTGAGTCACTGCACATAGTGTACGTAGACTGTTAACTGCTGATCTGCTTGATATGAAACCTGACCGGTTTGGGGAAACCAGATGAGGTAGGAATGAAGGATCCTATTCACCAACAATTTTGCCAAACTTTTAGCAGTCACATTTATGAGCAAGAGTGGTCTATAAGACTAATTTGGCCGGGTGGTTTGCCGGGCTTATGGGGTATTATGACCACTGCCTCCGACAGAGAGAGGAGGAGTTCACCCCGCTGGTAAATTTCATTATATACTTCTAATAAATAAGTTTTTTTTTAGAATTTGGCTGGCAGGCCACCACCACCCAGATCTGAACAATTTTTCATAGAGGGTATCACTTTTTAAATTTCTTCAATTGAACTCGGAGCACCTAGGGCCTCTCGCTGTTCTCTCGCCAGCTCAATAAGGTTGCCTTTTCCAAATTTGTATTAACATCTTGCGCACCTATATCTCCTTTGGCTCTGTATAGATTCAAGCAATAATCCCCGAATATGTTGAGGATCTCATTTATCTCATAATGACTCACACCCTCAACTGATTCAATCTGGAGAATGTCTGCTGCTGCCGGCACAGGGAAAATCATTCCTACCAAGGTGTGACCTGCCCTTACTCCTTCACCAATATTTCAAGCCATCACATAGTCTTCCAGAAATTTAACTTCCCTATCTGCAGCATCATGGAATCCCACCACTTTGTAGGTTAATTCTTGGGAGTTATAAGTGTCTGATATTCCTACCTTTGTTAGGTCTATCAATTTAATTTTGGCTTTTAGTTCAGTCAGTGTTCCTCGCAATGCCTGGAGATTACTATGTCTGAGTGGCCAACAACCACCTAGGGCTGCACTGTCCACCCGGCCAACGCAGTCCGCCAACAACGTGCTCCTTCTCAGTGCAGCCCACAAGCCACCCAGACAAGCACAGCAACAAAAATAGATAACTGGATTCTATGCTGCAGTTTTTTAGATTTTGATCAGCATATTTAATGGCAAGGAGCACAGACATTTCTTAAGCCCACCAAAACTTAGTCAATATGCAGCCATTTTGTATGGCGCCCTCTAGCACCCCCCATGGCAGGTTGGATACTTGTTGTGAAAAACAAAACATAAAATGGGTGGAATGCTTTAAATAATCTTAGCCAATGTAAATTATTCTGGGCAGGTTTCAGCCAATTGTTTTTTGCACACTGTGCCACTACAGAAAGTGACTAACCATTTGCAAAATGAGTCTAATAGAAATGCTCCAGGCAGAAATGTTAGGACACATTCCCTCTAAATGGGAACAGAACAAGTGCAACTAGTTTCTGGCTTTATGGGCCTTATAATTGAGCCTTACTGCACAGTAAGCCTATCATCTCATTCATAATTAGGTCATGTCACTGGCAGAAAGAACACGCAAAGATCATAATGATTGGATTGATCTAAGACACTGTTAAACACTCTGGCCACCTTCCAGTTTATCTTTCTGTGCTTACTATACTACTACAAACAGTGAGCAACCATTTGCAAATCAGCCTTGGTCCTGCTCTGCTTAGAACAGTCTGCACCCAACTTCTAGGCCACATTCGGTCTGAGTGGTAGCAAAAACAACCACAAACAAATGTCAGCCTCATTGGGCCTTAGCAGTGAGGTGCATCTTGAGTCAAGTGACAGAGTAAGCATAAGACCAGTGCCCTATTACTTACTGGTAATCTTCATTACTCCTGGTCCCGTTGTCCTCGTCCCATTCCTTACTTATGGAGATGACCATCTTCCTGACAGTAAAAAGAACAGAGGAATGCTGGGACCCCTAACCCCACCCCCTCTCTCCGGGAGTACTTAACCAGTACTTACACAGCATTCCGCCTGAACTACCAAGCCACCAAAAGGAACGCCGGCCATCTGTGAAGGAGGGAGGGAGGGGCATAAGTAATGAGACGAGGACAACAGGACCAGGAGTAATGAAGATTACCGGTAAGTAATAGGGCAATACCCCCAGGTCCCTCCAGTCCTCGTCCCATTCCTTACTTATGGAGCATACCAAAGGCAGAAACCCGGCCTTCCGAGCCCTCAAAGAATACCCAGGACACCACCCCGAAAGGCAGCAGCCCAAGTGAAGCAAACGGGAGAACAACAGGAAATACAGGTAGGAGCATACAGCCTGCAACGCTCCCAACCAAACAACAGGGCCGCACCCCCCAGAACAAGTAAGAGACGACCCAGGTGAACAAAAACACAGCCAACCCACGGCGCCGCCACCCAGAAGGTAGCCAACCCTCAACAGGAACACCCCTGAACCAACCGCTAAAGAAGCACCAGAGACGCCCACAACAGAAGGACTGCTAGGAGGCCACACATGGAAGAAGACCCAAGGCGATCAGACACATCAGCAAGCCAGGGCCAGGCCAACAGGGACACAACCAAGGACTGGAAGAACCAGCACCCTGGAAGCTGAAGGCACCAGCGGCACCAAGGAGGCAGCCAACCACAGAAAAAAGCACCAGCAGGGCACCCGGACCCCACCTACACCAACCCCCCAAACCACCAAGCGGAAGGGAGACAGCCACAAAGGGAACAAGACAGAGACCAACAAAGCCAAAGCGGGAAAGGAGGCAAACCACAGAGACCCCCAAGCCCAAAGGCAAAGCCCCAGAGGGGCTGAAGCAACCACACCACCAGAAACAACCAGCACAAGGAGGACCAGAACAGCCATAGCACCCCACAGGTCACAAAAAGCTCGGAAGGGCACCCACCAGGCCAGAAGGCCACCATGCCCAGCACCACCAAGTGGCCCCCCAGACCTGGCTGCAAAACTGACAGAAAGATAGCCCAAGGAAACAACGGAAAGAAAGCCCAGCAAGTCTGAAAAACACACAACGAACCCCAAATAAGAGATGAAGGGAAGCAAGGAAAGACGCCACAGGCTCAGCTCCAACCAGAAAATGAAGGGCAACAGGGCCAACAACAGGACCAACCCCTACAACACGAGGGACACCCACAGCAGAACAGCCCAAAAAAAAGAGGACAGGGCCAGCCAACAGGACAAAGGCCCAGAAACAGAGAACCAACCAAGGGCAGGCCCACAGAGACCAAACCAGAAATGGAGGAGCCACCGACCAAGAGCCAGTTCCACCAACCTGAACGACACAGTCACCAGAGAACACAGAGGACACCACAACTGAAAACCCCCAGTGGAGACCCAGGCCAGGAACGTCCAGCACCAACCACCAGCGGTGACACAGGGCTACCGCAAAACCTCCCAAACCGGGGGAAGGACCTGTAGCCGGGCACAGGGGCAGGCCAACAGGTCCAAGACCAAGGCACCCACAAAAACGTAGGGGACAACAGGACACAACCTGGAACCCCGCCCAACAAAGGCACGGCCATGGCCAGAAGGAAGCATGACCGACGAGCACCAGAACACCAGCCCCCTGAAGATCAACCAGAAGGACAAGGCAGCCAGAAACACAGACCCCACCCAGACAGAAAACGTCAGGGGGAGAACCAGAGGTCAGCCCACAAAGCACAACCCCCCCACCAAGAACGAGGCCAACAACAGGACCCCGCCCAAAGAAAAGCAAGCGGTGGACACCAGCAGACCTCGAACCAGACCAGGGTACAGCACCAAGAGAGGGGCAAAGCAAACCCCCAAGGCCACCGAGACCAGGGGATCCCAAAGATCAAACAGTGCCAACAGGAAAGACCCACCCCCAAACAACACACATCAAGGACGACACCCACAACCACAAACCAGGGGGTCGGTCGAAGGCAAAATAAGACTGGACCGGAGAACAACAAGTCATCGGCCACCAAAGGACAACACCAAGGAACCACCCCAAGCAAGTCCCAAGACCAGCCACAGAAGGGCCCAGATAAAACCTCACAACAGCCTCAGAGCAAATGGAGAAGCAGACAGCAACCGGCCCCAGAGCAAAAATGGCAGGAAACAAGAACCATGCACGGACCACTAGAACAGGAGAGATAAACATGGCGGGCCACAGCCCAGCCCCGCATACGCCCTCACAGGTCCCCGAGAGACCAGCCAAAAAATTATAGGCACGCCAGCAAAGGCAGGGAAGGAGCAGCACAGGGCCAACAGACACAACCCCGAAACCCCTAACCACCGAGGGCAGAGAGAAAGTTACTGGAACCAGCTACAACCAGGACACAGAGAGAACAAAAAGTGGCAGGAAGCCAGGGCAGAAACCAAGCAGCTCGCACCGGCTGGCCAATGCCACGGCCCAGCCCGCACCTGGGGGCACCAGGCACAGAGTAGAGGCAAGAGGAAAGGGCAAGGAGGCCAGACCGGTCCCCAGCAACACCAAGCACAGAACCGCCAGACCACCAGGGGACCCGAAAGACCCACACCCAAGCAAGGCATATAGTGACCAGGGAAAGGGAAGCCAGAAAAGGCCCACAGACAGATGACCCCCAAGGTGTCGAGGCCCCAACGGCCTGAGCCGGACACCACCGGCAAGCCCCCCACAACCAGGAAGCCCCCAACCAGGAGACAAGGGCAGAGAATGCACCGCCAAACCAACCTGCACAGGCCAACGAGGGTTCCAACAAAGGCACAGCAAGGCCACCACAAATAGAGGCAGAGCTAAGGCCCCACAACCCGACCTGAAGACCATGGGCGACACCAAATCCCAAGGAAGAATGAGCCCAGAAGGCACACAGGCACACAACCCACCGAGGGAGCAGAGACAGTAAGAGGGACCGAGCAGAACCCGGGCCCAAGCAGAAAGAGCAACAGCAAGGCTACCAAAAGGCCAGGAGATCAGGAACAAGAGACACCAGAGGCACAAAACCCGCCCCCTAACCACAATGCTCCGGGCGGAGAAAACCCACTGGAAGTTGGGCAGGAATTCAAAAGACCAAGCCCAAACGGCAAGACAAAGCTCCAAGCAAAAAGTGTCATAACCCTGCCACCACCGCAGGCACCCAAACCCGGCCAAAGAGGCAACAGTGACACAGCAGGTAGAGACCCCGCCACTGAAAACAGACACCCAAAAGGTGACTCCCAAAAGCCAGGACCGGCTATCCCCCTCGGAGGTTAGCCCCCCAAAACCAGGAAGCACCACAACCAGACAGTGAGGCCCCAGAGAACAGAGGCCGAAGCCAAAGCCTCCACCAAGCAGACCAGAAGAGTTGCCGAGGACCCACCAAGGGGACAGAGGCAGGAAGAGGCACAGCCCACAACCGTACCCAATCCAACACAACCACAGCAGGGCATTCTTGGCAGGCCGCGGGGGGACCAAAGCACCCTAACCCACCAGGAAGAGAATCCATGCCACCAACACTGTCAGCCCTGGACACCAACAAGAGACAGGACCACCAGCACCCACAGCCCACAACAAGAAGCAAACACATAGCAAAGGAAGTGAAAATAATGGGGTGCAGGCATAAGTCGTACTCCAGACAGGAATGCAACCGAAACCAGCAGACTGCACAAGCAGTGGACAGGCAACGGATTTCAATGCAGGGCCAAAAGGGCAGTCACAAAGTAATACAGAGATGAGGCAGGGCACAGACTGCATGCAAAACCTGCTCATAGCTGATAAAGCACTGACATATAGGCAGGGAGAAGGAAAACCGCTATGCGGAACTCACCCCTGGGGCTGGAAAACTCCTGCACGCACTGTCTGCCACAACAACGTCCCCACCAGCCAGCCCAGGCGCGCACCACCAGCCATAGCACCTGGGCAAGCAGCCAAACGAGCACACAGCAGAAAAAGAAAAGAGAAACCACTATGCGGTACTGACCCCGGGACATAAAGACTCAGCAAGAAAGAGAAATGCCCCCCAGGAACGCTCAGGCACATCCTCTGAGACCGGCATGCCTGGGCACAGACCGTTAGATCCTAACCGAGATACCTGGAAGCCAGACACATCCGGAGCACCCCCAATCCAGCTCCGACGTGCCATGCACCCACAGCATGTGACTGCCAAAGGCGGCGGCCCCCGAGCAAGGGAGAGGCGGATCATGGGAGAAACCCATGAAAATGCCCCACAAGCCGGGAGAAGGAGCCGGAGCAGCCAGAGCAAGCCACTGCAGCACGTCTTCCCCTCGGCCCAGCCTCAGGAAGACGCACCGCTACAAACCGGAACTCCACAGAAGACCTGGCGCACCAGGCGAAAAGGGCCGTAAGCCAACAACCGTGCCTCTCAGCAAATCTGGCAGGCTGGTAGGCACAACTACACACCGTCAAGGAAAGCCCAGCAGAACAACGGGTGCCAGAGAAGACGCCACTCCCGCCTCGCAGGAGCAGCAACAGCACACCAAGTCCCATTCTGTCGGCAGACAGAAAGAAGAACAGGCGGAATGCTGGGTAAGTGCTGGTTAAGTACTCCCAGTGGGAGTGGGTGGGGTTAGGGGTCCCAGCATTCCTCGGTTCTTTTTTATGTCAGGGAGATGGTCATCTCCATAAGTAAGGAATGGGACGAGTACTGGAGGGACCTGGGGGTAATGCCTGATCACCCGTTGCCCTTGGGGTGTCTCACTGAGGATAAATAGTTGAATGATTAAATTTATCTCAGCCCCTGACAATTACTCTTTGCAGCATTCTAGTTCATCATTGTTTGCTCACTGTCCAAGTACAACAATGACCAACCACATGAAAGTCAGCCATGGTGATTCTCCAATAGGAACAATTCAAGCTGAACTTATAGGCCACATTCATACTGCAGAGGAACAACAGCAAACTCACAGTAGTTTAAAACTGGTTAGATTTTGTGAATGAGGTGCAAGTGAACTGCTCTAATACAGAAAGCATAGGACACATCTAGACTAGGGGTGGGCGGACCGAGTGGAGTTTCACTTAGCTCAATTTTGTGGAGTTTCAGAAAAACTCTTCAACAGGCGGAAAATATGCAGCTCATGCTGCTCGTTCTGGAATTCAGCACCATCAGCGAGCACCATGCGTTGCGAAAAAGCGCGCAACTATTCGAGTTGATTTAGCTGCCGCTCGTGTAGAAAATCTACTCGAGCTGCAGCAAATCTACTCAAACGCCAGCTGTCTGACCGTGACCGCTCGCGAACGCCCGTGTTCGAAAATCACACTAGAGGGACACCAAATCTGGCTCGCCAGCTCGCATATTCTGGAGCCTTGCGAATAAAAAAATCTGCCACAGGGCAATTGGCGGAATTTGACCTGAACTCTGCGTTAAAGAGTAATGCAAAGTGGCCAAAATTCCACCAATTCCGTTGGGGAAAGGGAGCGTTTCACCCACCCCTAGTCTAGACATACCCTTCTGCTTACAGTATCTCACAGAGAAAAACACAAAGTGATATGTTGTAATCTTTATGCTTAGTGAGGTAGTCTTTGGCAATGTGGAAGCTGCTAAGCAATTCGAATTTAATGTTTTTCTTGTAACATGAGAAAGCTATTTCACATTCTATAGGCATTGACCTGCAGATGTCAATGAGGATAGATCATTTCTTTCTACAAGCTCTCCTAGAGGAAGGTGTAATGTTAGTGGAACACATGCCTAAACTTTTCTCCTATTACTTTATCATTAAATTACAATTAACATCAGTTTCAGCTGTAAAGAAGACTAGTAAGTGGATCTTAGGTTTGACATGTTTGGAAGTTGCACATTTCTCCTACACCTAGAAACTGTCATCATACATTTCATTCATTGTAATCACAAGTTGTACAATTATATGAGATGTTCACAAGAACTATCGAACAAATGTTTATCTGTCATGCTACATTTGGTGAAAAATGGATGATATCTGAAATAGAATATTCAGAGAGACAGCCAGTAGACTATTTTTACAAGCCAGATATCAAGATAATAAACAAGGTAAATTATTGATAGCGCTGAAAAGTGATTAACACACATTAATGGATATTAATTAGGCTTATATTTTTAAGCATATGATTCAGTAAATAAGAAATTGTTTGAAGAGTCACAGGTTATCTCATTCATGCAGGTTGTAGTGGATCTCTACAAGACAAACAAATGCCTTAAGTAATTCGTCGTTGGATCACTGAACCAACAAAACCTATAATTGTCAATTGATATACTTTAGCAAAATCTCTGAATAAACAACTCTTTATATTTTTAAGAGGTAACTGGAATTTCCTGAAAGCTAAACATGAAGAATCATAAATATCTTGCTAAATACATATACATTTAAGCATGGCCCATGTTTACAATAATTACCTCAAGATGTGCCACTATAAGCTCTTTTGTGGACTATGAATATAGGGGCTTATTTATGAGCCCTTGCGTCACTTTTGCGGCACCGGTGCGTCACTTTTTGTGACGCACCAGCGGCGTAAAAAATGCGCCATGTTGCATCATATTTACAAAGTGACGCATCTAGGTAGATGCGTCACTTTGTAAACCTATGCATCACATTATACCTGCACCAGGTATAATGTATGCAGGGTGGGCGTGCTGGCACAAGTAAGCCTCGTAGGAAGTGACGCAATGAAATCTATGAGATTTCACTGCGCCACTTCTAGGACACAAATGCGTCAATATCTTACGCCTGCCTCATAGCAGGCGTAAGACTGACGCATGAGCACATTTGAAATGGGACTTGCCCATTTGAAATGACCCATTACTGGAGTTGCGTCACTTTTGGGACACACTCCAGCAATGCGTCATTTTTGCGCCTACAGATATGTCAGAAATACTGACGTATCTGTAACTCCTTGCGACATGATGCGTCATACTGTAAATATGACGCATCCATCATGTCTCAAGGAGGGCGCAGTGAAAAGTGACGCATCGCTGTTTTAACGCAGCGATGCGTCACTTTTCATAAATGAGGCCCATAGTTTCTTCCTGACTTCTGAAGACATTGGAAAATAAGGAATTTCATTAGCATCTGTGATTCCCTACACTTAGCAAAATATACAAAGACCAGAAAACTGATACCTTATATTTTGTGGGGCCTATTTACAATCTACATTTTATAGTATGTTTTGTTGGACTCTAGTATTACTACAAACATTCTAAAAAATGCTATTCACATACCAATATGCAGAGTTTACGCCTCAGCCCCTCTATATTTTTCTGTGTGGAGATCTCCACCCCGACTGCAGAGCCTAGTTTAGTAGTAAATGTGGGAGGGACGGGAGAGTGGCTGGAAAATGAGGAATACTTACTGCCAAAGGTGAGGGGCTTTGGGAAGAGTAAGAAGGAGTTAAGGGAGGAGTGTAGGGAGGGACTTGTACTCACCCACTAAAGCGTAAGCCCATTAATATTCACACACTGCCCTTCTAAAGTTATAACATCCAAAAATGGACCTAAACAGTAATAAATTACTGCAGCTCAGAGCCATCCACACATTAGGTTTGATGGTATATGCAGATGATATGATTTTATGTGACAAAACTCCAATCAGTTCACAATGTCTCTTGGGTAGATTGGGGCGTATAATCAATATTACTATTTATATCTGAACTTAAATAAGACAAATATCAAAACATTTAGCAAAAAAAGAACAGCTATTGTTACATAGGGCCAGATTTTATTTTGGCAGACGAAGTATTTTCAATTGACCTGGAGGAGGACTTAACACTCGCCAGGCCAAGACTACTCCACCCGCCAAATTAAAAAGTGACCGCTAAACCGGCGGGGTTCTTTTCTAAAGCATTCGCAGGAAGCAATATCATAGTGGTTCCTCTCAATGCTTATTTAAGTTTGACAAACTCCTCAGTCATGTCCGTCAAACTTAATTTTTTTTTATTTTCAAAAAGAAAATCCGGAAATGGGATTTTGTTTTTGGAAATAAAAAACAATACTTCCCTCACCTGGGAGTCATCTAAATTAGGTGGGCAGACATAGAGTATGGAGTAATCTTACCACCAAGATATAAATCTGGCCCTTAGGCTTTACTTTTACACCACTGTTAGTGGATGCAACAACTGTTAATGGTCAAAAACGAGGTAACACAGTATGCAATGGGTTCAATTTGTTTAATTCCTCAGCTTAACCTATGAAAGATGCTTTCTCCAGTAAGTTGAATCCACCCTGTTGCATGTGGCCCGCTCCGACAACTTTAAAGCAAAGAGGTAGATGAGCACCACTGAATGTGTAGCTCTATGTGCCCTGTTTCGTTTAAGAAATGGTAGTGCAATCTATAATTAGGCTTCAGTTAAGTAGGTTGCCAGTGAGTGGTTGAGAAGGCCACACTCATGTACTGTTTATAGTTGAAGCAGGTAAAATGAAATGTTCAAGCCTCCTATTTGAAGAAAGATCTACATAGTTTTAATGCTCTTTCATTAAGTTTCAGAACTGATAGTCAAAATATTATTTGCAAATGCAGAACTTGAATATATATTTCATAATACTAGTCTGCTCTTAAATAGTAAAAATGAATTACAAACAATACAATGAGAACATTACAATGTATTGTCTATAATTGATGCTTTATCTGAACTGGCACTGTATGCTGGATTAGTGGATATGCAGCTTTCTCCTTCAAAAGGTACTTCATAGCTCCTACAGTACTTAGAATGTCGCTAGCTTTTCTTAGCTTTGGGTTACTCCACCTAAACACAAGAGCAATTATAGCTGGCTGTAACGTACAACAATCTCTTCTACTGAATTACAGGATTTGGGATAAGGACAGTGTGACCCTGAAATACTTCACATGTATTTGCACTTTTTTTCTTAGTTTTAAGAAAAATGGAAGTAATGCTTGAGTGAATATGAAATGACACTGCATGGAGATAATCACATTTCTTGATGCAGGGGTTACTAATAAAGTTTGCGCTTTTGTAGTGTGTTTTATTGATTAAGGGGCACATTTACTAATATTTCACGCAATGCAGGGCAGCAAGCAAAGTTGCAGCACTGCGTTGCTTGAAAGGAATAGAGAAGAAATGTTGTATATTTACAACGATATGGAGCGTTTCTCCTCTCTCCTTGTGCTGGCATACTGTGTTCTGCCCAGCACCAGCACATACACTCTCGCACCATAATGCAAGAGTGCCTTTCGCTACAGGCAAGATTGTTTTTGTGGAGGAAGGGACACCTTCCTGCACAAAAACAATCCTTACAGGCATTTCTCTCTTTCTATGTATGCACATGGAAAGAGGAAATAATGAGGACAAATAAAGATATTTTTCTTCGTTATGCCCCACTGGAGAAGGTGTAGTAATTTGACACATTCCCAGGTATACTAGTTTTAGTAAATCTGGGAATGTGCAAAACTCCATGGGTAGATGTATGCGAGCTCCCATGCTACACCCATTTTGTGCCTCCAAAGTTGAAATGTAACGTAATGCAGTCAGCGGCAGCTGCCATAAACAAAGGGTAATGGGGCGGGTGGGGTCACGTGGGAGGGGTCGCGCGGAGGGGTGTTAGAAATACATTATTTAATTTTATTTTTTTAACGTACCTTTTGCCGCAGGCCGCCTCCAGTGTTGCGTCCGCCGACTCTCCTCTTCCTTGGTCCCAGCAGCCCCTGGTACCCAGACTCCCATCCAATCCCCATGCTGCAGAGCAGTGCAGGTATTTGTCTGAGCAGGCTGGAAAGACGCCCTGCTCAGACCAGGGAGTCTGTGGGGTTTCTCCAGCCCGGCAGCTCAATGCAGCTGGGCTGGAAAAAACCTAAGTGCGCATGTATGTTTTGGTTGGCCTGAGACTGCCGGCCAAAACACTTATGCGAACTTAGGTAGTGGAGTGCACGTAGCACTCCTCCTCCCCCCTCCCATGCCTAGGCCCCGCCCCTCCCAACACTGCTGGCCAAGAGCGGGCAAATGCAAAATAAAACGATGCAAGAAAGTCGTTTTATTTTACATTTGCTGGCTCTGAGCCATGCAGTGAGGCGACGCTCCTCCGCCATTGCGGAGGAGCCGCCACTGAATGCAGTGCAACCAGCTGTTTTGCGTTACATTTCTTTTCAAAGCCATGGGAGGCAGCGCAAATCACCCTTGCGTTGCTTTGTAAATATTATTGAAGCCTTTATGTTGTCCTTGCACCTCCTTGCGCGACGCAAGGACAGCGCAAAGGCTTTATAAATCTGGACCCTGGTTCTTTGCAGTGTCGAGCAGGCAAATGCTTATAAAATCTTAATCCGATCTTTTTTAGTAAGCTTTAAACGTTTTGATTGACTAACACTGATTTTAGTTTGTGTCGATAGGTTTAGACCTGGACTCTACTGGTATAGATTGTAATGTTTCAGTTTCAGTTTCAAATAGCTTTATTCGACAAATTAAGTCATAAAAGCATATAGGAACCATCCATCATAAAATACATGACCTAAAAAGAATATTTTAAAATATATACAGTGTTGTAAAAAGTAATATGTTAAAACCAACTTTTAAAACATATAACATGTACATTTAATAATACATTAAAAAGGACCTTCCCTTCAGAAATATTTATGATTACAAGACTTGCAGGGCAGCTCTTAATATAGCTAGCTTATGCATTTCGTAGGTGATTTGATCTTAGAGCCCACGACCACCCTAGGTATTTCGCCATTGCTATGACAACAGGTGCTGTAGTATCCGAGCGTAATATTCTTTCAGCCTCCTGCGCCCTTCTTGTACCTATGAGCTTACAGATTGGCCGTAACCAAACACGGCGTGGTCTTTCATATCCGACACAGACAAATAGTAAATGCGTTAGAGACTCAACACTATCTTTGCAAAATGGACAAGTTTTATCACCAGATACTTTCCATCCCGCAGTAAAAGCTCTCAAGGGTAGGGAACCTACCCTAAACTGGAAATACAATTTCCGGTCCAATGGCTTTGTAATGAGGTCCCAATAGGACTCCATCCTCGGGGTAGCTTTCAAATTCCAAAAAGGAACCAGTCAAAGTGGAAGAATCACTGGATCTAAAAACATTAAAATAGACCCATTCCCAATATAACTCCTTCATACATTTTTTTGAAGGGAAGACAGAATTTTCTGGATCATTCCACAACTGGATCATGCCAATATTAAATAAAATATCTCTAACTGTCCGTAGCCACTTTATTGAGTGAAAGGTGTCGGCTCTAATTATATCCAGAAACCCTGCTGCATAACCTACAAGTTCTGGTACACTCCATACTCTACGCCAATATAGTAGAGGACGCAGTTTCGCTAGAGCTGCAATCGGTTTTCTCCCCATATCATTCAATAATGGGCACATTGGAGTGCTTTGGGGTAGTTTAATAATATTCCTCAAGAATCTATTTTCAGAGGATGTAAGCACCACCAGATTTTCACAGCCCCACAGCTCCGAACCATAAAGGGCTGAACTAATAACTTTTGTGTTGTAAATCTCCAGGGCTGGACTTATGGGTTTTGTGTATGATTTATTATATTCAAGTTGAACCGCCCCCGCAAGTTGTCTATGCTTAAGGGATGCCAATTCTATCTGATGATTCCATTTCAGATTATTTTGGATGTTAACCCCCAGATAAGTGAACTCTTTTACATATTCTAACGGTCTATTATTCATAACAATTCCGCCCTTCAATACCTTTTGTGTGTTGAATGCCATCACTCTTGTTTTCGATACATTAACCTCTAATCCACGCAGTAAGCAGAACTCCTCAAATATTTTGAGGGCCTTTCGCAGTCCGCTAGGGGTCTTGGAGATGATTAAAGTGTCGATCCGCAAACAACAGTATGGGGATTTTTACTCCAGCTAAACTTGGGGCATCCGTAGGGGTAGAGCTCATACTATTCACTATTCCATTAATATATAATGAGAATAGTGTCGGGGCCATCACACAACCTTGTCTCACCCCTCTTTCCACAGGGAACGACTCAGTCACTTCATCTTGATTCCCCCATCTTATCTTGGCACTATTCTCAACATGCAGCCTAATAATAAGTGACAGAAGCTCATGTGGCATCCCTAACTCATGTAGCACCTGACTTAAGATCAACGAACGCGGCGTATAATCTACCCTTACCCAAAGTAACAGTTGGATTGTGATGTTTCATACTACTTACAAATTTACTTTTCTAATTAAGACGGAGGGTGCATCAAGTTACAGTAATCATTGGTTTTATTTTGTGAGTATTAATCACGCAATAACAACAATCCACTCTCCGTTATTGTCTTAGCAGAAAAGCTCACTTTTATTAAGACAGGTAAAACAAATATTTTCCTTATGCAAAAACTATAAACAATCATTGTCATATCAACCCCTTTTTGCATTATGCTTCAACCAAACCCAAAAACATTTTATCATAATAAACCAAATAGTTCCAACAATACTTGCAGAAATACACCCCATGTAATGCAAACAATCCCATCATTTCCTTTCCCCTCCTTTGCTTATTGACCTTTCCCCCCCCCGCCCCCACCCCAGAGGGATGGATAAGCCCGCTCCAGACTATCCAAACCCCCAAAAACGCATACCCAGGAAAACCACAGAGTTTTCCTGGCCCCACCCAAAAGGCTTGCTGAAAGAGAAATTATAAAACACTTTTATTGCACCATAGATTTTCGTTCCAAAAATTTGCCAGCAAATCCCTCCTCTCCAATAAATAATACGCTTGACCCAGCTGTGATAAATGAACACCATCCTCTCTGAAAAGATGATCTTCAGCACCTGTGATATTGTTGTGTGATAAAACTTTAATACCCATAGCCTGGCAAAAAACTTTCATCGCCCGGTTAAGCTTCCTTCTGGCCTTTGCAATCGCAGCGTGATTACGTGCCCCCCTCCAATGTTGTCGGTAAATAAACTCTGTCCACACCAAACATGTGCCCGCCCAATTGTTCTTTAGTACTGCAAGGTCAAACTTCATCTGCTTAATAAGGGATAAACCCGACAAAGGCACTAAGTAATTTTCACCTAAATGTATAATTAACATGTCAGGAAAGCCTCGTGCAGAAGACAGCTCCTTTAACGTGGGAAACAAACCCGCCCACCGCATACCACTTTTTCCTTTCCAGAAAACTTCATGCCCTTTGCTTGGAAGTCTGAGTGCTCTGCCATATATCTGCTGTTCAGCAAAGACGGCTGCCCATTTAATGAAAGAGTGTCCCACTATCCAGGTGTGCATTTTTGTTGACAATGAGCTTTTCACGCAACCTAGACGGAAAAACAAAATTAGAAGGAAGCAATGTACAAATAACAAACTTAATTTCCTGACATAACGAGTACAACAGGCTGATTTCCACCTCCCAATCCTCTTGATATCCTCCCAATCCCTTCAGTGGCCGCCCCAATACGAAAAGAGTGTGTCCCAAACAATAAAGGGTCTTTGCCAAGTTTAACCAAGGCCTTCCTTAGCACAGCCAATAGATGGGCACTAGAAATCTTAGTCCCATTCAAATGAGGAAATATTACACCAGGCCGGAAACTAGTAGAGTTAGAGAACGACTCCCACTCCCTCAAAGGACAGCAATCCATTAACCCACTACTGTTTAGATGAACCCACATGCCTTTACCCAGTTGGTCAGTTTTCGACCTCCTCAACCAGATCCTCAGTTTGTTACCGTGTAACTGAACCTCGCTACTCTGAATGCCCACCTGATCCCTTAAGCCCAATAATTCGGAAACCCTGAAAGCACCAAAGAATAACCAGATCATGCATAATCTAAAACGAGAAAACCTCCCAATCATCATAACAGCAAACTGGTAATTGTGACAACAACTGTTGCAATATAGCAAAAGTAACTGAGCTCACGTAATGGCAAAGAATAAGTATGTTCTCTGCTAAACCCTTTCAACATTCTTCTTAACAAAACATCCTCCACCGGGTCCTGACCCCACCATAATTGGCCATAAAAAGAAATCCCAGCCAATTTCCCAGAAATGGTCGTGTGTGACAAGCCCTTGTTAATCAAATGTAACACAAACTGTAGAATGAAACGTTTGTTACCATCTAAGTTCCCACCAAAACTTTGAGAGTTTGCATAACTTAAAAATTCGCTCCAAGCCTGCTGATAGTTTCGTCTGGTGGAAGGAGCTATAGATTTTTCCACTAATTCGACGATCCTCAATCCCCCAGCACCCAGGTGCTCTGCGGAATCGGAGTTTTGAAGCTGTCTGCCCCTGGCGCCAAGCTGCGGAATTTCTGCCAATTAAAGCGAGACAAAGCGTCTGCTATAGAGTTGTTAATGCCCGGAATGTGCCGTGCTCTGAACACTATATTCAATTTAAGGCTCTGTAACATGAAAACCCGCAACAGGCGTAACACACGTAGATCCTTAGCTCTTTGATTATTAATAAGATCTACCACAGACATATTGTCGACGTGAAAAAGCACACATCTATCCCGAAATTCCTCCCCCCAAACCAGCAAAGCAACAATCAGAGGGAAGAACTCCAGGAAGGCAATACTGCGACCTTGCTGAAGCCAATGAGGTGGCCACTTTTCTGCACACCAGCGACCCTCCCAAAACAAACCGAATCCATGAGCCCCAGACGCATCTGAAAAGAGTTGGATCTGCGAAATGGTATTGTCCTCCACAAAAAAGAGGGAAACTCCGTTAAAATCTTCCAAAAATGTTAACCAAATAAAAAGGTCTTCCTTGATGGCCTTAGAAATTCTAATCCTGTGGTGAGGAAGTTACGCTCCTGACATTGCCATCTCCAAACGTCTGCAAAAAGTCCTACCTGCCCTGACCACCCGACAGGCAAAGTTTAGATACCCCAGTAAGCGCTGAACCTGCCTGAGCTCAATCTTGTCTTTGACGATTACACCCAACAAAAAGGACCTGATTTCCTGGACCTTTTCAGTCGGCACACGAGCCATCATATCCTGTGTGCCGATTTCTATACCCAGAAAAATGAGTTTAGTGCTGGGACCCACAGTCTTTTCTGGAGCCAGCGGGACACCCAACTCTTTAGCCATGTCCTGAAAAATGCCTAGAGCCCTGCTACACTGATCCGAATGTGTGGCTCCAATGAACATAAAGTCATCCAGATAATGGCAAACATATTGATGACCGCTTCTCTTGGTAAAGCACCATTGCAAAAAGGTACTAAACATCTCAAAAAGAGCACAGGACACTGAGCAACCCATAGGGAGAACTCTGTCTACGTAAAATGCCCCATTAAAAAACATGCCCAAAAGTTCAAAATCCGATGGATGTATTGGTAATAAGCGAAAGGCTGACTGAATATCGCTCTTCGCTAATTCAGCCCCAGTCCCAACCATCCTTACCAATTTTAATGCATCATCTACTGAGGCATAAGACACATTAGAATCAGCAGGAGAAATGAAATCATTAATGGATTGACCCTCTGGCCAAGATAGATGGTGAATTAAACGAAATTCCCCAGCCACTTTCTTGGGTACTAATCCCAAAGGCGATACAATCAAGTTTACCAGGGGGCACTGCCAGAATGGACCCGCTATTCTGCCTGCTTCCAATTCCGCATCCAATTTCTTTTGCACGATCTGTGGTGACTCCTTGGCAGATTTCAGGTTATCAGCCTATCGATTATACCTTGGCCCCTGATAACCAATCTTGAAACCGTCCCTGAATCCCCAATAAAGTTTGGAAGCAACTTCTGAATCTGGGTACTCAGTCAGCCATGATTCAAGAATCGACAGCCTAATTGGGGTATGAGCCCTTTGGCATAGGTTGAGAAACTGAGCCCTGTCCCCTTTGAAATCTCCCTTGTTCCCCAAACCTTTAATTGGTGAAACATTGTGTAATGGCATGTTTCCCTCCACATTGGGAACATTCATGTTTAAATCTACAAAACTGTCTGGTGCAGAGACCCCAGTTAAAATTCCAACAGGCTCCGGATACTGGAAACTGTCCCCTACCGAACCAACCCGCCCCGATTTGGGCGGGCGAGGCTGAAAGGGCCGGTATGTAATTGGTAAACCACTTGCTGTATGCGTCGTTGCGGACGGTTGGGTAGAGGACATCCACTGAAGCCAAAGCTCCGCATCAACGTCACCCCAAGGTTTATCGTGGAATATACTGACCCTGGCTCTAAATTCCTCGTCGTAGCTGAGCCACACAAAACCACCAAAGTGCATTTGGGCCTTACGAATAATGTCCATGTATTTGAACATTGCAACTGCCCTATCTTGATGTCTTTCGCAATATACACTTGCGTAGATCAAGAAAGCTGACGTCCAATTCTCAATGTTCTTGGGGACCCTGGGACATTTAGCAAGCTCCCATTCCTCTTCTTTGGACCCTTCTTTAGCCTGAATGTCCCTATGAAGTAGTTTAAACACATCAACAAACTCGTGCTGCCAAATCCTGTTTTTTGTCTTATCGGAAAGATGCGTCCCCAATGGCATAGCTATTCCCATATAAGGGAGCTTCTTACGAATATTATTAGTAACTTCCCCCACCTGCACATTACTGGAATTAATTTCACCATCAACCTTTTTATCTTGACTTGTATCCTTGTTTACCACAGCAACGCTACTAACAGTTGGAGACTGTGCAGCAACATTCACCACAACCTCCCCAGTAGTCACCCCCAAAGCATCAGACAATGAGGAATCACCCACACCCACAGAACGTGTATTGCACTTGCCACCCAAGGGTTGTGACCAAGAAGCCCACCAATGTGGCTTACCTGTCGATAACTGAGCGGAGCGTTTCTGAAATTCTTTGGGATCATCACGCTGACGATGACCGTGTCGCTGTTCTTGTTCCGTTGCGCTGTCCGCTCCTGACTTCTGCAACACACTAATAACATTGGTTGCCCCTGACCCACCCTTTGAAAACACAGTATCCTACATTATCAAATGTACATTACCATCCACAATTCTTTCCCCCAAATCCCCTTCTTCGAGATCATCATAATCACCCCCATAATCCAATTGTTCTTCATGTATTTCCAGATCAGTGTTACTACTTCCAGGCAGTTCCCCATCCCCCACACCCCCATCATACAACCTCCAATTGGTCACAGGCATCCGCTCCGAATGCCCGGCCGTACACTGAAAATCCGCACGTGATCCGCCTTTGTGCCTGATTTTTTACCAAAAGCCGCAAAATGCTCCGTGCTCAAAAGACTGGAGACTCCAGTCGCTGTCTGTGATCCTGCTGATGTTGACACATTCAAGCCGCTCCTGCCTGCAAGCGCTGAGAACTCCAAACTGGTACCCCCAGCCCCCTGTTCAGAGCTGCCACCCGTAGCCAGCGGGGCGTTAGAATGCTCCACCCACACCCATTGCCCAGTCTGAGGCCCAAAAGATGAATCAAAATTAAAATGAGGCTGACCTGGATGAGAGCGAGATGCAGGAAAAATAAACTCACACCCAGAAGAACCCCCTAACTGATCAGGCGTTGGAGCAGCATGCTCACTGTGAGGAACCAACTCAACAACCTCAAACTCCTCATGGGCATAATCGTGCACTGATGACTCTGTGTGCTCAAAATGTCCTGTTGCAAGCGAAACCCCACTTGACAACTGAGATTTACCACCAGGAGGGCCTCTGGGCACAGGGGACTGCACAACAACAGAATTGTCCCCCACCAACACTGTCCCAGGTACCTTGAAACTCCTGCATGACTGCTTATTTTCCACTTGTTTGGGTGCAGGGAACAATACCTGATCCTCTAAAACATCTTCCCCACTGTCGCTTGAATAGTCCACTAAGGAAGCAGAGCGCTTGCCTAAAACCACTTGAGGCGCTATATCAATTGGAGCGCCTCCCATATTAAAATAAGAGCGCCTCGTGAGAACATGAACTTTCCCTTTGGCCCGTAATGTAGGTGAGGGGCTCGCAGGCAAAGAGAGAGAAATTACCTCCCCTCCAGTGAAACCCCGCCCCGCTCCCTCCCTCCCCGAAGGAGCGAAGCAGAATGTGTCCGAGAGGCAGCCCCACCCCTTATTATTATTAATTCAATTTCTAGAGCGCACGGCTACCTCCTGCGGAAGTGTCCCGGCGCTAGCGGTAAGTGCAGATAGCAGACAGAAGCAGAAGAATTATGCAGTAATTTGGGTTAGGCTGAACAACCAGGTTTTTAAGGCCTCTTCTCCCAGCCCGGACCATACGAGGGGCGGAGACTGCCCCCAACTAACCTGCCTCCCCAGCAGAAGCCGAGGAACACCGCGACGCTGCCAGCCTGTCTCCGCTGCTCCGCCGGTAAGGACGGCCGCGGCTCCACTTCAAAGCTGCCTCGCGTTCTTCATTCACCGGCGTCAGCGGAGCTCGGCCGTGCGACGGCAAACATGCTGCCACCGCCTCCAAAACTCTTCTCGCCGCCTTCCTTCTCGGGCGCCCCGCGCCCGCCACCACAGCGACAGATACCCCGGGCCTCAAAAGGTCCTCACGACCCGCCGCGCAAAGAACGCGCAGCGCGTCACGCACTGCCTCACCCTCCGCCATATTATATTCCTAAAATTACCAAAACTAATCCACACCAAAGGTGACAAACTCTCTGACTGGAAATGAACCCGTCAACAAAAGCTATCACCGTTACCTAACCTCAAAGAGTGCCCTCCCGCCAAAAGCGCACCTATTTAATACCTACCTACCAATACCGACCCCTAACCTACCTGCACCTATCGCGCCACGTGGATTGTTCCACCGCGCGCAAAACCTCAGGGGGACACCGGCTCGCGCCATGCTCCCCCTGGGTCCCCATATGCATATAATGTATTATTTGCATTATTTATTTGTAAAGTAATGTGTGTTTAATACTGTCTTTACTATTTAAGGCTTTTGTCGAAAAATACATTTGAACTTCAACTAATTATTAGAGTTTTGGTTACAAAATATTTTTTCTATCACAGATTAAGGATTACAATCAAAGCAAAATGGATACGGGCTCCCCCCTTCGATGGGATTCAACCTCCCTAGTCTCTTGTCTCATTTTATAACTGTATTTTGTCATCTTTTTTAGCAGTCTAATGTAATCATGTGCAGCATGCAGCACTATTCCACACCAACAACCACCTGGATGTCTGTTTTATGTCAGGACATAGGGAGAGGAATCATAGGTTTATGAGGAGGTTTGTGAACAAGAAGTAAGTAGAGGACAATTTACTGATTTGAGGCTTCAATTTTAGATCATTGCCTGAAATAAAGTCGGGCTTGAAAACACCTATGGATGGTTTTCAACAGGAGTCCACTATTTCAGGACACAAATGTCCAACCAGATACAGTTGGAGCTGGCAACAGTAAGCACCTCCGTTTTGTCAGTGTTTACTTTCCAAGAGTTAAGTTGCTTCTAAGTTTCAGTTGGAAAGAGACACTAATGAAACGGAGCTTGAGTATCTATTAACTAATTGTCTGTCTGAACAATGAGTTGCATGTCATTGGAGTAACAGAAAATCTAAAATCCATAGGCGGAGATCAGGAGGGCTATGGGGACAATGTATGTGTTAAAGACAGTAGGATTCAGAGATGAGCCATTGGACTCGCCACAATGTACATTTCTAAAGATGAATCAAAAAGGGCGGATGGAGATAAAAAGCAAATCAGCCAAAAACCTTGCCCTGTATTCCGAGGGATGAAAGACGATTCAGCAGATGGGGTGAGTGACAGCGTGAAAGGCAGCCACCAAAAGATCAAGAAGGAGGAAGGGTGACATATCCTCCTATGTCCAAGTCACCCGAATATCATTGAGAGCTTCCACAAATACAGACTCAATTCCATGATAAGGACAGAATGCTTCTTGGGGCGGATCAAGACAAATCTTCAACGTTTGGGACTGCTTATGACTTTAGAAGGCAAAGGCAGGAGTGAACTGGGATGGTGAGGGAGACAGAGTAAGTGCTAGGCTTTTAAGATGTGGTATCAAAATTAACCACTTTCAGGGTGCCAAGAAATTCCCAGTGACTATAGTAGTCAGTAGGGACCTCAAAGACTGAGGGTCTCAATTACTTATTTTTGGCATAGAGCAAGCCTTACTGCTGTGCTGCCCTACTTAGAAAGAAAAGAGCAGGAATGTGCTGATGAGATACACTGCATCCCTATCCTCTTTTACTGCGCAGGCACACAAATGGCTGCCTAGCACCAACGCAGGCACCCTTGCACCGTGGTGCAAGGGTGGCTGTGTTGAAATCAGGTCATTTTTGTGCAGGAAGGGACACCTTCCTTCACAAAACAACCGTCTTGCCACCAGTGGGGAGGTGTAGTCTTTTGAAGCCTCCGCAGGTTTACAGCATGTTGTAAATCTGGGAATGTGTCAAATGCCATGGGTGTTACGTGGGAACACCCACCGTAACACCCATGGCACGCTTCCCTATCGCAGTGTGAGGCAATGCAGCAACGTGTGCTGCATTGCGTCACACCATATCTAAAAGGACATGGAAAGCCATGCAGGGTGGCTTTGCGTGGCCTCGTAGATATGGCTCTACAGTGTGCGCTGTTGGAGCATCATTAAAAGTGATGTTCCGGTGGCTCACAGTGCTTATAAATGATCCCATGTGTCTTTAGCAGATTCCACTATTTTCATAGAACAGGAATTTATAGTTTACACAGATTTAATGGCAGAAAGGTTAGCTAGAGTAGAGGCAGGGAAGTTGGGGGGGGGAGAAAGAATCCAAGTGGAAGAGAAAAGAGAAACCTCATTGTGAAGCAACAGAGCCCTTTACATTACGTGAGGAGTCGGGATACGATCTACAAGACTGTGCACATTAAGAGGGGATTACACAATATATGTTATATACATTTAGGCACAGGGAGAATAAGTGATTTCTCCAAGCTTCAAAGACAGCAGCTCAAGCTGCTAAGCCACATCCCCTCTTGGTTTTCTCATTTTTAGTAAAGAATTCAGATAGATAAATACAAGAGATCAACACAAGCAATATTTTGAGACAGTATGGGACTGATCTTCATTGAGGATTTGTAAAGTCCATCACAATATTAAAGATATCCTTAATGGTGTAGAGAGTTTAGACAATGTGACAGATGTGGCTGTCAAAGTAATATTTCAGATTTTTTGCAGCATTTTTGTTGCTTTTTAGTAGGGTTGAGCGGAACTTGTCGAGTTACACTCCGAAGAATTCTGCAGAGTTACATGAAAAGTCTGTAAGATTCTGCAGAATTCCGTGAGCGGACTGAAATCGTCATGTCTCGCTGCTCACGCTGATTTCTAACGCCAGGAGCTTCTTCCGCACTGCAAAATCTGCGCAAACTGCACCACGTGGTGCACCAGAGGGCGTTGCTTCTTTGCTGTCACTCCATTAGATTTTCTACTCAAGCGGCAGCTTTCTTGCTGTGAACAGTCGCAACCGCCCGTGTTGCAAAAATTTTGCCTGGTGCTCTCCTAGAGCTCAAAAATATCGCTAGGAGACACCAATTTTCACTCACACTCACCAACTTACCATTGGCGAGCCACACACGAGACAAAACTCAGCCACAAGGCGGTTGGTGGCGTTAAGCCAGAGCTCCGTGTTACAAGTGTAATACGGAGTAGCCAAAACTCTGCGAACTCCACCAGCGGAGCGGAATTTATCACCCACCCCAACTTTCTGGGCCTGCGTATACAACACCTTATAGTTCACACTATGGTTAGTATAACATAATCATTCTGTATTCTCACGTTTCACAATGTCCTGAATTTCAATTTGTATAAAGCACTAATCATTAAGGCTTCTAGATCCAGACATGTATAAACCTATGAAAAAAGGCAGGACATATATTTTATACTTCATTTATGAACATTTACACTCAATAAATAACATTTATTACATAAATGAAAATAGATGCTTTACAATGACCACGTAGACATACTAGATAAATCAGTACAAATCAAGGAGTATATCAATTGGTAGCTAGAGTCAAAGTCAATTCTGAGAACATGACCTCAATCATTTCTCTTTGAACAGTGTTTTGAAAGTATATGTTAGAATCAGATCCAATATCCACAGGAGATTGATTCCAAAGTTGAGGATGGCAATAGCTTTAAAAAGTGAAATCATGAAGAGCAAAGAGGAAAGTGAGGGACATCTAGAAGACCTAATGAGTCAAAATGAAGAGCACCAGTAGAAACATAAGATGAAGTCAGGAAAAATAAATATGGACAGGCTAGACAGGTATCACACTAAAAGACAAGAAAGCAACATTCACATTGAACATTAAATGGGTGCTATTGAAGTTTATACAAATATAGGGAAAGTGAAAGTGAGGTGGAAGAAAGAAAAAGAGATGAAAACAGGAATTTTAAAATTTGCTGGAGCATGGTTATTAAAACTTTTGGTAGACCACAGTAGAAGGTGCAGCAGTATTACAACAGGACATAATCAATGTTTGCAGATGGAATTTCAAAGGGGAGAATTGGATGAAAGGTTCAAGCTTATGAAGAGGAAAAACGAGAAACCAATATGTAGTAAAAACAGAAGCCTTGTGGGGTGCATAATACAAGGAAGAGATGAGCAGAAAACCTAAACTGTGTGCAGATTCAAAGTAAGAGAGTAAAGTGGGCAGAAAAGAGGCCAAAGGTGGAGTAGGACAAGCAGAAGGGGCTGGAATGGTCTTGATGGATACCGGGATGTTGTTTTAGCCATGGTTTTTCCTCTTTTACACTTCTTTGCCTCCACTGTGATACTGTGCTGGCTTGGGGCATTGTAGGCGCCACCAGCCATGATGAACTTGCCAGCCAAATAGGCAGGTGTAGGGGTGGCTGGGTGTTACAGCTTTGTAAATGATTCAGCTGGTTTTGTAACTAGTGCAGCCTGGCAGAGAAAGTCAGTGGAATTCCATCAGGAAGAAGGAGATGGGGTCATATTTGTGCAGCCCATGAATGAAATGTTCTGCCACAAGTAGGATGCCTTTAACGAGGGCCATGGTGGAGTTTCGGAGGTCATCAAGCAGGCCGTTGTAATCATCCAGATTCAGGAGTACAAGGGCCTGAGCAGAAGTTCTGAAATCTCTTTCTGGAATAAATGGGTCATACATTATTTTTTATGACTCATGCCCGCGTAAAAGAGCAGAATCATTAGAAAACCAGTCATGAAAAAGTGATTAAATGGGATGATTATGGATCTTGTAAGAAATTGGAGTATTAGTTGATTGGGTTTGAATTAAAAATTGCACCAAAAAGCACAAAGCGTGGTTATTTGGTCTCAATGAAGCTGACCGGTCTACTGATCCTGGACTCCCACGGACTCTGAATGGCTCAGCAACACAGGTGGTGATTCTACACATCCATTATGGCCTGCCCTGTCCTCTCACCAAGATTGAGGCCAGTATCCCTCATCAGAGTTGCAGAAACTGAACCCCTGTGCACTGCATCAATTTGCCGTTGCAAAGGCTTGTTGGCTTCCTTCCTCCAAGATCTTCGGGCTTCAAGTAGCTCCAACCTCAAGCATCTCCAGAGACCAAGATCTTTGTCCTCATCGCATCACTTGCACTGTGGGCCTGCATCTTTGGTTAGCTGCTTGAGGTCCTCTTGTGACTCCAGTACCTCTGGCCTGTGGGTCCTCTTGAGGGTATTCTTTGATTTCAGTGGGCTCCCCTGATTGCTCCAGGCCTGCTCTGACTCCCCTGCTTGTGGCGAGTCACCTGGACTTTGGTGGTCCCGACACTGCACATTTTTGCTTTCCATGCTGGTAGCATTTGCGAAGGCTTGTTGGTGCTCCTGTTGGACACCGACCCCTCAGCTCTCGACATCCGACGTGGGACAGCTCGTGAATGGCTCCTGGTCTTCCACAGCATCACCTGGTCTACACAGCTGTAGCTCCAAGGTCAATGTCAGCTCTCCTGAAATACCCGACATTGGTGAGCATTCGTCTTCCGTGCCTTCTGGTCACTCCTGAGTGGCATAGACTCTGTCCTCTCTGCTTGCAGGTACTTCTCATCCTGAATCCACCTATGGGTTCCACCGGACACATTCACCTTCTTTGCCAGCAGCATCTTCCTGAAGTCCTCCATTTAGTTCAAAGGAAGTTTGCGACGCCACTTCGCACCTATGCACCTGGCTTCCCTGGTGTAGGTATCCTGGTTCCTAGGGTATCCACGGGTGGGGTGGCTCTCCAACCTTCTGTCTTCCACGGGGTTTCTTCAGGGTCCACTGGGAAGGGTCCTTCTTCTTTAAAATTGCAACCGCGACTTACCCATTGAGTTGAATTGAGCACGCAGTCGTGTTCCCACTCTGCACATGGCCTCCGTGGGGTTCCTAGTACTTACCTCAGGTTGTTGCTTGGGTCACCAGCACTTTTACATCTTTTGTGTATAGTCTTGACTTGAGTCGTGGTTCCCATACCACTATTTTAGTATATGGTTTGATTTACCCCTGGTGACCGCTGTGTATTCGTGTTACTTACTTGTTTTCTCTGCAAAGTATTATGTGCATTGTGTATATCTCAGGGTAGGAGATATTTGTATGTGTTAGTGAGTGTCTTATAATAAATACATATTTTTTATAAATACACTGTGTGGTTCTTTTTCACTTAAACTATACCTATAAGATTACGTTCTGGTAAAACAAGCTGCTTTACACTCCTTCTGGACTAAACCTGAAGGCTAGTCTCCACAGCTACCACTTAGAGAGCATTCTCAGGTTGTCTAAGACCACTAAAATACCGTAAGGATTGTCTGGATTGGTGCAGGGTGCCCACTTACATGTGTGCACCATATACCAAGCCAGCTTCTCACAAACAGGTTTAGAGTGGAGAGCACAAGCAATTTACCACTGGTTAGCAGGAGTAAAATATATAGAGTCCTAGGACCAGCAAAAACGGGTTCAGTAAAAAGAAGGAAAAAATCCAGGCAAAAATCAGAGAAACACCATGCAAAAACTGGTAATTTACAACAGATGCGACATAAGAGCTTAAGCTGAGAGGAGACTCAGGGGTCGATTCCGATTCGGGCCGGAAAAAGCACCGACCGACTCGGATCCGGAAAAAATACCGACCGACACGTACCCGTGGCGCCCGACACGCCAAGTACGATGCAAGGCGCGAAAAATCCGACCGACACGTAACGAAACCAAGTCGACCGACCGAGCCGCACGGAAAACAGCAATCCGGCCGGAAAAACACGCGAATCCAACCGACCGACACGCACCCGGAACAAATCCGACCGAAACGTACACGCTAACTCCAAACCGCTAAGTACGATGCAAGGCGCGAAAACCACGAGCGAGTCGGACGGAGGACAAGCCGTACGACCGACACGCATACAAAACCGAGCCGAAGCAATACAATACACCGCGACCGACGCGTACGCAGCATAGAAAACTGCACAAACACAGCGTGAACGAAACGGAAAACACCGTACGAGACCAATGCAGGGTCCGACTCGGTCACAAGAACGTTTCCAACATACACAAACAGCACAAAGGAAAAATCACCCAAAAAAAGGCCAAACATGCAATTACCAAGCCAATAAATACTGGGGGGGTGGGGACAGAGAACAAGGACACACCCACAACTCCACCTATATAAAGGACACAAATCACTACCATGAGCCTTTGCAAATGCCATTCCACTGCCAGCACCCAAGAGAAAGCAACCACACACCCACAGCTCATCCCTCACACAAGCCACACACCATCAGCACACCAACAAATACCTACCTCACATACACCCAGCAAAACACACACTCACACACCCTCACCTGCACACCAACACACACATCACCCATCATCACCACCCATCACCATGCCCCCCAAGAAGAATCCCAAGTTCCTAGATAGTGAATTGGAAGACATGGTAGACGAGATCCTCAGGGTGGAGCCACAGCTGTTTGGCACTCTGGTCCAACAGACCCCCATGTCGCAGAAAACCAAGATGTGGGAGAGGATCATCAACAGGGTGAACGCCCAATCACCATGTCGGCGCACAAAGACGGACATCCAGAACAGGTGGTATGACATGCGCAGGAGGGTACGGGACATGCTGAAGAAAGACTACATCAACAGCCAACACACCGGCAGTGGCCCTCCTGCCAAGCCAATATACCTCAGGCCCTGGGAGGAGAAGGTGCGGGCCATCCTTCCGCCAGTGAGCGTATATGGACTAGAGGACATCCCAGAGCCTGGTGAGTACACAACAAATGTACACAATAAACTGCCACAAAACACACACATCACTGTCAAGGGGAGAGTCAAACCATGCACTCATAGCAATTACACAGCAACTAGAACAGAATCATCCCAAAATGTGTATGTCAGTCAGATAAACACAACACATGCCATCAAAAAAGTCACATCCAACTGTGCCAACACATGTACAAACACAACCACAACTACAGCTAGGCAGTGGCACAAATAGAACTAACAAACACATCCACACATGTAGCCACCACAACAACACCAACACACAGTGAAGACCACTCAAAGGAAGGAATTCTGTGTATGCTGGCCAAGTCAGTGTAGCCAATAGCATCATGGGAGTCGCAGTCACACATATTGCCCGCCCCAAAACTGTCCCATCAACACCACCATGAACCATGCGCACATCACAGGGAGTGGAGAAGGACTCACAAGATGGCTGACACTGGCTACTGCTGTGGGGAGCACAAGGCCCTGCTGCCAACTGTGCACCAACAAACAGCAGGACACCACTGACTGACATCCTGAGAGACAACTTCCACTCCCTGCAATGCAAGCACGTTCCATGGTGGGATATCTGGCTGGCTGGGTGGGAAGGGGGACTTGCAGCACTGACTATAGTCACCAGCACCTCCCCTCACACCCCCCAACACAAACTCCACAGTACCCACCTGGTAGAATGCAATGCCCTCCATCCTAACACAAGATCCCACAAAGCACCACCACCCTGGGTTATGTTGTGTGAAGCACAGGGACACTCTTGGGACTCTTAGCCAAACAACTGCCAGGACAACACTCCCAGCCATCCTGTCAGCACAGCCAGCCCACCCCACAGGGAAGCAGAGTCAAAAGGAAGGAAGCATGGGCATGCTGGGAAGGGGGGTGGAGGCAATAGCATGATGGGAGTCGTAGTCACAGACATTGCTCAGCCTCACAACTGGCCCATCAACACCACCCTGAACCATGCTCACATCACAGGGAGTGGAGAAGGACTCACAAGATGGCTGACACTGGCTACTGCTGTGGGGAGCACAAGGCCCTGCTGCCAACTGTGCACCAACAAACAGCAGGACACCACTGACTGACATCCTGAGAGACAACTTACACTCCCTGCAATGCAAGCACGTTCCATGGTGGGATATCTGGCTGGCTGGGTGGGAAGGGGGACTTGCAGCACTGACTATAGTCACCAGCACCTCCCCTCACACCCCCCAACACAAACTCCACAGTACCCACCTGGTAGAATGCAATGCCCTCCATCCTAACACAAGATCCCACAAAGCACCACCACCCTGGGTTATGTTGTGTGAAGCACAGGGACACTCTTGGGACTCTTAGCCAAACAACTGCCAGGACAACACTCCCAGCCATCCTGTCAGCACAGCCAGCCCAACCCACAGGGAAGCAGAGTCAAAAGGAAGGAAGCATGGGCATGCTGGGAAGGGGGGAGGAGGCAATAGCATGATGGGAGTCGTAGTCACAGCCCTACATCCCCCACCACATGGCCCAGCAAGCTCACACTCACGCATGCACATCCCACAGAGAGTGGAAAGGCCCATCAAAGATGTCTGACACTGTTGCTGTGTCGTGGGGAGCACAAGGGCATGCTGGGTACTGCACACCAACCAACAGCAGGACACCACTGTCAGCCATCTTGCCATTGCCCTCACACCCACACCCACTGAACTCCACACAAAAGCAAGTAAGTATGGGAATGCTGGCAAGTAGGGTGGAGGCAATGGCATGATGGGAGTCGTAGTCACAGACATAGCTCACCCCCACAACTGTCCCATCAACACCACCCTGAACCATGCTCACATCACAGGGAGTGGAGAAGGACTCACAAGATGGCTGACACTGGCTACTGCTGTGGGGAGCACAAGGCCCTGCTGCCAACTGTGCACCAACAAACAGCAGGACACCACTGACTGACATCCTGAGAGACAACTTACACTCCCTGCAACGCAAGCATGTTCCATGGTGGGATAACTGACTGGCTGGGTGGGTGGGAAGGAGGTCCGGCTGTCAACCAAACACAAGCAATGCAGACCATGTTCACACCCCAGAAAATACATAGAAATGCCCAAATAATGCAGGACAATGTGCCACACCAATATCAACCCCTGACTGTGACGACTTAGGACAATGCAATGTACATGCCCGCACCCAGAGGCACAGTCACAACTGTCATGTGTGTCAACCATTGATGCCTGCAGAAACATGACATACATTGTTTGTGTCTCCCAAAAACAGGTGATGATGGGGACACAGCAGCAGACGCTGAGGAGTCCCAGTCCCAGGCTCAAGAGGATGCCGAGCTCACTGGCGTCGTACAGCCTCTGTCCTCCTCGGACGATGAAGAACAACCTGGCACATCCGGTGCAAGTCAACATGCAGCACCAGCAGGACCACCAGCTGCAGCACCAGCAGGACCACCAGCTGCACCCCTGCACCCACCCCTACAACGACTGTCACCACGAATACCATCCCTGCCGACATGGACAGAATAAGGAGCAACACCAGCACAGTGACCCTGGACCAACCTGGGGCCATGGACACCACCACCACCACCAACCCCCAAGGTGGACCAGGGTTATCTGTGCGTGCCACTGCACACACTGCACATGTCATCAGGGGTGGTGGGAGGGGTGGGAGACAGAGGTCGCTGCTTGCAGACGTTGCTGGTGTGCATGACGACCCACAACTGGTACGCATAGCTGATGCGTACCAGTCCAGCACCGGAGAGCTCAGCCAGGTAGTGGGGCTCCTCAGAGACATTAAACAGCAGCAGGCTGCCCATCATGCCCGCTTGGACTCCACATGTCCCACGTGGAGTCACACATGTCCTGTGTGGACTCACACATGTCCCGCGTGGAGTCCAAGTGGGATGCACTGCATGAGATGACGGCGGTGCACAGGGACATTTTACAATGCCTCCGCCAGATGAACAGCAACCAGTCCACACCTCCCTGTGTGCCAACAACATCTGGTGCCGAACAAACTGCAACTGCCACAGGGAGGGAGGAGGACTCTGGCGGAGAGTCCCCTGCACCGCAGCAGCCTGCACTTGAGGGCCCCCCCCAAGAAGAGGGGTCGTCCGAGGAGGGAAAAGTGAGAGGCCGATGGCCAAGCGCAACTCCCAGGAAGCCTGAACCTGTTCTGGATGTTCGCCTTTGTGCACAGACTGTTCACCCTGTTGACGGCAACACTACTCCCACACATTGCATGGGGAGTACAAGTTGGACCAATGTGTCAGACAACTGTGGCCCCGATACTGGGGATCCTGTCTACCCGGACTTTCAATTCACCTAGGAACTTGGGATTGCAAGATTCATGTACAGCACAACCCATCCTATGCACTATTAACACAAATGTATCACAATAAACACACTAATACACCATACTTGCCTCTGTCGTGATTCCAACGTGGGTGCTGTTATGGGGATGATGAACTGCAAAATTACACAGTGTATGCGAACTGCAACAGCAAGGACAACACAGGCATGTGAGTACAGGCAACGTGACACACATGAGGGAGACACACCACCAGGGCTACACGACACATACACACCTAGGCCATCTGACTCATTGCCTACACTGATGTTGCCAGGGAAGACGGTGCAATGCACAGACACCACACCCATTCCCAGTTGTAGTCAAGTAGCCCACAGGTGCAGTAAGCAAATGGCAGTCAAATGTGTGACCACAGACAACGCACATCACAAAGTGAAGCACAGGTTTATTACACAGTTGCAACATGCCGTAACCACTACAGATGCAAGGTAACCCCACCTGGTAGCGGGCACACAGTCAACAACTGTAGACGGAAGGAAGTCCATGGGTGTGGCGCACATCACCTGTAGGGACACAACAGCTACCAGCCTGGATGTGCAATCACGTCGTCGGTGGACACAGTTGACCAAATGAATCTGAAAGGACCCTGTGAAGGACAGAAATGACACACAGTCAAAAGCAATGGAGTACAGGACAGAACAGCAAAACTCATGCACAATACATGTTACAAGATACCCACCCAGAACCAAGTTAGCATGTCAACACTGTTGGGGAGTACAGCCCACCTGTCACCACACATCGCAACACACATCCAGTCAAGTAGCCCATGGACACACTCCAACAGCACCAGAGCACCACCCACACATCATGCCAACTCACATCATTGACATGACACCTCAGGATACTCACATTCAGCTAAAGAAGTTGGTGATGAGCTGTGTGCGGACATCACCATCACCATCATCATCATCATCATCGTCACTGGCATCGTGGTCCAGGCCAGGATCCTCCACAGGTGGCGGATGTTGGTCATTGTCATCCTGGATGAGAGGCAACTCCTTCCGCACTGCCAGGTTGTGGAGCATGCAGCAGACGATGATAATCTTGCACACTTTCGCTGGGGCATATGGGAGGGACCCTCCGGTCTTGTCCAGGCCGCGGAAGCGGCTCTTCAGGAGACCAAAGGTCCGCTCAATCACTCTCCTGGTCCGACCATGTGCCTCATTGTAGCGCATCTGGGCAGGTGTCACAGGGTTCCTGAGGGGTGTCAGCAACCACGGCATGTTGGGGTATCCCTAGTCACCTACGGCCAGACAAGTGCACATTAGCTGACTTGGAAAAGTGGGCGGAATACTACAGATCAGATCACACACAATGGCACAAAGTCAGTACACACCGACAAGCCAGGCACGCTGGTTCTGCATCTGTGCCATCATCCTGGGGATGTGACTACTCCTCATCACAAAGGCATCGTGTGCTGAACCAGGGAAACGGGCACACACGTGTGTGATGGTCATGTCTGCAAGACACACCACCAGTGCATTGACCGAGTGGTAGTGCTTGCGGTTCCTGTAGGCCTGCTCCTGGGCCTGTGGTGGTACCAAAGCCACATGTGTCCCATCAATGGAGCCAATTACATGCGGCATCCTCCCCAGGGCATAAAAGTCACTCTTCACGTCAGTGAGTCGTCGCAGTCTAGGGAAATAGATGTACCGGTTCAGGAAGAGCAACATTGCCGCCAAAACATCGCGGAGCACACGGCTGAACATGGTCTGTGACATCCCACCAGCAGTCGCCACAGTATGTTGGAAGGTACCAGTGGCAAAGAAGTGTAGGGCTGCCATCACCTTCACCTTGGGGGTCAGCGCTGTAGGATACGGCCGGCCAGGCTGCAAATGTGGGGACAACTGCACTGCCAAATCCTCAATCAGCTGCCTGGTGAAGCGGTACCGTCGGATGCTGTCCCGTTCCACCATCGTTGCCAGGTCTGGGAATGGCCGATGGACAGCAGGAGCCCTGCAGTGCAGAGGAGAAGTAAGCAAGATTGTCAGTCACCCCACATATGCGGCATTGAACACACTCAAGATCCCAACATACATCATTATGAGGCACAACTACATGAAGTGTGCAGTACCGGAAGGACATGTATGGTACATACATGGCCAACATCTGTCAACACGGTCCTACAGGTGGCATCAATTTGTCCCAGGTTGGCCCATTGGATATCATGATGCCGTGTCACAGTTCCCATCTCCTGCTGCCGTGTCACATTCACCCCCCACAGTGACATGTGAGGACAGATGTGCCCCAGGCACCACAGCTCAACGACAGGTACATTCCCAGGGACCCTGTAATGCCACATGGACACTGGCATCACATGGAGTATCATGTGTACACCACAGCAAAACAAACATGACCCCCACAGGTAGTGGCCCCACTTGCCACGGCAGGACAGACATGGACGTCTGTGACACACACGCACAACATCAGAGTCCATGCACACACAACGTGGACGTGGAGACTGTCTCCCATTGTGCACATGAAATCAGAGACATTGTAAACACTACATGCACAAAGACTGTGGAGGTCCATCACTATTGTGCCACTGGGACACCCTGGCTCAAACATACCGTCCCACATGGGACTCACGGGGTATTTGACATGACATACACAAACACCACTGTGAAATGTGACCATGGCACATGCACAGATATGAACAGTTGCACATCACAGTGGTCACGTACACGTAACACCCAGGATCCTGTCCCCATGAACACGTGCACAGCCTGGGGGTGGCTGCCCACAGGTGACACCCACAGGACAACATGTACACCAACATACACACAATAGGAAATGCAGCCTTACATGCCTTATGATAAGGTTTGGACAGGCTGTCGTGATGTAGGTGTGCCCCTCACTCCCTGGGAGCTATCTGTGGCTGGCATATGTCCATCTGAGACAGGCATGCTGACATATGCCAGTCACATGTACAGTGATGCGTTGTACTGCAATGGACCGATCGGTGCCTCCGGCCGGCCCATTGCTTTCAATGTGTGGGGGTACGCGTTGTACCCCTGTGCGCGTTGAACTGCAATGGACCGATCGGTGCCTCCGGCCGGCCCATTGCCTTCAATGTGTGGGGGTACGCGTTGTACCCCTGTGCGCGTTGAACTGCAATGGACCGATCGGTGCCTCCGGCCGGCCCATTGCTTTCAATGTGTGCGGGTACGCGTTGTACCCCTGTGCGCGTTGAACTGCAATGGACCGATCGGTGCCTCCGGCCGGCCCATTGCTTTCAATGTGTGCGGGTACGCGTTGTACCCCTGTGCGCGTTGAACTGCAATGGACCGATCGGTGCCTCCGGCCGGCCCATTGCTTTCAATGTGTGCGGGTACGCGTTGTACCCCTGTGCGCGTTGAACTGCAATGGACCGATCGGTGCCTCCGGCCGGCCCATTGCTTTCAATGTGTGCGGGTACGCGTTGTACCCCTGTGCGCGTTGAACTGCAATGGACCGATCGGTGCCTCCGGCCGGCCCATTGCTTTCAATGTGTGCGGGTACGCGTTGTACCCCTGTGCACGTTGAACTGCAATGGACCGATCGGTCCATTGCTTTCAATGTGTGCGGGTACGCGTTGTACCCCTGTGCGCGTTGAACTGCAATGGACCGATCGGTGCCTCCGGCCGGCCCATTGCTTTCAATGTGTGCGGGTACGCGTTGTACCCCTGTGCGCGTTGTACCGCAATGGACCGATCGGTGCGCACCCATTGACAATGGGCTTGCCTGGCAACGGACGCGTTTTCGAATTTCGAACGAGTCGGTTGCTGGAAAATCAGTTGGTCACCCACAACAATGTTGCAAAATCATGTATGTCATGAAGTTGAAGATTTGAAGGATGCTGTGGGCGTGTTTTGGTGCTGCTATTCCATGGATTGGCCAGATTCAGAAGATGCAAACGACTTGGACCTATCACTTTGGACACAAGGGACAGTATCTGCCTCTCCAGCACATATATATTGCTGGCTGTTCCCCTGAGAGCCCACTTGCCTGCACTACATGCTCCAAGACGACATCTGCCACTGCACTGCTGCTGTCTCTGCCCCTCTGGACCCTGCAATGGCACGTACTGTGGAGAGAGCCCCAGCCTTCAGCCTTGAAGAGAACCAGGCCCTGCTGGACAGCCTACTTCCACAGTACAGCAAGCTGTATGGGACACCAGGGGAGCAGGTGAGTGTCCTGTGCACTGCCTTTCTGAATGTGCATTTTGTCTGACTAGCAAGGCTGAGAGTCTGCACGCCACTGGCTAGCAGGCTCACTGAGTAGTTGTCACCCCCCATAGTGTGTAGTGACTTGCACTGGACAGGTATGGTGCAGTGACAGTGCTTCTGAACAGGGTTTTACTCCCCATGCAATGATACCATGTAGTGACTTCTGGAAAACTGTCCATGGGCAGCCGTGCACTGCCTGTGTACACCATGTGCCCCTGTGATTGCGACATGTATATGCAACTGTGTCATGCACGGATATGTTGCATGTGTAGTAATGGCCTTATCACTTTGTCATCCTGACAGGCTTCTGCCCATCGGAAGCAGGAGATCTGGAAGGACATCGTCCGGGCTGTCCGGTCCGTGGGGGTCTACAAGCGCCGGATCCGCAACTGCCAAAAGAGGTGGCAGGACCTTCGGGGCTGGACCCGGAGGATTGCACGGGTCCAGCTGAAGCTGTCGCCTCCTCGCAGGAGGGGCGGAACACGGACCCTGACCCCCCACATGCTCAGGATCCTGGCGGTGGTCTTTCCAGACCTGGATGGGCAGCTGAAGGCCAGAGAGCAGCAAGGAGGGGGTGAGTCAAAGACTGCACTGTGAACTCTGTCTAACATGCTATGTGCCCTCCTCGGGCCTGGTTAAACTGCCACAGTACAGCAGTCATGTTGTCCAGGAGCCATGTCCCTCTATTGTGCACTGCCCACTCCTCATCTGATACCCAGGTGTGGCCCTTACATGCAGGGAATTCTGTCACTTAGGACTGTGTCCTTGCAGTTTGCTTGACTCAAGGTGGGAGACAGCATCTGTTTCCCTGACTCTGTGGTGGGCATCATGGGTGGGTCCATTGCTTACACAATGCCTGTATTCTGACATGTATTCAGCGTGTTACTTTGATCTGTGGTCCAATTGCTGAGCTGATCCACCACATGTGGCTGGGGTATCTGGCACACACCCATGCTGCGGGTGGGAACAATGTTTGGGCCCCAGGAGTATGTATATGACGTGTGTCACACATACTTAGCCAGCTGCCTACAGTCCAGGGCTCATCCCTCATTCATGTGGGGCTGGACAGTCATGCCTACTCCAGGCCATACAATACACTCTGTACTCCCACTCCCGTGTATCAGCTGACACATTGTGCGCAGTGATTTGACCCCTCAGGTGTCTGCCTCTGTGTCAGTGTGCTGTGGATTAGTCGCCAGGACTGCTGTGGAGTTTCTTGGTAGGGGCTCAGCATGCCACTGGAGATGTGACCATAGGAGACGATACTTGTGTGTCACATAGGTGTCTGATCAGCTGCCCATGCAGACTGGGGCATGTGAATGTGAAGTTCAGGCAGCTGTTCCCCATTCACAGCAGAGTGTGAGGGGCTCAGGTTCAGAGGGTAGTGTCACAGGTCTCCCATATGTCCAATAGGTATGACCTGGACAGATGAGGGTTGAGAGGATGTGTTGTGGGGGGATGTACATGTGCACTTGTGCAGCTCCAGGACTTGCATTCCCCATGACCTACTATTGTGACACAGTGCAGAGTGTTGTTGTCTGGCTGCAAAGTCATACATCACTGAGACAGTGATGTATGACTTTGCAGTCATGCCTCCGCCATGGCATGTGTCTACTGATTGGTGAGCCTGCAGGGGAGTGACATGTGCTACATGCACACCATAGTGGCGCTGGCTATCAGGACATGGGTGCATCATGGTGTCTGTCGCTGGTATGCATCACATGCATTTCCTATTTGACTCTGGGCATCCCTTTCATCCTGAAACCTGTACTGACTCAGTGGCAAGAGCTGTGATGTGTGCATGTCCACATGCCACACCGTGTCCTCTGCACTGTCCAACTACTGTGTACTTGGTGCATGTGTCCACACTGGGGTGTTGCAATCCAACAGACACCAGACAGATGGGTGCAAGGCCATGTGGGATGTGAGTGCCATGCTTGGCATCAGACTGACAATTGGCTTCTCCTGTTCAGTTAGGGCACTTTTAGCAATGTACAACTAATGATGCCAGGGCTTGCTCTGTGATGTGCTGTGCTCACAGTGGTGTGTGCGTTTTGTGCAGGTGACTGATGTCTGTCTGTTTCCCCATTGTTTGCAGATACATCCACGGCCACGGAAGGGGACAGCTCCACGGACCAGGAGGAGCCAGAGAGCCAGACTGGGTCAGCAGCCGAGGAGTGGTCGGAGGGACCCAGTGGCACGGAGGGCGAGGGGAGCCACACCGAGGAGTCCTCAGCAGCATCCACCTCAGCTGAGGACCAGAGCAACTCGGAGGATGACTCCCTTGTGGAGGCAGGTGTCAGCAGCCACCACACCCCAGCTAGTGTTGCTGTCCCCGCCACCACCAGCACCACCACCGCCCTCCCATCGGCTCCCATTCCCCAGGTCCGTGGAGGCTCCCATGTCCGGGAGCGTGTCTCCTTTGGGCCAGGCACCGCAGCCCCTGCCCCTGTGTCCCCTGCTGCCCTGAGTGAGGAGTCTTTGTACCTCCTTCGCCAGCTCCATGTAGGCCAGACAGCCATGCTGAGTGTCCTCCATGCGCACACCGCGCTGTTGACTCAGCTGGTGTCGTTCATGGAGGGCATCTCATCGGGCATGTCTGACCTACAGAGGGGCAATAGGTCCATGGACTCCTCCCTGACGGCAGCAGTGTCCCTCCTCAAACGGTCCCTCACCCCTCCTGCCTCTGCTCCATCCACACTCCCCAGCACCTTACCCATCCCAAGCACACACACACCGGCACAGGCACACACCAGCACACACACATCCAGCACACTGACACACACGCCAATGACAAAACGCACACGCACGCACATTCAGGGGACTGAAGCCAGACTCACAGGGGATGGGGCCCTGGAACACACACACGCATCCACATGCACTGCGCAGTCCTCAGTTCCCTCTCCCTCCAAAGCACCCTCCCTTGCCTCACCTGCAACCCCAAAGTCACAGCAGCTCTTCCTCAGTGACCTCGGCCTCTTCCCCACCGATGAAGCTGCTCCAGCATCCCGGGGGACGAGGAAGCCCACCCACACGGAGCAGAGTGCCCCTCGCCCCCGGACACCCTCCCCCAGGCGCAGACGGACTGAGGCCCCCACCCGCAAGTCCCCCCGGAGTCCTAAGAGCAAGACCCCGCCACCGCCCTGCAGCTCAGGCACAAGGTCTCCGTCCTCCATCCCTCAGGCCCCCACTGCACAGGTGCCCCCACCACACCCTGCCCCAGGTTCCCCCACCCACAGATATACCATCCCCAAGAGGATCAGGCCTTCTCCCCCTGCCACTTGCTCTCCCAGCACCACACCCCCCGCTGTGCTTGTCTGTGCCACTGATGTGGTGAGGGTGTCCTCCCCCTCTGTCCAACCCACCTTGCCTGTTCCCCATTCTCCTCCACTGGAGGTAGGCACTGCAGTGGAGTCCACTACCGCCCTGTCTGACTTGGGCACTGCAGTGGCGGACCTGTCCACTCCATCTGCAGGGTCCACTGCAGTTGTGCCGGCACCCACGACATCTGAGTCATGCCCCCCAGTTGTGCCAGCACACACCATGTCAGACACCTCCACTGCAGTTGTCAGTGGCTCTCCAGCACCCACCACCCCTTCCCTGACTCCCCCTGGTGAGCCCTGATCCTGTCCCTGCGGTGCCTGGCCTGCCCCCCCGGTTGCCCCTCCTAGTGTATTGTCCCTGGTTTTGTGCAGGCATGCGTAGGGTGACATCTGCCAGTGTCACCCTGTTTGAACTTTGACAATGGACTGGCCATTGGCCTTTGCTCTTTTTTTCTGGACGTCGTTTTCATTCAACACATATGCTGAATAAAGCAACTTTCTTTTCTCTAGTGCTCATGCTTCAGATGTACATGTTGTTGGTGCTGCTAACCATGCCCTTGCTGCAGTGATGGTGATATCTGGTCTCATGATTATGAAGTGTTACTGTGCAGGAACCCATGTGGTCCAGGGGGAATGTGTCCTATCATGTGGTGTATCCATGTCATCCATAGCAGCATCTGAGGGTGTCATGTGTTCAGTATTTGGCAATGGGATTTCCTACTTACATTAGCAATTTCATATCTGTGGCTTCCACCCCTGCACATCTGTTGTGCCTGCCATTGTTGGATTTGTCTACTTCCCTGACCGTGTTGCCATCTCCACTGGACATGCAGGTTTGGGCATCAATGGGGAAGGACTCATCCGTGTAGTCAGTGCAACATTGCTATACAAGTGTGTTGGATCTGTGCTGATGATTCCGTTGGCACATCCATGACCAGGCTGATGTGACGGGAGCCCTAATTTGGTGCTAATTGTTGATTGTGTGACCAAGTGCTCAGCTGACATGATGGGGCCCTACTGAGGCAACATATGGCACAGCTTTCCTCACACAGGAGTGGAGTCCCCTCATGGCAGTGTGTACACGTGTGACATTGCCTGCACCCAAGGTGTGTGTTGTATGTACATGTCTGTGTGTTCACTTCCATTTATCTGCGCATGCTGTGATCCCTAGTGTTGTACCTGTTTGTGATGCTTGCTGACTTGAGCTATGTTCCCCCAAAGTCTTCTCCCTGTGTTCTCTGTGATGTGGGTGCATGGCACATTACTGGTCATCAGGGTGTCACCCATAGGTGTGTTTGCTGTCAGGGCTGAGTTTGTGTGCAGACGCAGATGGGTCACAGTCAGGTTTCCCCTTGGCACTTGTTGTTTGCCCCTGTCATGTGATTTTCAGTTCGTGTTATCTTTAAGTTATTGTGACACGTTGTGTGTGTGACTGCTGGCACTCCTCAGGGTCCGGGCTGCGATGTTGGTTGTTGTCTATGTGTGTTCTTTGTGGGTGACCTTGGCTTCTTCATTGGTGTGTGACTGTGGCTGGGATCCCATTGGTTGGTGTGGTATCGCCGTCATGTCCATGTACAGCGTAGTGTGCAGTGTGTCAGACATTCAGGAGTCTTGTTGAGTGGCCATGTGTGATGTGTTTCTGCACCTTGGTTCCCACCCACCACCCTGGAATAGTCATGGGTGCATGTGCAATGTCACCAGTGCATGTGTACTTCACTGCTGCACATTGTTGGAGGTCGAGGGGTGTGGTCTTGAGTGTGTGCAGATGGGAGTTGTTGCCCAGCTAGACCCCTGCCTCCATGTTGGCCTTGGCTTACTGGCCATGCTGATTGATTTGTGCTTGTGTCGGTGTGATGGTAGTTTGTTGCTCAGGACACATGACTGTGGTTCACAGTGTGAACCACATTCAGCTTTGTCATCAGAGTGGGATTTTTATGCAGCCAAGGGTCACCACATTGTGGGGGCCCTGGGGGTGGTGCTGTGGTGTGTCTGTGTCTTGCTGTGTCAGTTGTTGTTCCTACGTGCCTGTGTGACATGTGTGTTTTGTGCTCCCTCTCATCTGACAATGCCTGCTTGCCCACATAGGGGATTTGGATCCATGAGTTACCTTAGTGTGGCAGTGTATGCACATCTGTATGATTGGTATTCAGCTCTCCTCATGTGTTGTGTGGTTGCCTGGGGACACTGGCACCCCCCCTCACCTGCTGTGTATGATGACAGTGTTGGTCTGCCTGTTTGTGTTTGTGCATCTGCACCACTGCATTGGCATATCTTGGGTGTGCCATTGGCTGTATGTTGTTTGGTGTGTTTCCCCTGCTGTCCCTGGGACTCCTAGGTCATCGGTCAGCACAGTGATCATGGTTTGTGTGTCCCATTGCTGCCATGGTATGGTATCTGTTCACCTCACATCTGCTGTCTCCACAGGATATCTGCATTTGTGTGCCCATTGGTGCAAATATGTGGTTCTGCATTCTGATGGTCACTTCTGTCATTGTGTCATTGATGAATGTTGACGGTGTCAGCCCCCATGGGTGTTGTTTGTCTGCACATGGCCAAAGGAATGTCTCATTTGCACTGCAGTATTTGGCTCACCCAATTTATGTTGCAATGGGACACATACACTACTTTGCCACAGAAGAGTTTTTGGTTCTGTGACCAGGAATGATCCATGCAGTTTGGCAGTTGCAGCTCTTTCTTTGTCAACACTTACCTTTTGGTCACTGTGATGATGGGGGTGTAGACCCCATTGCCACAATGGTCAAAATGTGCTTCAGCTATGGACCCCACACTTCCCTTTTGGTCACTGTGATGATGGGGGTTTAGACCTCATTGCCACAATGGTCAAAATGTGCTTCAGCTATGGACCCCACACTTGCCTTTTGGTCACTGTGATGATGGGGGTTTAGACCCCATTGCCACAATGGTCAAAATGTGCTTCAGCTATGGACCCCACACTTGCCTTTTGGTCACTGTGATGATGGGGGTTTAGACCCCATTGCCACAATGGTCAAAATGTGCTTCAGCTATGGACCCCACACTTGCCTTTTGGTCACTGTGATGATGGGGGTTTAGACCCCATTGCCACAATGGTCAAAATGTGCTTCAGCTATGGACCCCACACTTACCTTTTGGTCACTGTGATGATGGGGGTTTAGGCCCCATTGCCACAATGGTCATGGGCTGCTTGCATTGTGGGTGCCACACACATATATGTGTGGCACATGTGCTAGGGGGTCACATTGTATGTTCAAAGTCATGTTCGGTGTTGTAGGCATTTGACACAGCCTACACACGCTTGTCATGGTGGTGGGGGGATGTCTTCTTCTTGCATTCCCTAGGTTGTGGTGTGCTGGTTGTGTGATGCATTGTCCATCCTATGAGTGGGGGTGGTAGTAGTGGTAGGCATCCTGCCCCCCTGGCTAAGGGTGGTAGTAGTGGTAGGCATCCAGCCCCCCTGGCTAAGGGTGGTAGTAGTGGTAGGCATCCAGCCCCCCTGGGTGAGGGTGGTAGTAGTGGTAGGCATCCAGCCCCCCTGGCTAAGGGTGGTAGTAGTGGTAGGCATCCAGCCCCCCTGGCTAAGGGTGGTAGTAGTGGTAGGCATCCAGCCCCCCTGGCTGAGGGTGGTAGTAGTGGTAGGCATCCAGCCCCCCTGGGTGAGGGTGGTAGTAGTGGTAGGCATCCAGCCCCCCTGGGTGAGGGTGGTAGTAGTGGTAGGCATCCAGCCCCCTGGCTAAGGGTGGTAGTAGTGGTAGGCATCCAGCCCCCCTGGCTAAGGGTGGTAGTAGTGGTAGGCATCCAGCCCCCCTGGCTAAGGGTGGTAGTAGTGGCAGGCATCCTGCCCCCCTGGGTGAGGGTGGTAGTAGTGGTAGGCATCCAGCCCCCTGGCTAAGGGTGGTAGTAGTGGTAGGCATCCAGCCCCCCTGGCTAAGGGTGGTAGTAGTGGTAGGCATCCAGCCCCCTGGCTAAGGGTGGTAGTAGTGGTAGGCATCCAGCCCCCTGGCTAAGGGTGGTAGTAGTGGTAGGCATCCTGCCCCCCTGGCTAAGGGTGGTAGTAGTGGTAGGCATCCAGCCCCCCTGGCTAAGGGTGGTAGTAGTGGTAGGCATCCTGCCCCCCTGGGTAAGGGTGGTAGTGGTGGTAGGCATCCAGCCCCCCTGGGTGAGGGTGGTAGTAGTGGTAGGCATCCAGCCCCCCTGGCTAAGGGTGGTAGTAGTGGTAGGCATCCAGCCCCCTGGGTGAGGGTGGTAGTAGTGGTAGGCATCCAGCACCCCCTGGGTGAGGGTGGTAGTAGTGGTAGGCATCCAGCCCCCCTGGCTAAGGGTGGTAGTAGTGGTAGGCATCCAGCCCCCCTGGCTAAGGGTGGTAGTAGTGGTAGGCATCCAGCCCCCCTGGCTAATGGTGGTAGTAGTGGTAGGCATCCAGCCCCCCTGGCTAAGGGTGGTAGTAGTGGTAGGCATCCAGCCCCCCTGGCTAAGGGTGGTAGTAGTGGCAGGCATCCTGCCCCCCTGGGTGAGGGTGGTAGTAGTGGAAGGCATCCAGCCCCCTGGCTAAGGGTGGTAGTAGTGGTAGGCATCCAGCCCCCCTGGCTAAGGGTGGTAGTAGTGGTAGGCATCCAGCCCCCCTGGCTAAGGGTGGTAGTAGTGGTAGGCATCCAGCCCCCCTGGCTAAGGGTGGTAGTAGTGGTAGGCATCCAGCCCCCCTGGCTAAGGGTGGTAGTAGTGGTAGGCATCCAGCCCCCCTGGCTAAGGGTGGTAGTAGTGGTAGGCATCCAGCCCCCCTGGCTAAGGGTGGTAGTAGTGGTAGGCATCCAGCCCCCCTGGGTAGGGGTGGTGGTGCGCATTCAGGCCCCTGTGTGCATATGTGGCATTGGTGATGGGCATCCCGCCCCTATGGTGCTGCTGTTGCTGGTGTAAGTATATTCAGCATCCCCGTGTGTGTGTGTGATGTGTCGTGTACGTGTTGTATGTGTTTTGTGGTTGGTGTCTGGCTTACCTTCTGCGCCGTACGCGTCCGTGCCTGTTCCGGTAGTAAATGTAGAATATTGGTATGATCGGGACGAAGGGATTCATGGTTGGTTCGTGTCGTTCGTCCTTCTCGTTGCTTGGCGTCGTCCTCGTCGCTTCGCCTCGTCCTCGTCGCTTCGCGTCGTCCTCGTCGGTGCCGTGTTCGTCTCGGAGCCGTGGATCGTGTTGTGGCGCGAATCGGAGCTTATGTGTGCCTCTCCCGGATGCTTTGACGTGCCGTGCGTAGCGACGGGTTCGGAGCGTACGGAAAGCGCATCGTACTTGTCCGGCCGGACGGGGCTGCATTTTTCCTTCCGTGCGACTCGATTCGGCGTTTCCGGATTCGCCTCGGTCGGAGAACAGGACCTGGTTTGGGTGAGTACGGCTCGGCCGGATTTTTGCTGTTGTGCGCATCGTACTTGCTCGTTCGGTGTACTGTACGGATCGGTCGGGAAACAGGCTTTCGCATGGCTTTTTTCCCGACCGAATGGTATTGGGTGCGCCTCCGACCGAGATCGGAATCGGCCCCTAAGTGTTCTAATAATTTAGAGCAGAATGGGATAAAGGAGACTTGCCTGTAGTTAGAAAGACAAGTTGGAGCAAGCAACAAAAAAGTAGACATGGGCGTAAAGTTCTGCTTCGCTCATGAAGTTTGTGGAGTTTTGCCCCCTCCATGTAGAGCGCGGAGTTCTGAAAAACTCAACAAAGCGGCACAGAGCAGAGATTTTCCTCTCACGTGGTTTCACAACGTTAAGTTGGTGAGCGCGAGCAAGGAAAATCATATTCTATACCACCTCCCAGCGAGATTTCTCAACGCAGGCGGGAGCGGCAGGTTGCTACCGTTCTCGCAGCAGAAAGAAGCAGCACTCAGCGCGAGCAGCGAGACTTACTGCACTCCGACGCTTGCGGAACTCCACAGAGCACAGAAGAGTTTTTTCGGCACTTTGCAGAGTTCTGCTTAGCAGAACTCCACAAACTCCATCCAGGCCTACAAAGAAGTGTTGTGGTTTCAAAGGAGGAAGCGAAGACTCCAGAAGAGAAAGATTAAAGAGAGAGATCAGGTAAAGTAACAGAAAGGAGAATGCTAGCTTGGTCATCATATACGGTTTTGGGTCAGAAGGAGAAGCTCCAGCCCTGTACTGCTGAAGGGCAGTCAATACACCTCAGATTCAGATGAAAGTAAACAAGTTTGCAGATAGTTAAGGGTTAGGCCAGGGTAAATACGCTTATCAGTCAATACAGGGGTTTGCGTTTTACTTAGGGAAGTCAGTTGCCATGTTCAGCTATCCCATCCTTTGTAGTTATCTCCTAAAGCTATCATTCTTTATTTAGACTTGTCTTGTTTACTCAATATGCTGATTTAGGTCATAGTTATTAGATCTGATATCCTTGGCGTGGTTTTCCTCAACTTTTTGTCGTCAATCCTCCTTTTTTGTTGACTTTGTTTTTGCTAGCCTTAGGACTCTACACATGTTACCACTGCTAACCAGTGCTAAAGTGCTTTTGCTCTCTCCCTAAAACATGGTAATATTGGTTTACACTCAATTGGCAAACTTCATTTACTTGTAAGTCCCTAGTAAAGTGGTACTATATGTACCCAGGGCCTGTAAATTAAATGCTAAAAGTGGGACTGCAGCACTGAGTGTGTCACTCACTTAAGTAGCCGTTAGAACCTTGTCTCAGGCCTGCTATAGCAGCCTGTGTGTGCAGTTTTAAACTGCCATTTCGACCAGGCAAAAAAAAACTTTTGCCAGGTCTAAAAGTTCCTTTTTAATACATATGTCGCCCTTAGGGTAGGCCCTAAACAGCCCATAAGGCACAGTGAAGTGTATTTAAAAAGTTGGACAAGTACTTTTAACTTTTACATGTCCTAGTAGTTAAAAACTCTTACATTCGTTTTTTTCACTACTGCAAGGTCTGTAGGAAAACATTGGGTTACCTTATTACATTTAATAAGTCATAACTTTCAATTGGAAGCAGGTAAGGATGTCGAATTTGGTGTCTAACAAATTGTAATTTAAAACCCTCTTTAATGGTTAAGTCACATTTCTGAAAATACCACTTTTAGAAAGTTGATATTTTCTTGTCCTAATCATTTGGTACCTGCTGCCTGCATCCTGGGCCACATGAACAGGTGTAGCTGGCAATTAGTCTTTCTCCACTGCTCCTAGAGAATGAGACAAAGGGGGGAATAGGTGTGTGTTGGATGGATGGGCCACTCTGAGTTAATGAGGGGAAGAAGCTGTCACTTATCACACCTGTGCATCACAAAGGCACTGCCTGAGCACTCTTACAAGGGATTGTCACTAGTCTATTCTGACCTCAGACAAGCTGGGGCCAGGATAGGGAGTAAGGGGATCCTGACAACTCAGGGAGATGGAAACCTCTAGAAGTTCCTACACTTCAAAGTGGGCACCAGGTATAAATATTGGACCTCAGGCCACAATTTTTCAGTATACTGCTGGACTTATGGATGCTGCCAGGAGGAAGGATTGGTGTGCTGATGAAAGCCTGCCACTCTGCTGGACTGCTGCTCTGAAGGACTGCTGCCCTGCTGTGTTAAGCTGCTGCCTGCTGCACTCTTGCTGGGGTGAAAAGGACTGGACCTGCATCTGTTCAACCCAGGACCACAGAGTGAATCTAAGGGATAGTTGGCTGGCCTCCAGACTAGAGCCTCAGGGGCAGAAAGCTCCAACAATCTTGAACCCAGCACTTAAACTCTGTCATCTGTGAGTCTTACCCTGCCAAGTGGTGCCACCCCAGTCCTGTACCCTTGGAAGTGGCCCGGAAGGTGCTCTGCCAGCCCATCTGTGGATCCAGCAGAACAGATGCATTGCGTCTGCTGAGTGGACATTCCCGGTGCAAGAACTTTGCTTCACAACATGCAGCCTCATCAGAACTGCCACTGCATGACGCAACCCTGATGCAGACCCTCACATCGCAAGCTTCTCGTCAATGGCCACCTTGACGACCACACAGGACCGCATCACAAGCCTGCAGCTTCTTTGTAACCAGCGGGTGCATGCCGCATTGTTGAAGCAGGACTTCACATCTGAAGCCCCTCATCGACGGCCTCCTCAACGATGATGCAGGGCCTCGCATTGCAGCCTCACAACACCTCAGAACTGGTACTGTGTAAAGCATCTCTGACCCAGACTTCGCATCGGCCCGGTTGGCTGATGCATCCTGGACGTGGTACTCTTCAACTCTTCGCAATCAAGATTTAGGGTACCCTTGTTCAGTGGGCCTTACTGGGTCCCTGTAGCCAGCTCGTGCTCCATCGCAGTTGCAAACTTGTGACTTTGTTGAGGTCTGGCATGACCAGATAATCACAGTTGGTGCTTGGTGCTTTTAGGCACTATTTTCATTTAAAACTTAGAAATTGCATATCTCTGGTTCTTCTGATTGGATTTTTGTCATTTCTGGTTTCAAATAATTGTTTTAATTTTACTCTATTTTTCTGAATTAGTGTGGGATTTTCCTTGTGTTGTGTTTTCAGTTTATTACTGTTTTAAGTGCTGAATAAATATGTTATACATTGCCTCAGAGTTAAGCCTAACTGCTCTATGCCAAGCTACTAGAGGGTTGAAAACAGGTTAATTTGGGGTTTGCATTTGCCTCACCCTTGCAATGATTGTGGTTCCTGCTTGAGTAGGGTTTCACCCCCTTTTAGAAATAGGGTTTCTGGTTGGCTAGGCTATGCACCTAAGCCAGGCAGAACCCATCACTCTATTCAAGATAAGGGAGTTACTCACCCAAGATAACCCATGCTCACCCTCTTGGTAGCTTGGCAGATCAGTCAGGCTTATCTCAGATGCAATATGTAAAGAGTTTGCGCAACACACACACACACACACACACACCAGTGACACACTAGATACACCACAAAAAGAGACTCCACACAAGGTTATATAAAAATATCCTTTGTATTAAACTTGAAACTGTCATAACCAGACATGGATCAGAAATCCCTTTGCCATAAGGCAATGGTCATAAACAATACAGTTAGGGCAATAGCGTAACGACATATCTATTGCCCAGGTCATAAGAACACACTATGCCTAACCTCACAGTTAGGGCAACAAAGTTATTACTTATAGATTGCACACGTCATGAAAACATTATGGAAGGCACCCTTCCGGTGCAAGTCCTACCATCCGAATATACATATTTCCATCAGGACGTAACAATGCAGTATCTATAGTCAGAGCATCAATGAGTCATACATAAGTCATCCAATGTCACCACAAACATATAGGGTGCAGCTTCCCTGCACTCCTACAACAATTTATAATGTAATGCTGTGACCACATGCAGCAGTTTGAAAGCGCAGGGACAAAAACCTCATGCTCTCCACAATGAGGTATACCCCACTCATTACGGTCACTTTCAAGATATGCAGGCAGTTTCCAAGTGGGGCCCTCCGTCAAGGCTCCACACTGCAATGCTACCACACGGAACAAGTGCCCCCCAGGTATGTATTAGAGCAGCTAACCGCGGGGCGTGCAGTGCAGCTGTTATTATTGCAGGGGCTTAATTCCCCAATGCATGCCACTGGGGAGGCCTCGTTGGGCCCTCCCCTCCTTACACTCACCCCAAAGCGGCTGCCCGTGAGACTGCGGCACAGTGGGAGCGAGGTCTGGCATCCCTATCCCGGGTGCAGGACATTCGCTGGTCCTGAGCCCTTGCTGCAGGGCTGCTCCACCTCCTTGGGGCGCCCGGCCTCAATTTTCTGTCAGCGGCCGCAGACGACTCCGGTGTCTCGGTCGGTTTCCTGGTGGGGGACGGCCTTCCGCGTCTTCTGCAACAGCCGGCCACGCCCCTCCGTGACGTCGGCGTTGCCTAGCAACACAGGGGAACTCTCGGCTGGGATTCCTGACTCCGTGGGTACCATGATCCTCTGCAGCCCAGGGCCACGTAGCAGAGCCCCGGCTGTGGATAATTTTGGAAATAGGTACAGGCCACCAGGGAGAGGGAAAGTGCTCCTTTCACCTCAGCTCTCCCCTCCCATTGCTCAAAAAGAAACAAATGGAAACCCACAAGGAAGGTGCAGTGCTGCATGCACTGCAGGGCAAACTAGAGTGCTCCTCAAGCACTTTCACTTGAGATTGGAAGGGACAGGACACAGCGCTCGCCACGCACTGTTTGCCCAATTTAGGGCAGTCCAGTCCTTTCCTCTGCTCTAGACAGCTGCAGGCCAGTCCTGCCCCACACACATCAGGGGCAGCGCTCCACAAGCAGTTTCTTCAGCTCTCCTCTCAGGCAGGTTACTTGGTTTGAAGTCTTTGATTTCCCTGAGACTTCCAACCGGAGGTAAGCACCCACAAGCCCTTGGAGATTCCCTTCCCAAGCAGGATGTCACAGCAGGGCCAAAAGAGTCAGTCCTTTTCCTCCACCACAGACAGAAGCAGCAGCTGCAGGCCAACTCACCCATCACTCAGAAAAGGCAGCGCTCCTCACATAGTTCTTCCACTCTTCTTCTTGGCAAGGTCCTTTTGTTTCTTGACTTAATCTAAGGTCCTGGGGTTTTAGGTGCAATACTTATACCCCATTTTGTCATTGTTCTCTTTGCTGTAAGGGTCTCTGAACCCAGTCCAAACATGTCCTGTCCGCCCTGGTGCAGGCTGACCACAGGGGGCGGAGACAGCATTGTGAAAAAGAAGTCACAGCCTTTTCAGGTGCAAGCGAAACTCCTCTAAATACAGACTAGGTCTATTCAGCCCAGCGATGAGTCACCCAGGCAAGGCAGGGTACACCTCAATCTCCCCAGTGGCTGTCTAGAGTGAATGCACACCACAGCTCCTGTCACTCAAACACCAGATGCTGAATACACAAACAGCAGGAGGCACACAGAATGGTAAAGAAAGAGAATACTCACTTTCTAAAAGTGGCATTTTCAAACACAGAATTTAAAAATCAACTTTACCAAAAGGTGCATTAATAAATTCTGAGTTCAGACAGCCTAAACTTCATTTTTCTATCTTGTCCCTATTGAAAGTTACACATATAAAAATGTTACAGGGCAACCTGAATGATAATCCTATGGGACAGATAGCCATTGAATAGCGAAAAACGAAATACACAGTATTTCACTATCAGGACATGTCACACACTGTCATGGTTATCCAGCGTAGACTAGAGGTGGATAGTACACAAGCACAGACACACAGGGCTTTTCTACCCTTTTTCTATCATTGTGTGACTGGGGAGAGACTGATGCCTGAAAACCAAATCACCGGGTCTAGAAAACGAAACTACAAGTCCCAGAAGCTATTGGGACGCATGGAATACAAGAAAACCTGATATGGCCTGGTTTATTGCCACGTGTGTAAGTCCCTCCTCTTGATGAGGTCAGGGCCTGACAATCTACTTCCTGTATGTTTGCTGCTGTTACCTTGTGCATTTTTCAGATTGTGTTGCTCCTGCTACCGAAAGGATCTCCTGTTGCTCCTGCTACCTGAAGGATCTCGTATTGCTCCTGCTACCGGAAAGATCTCGGACTGAGTCTATGTGCACTACTATGGAGGGCGGCTCTTCCGTCAGTTTCTTGAGGATGCCGGATCACTAGTACAGTTTCCGGTCCACTTTTCCGTTCTCCCAGAGAGCTCCGGGAGTTAGAGGTATTTGCCTTAGCGGATGGCGGGGGCACAAAGGATTGCGTCTCCCATGCAACGATTTTGTCTCGCTGTGACATTTCAACAGTGAGCAAGTTCAGGATTGTTGGGTTTGCCTAGCCGTGAATCGTTCTACAGTGTGCAGGTACCGGAGTGTTGGAGTTTACAACATTCGGCTGATTTAGTGGTGCCGAGACAATTTGTTTTCTTTTTGTCATTAACTGTTTTATGGTTTTCTATCACATTGTTTTCGTAAGGAATGCTCCACAACACCTTAGTATATCTATTCCTTGGATAACTTCCGGATCAGTCCTTAATGCTGCTTGCATGATTGTGAGTATGCCTTCTGTGTAAAGCCACTCTCTGTTTTCAGTTGTGTATGAATAGGAATGTGATTCTTCACATCTCTTTCTCCTTTTTTGCATACAGAGCATTCCATCTGGGCGGTGTTCATCCTGAAGTGGTGCCTATTTGCTTAACCAGAGATAAAGTTAGAAGAAGACACCAGTCCTAGCAGCACCTTTATTTATTTTATCCATTCCCCTTTTCCCCTTTGTGTTTTCTACTAAAGCAGTGGTTGTTTCACTCTTTGGGTGTTTACGCAGGGGGAGTGGGGGGAATTAATCATCGGACCATAGTCCCCGCTGGTCGGTTCCTGAAGGCCAGTGGCGTTTTTCAGTCTGACAGATCCTGACACACACACTAGTACATGTCCTACCTTTCACATACACTGCACCCTGCCCATGGGGGTACCTTGGGCCTACCATAGGGGTGTCTTACATGTAAGGAAAGGGAAGGTTTGGGCCTGGCAAGTGGGTCCACTTGCCAAGTCAACATGACAGTTTACAACTGCACGCGCAGACACTACAGTGGTAGGTCTGAGACACCCTTACAGGGCTACTCATGTGGGTGGCACAACCAGTGCTACAAGTCCACTTGTAGCATTTGATTTACAGGCCCTGTCACACTCAGTGCACTTTACTAGAGACTTACCAGTAAATCAAATATGCCAATAATGGATAACCAATCAAGTCAAGAATAACTTTATTGCAGTTCACAAACTCTAAAAGTTTAACAGATAAAAACTTACATTTTGTTTTTAAACAGTCACAATGGAAGAGATAAAAGAGAGAAGGGGAGACAATTCATAAGGTTCTGCAATTACCAATCATATCACAATTTATACAGAGAGCATATGCACTTTTGCACTGATGAGCAGTGGTAAAGTGCCAAGAATCCTATAGCCAACGAAAACAGGGTCAGAAAATAGGAGACAAAAGGCAAAAAGTTTGGGGATGGCCAATTCCAACACCCCCCCTCAACCAGTAACCGGATTTCTTACAGTAGGCATGCAGAATGTGTTGATTATTAAAAACAATGGCATGATACAGCATGTAACTTTTTTCCCACACCCTTAGGCTATTTTTAAAAACTGGAGGACCCATCTCATCATAAGGATGCAATGTATCCCGACTAAACACATAATCCCTGACTAATTCAATTATTAACAGGCCCTAATATCAATTTACAGAACAGTTTGCTGCTCCAAAACCTGTCAGGCTTGAATTGACTTGATCACCTAAGGCCTTATTATGAGTTTGGCGGTTTTGGAGCAGTTCGCTACCCCAGCCAAACACCTCCAAACCCATAATGAGACCGCCCACCGGATTCCGAGTGGAATCCAGGTCGTGTGTCCTGTGGTGGCTGGCCCTCGGCGGTGCCATGCTAAGGCTCATATGAGGCCTTAGCAAGGCACAGTAATGGGAACGCCATTGCACATTCCTGCAGGACATGGACTGTTAAGTCCATGCCCTGCAGGAACTAGGAGCACATGCATACGGGGGGCACACCATGTGCCCCCCTGCAATCCCTGGTGCAGAGGCTTTTGTTTCCTCACCACCACACTTTTCATGGCGGTCGCACCACCATGAAAACTGTGGTGGTGAGGAAACTAGTAATATGCTTGGCAGAGCCGCAGAGGCACCACCAGCATATTACCAGCCTCTCACCACTGCAAGACCGCCAGGGATTGTGGATCTCTGGCAGTAGCTGTGGTTCTGTGGCGGTACTACTGCCATAGTCAGAAGACAGCAGGTGGACCGCCATTCTGGTGGTCTACGGACGCCACCACGACTACGGCGGTTCAATGGACCGCCATTCTCGTAATAAGGCCCTTAGTGTCCCCGACCAGTCCTGAAGCTGCTGATTCTTGCTGCAATCAAGTATCCATAAGCAGGGAGGCGTGTGGCACTAAGCTATACTTTGACTCTCTAAATATTCTTAGCAGGAACATTGAGGGTTACATTGAATCAGCCTGCTTGGCTCTCACTAATCTGCAATTTCGATATTATCCTTTTAAAGGAGACATGTAATACCTCCCAGGTGATATGCAATGGTTTTATGTGCTATTCTAATGCTGCAATCCCTTCAAACTCGGGTAGGGCAGTAGGGAGACCCGCTACTTGGTTTACTCTTTAACTATACATTTTGTCCCCATTAAGGTTAATTGTAGATCACTGCGGGCTTTCTTGAGAAGTGATGTGAAAAATATAGCATTTTATTACATTAATTTTGATAATAATGATTTCACCAATCAGAATAATCCAAAGCTTGCACAGTTATTTACATTTGTCGAAGATCTAATGGTTTCTAAAAAATGTTCTAACATGTTAATATGTGGAGATTTTAATGTCAAAATTAGTGTTTCTACTTCTGACTTGTGCATGCAAATGTATCAATTATGTAACCGTGCCCCTAATATTTGTGTAGACCCCAGGAGGGAAATGGTGGGTAACTTCATCTTGACCTAAGATTTAGTTAATGTACTTGAATAGGATCCACTTCGGCAGACCTGCCACCTACTTTTATCAGATGAGGTTGTGTTTTGACTATCGACTATATTTTTATGCCTCTCCAGTCTTTTGACCTGTTATTTAGACAGTAACATCCTGGAAGCTAATTACTGGGATCATAATCCGCTCACTGTATCGCTATTGCCTTCTCAACCTCTTGTTGGCAGACATGCTAAGTATAAGTATGTCCCAATATCAAATATAATGACTGAAGACTATCATGGCTTTTAGCCAAGGCACCTTTCTTTCTGGAATCTCTGCTAATATCTAATTTGTCCATTTCTATTACTTTTTTTATCAGATACATATGTACTTTTAGTAGCTTATGTATTGATAAGACGTTGTTACGATCCAGATCTAAAACTCTGGCATCTTTCCCACAGTGGATCAATAGCTCCTGTTCTCTTACCAGTAGGCTCTTACATGATGCGTTAGCCAAGAAAACAAGAATTACTGATGAGGTGTTAGCTTGTAGGAAATTCTATAAGGACACCATAAAAACAAGGGAGCGCGAAATTTAGACAAAACACTGGGATCAGCTTGTTGCAGCATCTAAAAGTCACAACCCTAAAGTTTTTTGGGAGACACTTAATGCCATTAAAACAAGCAGAAATATTGTTACATCGATTAGTGCACATATTCAGGAGGCACAATGGGTATCTAAGTTCCATCCTATCTGCAGTTATAATGCTGTCTTTATTTATGTTATGGATTCCTGCAATATTCCAGCTACACACCACATAGTTTAATTTGATTCTGCTGAAACTGTACTTGCTTTACACTAGATTGCATCAGGCAAAACCCCAGGTCCAGATGGGGTTGCCCAAGATCACTTTAAATGTAATCTAGACCAACGGGTACCCCTGTTGATCAATATTTTTAACCACTTTGTCCCTCCTAATTTTCATTTGTCCTGGTCAAAGGCAAATAATATTGTAAGCAGATGTCAATATGGCTTTAGAGAGCACATAGGAATGCTAGAAAATTGTTTACATTTAAATTTGCAAATAGGCTAGTATACCATAGCCAAACAAAGCTATCTATATTTACCAATTATGGACCTATCAAGTGCTTTTGCTAGAGTTATTGGCTCAAAACTCTGGCACGTTCTATGGGACATATTTCTGGATCAAAAACTTGTCACTTTTTTTGCTAATTTGCACAATATTCTGACGGGAGGTTTAGGCAAAATGGTGAATTTTCAACATATTATAAACTACAGAGAGGAGTCTCTAAAGGTTGTATTTTGGATCCATATGTCATTTTTTTATATTATAATAATATTGATTCTTTTTTATGAAAAAGCTGTATTGATGTCTTGATGATGAAAGGTACCCCAATCCCAGTGTTGCTATAGGCTGATGATGTAGTGCTATTGGATCACACTCCCAGGGCTCTTCGCAATGTGGTTGCTTCTTTTACAGATTTCGGGCCACATGTCCAAGGCTTTTTGCATGTCACAAACATCCCAATTTACAGAATCAGGTTGTTTGCGACCGCAAAAAAGCCTTTTCACGTGTACCAAACACTATTTTGCAATTCGGTTACCTATTATCGAATCGCTAAATGGGTTAGCGATTCGGTAATAGAAAGGGGCTGTTAAGGGTGTCCCTTCCTAAAAGCGACTCGCAAGTGTATGGATGAATGTTTTGCGACTGGAATGTGGTTGCAAAACATTTGCATTTTACCACCAACTTCAAGTAACCCTTTCCCTTTCTGAATGTATGCGAAAACGTTTTTTTAAGAGCAGGCAATGGTCCCACGGACCACAGCCTACTCTTGAATTTTTGTTTAAAAACTTAGGATTTTTCTTTTTTGAAACGCATCCCATTTTCCTTTCAGGAAAACGGGAATCATTTACAACAAAACATTGCTTTATTTAAGAGCAAACACAGTTATGGTGGTCTGCTGTCCCCAAGAGGCCACCATCACTTTTTTTTAATCGATTCCCAATGGGTCGCAAATTGCGACCTACCTCATGAATATTAATGAGGTAGGTCAATTGCAACCCCCTGGAAATCAGAAACAGTGTTAAACACACTGTTTGCGATTTCCTAATAGCGAATCGTAAAAACTCGCTATTAGGTAATCCCAAATGGCAATCTTTGTACATGTGGCCCTGAATTTCTAATTTAGACTTGAGCACCAATATTTGCTAAATATCAAATCATGTCGGGTGAAGTTTAATTAGTTCCCTTATCTGTGGATTCTTGTTGCTAGTTCATCCACCTGGAAGCCCAACATCGGCTCCCGACTTTTAAAACGTATTTATTCTATGGGCTTTCTGCATAAATTTCCCTCAATGATTGGAGGAAAACCACTGGCTCCGTTATTCGAAATATACCAAAACAATGCAATGCTAATCGTTAATATATAGGCTTGTTGTATGGGGATATGTTAAGGGCCCTTCAATATAGATAGAAGTGAATCGCCTTTGTAGGCATCGTCTTGCCACCCCTCCTTGTACTTCGAACTATCTGTGTCACAAAAAACTGGGTTTGCCTTAACTTGAGGACATAACTAAGTTGGCTCTCTGCCTGGTTAAATGCACATGCCACTTTACATCATTCCATTATTATGGGTTGTTTAGCTTATTACAGTGGAATAACCCTACTTTGGCTTCAATATGTTAAAACAAAATGAACTAAGTTGGGTCACCGAATGTTGTCAGATGATCCTTTATCAATTACTAAAAATGACAAACTATGGCTTTGTAAACAAAAACTCAGTTTGAGTAGAGAAGAATATGAATTTAAAGTCAACTAAAATACAATATGTAATTATCCAGTCTAGTTCGGGTATTGAGCCTTATATGTCATATGTTCAGAAGCAGTGGGGTGGGAGCTGCCTCGCCTTTTCAGTTTAGGTCTTGCACAGTACATAGTTTGCTATGTTTCCCTTTGGGTCAATATAGCTTTCCGGATCTTTGCTCTTGCACGTATGATGTTTCATCCAGCCAATCATTGATGCATTTTATCTTTTCTTGTTCCTATTATAGCATATGTACTAGATGATTTTAATACCTCTATTAAGATAGTATAATTTATAAAAATGTTGTGTGGCCTTGTGTTATTTACTGATGCTCTGGGAAAGAATTGTATGTTCTGCACTGGGTGATTTCTTAAATCAGCAGTTTTCTGTCAAAAATCTGTTTTATTAATGACTTAATAACTTCTCTGTTTTATGTACTTTGCACTTTCTATGTATGTCTCTGGCATTCAAAATGAAGTTGATGTGAATTGAATTGACGTCATGTACACCACACAAACTGTGGACATTTTATGAGTGTACTGGTGGAGGTGGCATGGAAGGAGTCCGGTAAAACAGGGGCAAGTATGGGTATCGTAGACCTAGTTGTAGAATCTTGATCCTGTGGCTTTAGATACCTATCTGACCATCTAGCTGTCACCAGCATTTTTGGCACCCCATGTTCTTTTAAAGATGCCTGCAAGCATCATCCTGAAGATGTTGAAGAGGGCAGTAAAAATTGCTGACTCTGAACAAGGATGCAAAAATCACATCCATTGGGGAGTGCCTTCCTGTTCGGTTTACAATTAAATATTGTCATTGTTGATCCCTATGAAAAGCTTAAGCTGGAATGAGTAAGACAGAGGCCAGTATCGGATACTTATCCTGGAACTTGTTTTACTAGTTAGAAACTATTTTAATTCGGGTAACAAAAGCAGCTACATGTGTGGTTATGAAACAGATGTTGTGGAATAACAATGTAATATAGTTATTAAAGTCATTTAACCAAACCATTTCAATGATATGGAGTTTAAGAACAAACGAGGCCATCAAGAACTGGGGGAGGTAGTGCTAAAACGGGTGCAAACACAATGTGCCCCCTTTTAGCACTATCATTTAGCAGGAGTCAAGTAGTCCAATCAAGTAGTTTTGTAGTAATGTTTGTCAGATGTATTTTCTTTTCTTCAGATGATGCCTGGTTCCCTATTCTTTTCAATTGGTAGTTCTACATAACATTACCACTATGCATTCTCCAAATAGGTAAAAAATCACGTAAAGTGAGCGAGCGTGCATAATTTGAAGCCTGTTCCACAGAACTTCAAACCTGCACACTGTCAGACTCTGGACCATCTGCATGTTTGGGGTGAGCAGAAACGTGTATTAGCTTCTTTTTTCTGCACAAGAAAAATACTTTTTCTTCAGTTAGAAAAAAATCCCTACTCTTGCATTGTCAGCAAAGTTAGGGATCTGGCAGAGGATAGGGTTCCCAAATACCTGCGTATTTACTTCAACCTTTTTTGAATAGGGTTAGGGTAAGTGACCATTTAGTATGGAAAAGGTATTTTGCTAACTCGCGTAGTCCCATCTTTGTCTGTTTTAATAAAAATTCCACTAGACATTCCTATCACCTTTCCATTGGATCAACCCTTTTCTTACCCCTTCATGTACTTACAATTGTGAAAAATCCAGGCGCCTACTGATTAATGAAGTCGTAATTTTGTATTAATATATGTCAACAAGTCCTAATTCCTGGACTCAGGATTTGGAATTTGTACATGTAGGTTTCATCCAAGTGTGCTAAAAGTTTTATGAATTAGACATATGATTTTTGTCATGAGGATAGAAGTAACTGCCAGGTGCTTCAATTGCCTAGAGATGACTAACTTTTCATTACCGTGATTCACAAACGTTCATTCTTATTTCCTCTCAGCTTAAGTCAAGATGGTTCATGTTTGCAAACATGGATTACTACTTCAACCTAAATGGTAAACAGCTTTGGAATAAAGTAATTCACAGGTTTTCAAACAGGTCTGTCTGCAGCAGAAGATTGTCTTAGTACGTGGCTCCAAGACTAGACCATCAACAGGCACTGGCACAGCTCATGTTGCAGGAAGCCTTCTTTTGCTCAAACACAAATATCAATGGCAGTAAAATGTCCTTTAGTGTATGGAACACCAGTGTCTGTTGGTGAGCCCAGAGACCCTTCTTTCCTCCAATGCCTGGAATAGAATTAAAAGACCTACTTGATTAAACTATGCCACACAACGTGCTCCGTTTGGATAGTACATGAATCATAAATGATCAATACAGAACTCCTTTTGCTTACATTTGGCAGTTGGAAGTGTATTCTAAGTGGCAGCTTCTCCCACTCCCCCTCTCTGTAGGTATTTGTACTATTGAAAGACCCTATGATCTACAGTAAGGGCCCGATTCACAAAGATTTTGCTGTGATTCACTCTTGTAGTGCTCCTGAAGTCCAATGGTGAGCCAGGAGTGCTACAAACAATAAGTCACACCAACTTAAATGCCAATCTTCGTGAATCGTATCTGGAGTGCTTTAAACTAAACTTCCAATAGCCAATGAAGTTATGTTAGTGCTGGAGCGATGTGTGCTTTTCCACAAATGTGGTGTAAAAGGCAAACCAAACATTGAATAATCTGCAGTAAGTTCAGAAAATCGGGTAGGATGCCTCGATACTGGCCAATACTGCTATCGAACAAGTCATCCAAAGGGCGGTCACAGCTAAGACCTACAGGTGAACTGTACCGTTCTGTTGAGATCCATGGCCTGAAAATGATCATGGCCCGAGCCTAAATCAAGGGCAGGAAAGATAGTTGTGAGTATGATCCAGACATTACATAGTGGGTGTTGGACTTGGCCCTCTTTGCTGGGTCACCCCCAAACCTTTTGCCTTTGCGAAAACGAGCCTGTGCACACGTCTTCCAATTGTGGTAGAGTGAGTACTCTGTCTATCAGAATCCGACAATACATAAACAGTACAAATATACACTTTTTACGAAGCAATAAAAAGTTCAAAATTTGAATGTGTTCTTCTTTTATTCTTGGAAGATTGCCCAGCCAACACGTGTTTCGTCTGGGTGAATGACCCTAGAATTCATCAGGGCTGTAAGGATAAGCAGTAAAAACAACAAAGTCTAAGTCACATCTATATGACAGTAATCACAAGATACTGTCAGTGGCGACAACTGTGGATCGGTGAACACCCAAGGTGGGTAAATCGTGACATCTTTGTGAGTAAACATCATGTAGGTATAAGGTGATGCGTCGCGGTGACTGACCCAACTACGTGGTGAGATACACAAGTGGGGGAAAATACAACAGGGTAAATCAGCATTGCCACAATAGGTTGAGACACATACAAGTAATGCTGAGATTTCGGAGAAAACTAGATTAGACAGAAACGTAATTCAGATATACAAGAAGTCATTGGAGAACTGAGGAAGAGGGAGACAGGAGGAAAGTGTAGGAAAATCGGGGAGCTACGTGGTGAGTTGGGCTACGAGAGGGAAGGAGAAGTGAGTGCACAAAGTCAAGAAACAGTAGGGGAACCATACTAGGACATTGCAAAGGTCAGTGGCAACATGCTCAAATGCAAGTGAACGTGACCTACAGGTCTGGACAGTGAGGAGGGGAGGTCCCGAAAAGACAGGGTCCTACCTTGAGGCAAATAAAAGAGATCTGATATCTGAGGGAGACAAAATGGTGGGAGAGATGTCAGGATCAGGAGGAGGGGTGAAGGAGACAATGACATGGGCGGAAAGGAGTGGAGCTCACCTCTCTGCCGGTTGTACTTCCGTCCCGGCTGGAATAGGAGGTTGAGTAGAGTAACGTACTCCGGATAAGGGTTCACAATTAGTGTGACAGCGAAATCCACTAAGAAATAAATAAAAGGCCAAGTGTGAGGAAGAACTAGTGGGGAGGTGACAGAGCAAGTGGACAGAACAAATGAGTATGTCCTCTCACCTTCCAATAGGTTGTTTCAAGGCTCGAGTCACTGGGATGATGTCAAGTAGGTGGTGCGGGCACAAATAAGGTCCACCACGAAAAATCCGAAATATTGATCGGAAGAGCCAGAAGACTGGCAGGGCTGAAAAGAAGAGGAGTAACAGTAGTTATCCCATTGGAATGGGAATACGTTAAAGAGATAATAGGCAAATCCGACAAAGTCCAGTCTGCCATCAGTCGTCTGTAGGGGAAACCGGAATCTCACCAACTCCGGTGCATAAGGTTCCAAAAAAACAGGTAATCTGTACCCTCCACATTTTGCTGAAATTCGCTTTTGTTAGTTCTAGGACTCTGTGCACTGTACCACTGCTAACCAGTGCTTAAGTGCTTGTGATCTCTCCTTTAAACATAGTAACATTGGCTTACATCTGTTTGGCATAATTAATTTTCTTATAAGTTCCTTGCAGAGTAACTGGAGAAGTGTTTTAAATATTGATAAAAATGTTAATTAATGTGCACAGCTAATGACACTTAAAACACGAATTTAATGCAAAATTGCACTAGGTAACCATAATTAAATGTGCTAGGCCTAACATGCTGAGACACTGCCATATTAAAGTTAACAGGGCTAAAACATTGTAAATTCTGCATTTAAATCTCATCTTCACCTTTTTAAAATACTTGTTTTTTTCAAAGAATGGTTGTTGTGCAAAAATGTTTTTTTCACAACATAGATGTTTCAACTTCTACATAAACCATTTTTAGCTAATGAATGGACTTGTTATTTAGTAGGTTAGAAATGTAGTTTTATACGTGGGAAAGTAGACTTGAATGAGAGAATGGCTCATGACAAACTTAGATATGATAAAACATAGTTGCAGTCTTAGAAGTTGCTGTCTGAAGAATAATGTGTTCCTTTGAAAATATGGGGAGTGAACGTGCTCCTATGGGTGCATCGGAAGCTGATTGGTCCACAGAAGAGAGAAAAAGCTACATGAAGATTGAAAAAATATTTTGTTTGCCTATAATAGTGCGTGCTCCTAGAGTAGGGCAATTCCACTTACCCACACTTCACTCATCCTCTTACCCAGGCTTTACGGCATATTCCTTACCTTGTTCTCATTCCATGCTACTCTAAAACTTTACTGAGTTTCTAGAACTTCTCTTTATGGGAAGTTCTGCCTTGCTTGGTTATTGATTTTGGAGCTGATTTTAATGCTGAAGCCTTATGCTTTAAGATTTCTCTCGATATCGAAACTCTTTATGGGTTGCTGAGACTGACACCTTTTCCTTCTCACTTTAAGAATTTGGATTTTTTTTCCTTTATGGAACACACCTAATGCATTTTTTTGCGATTTATTGATTTATTGTCTACTAATGAGACTCTAATGACTAAGATTGCTGAATTTAACTTGTGACCTAATAAAGATGACTTACTAAAAGTTTTTAATAATACCCTTTAATTGATAATAAACTCTCATTCTGATAGAGATAGAGATTGTGATAATTTGATGCAATGTACAGCCCTGAACTTCTCTAAAACAATGGTAAATATCCATTAACCCGAGCAGACAAATAAGGTAGCAGGGATTTGTTGATGATAGAAAACCAAGAGCCTGTTAGATACCATCCCCACTCTATCAATATCATATACCCAGGGCCTGTAAATTAAATGTTACTAGTGGGACTGCAGCACTTATTGTACTGTCCACTTAAGTAGCCCCTTGAAACATGTCCCAGGCCTGCCATTGCAGCCTGAATGCAGTTTTAAACTGCAAATTCGACTTGGCAATGTAACCCCCTTGCCAAGCTTTAAACTCTCTTTTTCTTGCATATGTCTCCCCTAAGGTAGGCCCTAGGTAGCCCATAGGGCATGGTACATTGCCATTAAAAAGCTGGAGATGTGCATTTAGGTTTTACATGTCCTGGTGGTAAAAAACTCTTAAATTCGTTCTTCACTACAGTGAGACCTACCTCTCCGATATGATAACATTGGGTTGCCTTATTACATTTAATAAGTTCTAACTTACAGGTAAGCATTTCATGTTTCGTGTCTGAGAAATTGTTATTTAAAACTCCCTTTAACGGTAAAGTCAGATTTTGAGTTACAATTTTGAAAATGCCACTTTTAGAAATTTGGTAATTTCCTGCCCTAACCCTTGGGTGCCTACAGCATGTTCCTGGATCACGTGACAGGGTGAAGTTGGCAGTTGGACTTTTTTTATTCCTCCTCAAACAGCCACACAATAATGGGATTAGGTGCACCTGAATAGACCATCAACTGGCAGGTTAGGGGGCGGACCTGGGCACAGCCCCAACTGCAACTGAATAGGCTGTGCTCTGCCTTCCCACAATGGCTTGCCCCCCAGTATTGTTCATGCAGCTAGCTTGGAGCCAAGAAACTTCAAGCACTTTAAAGGGAATCCTCTAGAAACTTCTCCTAATTCAAATAAGGCACCAGACATAAAAATAGGACAATCAGACCCTCTCTCCAGTTCAGTTTCTGGACCTGCCGAAGGACTCTCAGGGAAATGCCTGCTGCTGTGGCCTGCTGTGTACTCCACAAGACTGTTTTGCTGCATCTGGAAGGACTGATCTTCTGCCTGGAGCCTGCCTTGAACCCTCAGAGGCCTGCCCTGCTGTTTGTGCCATGTTTCTGCTGTTAAACCCAGGACTACCAGAGATACTCCAGGGATTGCTGGCTGGCTTCCTTTTCAGAGCCTCAGGGATAGAAAATGCTCCAACCATCTTGAACCCACACCTGATCCTAGTCTGAGTCAGTTCTAACCCCCCCAAGTGGTGCCCCTTCAGTCCTGGACCCTTGGCGGTAGGGCTAAATCTTCCCAGATAGCCAAAAGCCAGTACTTGGAATTGGAAGCAGACTCTGCTTCCAGGAAGGAATGAAGAACATAGCAGCCGGGATGAAAGATAGCTGCTTGAAACTCAACTCAGAGAAGACTGAGGTCCTCATCCTCGGACCCTGCATCTCCGCCTGGGACAACACCTGGTGGCTCACCGCCCTCGGGAGCCCACCCACCCCTACAGACCACGCTCGGAACCTCGTCCTTGACTCCTCCCTCTCCATGAACTGCCAGATCAACGCCGTCGCTTCCACTAGCTTCAACTGCCTTCGCATCCTCCGTAAGACCTTTAAATGGATCCCCTCCGACTGCAGAAGGACCGTCACCCATGCACTCTTAACCAGCAGACTGGACTACGGCAACACCCTCTATGCCGGAATCAACAGAACTCTTCTACACAAGCTCCAAACCATCCAGAACGCCGCAGCCAGACTCGTCCTCGGGACACCGCGTCACGAGCACATGACCCAACACCTACGAGTCCTCCACTGGCTCCCCGTCGAGAAGAGGGTCACTTTCAAGCTCCTCACCCACGCTTACAAATCCCTCAACAACATCGGACCCAAATACCTCAACGAGAGAGTATCCTTCCACGTACCCAAGAGGAACCTCCGCTCTGCCGACCTCGCCCTGGCAGAGGTCCCCCGCATCCGCAGAAACAGAACCGGCGGGAGAGCTTTCTCCTACATCGCAGCCAAGACCTGGAACAAGCTCCCTGTGAACATCAGATGCTCCCCGACCCTGCACACATTCAGGAAGGACCTCAAGACCTGGCTTTTCGACTGATCCGGAGCCGCTCCGCCCCACCCCCCCCCAGCGCCTTGAGACCCTTACGGGTGAGTAGCGCACTTCACAAACCCCTGATTGATTGATTGATTGAAATTGTGTGGCTAAAAACTGACTTGAGAACCAATAGAAGATTGTGACTTACCTGCTTGGCCATCCGCCCAAGGTGAGTCGCTGGTTGGTCTGACTTTGCGGCAGCTCCCGCTACATTCTTCTCCGGGACAGGAAATCCTGTTCAGCATTCCTTTGCCAAAGGGGTATCTGGCCTCGTAGAACTCTCGTTGGTTACAGCCTCCAGCCTCGTCCCGCTGGACATTTTTTACTTCTAAAAAGAGACTAAGTCCAAACATAGGAATCTTCACCGTGACTTGTGCTAGAGTCTCTCCGACAACTACGCCTCCTCCTCAGACACCGCCTGCAGCTTTGCCCCACTAAACCTTACTTTCTCAGCACATTTTACTTGAAATTTCTTCTAAGTCCGAAGGTAGGCGCTGACCAGGCACAAGCCACTCTCTTTTTAAATTTTAACCAGTCTCACACAACTAGTTGTCCGCGGTTGGCGCTTTGATCTTTTAGATGCTAGCTTTAACTTTAAACTTTAAAAGTTCATAACTCTGGTTCTACTGATTGGATTTTTTGCTGTTCTGTTGTCAAATAATTTATTAAAATGTACTCTAGTTTTCTAAATTGGTGTGGGATTTTTCTTGTGCTGTGTTTTCACTTTATTACTGTTTGTATGCTGTATAAATACTTCACACATTGCCTCTAAGTTAAGCCAGACTGCTTCTGTGCCAAGCTACCAGAGCTTTAAGCACAGGCTAATTTAGTGACTTTTGTAGTCAGCCCTGACAGTGACTGTGACTGTTGCTTGAACAGGGGTCATCCCCCACTCAACCAAAAACCCAATTTCTCTCAGTGGGCCAATTACAATAATCTCTGTCTTATAGGCGTTACACTTGCAGCAACTTTCAGCAATCAATCTTCATCAGGCATGCAGTTAATATACAGCACCAACCAATGTTCTGTCATTGGGTTAGTGTATATAGTTAAAAAACACAGTTGCCAAAGGCAGACAGGTATAATAATATCAAGGTTTACCTTACACTATGTATTTTTATCTATTCTCGATGTACTCATGTTAAAGTTGTGTCTATTCTGTAAAGCGCTCTGATACCCTCGGGTCTAGTTCATGCTATATAAAACTCACAAATAAATAAATAAGGTGTTCTGACAGCAATGCTTGCGCTTGCCCACACTGACCAGTAGGCGTGCTTATGTTGCATGGACAATGAAGTTTACGAATCCATGGGCTGTATTATGTATTGGCATTGTTTGCGCCCAGTGCACCGAACACAAACAATGCCAATGCACCCCATTATGGTGAATGCGCTGCCCTGGGGCAGCCGCGAACTTGCGCTGCTCTGGGGTCAGCACATTCATGTGAAAACACGGAGCAGCCGCTCCGTGTTTTCACAGTGCAGGCGGCACCCGCCTGAACTTTCAAAGGGGTTTAGAGATCCCCTTGCAGGCGGGTGTAGTTAGTGACTGTACCCGCCTACAAGGGGATGTCAAGGGGGTCCATGGGACCCCTTTACCCCCTGCAGTGGGCTCCTCTCAGGGGGCGCACTGACAGTGCGCCACCGTATAAATGGTGCACTGTCAGTGCGCCTTCTGAGGGCTTCTTTGACTCTGCACCCAGGTCTGTAATATGGCAAGGGCGCAGAGTCAAAGGAATTTCCTCATTTGCATAGGGCACGCCCCTATGCAAATGAGGGAACACCCTCTGTTGATAGCGCTGGCGCTTTAAGTGAGCCAGCGCTATCGGTATTAGAGAAGGGGATGCACAAGTGTCTGCGCCCCCTTCTATAATACCAAAGTTCCCCGAGGGCTCGCAAAGAAGGCGCAAACGCCCGTTGCTCCCCCGGGGCACCTTATGTAATATGGCCCCAGATCTATAATACAGCCTACATGTTGAGCTGCACCCTTGTAATCATTCATGAGACAGTCTTACTTATAGGACATAGAACCTCGCACTGAAAATTGCTCCAAAGTTAAAGGAACTAAAGCTTGGACCTCAAGGCCATAAATTCCAAACTTTTATCAGCGGCATCTCTGGAGTACTTCCTAACAAACGCCAATGCTTTCACAGCACCCTCGTTAATAAAATATATTTAGCAAGCAGATTTGCCATGCTCTGCAGTTGCACTCTGTGAAGCACATCCACCAATTAAATTTAATGAATCTAAACCCTAGCTTTTCAAGTTTTCTTTTTTTAAGCCTTCTGTCCAGCACGTGGAGTAATGGGGAGGAGGCAGAGTAGAATGTTGGTAACCTCTAAAGTTATTTCAGCGTTGCAGCAGCTTGTGGCTTGTGAAACTGGTGTACATGAAGTACACTGAAGTTACTTTATAAAAAAGTGTGCAGTAGATATAAATTAAAATTAAAGGGGCGGTCACATTTGCCAACATAATTTTTCATCCCCCTGCTATGTGACATAAGGATCTCCATCTGCCATGCCAGACGTGAGGCTATATATTTTAATGTTCTTTAAACATAAACATGTTCTCAGTTCGCCTCACAGCACTCTCATCTTTTATAATTTAATTAAGAACATCATGCGGCATATGCAATGGCGCCTAACTGAAAAGCACAAGTTCAGGTTTGCAAAGGCAATTAATTAATCGGGAGGCAACTGGTCCATTTGGAAGGCTAGTGAGAATGTGTTTATTTGCGAGGAATATGCATTACAAATTATATAAATATTGCTATTTTATGTCTCTCTTTCCAACTGTACATGCTTCATTATGTTCCTCCTGAAATAGAATAAGATTCTTCATTTCAAGAGAGTGAAATTCCTCGAGATTCCCTCAAAATTCCTCTTTGCACTTTCTGGACTAGGAAAGTAAAGCATGCCCTAATGCACCATAAAAACTGCAAGCCCAGTGATAATGGACTACTTCCCCTGACAGAAAACTCGAAAAACACTAAAAGAAAAAAATAATTGTGATAGATGGCACTACATTCATTAACTTTTAAGCATGCTTGGGAGGGAGCATTTAAGGAAGTCTGGAACTTTCTGTTGTAACTTTTATCCACATCTGTGTCCGCTTAAAACACCACCAGCTTCCAAAAAACAATTCATTTCCAAGTCACTGTTTCTTACAGCTGCAGGAAGTGGCGGCTGCTACCTGGAAGCAGCAGTGGGATGGGGTTGGGGCAAGAGGCGGGGGGAGGGGATCGGGTTAAAAAAATAAATAATCACTTACCTGCTTGCTGGCTAGCTGGCCGGCCACTGCTGCCTCTCCTGCGTCCTCTTCCTGGCTTCTTGGGGGAAACAGGAAGCAGGAAGCACCAAGGGCTCCGACGCTCTCCGCAGCCAATCACAACACTGCAATGCAGCGTTGTGATTGGTCTGAGTGCCATGACATGACGCTCAGCCAGGGGCTGGAGGGGTGGGCATGTTCTCCACACAGGCTGTAATCCAGCATGCATGGATAACATGCTTTGTGCGCATGACTGTTTAGCAGGCCTGAGAGGGCCGGCCAATCACTCATGCTCACATACGGAGTGCAAACTACTCCTGCTCTAAGAGCAGCCCCGCCCCACAAAGATGCTGCAACGGGAACAAATAAAATGATAATAACCTCAAGTTATTATCTTTTTTTACACTGCATAAAGCAGTGGGGCGACGCTCTTCCGCCTTAGAGGAGGAGCCGCCACTGGCTGCAGGTGTATACTCACCCGAGGTTTGTGGAAGTAACGCTGTGTCTTATTGTGGAGTACTATGTGAGAAAGAAGAGAACATATACTGGGGTCCTAGGGAACAAAGTGGCGATGGGTCTGGGTTCTAGGTACAATGGATCATTGCAGGATTTTATAGGGCGTAGAAAAGGGACAACCTATACTGGAGGCACAGGCACTTTGAATAGCACACATTTTCTCTGGGAATCACACACAAACACACACACAGACACACTCAAATTTAACTTTACATTTAAAATGTTAATATTTTTTAAACTTTTTTGAACTTTAAAATACTCATTTACATTAAAGAACAGAAGCAGAAATGAAATCTTTCTTTCATTTTCAAACGTGACTTTGCTACCACTCCTCTCAATGCTTTCTCTCGCATGTAATTAGTACTCAGGTTTCTCACAGGAAAGCACAGTCAAAATGCAATCCTAACACAGTAGCGGCATCATCTTTACAGTATTTTGGTCTCTAAATTTGAAGAAATTATATAAAAATACTTCAAGTACTAAAAGAAAGCAAGTTATACATTACTGGTGTTGAATTTAAATAAATGTCTTCTTTTTTGTCTCGTTACTCTTCCAAAGAATATGCCTCTAATTTTTATGCATCACTACCCCTGATGCAAACACTGTGCTCTTCTACTACTTTTCCTGCCCTTAGCCTTTCCATTCATTCCCCTATTTAATTTTGTCAAAAATTATTTTCTAGATTTGCATTGATTGATTGCTTCCGACCTTCATTTCTGATAGAAGGTAAACGTTCCCACACAGAGACCACTTTTTCTGAATAGCCTTTTGTCTCATAGGTTTCTCCATTTACGTTTCCCTTTCTTTCTGTTCCCTCGGTTTGCTATTTATCTAATGTCCTGGACACTGTGCTGATGACGACCCCGGGCAAATAACTATGAGAGGGGTCGAAACGTCGACATCACCATAAATTTGGACTGTCTTACTAGGAGAACTAAGAGACCCTGAGAAGATAATCTCTGTGGTTATTCCTGATCGTCTGACAAAAAAACAAAACCCTGGCAGCCATTTTTAGGTCTCGCCTACGCAGCGCATGCAAAAAGACCTTTTGCAATCGATTCGGCTTTTCAGCCAAAAACGTGCACGCGTTCCATTGCCTTCAATGGCAACGCGTGCACGTTTGGCAATTCACTTGCGGGAGCGAGCAGCTGGCGCCATATGGTAGCAATTATCGCTCCTGGCGCCGCTCGCTCCCGCAAGGGAATCGCACTCCCCCCACCCCTCCCACTTCTTTAACCCGGAGTACTGTTTCACTTTCGCGGCCGCGGTGCGGGCCGCACTTGTGTTTCAGTGCTTGTTTTAGGTACTTCTGACTGTAGACAGTGTAGGAACATGCTAAGATCTCCGTTGCGAGGATGTCCCTGGCACGGCGCTGGTAGCTTGGAACGCTTCTGCGAGGAAGGGGTGTCCCACCATGTACAATGGCCTAGGTGGGCACCTTCCCAAGGGCCTCCCGCCCACATTAAAACGCGACGGCCGCCCTCTCCCTGCCTGGCAGCTATGCACCGCTGTGAATGTCTCCGCTTCCTGACACGGCCGTGTAAGGGTAGGCAGGAAGTCGGTCAGCTCCGGTGAAGCTCTCGCGGCGCTCCTTCCAGGCTGAACGGCAATGCCAGCTACACCGAGCGCCACGCTGGGGCTGGAGAGGGCCCTTGTACCCAGAGCCTCCCGGCGCAGCTGAACTGGGCCCTAGTTCAGCTTCTAGGTGCTAGTGAGGGCTGGAGCCCTGAAGGTGCAAACATGGGAGACTCGGGCGGAGCGAGGGTAGGAGTCTGTTGTCAAAAGAAACAAGTTCTAAAACGCTAACCTCCTCCTCGCTTCTCTTCATATAAATCTCTGTACTTCTGTTTTCTTTCCTGCACTTTCACGTAAAAGGACCTACCCGCCCTCTATTAGACTCGTGTTACAAGTCTCAGGGGAGGTTCTCTATATAATTGGGGTATGCTGCTTAACAACAGAGTGCTAGATTCAGTTCGGTGATTCCAGGACTACCCAAAATGGTACTCCTTTTAACGTGAAAGGCTACTGCCCCCAGGACATGATACAACTAACGTTGTAGCAGCTGATAGTAGTAGCAGGGCATAGTGCTGCATAACAAGGCTGACTCGAAATAACCGAATAAGTTAAGGCTGTCGAGTTTGTTTGGTCTTTGCAGGCACTCCGAGTTCTGTTGTCTGTCTGCGCTCTAAATTAAATGTTATGTATTTACTTTATTTCTGAAAGGACTTTCTCCTTCCTACTGATGTGCGCCTGTTTTGTTCCATGCACTTCCCTCCCGCCACCACCCTGCATACATTATCACCGCAGCGCCTGTTTCACCAGCGCCGTGCTGGTTTTGCTTTTATTGTCTTTCCCAGCTCCTCCACCCCACTCACTGCTCTCCCTCCCTTGCAATCACTCACCGGGCTCCAGTTTGTTTTCTTTAAACTGTTCACTGTGAGGGAATACTTTCCAAACATTAAGGATCGTGCTTCTGTATCAGTGGTGACAAAGGGTCGACCCTTCTGGTGCACTTCCTATCTTGCCTTAAAATTAATTCCAATGTTTATTTCACTAGTTGGTGTTCTGGTTGAGAAATTTGTGAAACCTGCAGCATTTGGGTCTATTTTCACATGGCTGCTGCATAACCCGTGGGGGGAGGGGGCACTCGGTGGAGACGAGGCTTGCTGGAAATAACCGAGGGGCATATCAACAACGAGGCGATAGACAATTATCGCCGCTTTAGCATCCGTTTTCGGACGGAAAGCGGCGATAATGCTATCGCCTAATCAGCAAGGTCACGCTATCGCGTGAATCCCTGCACTATCGCCCTTTCCCCCAACGCCCATCCTTGCATCTCTAATGAGATGCAAAGTGGGCGTTACTGGGCGTACCCCAGATGGGCTACGTTGTAAATATCGCCGATGTGCACATCGCGATATTTACAAGGCAGCCCACAAGATTATAGCAGACGTTAGATTTTGGCGAAAACGGCCGTTTTCGCCAAAATCTAACGTCTGCTATAATCCCGACTTACCTATGTTAGCCATAGGAGGTGGATTCTGCTGATACGACCCTGTGGGTCGTATCAGCAAGGTTATCGCCCTTTTGCAGGGGACATCGCTGGAAAACCAGCGATGTTCCCTGCAAAAGGGCGATAACTATCGCTATCTCTGGTGTTTTTATCGCCTGGAGTAACGCGTTGTTAATAACGCGCTACCAGGGCGATAAATGCCAGAGATAGCCAGCGATAATATAATTATCGCTACGCACGGCCAGCGATAATTATCGCTGGCCGTTGTTAATATGCCCCCGAATGAGTTAAGGCTGTCGAGTTTGTTTGGTGTTTGCAGGCACTCCGAGTTTTGTTGTCCGCCTTGTCCCATTGGAGACGAGCATTTTCAATACAATAGGTCTCGCAATTACACGAGTTTAAGCTATTGGCATTGTAAATGACAATGCCTTTTATCTATGTTTTAAAAACGAAAACAAAAATAAAAGGCATTGTCATTTACAATGCCAATAGCTCAAACTCGCGTAAATGCGAGACCTATTGCATTGCAAATGCTTGTTCTGTTTAGGTGCTGCAAATCTGTCCCTCACTTTTCCTTATGTTTGATCCACACCAGCAGTGTGCTGCCTCATCTTTTACACATGTAGCACCTTTTACAATTGCCAACGTTTGTTTTTACAACAACCTGATGTTGATCCCTTTTGTGCATCAATTGTGTGAATGTTCATATTATGAAATTAAGTTACTGTTTAGGCTATGTAAAAAGATATACATATTTGTCTCGGTGTTTTTGGCCCCATTTATTCAACCCAACGTGCTACATCAATTATTAAATTACCTCAAAGGCAGATCTCCTCTATTTTGTGACCCTTAATGATATTCTTTATATTTTCATGTCCATTGTTTTAATAACATGGACAGCAACAGACAACTGCCCAACAACTGCAGTTCTAGCAATACGTTTATTTACAAATAAATTAAATAATGGTACGTAAAACGCCTGGAAATAACCTAAATATCATCAATCTTCTTAGACATTCACATTATTCGATATCAAACGGTGAATCAATATATCTGAAATCAAACTACAGCAACAATCAGAAAAAACTATGGGGCATATTTACAAGCCCCTTGCGCCACTTTTGCGTCACTTTTCCCATGTTAAAAGTGACGCAAAAGTGGCGCAAGGGGCTTGTAAATCTGCCCCTATGGGTCTGACTGGCAAAACGTATTCTTATAACACACAATTGAAAATTGATGCAGAACAGTGGTGCTCCTTCCTCTGTACTAAAATTGAGTTACGTCAGCTGAATAATCTGCTGCCGAAATAGTACTATCTATGTCTGAGTTTCCAAGCGGTTAGGCCCAAAAATGGGAAATATATACTCTAAAAGGAGTGTGACAAGAAAAACATGAAAGAGGTGCACTGGGATGGCAATGAAAATCCAGTGACACACATACTGCCACACTGACTCGAGGGGTACTGTAAGACAAGTAAGTTCAAAGTTAAAACTTCCCAGCCTTGAAATAAGCAAAGCTCTGCACACAGGCCAATCCTAAGAAAATAGAAATTGGCCCAAATGTCAATAGATGAAGTGAATCCAACAATATGGAGCAATACAAAAAACATAAGAGCCTGATGTACAAAGCACTTTTGCAAGCACCAACCGTGCAATTCACAAAATGAGAGGGTTTGCGATCGCAAAAGGTCTTTCCTAAGGTTCAAAAGTCCTTTCGCGAGTTGGAAAATTCTTTCTGACTTGTAAAAAGGCTTTTGCAATCCTTTCCGAATTGCAAATAGGAAAGCACTTGAAATGAGCATCTCCCTCCTATTTCATAACAGCTGCAAATTCAGGCACAGAGGTCTGCTGTCCCTTGCAGGCCTCTATCATGGATTTGCAGCCAATCACAGGGGTTGCAAACTACGCGTCATTAACATTCATTAGGCAGGTCATACGCTTCATTAATATTCATTAGGCAGGTCATTTTGCAACTGCCTGAAAATACACGATTCTTTTAATACATAAATTGCATTGCACATTCCATTTTCATTCGTAAACAATTCAGCATGCAATTTGCACATCTTTGGTGTGCAAATCAGTACATCAGGCCCTGAGAGAAAACACAAAGGGCTATGTGAAAACAATTTGCACAGAACCAATGTGACAACAAAAGCACAATAGCCACTCAGCACATTGCAAAGAGACACAAATGACAATAATAGAGATCTATATAGTAAAATGTGACTTAAAAGACATAATAAATGAAAGTAGAAACACTGCTACAAGTACAAGACACACATGGACGGCTGTCATAAATGAAATAATGTGTAACATACAGAGATAAATATATTTAGAAGCAAAAAAATAACTGACAGGCCATTGCCCAGGTACATGTCCAAAAGCATATGGAACATGCATTTCCAGACCCAGCAGTCGGTGATTGATGTTGCAGTAACTACACAATCACCACACTCCACTCTAGGTGCGCTGAATCAACCCAGTGAGCAGTTACTCACCAGTAAGTATCATCTCTAATATAGCAGCAAGCAAACAAACCTATCCACTATGACAGTGGTAGGCTTATAGCACTGTCCCTAACCATCCTTAACAACTGGATGGGAAGAAAAAGGGTATTTAAAGAAAGGCTCTAACTTTATGGTATGGCCTATGACGATATGCTAGAGAGATACCTTTCCCAAACAATCGTGATCATGGGCACAGGTGAGAAATGGGAAGTGGTCTAATTTCACCCACAGCCGACTCTATACTCCCCTGCCCACACCAAGGTACTTGCAGCTCTGTATTTTCTGGCAACTAGATTTTTCCAGAGTACTTGTAGCATCATGACTGACTCCTCACTTGGTGCATCCTCCACATATGCAATATACTCTGTTGTCCACTTCTCATGGGTGCTTAGATGCATCAACTGCACACAAGTCGTTCTACAGCAACCCCAGGTCCCACCCTCATTTTCTCACTCAATTTGGTATCCTCAGTAATAGCCATGGGAGAAGGGCAGTAGCGGTCGGTGGTGGGAGTGCCGCGGGGCGCTGACGTGGGGCGGGGGAGGGGCAGGGTGGGGCTAGTAAACTACGGATTACGGCCGATTACAGGTAAGTACACATATAAATAAATAAAACGAATTTCGTTGCGCGCGCTGCATCGCATTTGGCGATGCAGCGCGAGGAACGAAATTCGTTTGTGTATGTGTACTTACCTGTAATCGACCGTAATCCGTAGTTTATCCGTAGTTTACTACCCCCCACCCTGCCCCTCCCCTGCCCCACGTCAGCGCTCGGCGGCACTTCCACCACCGACCGCTACTGGAGAAGGGTAATGCTATTTCTAAATTACAGACCTAGCCACAACCTCCAGCATCATCTAGTGAAGAGACTGCCACATGGTGGCCATAAGACCATACCCTTGGTACAGGATGGACTTTGGAGTCATGAATGCACATGCTCAATTGCTGTGTTATACATTCCTGTTGCCCTTGTGTAGTGTAAAACACACACGATGATGGACGGAATGTTGCACATTGGCAAAACATTCACCCCCAGTCACAGATCTGGGTTTAATCCATCGTTATTTTGCTCACCACGCCACCCCAGTTCAGACATGGCCATATGCAAATCAGTCTTGACCCTGTGCCTCATGGGAACAGTCCAGCCCGAACTGCCAAGCCTTGTCTTCCCTGGACCGGAATCAAGCATCCTAGGACCGGTTTCTGGCTATCAGCCGTCATCAGCCAGGATAGCTTGACTCCAGTGGCATAGTGAGCACGGGACCCACGTCTGGGCATACCCTTCCCACATAGGGCGAACAGCAAAACACACAAGATGATGGACAAAATGTTGCACATTGGCAAAACATTCACCCCCAGTCACAGATCTGGGTTTAATCCATCGTTATTTTGCTCACCACGCCACCCCAGTTCAGACATGGCCATATGCAAATCAGTCTTGACCCTGTGCCTCATGGGAACAGTCCAGCCCGAACTGCCAAGCCATGTCTTCCCTGGACCGGAATCAAGCATCCTAGGACCGGTTTCTGGCTATCAGCCGTCATCAGCCAGGATAGCTTGACTCCAGTGGCATAGTGAGCACGGGACCCACGTCTGGGCATACCCTTCCCACATAGGGCGAACAGCAAAACACACAAGATGATGGACGGAATGTTGCACATTGGCAAAACATTCACCCCCAGTCACAGATCTGGGTTTAATCCATCGTTATTTTGCTCACCACGCCACCCCAGTTCAGACATGGCCATATGCAAATCAGTCTTGACCCTGTGCCTCATGGGAACAGTCCAGCCCGAACTGCCAAGCCATGTCTTCCCTGGACCGGAATCAAGCATCCTAGGACCGGTTTCTGGCTATCAGCTGTCATCAGCCAGGATAGCTTGACTCCAGTGGCATAGTGAGCACGGGACCCACGTCTGGGCATACCCTTCCCACATAGAGCGAACAGCAAAACACACAAGATGATGGACGGAATGTTGCACATTGGAAAACATTCACCCCCAGTCACAGATCTGGGTTTAATCCATCGTAATTTTGCTCAACACGCCACCCCAGTTCAGACATGGCCATATGCACATCAGTCTTGACCCTGTGCCTCATGGGAACAGTCCAGCCCGAACTGCCAAGCCATGTCTTCCCTGGACCGGAATCAAGCATCCTAGGACCGGTTTCTGGCTATCAGCCGTCATCAGCCAGGATAGCTTGACTCCAGTGGCATAGTGAGCACGGGACCCACGTCTGGGCATACCCTTCCCACATAGGGCGAACAGCAAAACACACAAGATGATGGACGGAATGTTGCACATTGGCAAAACATTCACCCCCAGTCACAGATCTGGGTTTAATCCATCGTTATTTTGCTCACCACGCCACCCCAGTTCAGACATGGCCATATGCAAATCAGTCTTGACCCTGTGCCTCATGGGAACAGTCCAGCCCGAACTGCCAAGCCATGTCTTCCCTGGACCGGAATCAAGCATCCTAGGACCGGTTTCTGGCTATCAGCCGTCATCAGCCAGGATAGCTTGACTCCAGTGGCATAGTGAGCACGGGACCCACGTCTGGGCATACCCTTCCCACATAGGGCGAACAGCAAAACACACAAGATGATGGACGGAATGTTGCACATTGGCAAAACATTCACCCCCAGTCACAGATCTGGGTTTAATCCATCGTTATTTTGCTCACCACGCCACCCCAGTTCAGACATGGCCATATGCAAATCAGTCTTGACCCTGTGCCTCATGGGAACAGTCCAGCCCGAACTGCCAAGCCATGTCTTCCCTGGACCGGAATCAAGCATCCTAGGACCGGTTTCTGGCTATCAGCCGTCATCAGCCAGGATAGCTTGACTCCAGTGGCATAGTGAGCACGGGACCCACGTCTGGGCATACCCTTCCCACATAGGGCGAACAGCAAAACACACAAGATGATGGACGGAATGTTGCACATTGGCAAAACATTCACCCCCAGTCACAGATCTGGGTTTAATCCATCGTTATTTTGCTCACCACGCCACCCCAGTTCAGACATGGCCATATGCAAATCAGTCTTGACCCTGTGCCTCATGGGAACAGTCCAGCCCGAACTGCCAAGCCATGTCTTCCCTGGACCGGAATCAAGCATCCTAGGACCGGTTTCTGGCTATCAGCTGTCATCAGCCAGGATAGCTTGACTCCAGTGGCATAGTGAGCACGGGACCCACGTCTGGGCATACCCTTCCCACATAGAGCGAACAGCAAAACACACAAGATGATGGACGGAATGTTGCACATTGGCAAAACATTCACCCCCAGTCACAGATCTGGGTTTAATCCATCGTAATTTTGCTCAACACGCCACCCCAGTTCAGACATGGCCATATGCAAATCAGTCTTGACCCTGTGCCTCATGGGAACAGTCCAGCCCGAACTGCCAAGCCATGTCTTCCCTGGACCGGAATCAAGCATCCTAGGACCGGTTTCTGGCTATCAGCCGTCATCAGCCAGGATAGCTTGACTCCAGTGGCATAGTGAGCACGGGACCCACGTCTGGGCATACCCTTCCCACATAGGGCGAACAGCAAAACACACAAGATGATGGACGGAATGTTGCACATTGGCAAAACATTCACCCCCAGTCACAGATCTGGGTTTAATCCATCGTTATTTTGCTCACCACGCCACCCCAGTTCAGACATGGCCATATGCAAATCAGTCTTGACCCTGTGCCTCATGGGAACAGTCCAGCCCGAACTGCCAAGCCATGTCTTCCCTGGACCGGAATCAAGCATCCTAGGACCGGTTTCTGGCTATCAGCCGTCATCAGCCAGGATAGCTTGACTCCAGTGGCATAGTGAGCACGGGACCAACGTCTGGGCATACCCTTCCCACATAGGGCGAACAGCAAAACACACAAGATGATGGACGGAATGTTGCACATTGGCAAAACATTCACCCCCAGTCACAGATCTGGGTTTAATCCATCGTTATTTTGCTCACCACGCCACCCCAGTTCAGACATGGCCATATGCAAATCAGTCTTGACCCTGTGCCTCATGGGAACAGTCCAGCCCGAACTGCCAAGCCATGTCTTCCTGGACCGGAATCAAGCATCCTAGGACCGGTTTCTGGCTATCAGCTGTCATCAGCCAGGATAGCTTGACTCCAGTGGCATAGTGAGCACGGGACCCACGTCTGGGCATACCCTTCCCACATAGAGCGAACAGCAAAACACACAAGATGATGGACGGAATGTTGCACATTGGCAAAGCATTCACCCCCAGTCACAGATCTGGGTTTAATCCATCGTAATTTTGCTCAACACGCCACCCCAGTTCAGACATGGCCATATGCAAATCAGTCTTGACCCTGTGCCTCATGGGAACAGTCCAGCCCGAACTGCCAAGCCATGTCTTCCCTGGACCGGAATCAAGCATCCTAGGACCGGTTTCTGGCTATCAGCCGTCATCAGCCAGGATAGCTTGACTCCAGTGGCATAGTGAGCACGGGACCCACGCCTGGGCATACCCTTCCACATAGGGCGTAACAGCAAAACACACAAGATGATGGACGGAATGCTGCACATTGGCAAAACATTCACCCCCAGTCACAGATCTGGGTTTAATCCATCGTTATTTTGCTCACCACACCACCCCAGTTCAGACATGGCCATATGCAAATCAGTCTTGACCCTGTGCCTCATGGGAACAGTCCAGCCCGAACTGCCAAGCCATGTCTTCCCTGGACCGGAATCAGCATCCTAGGACCGGTTTCTGGCTATCAGCCGTCATCAGCCAGGATAGCTTGACTCCAGTGGCATAGTGAGCACGGGACCCACGCCTGGGCATACCCTTCCCACATAGGGCGAACAGCAAAACACACAAGATGATGGACGGAATGTTGCACATTGGCAAACATTCACCCCATTCACAGATCTGGGTTTAATCCATCATTATTTTGCTCACCACGCCACCCCAGTTCAGACATGGCCATATGCAAATCAGTCTGACTCTGTGCTCATGGGAACAGTCCAGCTCGACTGCCAAGCCATGTCTTCCTGGACCGGAATCAAGCATCCTGGGACCGGTTTCTGGCTATCAGCCATCATCAGCCAGGATAGCTTGACTCCAGTGGCATAGTGAGCACGGGACCCACGTCTGGGCATACCCTTCCACATAGGGCGAACAGCAAAACACACAAGATGATGGACGGAATGTTGCACATTGGCAAAACATTCACCCCCAGTCACAGATCTGGGTTTAATCCATCGTTATTTTGCTCACCACGCCCTTGTGTGTTTTGCATTTCACCCTAAGTGGGAAGGGTATGCCCAGACGTGGGTCCCGTGCTCACTACGCCTGGCTGATGAGGGCTGAAAGCCCGAAACCGGTCCTAGGATGCTTGATTCCGGTCCAGGGAAGACATGGCTTGGCAGTTCGGTTTGGACTGTTCCCATGAGGCACAGGGTCAAGACTGATTTGCATATGGCTATGTCTGAACTGGGGTGGCGTGGTGAAGCAAAATAACGATGGATTAAACCCAGATCTGTGACTGGGGGTGAATGTTTGCCAATGTGCAACATTCCGTCCATCATCTTGTGTGTTTTGCATTTCGCCCTAAGTGGGAAGGGTATGCCCAGACGTGGGTCCCGTGCTCACTATGCCACTGGAGTCAAGCTATCCTGGCTGATGAGGGCTGAAAGCCCGAAACCGGTCCTAGGATGCTTGATTCCAGTCCAGGGAAGACATGGCTTGGCAGTTCGGTTTGGACTGTTCCCATGAGGCACAGGGTCAAGACTGATTTGCATATGGCTGTGTCTGAACTGGGGTGGCGTGGTGAAGCAAAATAACGATGGATTAAACCCAGATCTGTGACTGGGGGTGAATGTTTGCCAATGTGCAACATTCCGTCCATCATCTTGTGTGTTTTGCATTTCGCCCCTAAGTGGGAAGGGTATGCCCAGACGTGGGTCCCGTGCTCACTACGCCACTGGAGTCAAGCTATCCTGGCTGATGAGGGCTGAAAGCCCGAAACCGGTCCTAGGATGCTTGATTCCGGTCCAGGGAAGACATGGCTTGGCAGTTCGGTTTGGACTGTTCCCATGAGGCACAGGGTCAAGACTGATTTGCATATGGCTATGTCTGAACTGGGGTGGCGTGGTGAAGCAAAATAACGATGGATTAAACCCAGATCTGTGACTGGGGGTGAATGTTTGCCAATGTGCAACATTCCGTCCATCATCTTGTGTGTTTTGCCCTTGTGTAGTGTCACACAATGACATATCATCTGACCTTTTGCTCTGTTTTCTTACTGCACACAGCATCCAGGCAGTAAACATAGCCAGACTACACAAAACTCAGTGTGGGGAATAAATACACTAAGGCTACTCTCATCTATAACTACATCTCTCAAAAAACAAATTAAAGGTGCGCATATGAAAATTTGTTTATGATCCTCCTACTGTCATTAAAAACACTTAAAGACAAATTTTGTCTTAAAAAAATCACAGAAGACAACGCAAAAGAGCACCAGTGGGCCAGTTGGATAGAATTCACATCCTCACAAATGTCTCACCATCGATGATCCCAGTAAAGAAAACATTCATTGGCAGAAAAGTAGGCATTTACAATACCTAAGGAAGAATATAGTCTACTCCATCCCAAACGGCTACATCCTCACTCTTTCCATGTCTCATCGGTGACCATGGTACTCTCGCTTACTCTGAAGTCCCTATCTGGACAATCTCTTTAAACTAAAGCGAGTGAGGATGGGCTTTCTAAGAGGCCTCTTGATCCACAGCTGAGAGGCCTCCCATTTAAAATGTGCCTGGTCCTCACATAGGGAAAAATTTCTTATGTATGAAACATCACTTGAAAACTAAAAGCCTTCCATATTTTAGCCTTATTAAAATACTTCAACACATTTTACTGCCAAGAGAAGTTCATGCAGTTTCATCAGCACTAAAACGTTTTACAAACCTCATCATATTCATACCACAGTCTTTTTGTGAGTTGCAAGTGTCCTTGTTGTTGCCAAAGAAAGTTCCAGAACTACAACAGTTAAGGACCTAGATTATGAAATAAACTTGTGAATCAAGGAAATTAGACACACTGACAAAGAGAACCCACTCTGCCAGTTCGAGAAAATGATAATTTTTTTATTTAGTTATTTATTACGATTTTTATATAGCACTTGCTAGAAATGGGATTTCTGGTTGGCTAGGGCATGCGCCTAAGCCAGGCAGAAACCACCACTCTAGTCAGGGCAAGGGAGTTACACGCTGAAGATAAGCCCTGCTCACCCCCTTGGTAGCTTGGCACGAGCAGTCAGGCTTATCCCAGAGGCAATGTGTAAAGCATTTGCGCAACACACACACACACGGCAGCTACATACTAGGCACACCACAAAAGAAATTCCACACAAGGTTATATCAAAAATATCCTTTGTATTACTCATAAAACACATTAGAACATAATCACATATATACACTGTGCCATCTGGCACATGGTATGACTTTACAGGGGATTATATACACTTACAGGGCCAATCAGGCCACTGTCATAACCATTAGAACCCGCAATGAACAGTTAGAGAAACCAACCAGTAACTACTGGTAAAGGTGCTCGTAGCACCACACATTAGGCAACAACATATTGGGCATAAAAGATCATCAATAATGCATCATTTCCTTAGCCTCTTCCGTGCTCATGACGGCCGGGAGCCGTCATGAGTCACGGAGGGCGTGTGCTCGGGACGCGCGGGGGCTGTCCGAGACACGCCCAGTCTTTAGAACGCCCAGCACCTGGGCGGAATCGGCCACGCAGCGAAGCGGTTAACACCTCATGCCCCTCTTAGGCATACATCCTAAATTAGCACAATGCACCGTAATCACAGATAAGGTGCAAACATCACTTAGTTGCCATATGCTCTACCTGAACATAGGGGCAAACCTTAGGCCGACTGGCCTGATCCTCGGGGGCCCGTCCTGGGCTTCCCCGCAATGCCCTTTGTCCCAAAAGTCAGGGATCTCCTAATATGAGGCCTCCAAACTGGCCCCCCTAGCTGCCGATGCAGCCAAAACAACGTGCGTAATGCAAAGGGGGCGGGGGTGCAACTCTCCCTTGTCTCCTCAAAGAAAATGCCCCCGACGTTGCAGCTGCCCGCACTCCGACGGCCCAGCTGTGAGAACAGTCAGGCACCAGCAGTGTTCCTCACAGGCCCCACTCACCGGCTTCTTCCTGGTGAGCGGGCCCTTCTATGAACTCTTTTGGGGAGCCCTTCACCACTGCAACCCGGGTGTGCGAGAAATACCTGGGAACTCCCGTTGAGAGGGGGAGGGGCGGTGACCTCTCCTGCTCCTCCTCCGACAGCCTCTCTGGTCTCCTCTTGCTTCCTCAATATCTACGGAGCCCATGAGGCTCCAGCTCGATCCTGGCAATACGCGGGGCTCTCACCGGCAACACAGGAGCCCCGCCCACACTCAGGCACAGGCTTGCCTGACTTCCGGCTCTGGCCCTGCTTCCTCCGGCTGGCTCCGCCCAAGGTCAGGCACTCCTCGCCTGACATCCGGGTTTCGGGCACCGAATACGGAGCAAAGTCTCCGCAATGTCTCGGGCTCCTGGACGGATTTACCGGGGTCCACCACACACTTCTGCCCACAGCCCTCGCTATGAGCACAGTTGGAGCCCTCTTCTCGGGCTCTGGGGACAGCTGCAAAGCGCCCACCATGTGCAGTACTGAGAAAGGGGGGGTGCCAACACGCACACCGGCTGCTCCCCCTTCTCCAAGGAACTCAACTGCAGCACCCTCACTCATGCTGGTCAGGGAGTAGAGCCAAAAGTGCTCCTCCCAAGGTTCTGCAGTTTCCGGAGTCAAGAAGCGCTCGCCTGGCGTTAAATCCCAGGAATCACCCAGGGCAGAGCTGGGCACAGGCAGGCCAGCACGTAAGGCCTCCCAGGAGAGGGCAGCAGCTGGGTCCCACAGCGTTCCTCCTGGCAGAGTGCTCCTTCCAGTCCAAGTAAGCACAAAAAGCACCTTTTCATGGGGTCACAGCCCCAATACTTATACTCATGCAAGTCTTTGTTCTGCCCTGGTACAGGGCTCTGTGCCCAGTCTAAACCAGCTCTGGGGGGGCACTTGAAAACATATTTACAGTGCACCACAACCTCCTTTGTTAGTGTAGGTTCTGGCCCCAGACACACCACAGGGGAGCGGAGCCAGCATTGTGTAAGGCAGGCACAGTCCTATTCAGGCCCAGGTGCTACTCCTCCCACTACTCGAAATGCAGATCGGCCTATTCAGCCTAGCGCTGACTCACCCAGCCTCTCTCTAGCCACTGCACCTCCCCAGCCCCTGTCGTCCAGAGCCAGACATGCAATACACAACAGGCAGGCACAAATACACATAGCACACAGAAATGCCCACTTCTAAAAGTGGCATTTCTAAAATAGTGATAATAAATCTGCGAACACCATTAAGCAGCATTTATTACTACTATTCCAAACATACCAAACTTGATCACGCTACTCCTCTCCTATCAGGAATTACCACTGAAACACATATCAGGGAATCCCCAATGCATTCCTCTGAGAGGGCAGCCTCACAGTAGTGAGAAACCAAAATGGCGGTTTGTCACTACCAGGTCATGCCACACAGCTAAGGCACATGTCCTACCTTTTACCTACATTGCACCCTGCCCATAGGGCTAGCTAGGGCCTACCTTAGGGGTGACTGATATGTAGTAAAAGGGGAGTCACAGACGTGGCAATCACTTTCTGTGCCACATCACAGCAGCAGTAAACTGCGCGCGCAGGACCTGCAATGGCAGAGGCCTGAGACAGGTTTGAAAGGCTACTTTGGTGGGTGGCGCAAACAGCGCTTCAAGCCCACCAGTAGCATTTAATTTACTGGCCCTGGGTATATGAGATACCACTTTACTAGGGACTGACAGGTAAATTAAATATGCCAAACAGGTGTAGACCAATCTTACCATGTTTACCATAGAGAGCACATGCACCATACACTGGCCAGCAGTGATAGGATGCCCAGAGTCCTAAAACCACCAACACCAGGTCAGACAAAATACCAGGAGGAAGGCAAAAAGTTCAGGGATGACCTTGCAAAAAGGGCCAAGTCCAACACAACCCCCTTCCAGCCTAAAGCCAGGGCAGACCAATCAATACCTTGATGGGCTTCCCTGCTTGGGGCAATAGAACACAGACGCGGGCCCGCAACTGCAGGGGCACATTCCAATTCTACGCCAATCTGAGCCGATGTGGTTCCCTCTGTCTAAGTTCCCAGGACCAACTAAGCTACCCCACTGGGACTCCCTAGCTGTCCGCGGCCAGGACCAGACCATAGGCCATCTAAATGTCTCTGGTCCTTGCCATCTCACAGAGTGGGAGGCAGTAGCCCAGGTACATAGTATCCATTCTCCACTCTAACTCTCATCAGTGCACTCCTATACTGCCATTGATCCCTCAACCCAGGGTCTGTGCCCTCAGGCTGCCCAGGAGTCACGGGTGAGGCTCTCCTCCCCCTACCCCTCCTTCTGGCGTTCCGCACTCTCCTCCTAGGAGAGGCACCCTCAGAACACAAAACTGTCAGGATGCTGGAATCAGCCCTCCCACACAATTCTCCCACCAGTTCAGGACCTTGACCCCCCAACCTAGGGACCAAACCCTCAGGTCGAACCGGGGTCAGAGTCGAGGATTCCCTCCTCTGCACCCCGATCCAGAGTTCTGCACCCTCCCACCTGGAGTGGTACCCCCAGAAGACAAAACGGTAGGGACACTGGTTACAGATGTCCTTCCCTCCAGGTCAGGCAGAACCTGAACCTGGCCTCCCAACCCAGGGACTACAAACTGTGGTTGAGCACCCGCCTGGCACACCAGGACTTCCTGGGGAGCACCCATGCCCCCCCAGGGGTAACACATAACTCATGTGTTGCGTGACAGTCTGCCTGGCGCTGATCTCCCGACCCCTGTCCATTTGACTGTGCGCGAAGACCCCCCAGGACAGAAGTGGTGTTACCAGGGTCACTCCTAGGAGGCTCAGCCCTTATGGCTGGCCCCTGACCCACTGGTTCTCCCACTGGGGACCGCATCCCCCTCTCACCCCTCCATCTGGACTTCTGCACCCTCCACTTAGGAGTGGCACCACCAGACACCAGATCTGATGGAGCTCTGTTTACAGACGCTCCAAGTTCTCCTGACACTAGGAGATCCCCCTCAACGGATGGCCTACCAGTACAGCCTAGGCTCCCCACCTGGTGTTCCCTTAGGGAACCCTCCAGGCCCTGAGACTGGGTTTCGGGCACCTTGGGACGCATCCCATTCTCACTCCTTCTCCGCGGAGACAGGACCTGAGCCCCTACACCCCTCCCACTACACTGGGACCTATCTGGGCTACTAAGAACCTTTCCCACCACCCTGGGTTCAGAAATACCTGAGCCACTCCTCTTAGGGTCACTCCCAAATGCCTTCTCAGACCCTTTGGCACTCACCCAGAGGTCTGCCTCCTGTGCAAGCTCCCTGGGATCAGAGAACTCACACTCCAACAGGTATTGGCGTAACCCTGGAAAACAACAACGGAACATGTGCTCTCTGACAATCAGATTGAACAGCCCTTCAAAATTGTTTGCCGTGCTACCCATCACCCAACCTTCCAGTGCATCACAACACTCATCCACAAACTCTCCCCAGGACTGGTGAGACAGTTTCCTACTGCTCCTGAACCTCAATCTATACCCCTCAGCTGTGACACCCTCTTCCTGGGAACTATGCACCGTGTTCTGGGATCTGGGAGTGGGACTTCCCACACTGGACTCTCTTTTGCTGCCACCACTGGACCCCACCCTCACTGGTGAATCCAGACCACTAAAACTACACTCAGGCGACATATCCTCAAGAGCTAGCTTTTCCCTGGCGAAGGCCCGCTCTGCCTCCGCCATCCTCTCCTGCGCTAAGACCCTTTCAGTCTCTAGCTTTTTCTCTTCAAGGACCAACTCCTTGAGACTCAACTCCAGAGCCAACAAGGCCTTTTTCTCCTCCACACCCAGTTGCGCTATCTCCTTGGCATGCTCTAATCTGAGCTTCTCCAAAGCCAGCTGATGCTCCCTTTCTTCCCTCCTATCCACCCACTCCTCTGGGGACAGGGAAAGGGATCTGGCGCTGCCCCCGGCACTGGACCCAGCAAGGGACTCCCTCTCTACGGGGTCCTCACTATCTACTGGCGTCCCTGCCTGTCATTTTCTTCCTCCTCTTCAGACTCTTCAGGGTCAGCCTGGAAACCACCACCCTTTTGGTATGCGGACTGGGAACCCTTCCACCCAGAGTACTCATGTTTTCATTCATCCTCTTGCCACTTGAACATAACTTTCTGAAGGGATAGCTGAGTATCTGCCAAACTCACTGCTATGTTCCTCTCCCCACAGAACCCCCTTAGCTCCTCTAGACTGTAGTTCAACAGCTCATTTAGGTTAAAGGTAGATTCCATTTTTGGCAAGGCACTAAGACACAAGAGTAACATGGGAGACCTAGGTGTAAGAGCTGCAACATGAGTACACAATTCAAAAATGACACTTTTGAGGAGAAATAAAAATCAGGAGAAATCTCCAAACACGTGATTAGTCTAAACAGTAGAGTTTGTAGTGCAACCTGGTGTTGCTGTGGTACTGCGCAAACGCAAGTCCTATCCTCACCGCTGACAACCAATGTTAGAAATGGGATTTCTGGCTGGCTAGGGCATGCGCCTAAGCCAGGCAGAAACCACCACTCTAGTCAGGACAAGGGAGTTACATGCTGAAGATAACCCCTGCTCACCCCCTTGGTAGCTTGGCATGAGCAGTCAGGCTTATCCCCGAGGCAATGTGTAAAGCGTTTGCGCAACACACACAAACAGCAGCGACACACTAGGCACACCACAAAAGAAACTCCACACAAGGTTATATCAAAAATAGCCTTTGTATTACTGATAAAACACATTAGAACGTAATCACATATATACACTGTGCCATCTGGCACTTGGTATGACTTTACAGGGGATTATATACACTTACAGGGCCAATCGGGCAACTGTCATAACAATTAGAACCCGCAATGTACAGTTAGAGAAACCAACCAGTAACTACTGGTAAAGGTGCTTGAAGCACCACACATTAGGCAACAACATATTCGGCATAAAAGATCATCAATAATGCATAATTTCCATAACACCTCATGCCCCTCTTAGGCATACATCCTAAATCAGCACCAATGCACCGTAATCACAGATAAGGTGCAAACATCACTTAGTTGCCTTACGCCCTACACGAACATAGGGGCAAAGCTCAGGCCGATGGCCTGATCCTCGAGGGCCCGTCCTGGGCTTCCCCGCAATGCCCTTTGTTCCAAAAGTCAGGAATCTCCTAATATGAGTCCTCCAAACTGGCCCCCCTAGCTGTCGATGCAGCCAAAACAACGTGCATAATGCAAAGGGGGCGGGGGTGCAACTCACCCTTGACTCCTCAAAGAAAATGCCCCTGACGTTGCAGCTGCCCGCACTCCGGCGGCGCAGCTGTGAGAACAGTCAGGCACCAGCAGTGTGCCTCGCAGGTCCCACTCACCGGCATCTTCCTGGTGAGCGGGACCTTCTCTGAACTCTATTGGGGAGCCCTTCACCACCACGACCCGGGTGTGCGAGAAATATCTGGGCACTCCTGTCGAGAGGGGGAGGGGCGGTGACCTCTCCCGCTCCTCCTCTGACAGCCTCTCTGGTCTCCTTTTGCTTCCTCAATATCTACGGAGCCCACGAGGCTCCAGCTCGTTCCTGGCAATACGCGGGGCTCTCACCGGCAACACGGGAGCCCCACCCACCCACACTCAGGCACAGGCTTGCCTGACTTCCGGTTCTGACCCTGCTTCCTCCGACCGGCCCCGCCCAAGGTCAGGTGGTCCTCACCTGACTTCATGTTTTCGGGCACCGAATATGGAGCAAAGTCTCCACAATGTTTTGGGCTCCTGGACAGACTTACCGGGGCCCACCACGCACTTCTGGCCACAGCGCTCGTTATGAGCACAGTTGGAACCCTCTTCTCGGGCTCTGGTGACAGCTGCAAAGCGCCAACCAAGCACAGTACTGAGCAAGGGTGGTGCGCCGACACGCACACCGGCTGCTCCCCCTTCTCCAAGGAACTCAACGGCAGCACCTTCACTCAAGCTGGTCAGGGAGTAGAGCCAAAAGTGCTCCTCCCAAGGCTCTGCAGTTTCTGGAGTCAAGAAGCGCTTGCCGGGCACTGAATCCCAGGATTTACCCGGGGCAGAGCTGGGCACAGGCAGGCCAGCACGTAGGGCCTCCCAGCAGAGGGGAGCAGCCGGGTCCCACGGCAGTTCCTCCTTGCAGAGTGCTCCTTCCAGTGCAAGTAAGCACAAAAAGCAGCTTGTCATGGGGTCACAGCCCCAATACTTATACTCATGCAAGTCTTTGTTCTGCCCTGGCACAGGGCTCTGTGCCCGGTCTAAACCAGTTCTGGGGGGCACTTGAAAACATATTTACAGTGCACCACAACCTCCTTTGTTAGTGTAGGCTCTGGCCCCAGACACACCACAGGGGGGCGGAGCTAGCATTGTGTAAGGCAGGCACAGTCCTATTCAGGCCCAGGTGCCACTCCTCCCACTACTGCAAATGCAGATCAGCCTATTCAGCCTAGCGCTCACCCAGCCTCTCTGGAGCCACTGCACCTCCCCAGCCCCTGTCATCCAGAGCCAGACATGCAATACACAACAGGCAGGAACAAAGACACATAGCACACAGAAATGCCCACTTCTAAAAGTGTCATTTCTAAAATAGTGATAATAAATCTGTGAACACCATTAAGCAGCATTTTTTACCACTATTCCAAACAAACCAAACTTGATCAAGCTACTCCTCTCATATCAGGAATTACCACTGAAACACATATCAGGGAATCCCCAATGCATTCCTATGAGAGGGCAGCCTCACAGTAGTGAGAAACCAAAATGGCTGTTTGTCACTACCAGGACAAGCCACACAGCTATGGCACATGTCCTACCTTTTACCTACCTTTAACCTACATTTCACCCTGCCCATAGGGCTAGCTAGGGCCTACCTTAGGGGTGACTGATATGTAGTAAAAGGGGAGTCACAGACGTGGCAACCACTTTCTGTGCCACGTCACATCGGCAGTAAACTGCGTGCGCAGGACCTGCAATGGCAGAGGCCTGAGACAGGATTGAAAGGCTACTTTGGTGGGTGGCGCAAGCAGCGCTTCAAGCCCACCAGTAGCAGTTAATTTACTGACCCTGGGTATATGAGATACCACTTTACAAGGGACTGACAGGTAAACTAAATACGCCAAACAGGGGTAGACCAATCTTACCATGTTTACCATAGAGAGCACAGGCACTTTACACTGGACAGCAGTGATAAAGTGCCCAGAGTCCTAAAACCACCAACACCAGGTCAGACAAAATACCAGGAGGAAGGCAAAAAGTTCAGGAATTACCCTAAAAAAAGGGCCAAGTCCAACAGCACTGCTGCACCAAATTGGAATATGGCGCTTTATTTGGAACAGAGAGATCCACAGAGCAAACAACAAGAGAATTCAACTCATTCAGAGGGTAAAGCAATTGGATCTCGACAACAAGGGAAACGATATAAGCAGGGTATGGAGGTGATGAGGAGCTTTTGTGTGAATGGATTAAGGCACAGGGAATATATCGATAGGCGAAGGCACAGGCATTCCATACCTATCAATTTAACAGTGAATATGAGGGACGAGAATATATTATTAAGAGTCATGTAACAGACAGAGCACCATGGAAACAATGTAATAATGACGAGGGTTTGTATCTGGCCTAGGTCGCCAAGGAAGGTCTTGAAATAGAGTAACCTTTGACCATTTTAGAAAGAAAGAATGATTGGTTCAGATCTTAAAATTGCAGGGAGTGTGTTCCAGGTGGAAGCAGCAAAACCGCAAAAAGGATTGCTTTAGAGCTTAAGAGGTCTGAAATTTAGGAATTTTTAAAAGAGGTGAGTTCATGTTCTAGGAAAGTTTAGATCTGCCCAAAATATTCGGGAGATTGGCACATTAACTCGGTCTTCCATTATGGAGGGTTTTGTTTGTAATGCAGCAGATCTTAAAATTTTTGTGGGCCTCTAAGCGTCACCAGTGAACTTCCTGCAAAACTGGAGTGACATGATCATGTTTGTTTCTCTCAGCAATTAAATAGGCAGTGAAATGGCGTATAGCCTTTAGGAGTAATGTGAAGTTTGCGGGAGGCCGTCTAAAATAGCTTTTCCTGCATCAGTTCTAAGAATAATTAGTGCATGGGCTGAGGACTTCAACAGGTCCTTGGCTAAAAGTAGATTTATTGTTTCTAAGTGGTGCAGATGAAAATTTGTAGTCTGCACCATTTTGTTCACTTGTGAGTGCATAAATAGGGAGGTGTTGACCAAAATCCTATTGATTTGACAGAAGCTAAAATGTAATAGCTCTGCAGACAGACTAGGGGCCATATCTATCATGCATTTTTACAGTCGCAAATGGCCCGATTGGGCCGCTTGCGACGCAAAATGCATTTTGGAATGTACGAATTCCAATTTGTGTTTCGGTAACATGTTACCAAATTGCAATTTGGAATTGCCAATACATACCAATTCGGTATTACGAAGGGGCGTGTTCAGGGCAACCCTTCCTAATACCGAATTGCAGCAGTATGTAGGAATGTTTTGTGACCAAAATTTTACTACTTACTTCAAGTAGGTGGTAACCCATTCACAAATTGGAAGGGGTCCCCAAAAACCTTTTTCCCTCTGTGAATGGTATCAAAACGTTTTTCAAAGCAGGCAGTGATCCCACTGATCACTGCCTACTTTTAAAAAATGAAAACAATACTTTTCATTTTTCTTTTTTTAAACACGTCCCGTTTTCCTTTAAGGAAAATGGCTGTATTTAAAAGAAAGGACTGCTTTATGTAAAAGCAATCACCGACATGGCCTGCTGGGGTCAGCAGACCACTATCCCTGTAATTTTTGCGTTTCCTAATGGATAGCAAATTGCGACCTACCTCATGAATATTAATGAGGTAGGGCGATTTGCAACCCATTAGGAAAAGCTAAATGAAACTCATGGGGCCAGATGTATCATTCTCAAATAGCGATTTTTCTCGAATCGCTATTTGGGTAACTGCAAAAGCTATGTATGTTGGAGTCGACAAAGATTTAGCGATTCCTTAAAATTGCCTAATAGTGATTCAGTAAATAGTGAATCGCTATTAGGTAATATTACTCCATTTGTTCCTGAAAGGTCCATAGGTGCGAATGGTTTTGGATTAGCTAATTGGCGATTACCAAATTAGCTAAGGCAAAGCCAAGGGTGCCTAAGGCCACCCTGAAGCACCCGAAAAAAAGAAAGTGTGCACATGTAAAGCACACATGCCCATAGTTATGTGTGCGCTACTTGGCACTTTGAAAAATGCAGTTTTGTGCATTTTTCAAAGTTTGCACATGCTTAAAGTTGAAGGTAATTAGTGTTTCCTAAATGCACAGTTCGTATCTAGGAAAGGATTCTTACATGTGCATTAGGGATTCGCAAATTGTGATTCCCTATTTGCATTTGTAATTTAGGTAATCGCTAAAAATTGCGATTACCTAAATTGCAAATACAAAGCCTTTCATACATAGGGAAAGGCCATTTTGAATTCGCAAACGGACGAATTTTGCAATTCGCACCGTTTGCGAACGCAAAATAGTTTCATACATCTGGCCCATGGAAGTTTATACATTCAAATAGCGATTACCTAATTGCAATTCAAAGAGAAAATTTGCAAGAGATTAGTGAAATCTTCTTTCTATATAGTGAGTGAGTAGATAATGGATGGAGGACATTTTTATATATAGTTGGATGTCGTCCACATATTAGTGGAAATTAATGCCAGTGCTTTCCAGTATCTGACTTAGAAGCTTCACATAAAGACTGAATTAGATTAAGGTTGAGCTTTATAAATAAATATACATAAATACACATATACCCGTAATACAAACCCTTAATACATACATAGACTTATTATATACCCTTACATATCTTAATACAAACCCATGATACATATATATCTTTAAATACATACATACATAGATGTATGCATACCCATAACTTCTGGTTATAGCTTCCAACTTGAAGAATTTCTGAACCTTATAATAGGCCTTGATAGATATCTTGAAAGGGGTCAGACAAGGGTGTGTCCTTGCCCCAACATTGTTCAGTCTATATATCAATGGTGCAGTGAAGAAATTGTAGGAATGCAAACATGATGCCCCTAGACTGGCGGGAACACCAACCCCTATACTAATGTTTGCAGATGACACCCTGTTAATCTCCGTCACTCAAATGGGCCTCCAATCTGAATTGAATGCCTTTGTCACATTTTGTGGGAAAAGAGGATTAGAACTAAACCCGTCTAAATCCAAAGTTATGACGATTAATCCCCACAAAAAATGTAGAGGCACTGTGACAGTAGGGGGGCTCCCCCTTGAAAAAGTGCAATACTTTGACTATCTTGGGGTGAGGTTAAGTGACACTCAAACATGGGGCCCCCAGATGGAAAAAATCAAAACTATTCTCCACCAGAAAGCCTCTGCCATAGTGAGGAGATACAAGGCTGCATCGGGAGGAGCCGTCTCTCCGGTTACTACCATATATAAAGCTACAGCAGAAGAATCAGCTCTATATGGTGCTTAGATTTGGAGATATGCCTCTGCAGAAATTTTAACAAAAGTATAAAATAAATTTATTAAAGCACTTTTAAAACTTCCCCCACGCTCACCTGCTACCCCATTGCGCCTAGACCTAGCCCTCAACCCTATCCATCTAACAGCTCTATTAAAACCGCTGTTATATTGGGTTAGACTATGGTACACCCATAAACTGGCACCATATAGAGAGTGTGTAAAAGACCGCATAGTCATCGATAGAGAACTGAGAACCCCATGGTTGAAACACATTAAAGAAACATTTTACAGAATAGGCATGAGCAACCTATGGACTTCCCCAGATCTAATAGTAAAAGGAGATGTACTAAGAACACAACAGTCATACTGGGAGGTAGTGGGAAGTGCACCAATCTAACAGCCTCACAGGCAAGTTTCTGAATCATAAGTGCATACCTAGGTTCAAACCATACATGAATAGGATGTACCGACACCAGTCCAAATGTTTATACGTGCAATACAGGTGTGGAGTTCTGCCCCTGAGATCACACACCTCTAAATGGGCCAATGCACTCCCTCAGTCCAATTTCTGTCCAAACTGCCCAAAGGTAGAGGAAACGGAGACTCACTTCATGTTATTCTGTCCACTATACCGGAAGGCCCGGAAAAAATGGTTATTAGCCGCATGCAACCTTATGGGTGTGAGACATTACTGGGAAGCTGCAAAACTCTTTAAGAGCGACACCAGAGAACCTTTAGCCTATGCGGTCACCCGGTACTTGCAAAGTGCCTGGATACAAAGGAAGAGGGCCCTTCACAACTGCAAAACACGACAGATAACCGGATAAGTGTAAGCCTATGTAGGACACTTTGTGTCCTCGGTTTTGCTCTCCATTTTCCTCTTATTTATCTCATCATCTATTTATCAGACAAATGACTATGAAATGATTCATATACTTTTTGCATGCCACCCCTTGACTATCATTTTGCACATGTCCCTCCTTTTTGTAAATATATGAATCCATCCACGCCTGTTGGGCGTCTTAGAGGATATGTTTTAATTGTAGTGACTGAATTGAACTTGGACTTAAGGCAAGTAGCCAACAGCAACCAGGTTGGTTACTAAGGGTAGCAGCTGAAATACCACTTTAGCACTTTATAGCCCCGTATGGTAACTATTAAATTGCTAAAGTTTGTGTGTTATGTTACACTAAAATCTTTCAAATTGATGTCCCTCCTTTACCTTGTTAATGTTGATAGACTGCGTTTTAGCATGTTTTTACTATAGATTGGCAACTGAACCATGATGTATTTATACTACACAACTTGTTAATGTATTTAAAAGTGCTTTTGCCGTTTTTTAACCTGATGTGTTTTATGGGCAGTGCCCGAAATAAACAATTTATTATTATGAATAGGCCTTGATTTAATAACTCCTTCAAAATATACCTATAAATTAACATCGACTCAATTGACCCTCTTGATTTCCCTATGTTTTCATGTGGTCCATCAAAGACAACAAGAAGTGAAAAGTGAAGATAATCGCAAAAGAGAATTTATTTTTTTCATATATATTTTATTAGTTTTCAGCAGTCCTACTAAGAATGGCATTGTAGGCAACATATCATTCCTGTGCCTTAGGGAATTTCAATGTACTGATAAAAAATAAGAAAACACAACATTAACAAAGAAATGTAAGCTCAAATAAGATCGGCATTTCGGTTTTGTACAATGTTGAGTAGAATATAAATATTGACAGGGGGAGTGTAAACGGTGACTACAACAGGTACCACCTGAAGTGTAGATAGTGCAGGACAGCGTCCTCAAGGCATCTGCAGGTAAATCGGCCCTACACATTGGTGCAATTATAGGAAGGGGCCAGCATACTAGTAATGTCCTGCGAGCTCGCTATGCTCAGAGTGTGTACTTCAAGGGGGACGATCATAATTGTTTACCTCAAGCTTCCCATCATAGTCGTTGTAACAGTTTCCTCCTCCCATGGCTGTGCCCTGAAGACGCAGTTGTGTGTAAAAGTCAGATTCAGCTCAAACCCATTTTAGAAGGGACCCCAGCCACCCCTTAATATCCGGGGCTGCAGTAGCCTTCCATTGCATAGCTATGTGGCGGTTAAATAGGAGAAACGCTAAGTCTGCAAATTTATGCAGGTATTAATCCCCTGTCGCCCTCGCCCGGATTCCCAAGACACAAGATTCTGGGGTAAGTGGTCGTGTGCGCTCCAGTATCTCACCCGCTCATCACCTCATCCCTGTTACTTCTCCCCAAGCATGCTGAAGTAGTGTGCATTCACACATCATGTGATAGCAGTCAGCATCTGGTGTTCTACATCTAGGACATATGCAAAGGAAACAATTGATGGACGGAATGCTGGACAATGCAAACATTCACCCCCAGTCACAAGGATCTAGGTTAAATCCATCATTCTTTTGCTCACCACACCACCCCAGTTTGGACCCAGCCATATGCAAATCAGTCTTGACCCTGTTCCTTGTGGGAACAGTCCAGCCTGAACTGCCAAGCCAGGTCCTCCCTGGACTCGAACAAGCATCCTGGGACTGGTTTCAGGGCATCACCCTTCATCAGCCAGGCTAGCTTGAATCCAGTGGTGTAGTGAGCACGGAACCCACGTATGGGCATACCCTTCCCACTTAGGGCGACATATGCAAAGGAAACAATTGATGGACGGAATGCTGGACAATGCGAGCACGGAACCCACGTCTGGGCATGCCCAGACGTGGGTCCCGTGCTTTCCATGCCACTGGAGTCAAGCTATCCTGGCTGATGAGGGGTGAAACCCTGAAACCGATCCTAGGATGCCTGTTTCCAGTCCAGGGAGAACCTGGCCTGGCAGTTTGGGCTGGAATGTTCCCATTGGGCACAGGGTCAAGACTGATTTGCATATGGCTGGGTTCAAACTGGAATGGCATGGGGAGCAAACCAACAATGGATTCAGGCCCAGATCTCTGTACTGAGGTGAATGTATGACATTGTTCTGCATTCTGTCCATCAATTTTTAATTTTGCATTTGTCACATCGAGTGGGACGGGTATGCCCAGACGTGGGTCCCGTGCTCTCCATGCCACTGGAGTCAAGCTATCCTGGCTGATGAGGGGTGAAACCCTGAAACCGGTCCTAGGAGGCCTGTTTCCAGTCCACGGAGAACCTGGCCTGGCAGTTTGGGCTGGACTGTTCCCATTGGGCACAGGGTCAAGACTGACTTGCATATGGCTGGGTTCAAACTCGAATGGCATGGGGAGCAAAAAAACGATGGATTTAGGCCCAGATCTCTGTACTGGGGTGAATGTATGACATTGTTCTGCATTCTGTCCATCAATTGTTCTTTGTGCATTTGTCACCCCGAGTGGGACGGGTATGCCCAGACGTGGGTCCCGTGCTCTCCATGCCACTGGAGTCAAGCTATCCTGGCTGATGAGGGGTAAAACCCTGAAACTGGTCCTAGGATGCCTGTTTCCAGTCCAGGGAGAACCTGGCCTGGCAGTTCGGGCTGGACTGTTCCCATTGGGCACAGGGTCAAGACTGATTTGCATATGGCTGGGTTCAAACTGGAATGGCATGGGGAGCAAAAAAACAATGGATTTAGACCCAGATCTCTATACTGGGGAGAATTGCATGACATTGTTCTGCATTCTGTCCATCAATTGTTCTTTTTGCATTTGCTACATCTAGGACAGTCAGAGGAAGCCCCTGGATACATGCGTTGTATCCGGTGGGGAGTGAGTTTGTTTTGGTGTATGCAATTGAATTGAGTGAACCCAAAGCGTAGGTTCCGAGATACCTCTTTGACATGTTGCAGCGCTTGGTCCCATTGTTTATCTGTCAGTTGAGTAGGTATAACCAAGTCCCACTGCCCTCCTGCCTACTCTAACCCTCCAGGGGCCATAGTCTGTTGGGCATTGTGTATATTCGTGATTGCATGTCGGGTGCTCCTATGGGATAATAAAACATGTAGTATCTGGGATTGATGTTACTTCCTCCTTCCAGTCCCCAGATGTTGTGTAGTGTATGCTGAATCGCATGGTATGCCAAGAACTGTGCTGTTGGTATCTCATATGTGTCCATAACTTCCTGGAAGGACATGGGGCTCTCCTCTTGAAATAGGTCCCCTAGGACCAATATATCCGCAGCCATCCAGGGAGTCAAGTTGAAACGGCTCATCATATCACGAAGAGCTGGCATTCGCCAGAGTGGGATTAGGGCACAGTAAGGCAAACAGCCTCTCCGGCCACAACATGGTGATTCCAGATGGGCCTTACAGATGATAACCATGTATATTTTGGAACTCCATTCAGAATCCTCGCAACTGCCTCCCTCGCCTAGCAAGTTCCAGTGCCTAGCCACCTCATCGGCCACTGCAGTTGTGCCACCGTGTAGTACCATTCGTAGATGGGTACAACCAACCCACCCTCAAGTAACAGTCTCTGCATCACCGATAGAACCCCAACCCCTCAATGTCTTCTTGCTCCCCATATAAGCACAGCTAAAATATCATGTAGTTCCTTGAAAAATGTTTTGGGGCGATATATAGAGAGGGCAGCAAAATAATATAAAAGTAGAGGTAATATCAGCATCTTTGCTATCACCACTCGCCTTGCTTGAGACAGTGGCAGTGAGTTCCAGAAGGGAAGGGACCTACAAATCCCAGTCAATGATTTATTTATGTTACCAACTCTGAGTTCACCGGGATCGAAGAAAATCTGCACACCTAAATATTTGAATGTTGTATGGCACCACTGTAGTCAGCAATCCGGAACGAGCACTTGTTCTCGTTCTGGTTCTGGTGTCAACAGATAAATACATGACTTGGCCCAATTCACCTATAGACCTGATACCTTTCCAAATTAGTCCAATAGTGTCATCAAAGCCAGGAGCGTTGAGGGGGTACCATGCAAATATACCAACTCATTGTTGGTGTATAAAGATATAATATGATGTTCTCCCTATGCTGGTACCCCCCATTGCTGTGCCTGTAGTCGTAGACCTCATGCCAGGTGGCTCCGTGGAGAGGGCAAATATCAAAGGAGATAAAGGGCACCCCTGCCTAGTGCCTCTCTGGATATCAAAGCTAGCAGAGATTGTGACTCCAGTGCACACTCTAGCAGTCGGTTCCCCTATAAAGTCCAGATCCAACTCATGAATGTGGGGCCAAAGCCCATAGAATCAAGAGAGGCCATCAGAAACTCCCATCCTAGAGTATCAAAGGCCTTCTCTATATCCAATGACACAACACTCTGGCCCCTATCTTCAGCTGGGGTAAGATCTATCAATTGTAGCAACCGATATATATTTAGAAAAGTGTTGTGGCCTGGTATAAAACCCGACTGGTCCGCATGTACCAAGACATCAATAGCAGGAAGCAGCCTATTGGTCAGCACTTTCCCTAGCACTTTACAGTTTAGGATCAAAAGGGACAGTGGCCGGTAGGACCTGACATCCAGGGGGTCACGTACTGGTTTCAGAATTACCACGATTAACGCCTCCCGGAGAGTTTGCGGCAATTGTCCTAGCTGTCTGGCCTCGTTAAAGACCTCAAGAAGCTTTGATGCCAAGGTGGATACATATGCCACATAATAGTCTATGGGGAGTCCGTCTGTGCCAGGGGTTTTATTTTGGGCAATCTGCTTTAACAGCAAGCTTAATCTCTTCTAACTGTGGGGGTGCCTCCAGCTCCTCCTTGTGAATCAGCGGTAGTCTAAGTAGAGGCAGACCACAGAGGTAATACCATATACGCTCGGATGACGGGACATTCACCACCGAATACAGCGAGTGGTAATACTCCACAAAGGCAGTGTTAACAGCTGCCTGGGTATTAACCACTGTGAGAAGTTGGCCTGGCATATGCTGTCCACTAATTATAGTGGGCACCTTGCACCAGTCCAAATCGACTCTTATGGTAGGTAGGTTAAAGACAACCTTATTGAAAGCTATCCTAGTGGTAGCTGTGGAGAGCAGCCTTCAGGCTAAGTCTTGAAGGAATGTAAAGCAGCTTGTTTTACCAGTCTATAATCTCTTGAGTGACCAAATGAAAGAGCACCACACCAGGTATATATTCAAAATATATGTATTTATTACTAAACACACCCCTCTAGTCTCTTTATGAGGCTAGAGTTCGAAGTACATAGGTTATAAGATCTTAAATCACAGTAATAGCACAAATACACGTTTGGGCCCTAGGGGCGTACCAAACCATATACCAATAAAGTGGTATGCGAACCACGACTGAACTAGACACTAGGCCTAGAGCCTCTAGAAGTGCTTGGACCACAAGGAACCACCCAAGGTAGTGACACAGGGGACCCACGGGAGACGCGTGCAGTGAAAATACACAACCGCGATACGCCGTTAACTTCTATGGAGAAAGTCGGGATCGGGAAAATAGAGGAAAGGGACACTTAAAAGAGGACTAGGACAAAACCCTTTGAGATCTAGGACTTTGAAGACTCTCTACCCACTGGAGCACCGGAGTACTCGTGTTACCTCACCCAGGGAAGCCGGGTGCATAGGTGCCTTTCGGGGTCGGGTTTCGTCGTCGGTTCTTATGGCGATCTGCTGCAAAGTGCTGCTGGCGACCAGGAGAAAAGTGTCCGGGTGGATCCAAGAGTGGATCGGAGTTCTGAAGAACCTGAAAGCAGAGGGGACAGAGTCTGGGTCACTAGCCAGTGACCAGGAAGGCGATGGACAGATGCCCACCAATGTCGAGTGCTTCAGGTGCGTTGACGGTCATCTCGTTTCTGCAGCCACGAGGTCCAGGAGGCGTTGTTGGCGACCAGGAGCAGGATTCGGGCTGGTACACGATGTCTGTCGAGTGCTGCGGTGTCGGCGACCGGATTGGACCCAACAAGCCTTGGCAACGGCAAGTCTTGATGTAGCTGAAGATCGTCGATGGTGCAGACCAGCAAGGTCTGGAGAACTCACCCAGCGAGGGTAAGTCAGGGCAGACCTGGAGCAACCAGGGGAGCTCTTTGGTTTCTTTAGAAAGTCTTCTGGGGACCCACGAGCCGGCTGGCAAGGGATCGCGAAGACACCTCAGGCGGAATCACTCAACAGGGGCCCACGGTCACTCAGGACGGTGTAGGCCTCTGATCTTCGGAGGGATTCCTGCTGGAGGTTGGGACCACACGTGGTCCAAAGCACAGGTTCGTAGAACGTTGTGAAGGGGTTGCACTCGATAATAGTGCACGGTACCCAGGGGTCGCGGTTCCTCGTCACTCGTGGGGTCCACTTGCCTCAGCTTCGCTGGGGACTCACGATGGCCTTGGAGAAGTCAGGAAATCCACTTCTTGGGCTGCAGGGACTTCGGACTCCGGCGGGAGCGGCGTAGTTTGCGACCGTCGTTATCGTTTTTGGTGCCTGCCAAGCAGGGGAGTCACTCCTTGACCCCAAGGGAGATTCTTCAGTCCTCTAATCGTGATGTAGAGCGTCGAAGGTCCAGGATTCAGTTTCAAAGTTTAGTCCAGGGATATCTAATCTTGCTGTGGCAAGGGTTCCCCATTTTAACTAGTAAAACAGGGAGGGACTAACTCTATGACCCCACCTATGGGAGGGTCAAGGGAGGGGTGGCTACACCCACTTCCCTTTGTCCAGTTTCACGCCAGAGCAGGGGCAGGTAGCCCCTGAGCTGGTTTGAACTGGCATATGCACAGAGGAGCCTTTTGCTCCCCCAGTGCAGGACTTCAAAGCACTCTAAGAGTGCACCCACCCAGCCCCAATACACATTATCCTGTCTGGGGAGGTGGTCACACCTCCCTGCAACAGGAAACCTATTGTCCAGGCCTCCCCTGCCGGAGTTTCGTCCAGCAGCAGGAGGCCAGACTTGTGTCTGTGGCAGCAGCATCCATTTTGTGATGCCAGGGCTTCAGAAAGAAGTTACCGGGTAAGCCAGAGTTAACATGTCTTTCCCTCTAAAAGGGTGGAATGCTACCCCCGCCACCAGGATTGGCGGGGGGTAGTATTCCAAGATGTTTGACACCAAACACGACATGTTTAGGTGCAGCCATTCCAAAGTTAGCATTTTACCGCGAGGATATAATGCGCTTAAGAGTATATGGTCAGGCTGCACTACAAACAGCATCAGAGATGGTCTCCGAACGCTGCAGAGGGGCCCTGCTCATGCAGGGGCACCCTCTCACATAGGAACCATGCACTCTGCCTTTAGGATTGATAAGGCCTGCCTTAGGAGTGACTTATAGGTTTCTAGGTGTGTATGTATTTCGTGATATAGGTAACCTATATCACAGTAAGGGGTGCATGCACCACCTTACCCAGGCTGCAGTAGCAGACCTGTGGTGTCAGTTTGGATGGCCTTCCAGGGGTGGCATAATACATGCTGCAGCCCCTGGCAGGCCTCTGAGGTACCTATGCCCTTGGTACATAGTATACCATATACTAGGGACTTATAAGGGCACTCCAGATCCCAATCAGAGATGTGCCTAAGGCACATGGAATCCATTTTACAGAGAAAGCAGATAGACTGGGGCCCTGAATAGCAGGATCCCAGTCCAACTAAGTCATAAACCAGCAAAACACCATAAAAAAAGTGGGGGCAACCATATAGTCAGATTCCACCTTCCTACATAACCCCCCCAAACGAAAGGAGATAAGGCTAACATTGGCCAGTTGAGCCTATATTGACTAAGTGGCCATATAAGGAAGCACCTGCACTAGCATGGTTGCCCCCTATGTTATGGTCCACTAAGCAATCCCTCACCCTAAGGGTATGAGAGGGTCTCCACCATGGGGAATCACTACCTCTGGTGTGCTTAGGTAAAGTACAAGGCTGGTGAGGTGTCTGAGTAGGGAAGTGAGGCCCTAGGAATGTTGGCCTCAGTTTCCTCAGATCACTGGTCACCATGTATGCCTGTCTTTCCATGACTGAGTTGCACTTTGCTCTAAGGGTCAACCTTTGGCTGCCTACAGCTGGGGGTTGGGTCCCTTTGGATGGAACACTGGAGGGACATGGCAGGTTTGGAACCTTCTGGTCCCAGGTTTGCCCTTGCCTACCAGAGTCCTTCTGGGGGAGGTCCCTACATAAAGGTATGGGGGATCCCTCAGGGTGTAGAGGAATTTTCACCTGGTTAGGGCTACTAGACTGGCTGCCCCTAATCTGCTGATGGGGGCTTCCTCTGGACAGGGGGCCCGGGGGGGTCCACTGACCTCCCTGACCTCTGCAGCCCTGGGCTGACTGAGGCAGGGTAGAGAGGGGCAGGTTACCTGCTCCAGACTGGGTACCACCGTGGAAGGGTCCTCTGCCATCAGGGGTGTGGCCAGGCCAGGCCTGACTACCTCTGTGGCAGTTCCTTCACTAGGGGTAGGGTCAGTTCCCTGAGGAGGCTGACCCTTACCTACTGTCTGGGGGAAGAAGACTTTTCTTCAACCCTTTTGCTCTCTTTGGGGGAGAGTGGGCCATTCTTTCAGGCTCCATCTCTCCAAAGTCTTGCGCTGGGGCTGTGGCCATCACAGCCCCACTAACCTTGCAGGGACGCCCAACATCCTAAGATGGGTTTGGTGTTCAACTTCAGCCCAGGCTGAAATTTCCAAATCATTGCCCATCAGGCAATCTACAGGTAGGGTTGGGGACACTGCCACTCTTTTTGGGCCTGTGACCCCCTCCCAGCTGAGATTGACTATGGCCATGGGGTGATCTGTTCTGACACCATCAATGTTGGTCACCTGGTATTTAAACTCAGGTAAAAGCTGGTGAGGGGGGACTAGTTTCCCTGCCACCATGGTGACACTAGCCCCTGTGTCCCTAAATGCCACAGCTTTCTGACCATTAATCATTGGCTCCAGTCTGTACCTGCCCAATGCTATGGGACCCATGGTAAAGGTGGCAAATCCTATACCACCATCAGAGTCAGAGGAGTCTGTTGAGGGGTCCCTGTCTAAACTAGAGCCCACCTCTGTTCCTCTTGCAAAAGCACCCAACTTTTTGGGTGCACTACTCCCAACTGGAGGATTACTACTGGTAGTACCAGGAGGGGTGGTAGTAGTTGTGGGAGGAACATTTTCTTTATTGCCAATCCTGGGGCAACTGGGATCAGTTTTCCAGTGCCCAGGCTTTTTACAGACATGGCAATATGGTTTCTTTTCAGGAGAGGAAGGAGTTTGGGACCCACCCCCAGAAGAGGAATTTTGGGGCCCTGTAGGGGACTTATCCTTAGATTTATCCCCACCTTTCTCTTGGGACTTAGTAGAATCTTTCTTCTGGTCACCACCCTGATTTCTAGTTTTTACTCTGGTTCTGACCCATTTGTCTGCCTTCTTTCCCAATTCTTGGGGAGAGGTCAGATCAGAGTCCACCAGATACTGGTGCAAAAGCTGGTTTTGACAATTATTAAGGATCTGCTCCCTCATAATCAAATTGTACAATCCTAAAAAGTCATGCACTTTGTTGCCATGTATCCAACCTTCCAGAGCCTTTGTAGCACAATCTACAAAATCAACCCAGTCTTGAGTCTGAGCTTTTTGGGTGTCTCTGAACTTCAACCTATACTGTTCAGTGGTTAGGCCAAACCCATCTATCAGAGCACTCTTCAAGACTGTGTAATTGTCAGCATCCTCTTCTCTTACAGTGAGGAGCTTGTCTCTACCTTTGTCTGCAAAGGAGAGCCACAAGATTGCTGCCCACTGCCTCTGGGGGACCTTCTGAACTTTACAGGCCCTCTCCAGTGCAGTTATCCATTTGTGGATGTCATCCCCACTCTGGTAGGGAGGGACAATCTTGTTTAGGTTTCTATGGTCATAAGACCTGTCCCTATCTCTAGGGATATTGTTGCCACCATGGGACTCTAGTCCCAACTTTCTTCTCTCTTTAAGGAGATCTAGGGATTCTCTATCTAAAGCCAATTGCTTCTTCCTGATCTCCAGTTGAGTTTCCTCATACTGGACCAGTCTCTTTCTTCTCTCATGAGAGGATTCCCTCCTGTGAGAAGAAACAGAGCTCCCTATGGAGGTGCCAGAGTGGTTAGACTCCTGAGAAGGAGACCTAGACTTTCTGAGCACACTCATAATCCTTCCTGGGGGGACAAAGGTGTGGTTCTCCAGATCCTCATCTTCATCTTCCCCAGAAGGGATTGGGTTTTCCAGGTCAGGGTCATTGTCACCCTCCTGGTCAGTTTCAGAGGGGGGCTGGGGGTAGTAGTACCCCTGGCCCCTTCCTCATCTGCTGGCCCACCCTCTGCTCCTACCCCTTCAGTCTCTGAAGACTTACTAAGATCATAAGCCACCAACAACTCCTGGAGGTGTTGGGTGGTGGGACTTTGGCCTGTCCTTAATTTCCTCACGTTACACAAAGCTCTCAGTTCCAAGAATGGGAGTGTGTTATACTTGGAGGGGGAAGCTCAATGGCTTCCTGCAGGGCATCTTTGGATCCTGCTTTTAAAGACATTACTAGTGTGGTGTGGTGTATGCACTACCTACTCTAGTGTGGCCTACTAAACTCTCTTGAGTTGTAGAAAGGGTTGTGCTATCCCTTAACACACAACTCTAAGTTCAGTAGAACTTACTGATATTCTAAGCTTAAATTATATGTACCTTAGGTACCTTTAGTGGTTTTCAGTTGATCAATTCAATTGAGATTATCTGGTAAAACAATAGCAAGCTGGAATCCCACACGCTGCACACCAATGTGAGAAGTTGGCCTGGCATATGCTGTCCACTAATTATAGTGGGCACCTTGCACCAGTCCAAATCGACTCTTATGGTAGGTAGGTTAAAGACAACCTTATTGAAAGCTATCCTAGTGGTAGCTGTGGAGAGCAGCCTTCAGGCTAAGTCTTGAAGGAATGTAAAGCAGCTTGTTTTACCAGTCTATAATCTCTTGAGTGACCAAATGAAAGAGCACCACACCAGGTATATATTCAAAATATATGTATTTATTACTAAACACACCCCTCTAGTCTCTTTATGAGGCTAGAGTTCGAAGTACATAGGTTATAAGATCTTAAATCACAGTAATAGCACAAATACACGTTTGGGCCCTAGGGGCGTACCAAACCATATACCAATAAAGTGGTATGCGAACCACGACTGAACTAGACACTAGGCCTAGAGCCTCTAGATGTGCTTGGACCACAAGGAACCACCCAAGGTAGTGACACAGGGGACCCACGGGAGACGCGTGCAGTGAAAATACACAACCGCGATACGCCGTTAACTTCTATGGAGAAAGTCGGGATCGGGAAAATAGAGGAAAGGGACACTTAAAAGAGGACTAGGACAAAACCCTTTGAGATCTAGGACTTTGAAGAGTCTCTACCCACTGGAGCACCGGAGTACTCGTGTTACCTCACCCAGGGAAGCCGGGTGCATAGGTGCCTTTCGGGGTCGGGTTTCGTCGTCGGTTCTTATGGCGATCTGCTGCAAAGTGCTGCTGGCGACCAGGAGAAAAGTGTCCGGGTGGATCCAAGAGTGGATCGGAGTTCTGAAGAACCTGAAAGCAGAGGGGACAGAGTCTGGGTCACTAGCCAGTGACCAGGAAGGCGATGGACAGATGCCCACCAATGTCGAGTGCTTCAGGTGCGTTGACGGTCATCTCGTTTCTGCAGCCACGAGGTCCAGGAGGCGTTGTTGGCGACCAGGAGCAGGATTCGGGCTGGTACACGATGTCTGTCGAGTGCTGCGGTGTCGGCGACCGGATTGGACCCAACAAGCCTTGGCAACGGCAAGTCTTGATGTAGCTGAAGATCGTCGATGGTGCAGACCAGCAAGGTCTGGAGAACTCACCCAGCGAGGGTAAGTCAGGGCAGGCCTGGAGCAACCAGGGGAGCTCTTTGGTTTCTTTAGAAAGTCTTCTGGGGACCCACGAGCCGGCTGGCAAGGGATCGCGAAGACACCTCAGGCGGAATCACTCAACAGGGGCCCACGGTCACTCAGGACGGTGTAGGCCTCTGATCTTCGGAGGGATTCCTGCTGGAGGTTGGGACCACACGTGGTCCAAAGCACAGGTTCGTAGAACGTTGTGAAGGGGTTGCACTCGATAATAGTGCACGGTACCCAGGGGTCACGGTTCCTCGTCACTCGTGGGGTCCACTTGCCTCAGCTTCGCTGGGGACTCACGATGGCCTTGGAGAAGTCAGGAAATCCACTTCTTGGGCTGCAGGGACTTCGGACTCCGGCGGGAGCGGCGTAGTTTGCGACCGTCGTTATCGTTTTTGGTGCCTGCCAAGCAGGGGAGTCACTCCTTGACCCCAAGGGAGATTCTTCAGTCCTCTAATCGTGATGTAGAGCGTCGAAGGTCCAGGATTCAGTTTCAAAGTTTAGTCCAGGGATATCTAATCTTGCTGTGGCAAGGGTTCCCCATTTTAACTAGTAAAACAGGGAGGGACTAACTCTATGACCCCACCTATGGGAGGGTCAAGGGAGGGGGTGGCTACACCCACTTCCCTTTGTCCAGTTTCGCGCCAGAGCAGGGGCAGGTAGCCCCTGAGCTGGTTTGAACTGGCATATGCACAGAGGAGCCTTTTGCTCCCCCAGTGCAGGACTTCAAAGCACTCTAAGAGTGCACCCACCCAGCCCCAATACACATTATCCTGTCTGGGGAGGTGGTCACACCTCCCTGCAACAGGAAACCTATTGTCCAGGCCTCCCCTGCCGGAGTTTCGTCCAGCAGCAGGAGGCCAGACTTGTGTCTGTGGCAGCAGCATCCATTTTGTGATGCCAGGGCTTCAGAAAGAAGTTACCGGGTAAGCCAGAGTTAACATGTCTTTCCCTCTAGAAGGGTGGAATGCTACCCCCGCCACCAGGATTGGCGGGGGGTAGTATTCCAAGATGTTTGACACCAAACACGACATGTTTAGGTGCAGCCATTCCAAAGTTAGCATTTTACCGCGAGGATATAATGCGCTTAAGAGTATATGGTCAGGCTGCACTACAAACAGCATCAGAGATGGTCTCCGAACGCTGCAGAGGGGCCCTGCTCATGCAGGGGCACCCTCTCACATAGGAACCATGCACTCTGCCTTTAGGATTGATAAGGCCTGCCTTAGGAGTGACTTATAGGTTTCTAGGTGTGTATGTATTTCGTGATATAGGTAACCTATATCACAGTAAGGGGTGCATGCACCACCTTACCCAGGCTGCAGTAGCAGACCTGTGGTGTCAGTTTGGATGGCCTTCCAGGGGTGGCATAATACATGCTGCAGCCCCTGGCAGGCCTCTGAGGTACCTATGCCCTTGGTACATAGTATACCATATACTAGGGACTTATAAGGGCACTCCAGATCCCAATCAGAGATGTGCCTAAGGCACATGGAATCCATTTTACAGAGAAAGCAGATAGACTGGGGCCCTGAATAGCAGGATCCCAGTCCAACTAAGTCATAAACCAGCAAAACACCATAAAAAAAGTGGGGGCAACCATATAGTCAGATTCCACCTTCCTACAACCACTGTGTCATCGAGGAGCCATAGAGCACCTATCGGAGGCCCTTGCAAGTCCTCTTCCACCAGCCAGGCTAACAGCCTGCCGGATCAATCTCCTGCCACGTGCCAGGTGACCAGGTAGCGCCTATAATGATGACTCCCTAGTCTTGTCTCTGAGTCTCTATACTCTTTACGAAGGGATCCTAACCGATCCTGCTCTCAAGGTCGGCGAACTGCCATGTCTTTAAAGTCCTCATCTCCCATTTCATCGTGAGGAGTTTGGCGGTCAGGACCTTGTTGACCCCCAATGACGCCTCAGATAATTAATCACCTACATATGGCCTTCAATGGCCAGGGAGTCAGCAAATGATGCCCCTTCCTCTTTGTATCGCTTTGTTCGCCCTAAGTTGGCAGGGTATGCCCAGACGTGGGTCCCTTGCTCACTTTGCCACTGGATTCAAGCTAGCCTGGCTGATGACGGCTGAATGGCCAGAAACCGGTCCCAGGATGCTTGTTTCCGGTCCAGGGAAGACATGGCTTGGCAGTTCGGGCTGGACTGTTCCCATGAGGCACAGGGTCAGACTGATTTGCATATGGCCATGTCTGAACTGGGGTGGTGGAGTGAGCTAAAGAATGATGATGGATTAAACCCAGATCAGTTGACTGGGGGTGAGTGTTTGATTTGCTCAGGCGCTCCGTCCATCATCCCCTTTGGTATCGCTTTGTTCGCCCTAAGTTGGCAGGGTATGCCCAGACGTGGGTCCCTTGCTCACTTTGCCACTGGATTCAAGCTAGCCTGGCTGATGACGGCTGAATGGCCAGAAACCGGTCCCAGGATGCTTGTTTCCGGTCCAGGGAAGACATGGCTTGGCAGTTCAGGCTGGACTGTTCCCATGAGGCACAGGGTCAGACTGATTTGCATATGGCCATGTCTGAACTGGGGTGGTGGAGTGAGCTAAAGAATGATGATGGATTAAACCCAGATCAGTTGACTGGGGGTGAGTGTTTGATTTGCTCAGGCGCTCCGTCCATCATCCCCTTTGGTATCGCTTTGTTCGCCCTAAGTTGGCAGGGTATGCCCAGACGTGGGTCCCTTGCTCACTTTGCCACTGGATTCAAGCTAGCCTGGCTGATGACGGCTGAATGGCCAGAAACCGGTCCCAGGATGCTTGTTTCCGGTCCAGGGAAGACATGGCTTGGCAGTTCAGGCTGGACTGTTCCCATGAGGCACAGGGTCAGACTGATTTGCATATGGCCATGTCTGAACTGGGGTGGTGGAGTGAGCTAAAGAATGATGATGGATTAAACCCAGATCAGTTGACTGGGGGTGAGTGTTTGATTTGCTCAGGCGCTCCGTCCATCATCCCCTTTGGTATCGCTTTGTTCGCCCTAAGTTGGCAGGGTATGCCCAGACGTGGGTCCCTTGCTCACTTTGCCACTGGATTCAAGCTAGCCTGGCTGATGACGGCTGAATGGCCAGAAACCGGTCCCAGGATGCTTGTTTCCGGTCCAGGGAAGACATGGCTTGGCAGTTCAGGCTGGACTGTTCCCATGAGGCACAGGGTCAGACTGATTTGCATATGGCCATGTCTGAACTGGGGTGGTGGAGTGAGCTAAAGAATGATGATGGATTAAACCCAGATCAGTTGACTGGGGGTGAGTGTTTGATTTGCTCAGGCGCTCCGTCCATCATCCCCTTTGGTATCGCTTTGTTCGCCCTAAGTTGGCAGGGTATGCCCAGACGTGGGTCCCTTGCTCACTTTGCCACTGGATTCAAGCTAGCCTGGCTGATGACGGCTGAATGGCCAGAAACCGGTCCCAGGATGCTTGTTTCCGGTCCAGGGAAGACATGGCTTGGCAGTTCGGGCTGGACTGTTCCCATGAGGCACAGGGTCAGACTGATTTGCATATGGCCATGTCTGAACTGGGGTGGTGGAGTGAGCTAAAGAATGATGATGGATTAAACCCAGATCAGTTGACTGGGGGTGAGTGTTTGATTTGCTCAGGCACTCCGTCCATCATCCCCTTTGGTATCCCATTCCTCTTTGTAGGCCCTTATATATTTTTCAAGATACCGACACTGATCCTCAAATTTTGTTCAACAGCCACAGCAGAAATTTTCTTCTTTCAGCCTACCACTCAGGTTTGGGTTTGTGAATCTGCATAGGAAGACGAGAGAACATGCTCCATCATTCCATGAGATTCATTTACTTTTTAAATGTTGGCTTTTTGGAAAGCCCACCAAGTAGGGTTTTTAAACTGTCTGTGGATGAAGGGTCGCGATATCTCTGAAATAAGCTTTGAAAACCAGCCAAACACAGTTTTATAGCGATAATGTCTATCAAGGGCTGGCCACATAATATTATCTAGTTTTCCACTTGTGTTCTCCGTTAAAAGGAGGGTGTTCTTTAAAGTCACTTTGCTCAATGCAACAAAAAATATATCATGTGAAAGCAGATGTTTGCAGAAAGATGTCTCCTGGTGGAAAAGACCTGTTGGCAGGAATAAAGTCTCCAGGCTCAGGGCAAGATGGTGGTGCAGAAGACAAGGTCTGGAAGGCAGAAGATGGACCACAATAGGAGGCTCAAGGAAGGCAAGATTCTACAGTTCATGAAACAGACAGAAATTATAGAAATTCCACTAGTCTGCAGCACTGGAGTGAGGCAGGAATATGGAACCATCGAAGAACTCTGACTTTATTGCCACGCAATGAGTACAAGGTTAGGTCTTCAGTTATAGTGCGTGCCTGAATAGGAGAAGGAAACGTGTTACTGGTAATATCTCTGCCATATTGCATTGGAAAGTAAATAATAAGTTCCAAAGAGAAGCATTTCTTGAATGGTAAGAGGGAGGTTCTTCCATACAGGAACTGAAGAGGGCACAGTACTGATTCAAGGCCAGACTGGCCTCTAGGCAGAATTTTCCAAATCAAAAATGCTCAGAGAAAACAGACTCCAAGAATTGGTATTCAGCTGTCATGCCTAAATAAAAAACTGTCCAGCAAGCTCCACGGCAGAGCTGTCTTGAGGACGTGCTCTTCCAGGAATGATAGGTAGATCAGTGGTGCAGGCTCACCCAAGTGCTGTGGAGCAAACCTGCTGCGACTGAGGCTTCTGACTGGATCCTGATCTGATGCACAGCCAAAGGGGCTCCCCCAAGCAGTGTTGAAATCCTGCAACCAGAAAATATAGATTGCGAGCACGTGCTGACTCTGCACTTAGTTGGAGCAACCCTAATCGTCTGCCCAGAGGCTGCAGCTCTCTGCTCAGTGGACTGGACAACCTCTCAAAAACGAATCATCGGGCTTCCACCAACCCAAGCAAAGGAACACCTCTGACTAAAGTTCAAGGGACACATGTATCAAGCTTTTTTCCAGTCGCAAACGGCTGATCCGCAGAATAAGCCCGTTTGCAAATGCAAAAAAGCATTTTGGTATGTATCAAGCCCAAACTACAATTTGGTAGCATATTACCGAATCACAAGTTTGGTTTGTGACCAAATACCGATTTGGAATTTGGAAGGGGCGACCCTTCCAAATACTGAATCGGAATTGTATGTATTAATGTTTTGCGACCAAATTCTGGTCGCAAAACATTAATAATTTACTGACTACCGGCGTGTAGTGGTAATGCATTTGCACATTTCTGATGGGACCACTGCGTCTTCTTAAAAAAACTAAATAAAAAAAGAAACATTTCTTTTTAAACACATCTCATTTTTCTTTAAGGAAAACAGGTTGCATTTATTTGAAAAAAAACTGCTTTATTTAAAAGCAGTCACAGAAATGGTGGTCTGCTGACCTCAGCAGGCCACCATCCCTGTGATGGCTTTGATTCCAGATGGGTCGCAAATTGCGACCTACCTCATTAATGTTCATGAGATAGGTTGATTTGCGACCCACTAGGAATCGATAAATGTAACTCTATGAGTTTCATACATTAGGAATTGCTATTTCCTAATTGCGATTTGCAGAAAATCGCAATTAGGTGATCGCTATTCCTAATATTGATACATCTGGCCCAAAGTTTTATGCCAAGTTTGGTGTAATAGCATTCAATGGGTTTTGCTGTGGCAAAAAGCAGAGTTTCCTATAGAAGTTAAAATGAAAAATGTTCATGTTTTTACACCAACCTTTATTTTTTCCCTCAGGACAGGCCTGCATGAACCTTGATTTGCCGAAATGCAGCCACTCATGCATTTTGTATGGATATTTTGTGCATATTTGTTAAAGAGGGCCAGAGCTATAAGCAAAGTAACATTTTTCTTTCCTAACTACACACTGGCTATTGAAAGTATGTAATATATCTGATTATATAATTTTTAAATGATGTGGTCTACGGCAGCCATGTGTGTTAGTTGCTGGTAAAGCGTGATGACTGGTATGTGTTGACACATGGGTATCATGACACACTTACATTGCAAGCAAATCCTAACGCGTACACTGAACATTTCACCTGTTTGTTAGGTCATATTGGGACATATTAAGAGTCAATACCGTTTTTAGGTCGAGCCTAGCGCAGCGCGCATGCGCTGCTCTGCGAGACTTTATGTAAGGGCTTCAAAAATCTGACCACACGCTCGTGCGTGTGCTTTTGTTTTTGTCACAGGCTATTGGCCTTTGCGTGCGTCTTTCTAACAAAGACAGCACGCAATTGAGCAAAGGCGGGTGCATGTCCCGCCTTTGCTCCGCCCACGGCTTAATGCTTGCGGTTACCCGCACGGGCGCCATCTGTTTTGAATTATCGTGCCCTGCGCGATAATTCAAAACAGATGGCTCGCTGTGGTGCGCGCGCGCCTACCACTCACGTGCTTGTTCTTTACGCCGTTTCCTCGCCACTCGTGGGCAGAGCGCTGCCTCCAGAGCCAGTTTCGTTTTTTGTCCGACTCGACTCGGGCCAAACCCTTGCCTCTGGGCTTCCCACTGTTTCACCGTCTCACACAAATTAATGTGCCTAAGCTTTGCGCATAGTACTTAGAGTGCCGCAGCTTCGGAGGTCTCGGCTTACCACATGACGTCGAGCAAGTTCGTGAAAAACGTTACAACTAAGGTTCTTTGATGTACAGTGCTAAAAGATGCCCGCAAACCAGAGCTGTGGTGTTACATAGCGAGTCATAACTAAAGACTGCGGCGGCCACTCTGCAAAAAGCGTCACGTTCATAAAGATAACACGTGGCACCATTTCCATTGAGGCTGTATTGTATTCAAATGTAAGGAAAATACCAGTCAACCTCCTTACATCAAATATAAATAAAATAATATCCATGTCCAGCAGTCACCATATTTATGTTTTAAGTAAACGGCGTGGTCTGCGAGAGAACCTAAAGCCACTGCAATTTCTGCTCCGACCTATGCAACCCGCTGTTCCAATTAATAACACTGCACCTCAAACGGTCAACTTTGGGACAGTCCTGCAAAAGGTGGGACACAGATGGCCCATGCGTGTAAAGGTAGTCTTCGAAAAATACAGGACTTTTGTCACACTTCCTCCTACCTCAAACACTCCCGCGCTCTCCCCAGGGATAGCTAGTTGGTTCTCTCCTCCTACCCTGGACCTCTTCCGACGAGACACCAGTTCAGCAGTTTCATTTTCCAGCAGCTCTGTGCAGACAACAGCCATCCTCACTTCAGCAAGCACGTACTGTGGCTCTTCACCAATCTCCAAAGGTCAGGCCCCAGGCAAACACACAACACACTCTCTTTCCCTATGCACACTGGATGCTTTCTGAACTGGACTTCTGATCTCGCGCCTCAATGTTTCCAACAATGTCCATCCCACGTAGGGAATGCACCAGAGGCAGCATCCATCTGTGTCAGCCCCCAGCACTTCAGAGCAGGGCCTGGATGCACCGCGCCAGGTGGGCCGCAGGCTCCACATGATGCAGCAAATCTAATAAAACATTTTTACAAAGCTGCCTGCAAGTTCCTCTTGGCTCTGTAACTGTGGGCATTACAGCTTGGATCATGGATCCTTTCATACGGTTTTAAATCAAAAGAGAAGGGTGGCCTACAAATCAAAAATGTTACCCTGCAGTCTTGCTTTTTGCAAACAAGCCTATTTAGGTAACGTGTTATTCTAATACACCTTTGTGTGCCAGGCGGTCTTATTTCTAAAGTGCAGACGGTTCAAAATCTCCCTGCACGTCAAAGAATGCACGACATCCCGCTGTGCTCATTGCATGCAGTCTACCAAAGATTCTTCTCAGGAGAACATTCTCAATACCTATATTTTTAGAGCAATCTGTGCACCCATTCTTTAAGAAAAACTCATGCCTCTACATGATTAATTCAGTGGGCAAAGTCACAGGATACAGGTTTATTCATTCATATTACTCTTTCAAAGAATGTACACCTAAACGCGATTCAGTTTGTCGTTACACAATACAAGTTCATTCATTCATCATTTCACTCTTCCATAGAGCGCATGCCTGTAGGTGAGTCGGTTTGCAGAGTTACACAATACATAATTAATTCAGGGTGATGCAGTTTGCAAAGTTAAGTAATACAGGTTTATTCATTAACTATTCCAATCATTCGCCGCCCGCTCTTGTACATAGGTTCCGTAAATTGCCTTTTTATCAGGTCAGCGTTGGATTTGACATCCAGCATGGGGAAAGATGGCAAGAAAATATACTGCATGGCTAAACACTTATGAGGTCACAAAGGCGAGACCTATTGGCTATGCCAATGCTTGTTATCTTAGTGTCAGGACTGTTTAATGCACATAGACTGGGGGGAGTGTAATGACTCATGGACACCAACATAATCGGATTACAGATGTCATGGTTTGGGGATATGTGATTAGGAAGATGCTGTTCACAACTTAGTGAGCATCACTCTCTTCTCTGACTCCTCAGGACTGATGGCAGGGCTAATACTCGGAACTCGTTACTCAGCTGGTGACTGGTGTGGGGTGGGGGATCTACTAGTTGGACACTTCTTGCTTTAGATGCTCATGGAACATTATTGAGTCTTTCAGGTATGCCATGCAGCCTCCTAGTGAGGATTCAGAACAGCTACCAGATGCAGTTGTCATTTAGAGTTATCCAGCCACACCATTTTCCAATGTTCCCAATGCAACGCAATTGTTTATTTCATAGTAATGTTTTGGTCCTTCAAAGGTTCATGGAGAGTAGGGATCTGTGTTTGCAAACCTATGTCGAACTGACTTCTGCTGGGCAAAGAAGTCTCCCTCCCAAATCCATCCACCACACATGTGTGGTTATTGCTTCTTTCCAGCCCGATTTTAAGAGGCAAAAGTGAGACAACATGGGTGCATGGCATAGACAAATGTAGCACAGTTGGCACCTATAGCTGCATGGGTGGTCCAGGACCCTCAGATTGGTATCATAGCACCACATCATTTGGCCAATACTATGATCACCCAAAGGTTTGTAGGAGTTAGATAGTATTCTTCACACTTCTTATCTATGTTTCTATTATTGGTCAGAGTGGTTGTCTGTGAAGGAACAACCCTTGGCTAATAAGCCCCTATGATCCGATTTGTGGGTGAAACCACATGGGGTTCCTGAACAATTGCCCACACAAGGAGTTCCGAGGGTCCCATTATAATTATTGTCGAGAATATCCTTGAGACATTCCTACATCCTTTCGAGAGGAGTTTTATTTCAGATGGTGCATGACAAAGGGACATTCACCAAAATGTTTGCCATTTGGTCGAGTGGACACAAAGCATTTCAGGTTGTGTGCCATTTTTCCATCTGTTAATAAGAAGCAAACAGATATTCTCTTAGTCCTGTGCAGTTTTCTGTGATCCAGGACTGACCAAAAGAAATGGACCTTACAGTGTGTGTGGGCCAGAGTTGGTAAGGTCCTCAGTTGAGACCTGTGTAGCAGAAAAAAAGCACCATGCCAGTGATACGATCCCTTGTGAGATGCAACTTGCCATCAAGGTGCTAGGGATGCTTTTATTGGTGACCGAGGACTGTGATGGGTACAATCTCTAGGTAGACCTAGCTGCTGTGACTTACTAAGATGATGTCCTGCAGGACAGGACATTCTCTGCTGAATTTTGCAATACTCACCACTGGCTGAAGAAGAATAGTGGCTATGTTCATTCAACTAGTGAGTTTACTTCCATGTACAAGTGAGAAGACACTATGTATATTCTCGCATACTTAATAGATTGACAAATGAAGAAGACTCATGGGGCAAATGACTAGAATTCTTAGACAAACATAATCGTTGTTGTATCATCATGCACCTGTTCCATGTTCATTGAATCATTGAAAGTGATCTTGAGGTAGTAACATGCATCCCTCCCTGTGCTACTAGTGGTCTTTCTGTGGAACGTCCCTGGTTTGTGGACAGAGCTTCCATTGTGGTGGAACTTGTTGGTTTCATAATGAATCTGCATATTAAAGCAATTGGAAAGCCAAAGAGACAAACAGAGAATCGCAGGGACACGGTTGCATATTGGTGTGACTCTTCCTAAAGAACAGAGACACATTGCATACAGGTGAACCAAGATTGATGGATGTGGTGTGAAATGTGCATTCCCTGAATCTTTTGCCATGACGGTCGACACCTACATTACTGAAGGATAACAAATCAGTGTTGTGTCTGCTGAAGTGGGACCACAAACACAAGGTACATTAATTTTAGATTTGAAATTAGTGGACAGCAGTTGTGGATAGAAACAGACTGGTACAGTTTGTTTAACAGCAGAGCACAATTGTGATTGCAATACAGTCCAAAGTTACCATCCAGGAAACAGTGCAGATAGTGGTGCATGTCATATGCATTCACAAGTTGAGCAAATAGGACAGAATCAGAACCAAGATATATAGGTCTGAAAATAACCACAACGCTGTTTCACTAGTGTTGGCACCATGGTTATATTTTCCTTAAATCTGAGGCACCCTGAAGTAACATTTGTTTTAAAAAAGGCAACAATAATCCAGTAGATATACTGTGCTTGACTATCTGTAGGAACCATGTATTCCCCAGAAATTTGGTGTGTCTAAAACAAAGCACAATGATTTAACTTTCCTTTAAGGCCATAGTAGATGGTGCAGGAAATGAACCAATGGTATGGGAGTTAAATGTCATAAGTGAGCTGGGATGTGCATTCATACCACTGCCATATGTGACATAAATATATGGCTGACAGGCGTACCACTGTGCTCTGGGTTGACAGCAGTTTAAAGACACTATAGTAACACATGGCAAGGAAAAGTCATTTGTCTTATAAGAAAACATATTTTTATTTAATTATATGTCACTCCTCAAGTCTGCTGTGGAAGCCCTCAAGGGAGGGTGCCTAATACATGAAATTTGTCACACTACATATTTAAAAAGTATGCTGTCACAGTGACTGAAGGTATAAAAGCTATGCCACTGTGTAGGTTCATCTACATTTTTCATAAGACAAGTCTCAGTCCTGTGTCCTGGAAAAAAAAAAAAAAGGACATAAGGGGGCAGGGTAGGGATTCCCTAAATCCCTAGCTCTTGTGGGCGATCCCAGAGGGACGCTTCTGTGACTGAAATGTAAAAAAAACATTTTTTAAATGTTGTCACAGTCCTGTGGAATTCCCATGGACCTCAGCATGTCCCCTGTTCGGTCTCGTGGGGGTCTTGCAGAACCGGGAGAGCCTAAGAACAACCCTAAATTAAAGGGAGCACAGAAAAAAGCTGCTTGTGCCCAGGCAGGAGCAAAGGAGTGGAGTCAGCTATTGCGTGCACCCAGGATGGGTGCTAGTTGGGAAGTCAGCAGGGGCTGCAGGGGTCTTGGGCTTCCATCCATGGCCCTCAGTGATGCCCATGTTGTGGGCTCCCTGGGTGGGCACCAGGACACCCACTGTAAAAAAGATTGTCGGCTTCTGCCAGCTTCCAGTGTGGGTGCCAGCTGGGAAGCTGGCAGGGACCCCGGGACCGGGGGCCTTGAGACTTCCCCCTGGCACCCAAAGATGCCCGTGTTGTTGGTGCCCTGGGTGGACATTGGGGCACCCACTGTAAAAAAATTGCTGTGTCCCACTGGCACCTGGTATGGGTGCAGGCTGGAGATCTAGCATTGGGAGCAGGGGCATTAGGGCTCCACCCACCATCCCTGACCTTTATCATGTAGTGGGTGAGCCAGGTGCACACTGGGGCACCCAAAGAAAAAAAACGGCCAAAAAAACTGAATAATAAATGAGCGGTAGGAGCGGCTCATTTATTATTCACTGCTCCGTGCAAGGAGTGCCCCATAATGCCCTGCGAGGACTTTTGTCAATGATATTGTTTCTTACTAGTGGAGCCTCTAGAAGGAAAAGGGGCAACACCAACCATTTGAAATGTTGTGGAGGGCTGCAGGGAGCATAACAGACCACACCCCCAGCAACATTAAAAAACCAAACACAGTAAATCGCCTTGGCTATTGAATCCGTAACCCCCCAAGAGCTTACCATATTTTTTAAAGCACTCCGAGCTGAAGCTGGATGCACTTTAGCTGGAGTGCAGGGACTCCTTGTTGTTGGTTCTATGGCTGCCTTTTGTGACTGAATTTTTTTAAAAAAAAGGCTCATAGACATGTTTAATGTTTTTGAGACAATCACTATTATTGAGCACTGCAATGTGTGAATTGATGAAATATACATTTAATTGTAGTTATTTATGACTTTTTGACATAGCCAATAGTTCTGCTCTATATATGTTGCTATGTTGGCCACTTGATAAAGCCAATATATTTTAGTATTTTGAGCCTTTGACAAAGCCAGTAGGTCTGGCTTTTTTTTAAATTATACCTTTTATATTGTTACATGACATACTCAGCCATGCACGGCACTTGCCAATTGGGCACATGGCCTGTCAACAGACCAGGCCCTGTGCCCAACCCCATGCCATGCACATCCAAAGGCCGTGAGCAGCAGAGGGGTGGGCGCGGGAGGAGTGGTGGGCACAGGGCATGGCCACACGCCATCGCCATGCCCGATAATTACCTCATATGTTACCTCATTCTTGACATGTTCTCTGATATCATTGATAACATCAATGCAACATTTGAAATTAGATCATTTATGACAACACTATGCATGCCCCGGTGTGAGTTATAGTTACTTTAGGGCGCAAGTTAAAGTTACTTGAGATAGCTATAACTGGCGAATGTCAGTGGCTCAGTTTGTTTGAAATGGTATGTTTCAATTGACATTTTTATCTAACTATAACGTCCTATTAACCTCCGTGTTTTTCAGTGAATATATATATATATCTCAACTTGTGAGGTTTATAAAAATGTATGAATTAAAGAGTCAGAAAACTTTGCAACTTTTTACTCTCATTGTGTTTATTGTCCTCAGTAATTGAAAGTGGCTGTGGAAAATATATGCACTTTCAAGACTAAACTCGAGCTTGGGTGTTTTTTACAGAGAAGGAAACAAATTAACTGTAGTAATTTACTGAAGGAAGGAATCATCATGAATTGGGTCATTCAGGGTCGTAGCATCATTGCTTATGGCTCTACTAAAGTTTCAGTTGGAGGAATATGGTCCAATAGGTTATGTTGAGAGCCTTCAAAGGGATTTGCCTGGCCACAGACATACATAGTCACCCATGTGCATAGGCAGAAGGTTTTTGCAGTCACATTCTGGCTTCTTTTGTGTCTGGTGAAGAAGTAAAGAAGAGCAATAAAGTTCAGCCCATTGGGATAATATAGACATGAGAAGACCAAGCCGATGGTAATGTGGGCACTGTGAGTCTATCCTAGATTTGCGAAGATGCAGCATAGAGTTTAAATTGTGCAGAAAGAAAACCCTTTCAATCACTAACTTTCCTGATGTGCAAAGGATAGGTTGGAGCTCATGACCACTCCAAAATTACTCACTTCCATCTAGGACATTCATGTGCATCCAGATTGCTGAAGCCACCTGGAGATATGGAGCTATGCTGACCAGGTTCCCCAGGCGAGAATCTCTATTTTTTATGAGTTGAAGCTAAGGTTGTTACTCATCATCCAGTTGACAATTGCTTGGAGTTATTGGTAATGGTAGCAGGTTTCTGGTCTGAGGGATTGTCTGCTGGAGTACCTATTACTAAAAATATTTTGTCTTATGGTTGAACAGTATTCTTCAGTCATGTACAATGCACATGTAACCTAAATACTAAAGAACAGTCTGTTGTAATATTTTAAACCTATGCTGGTAACAAGGGTGTCTATGCAATCTGCAGGAATACCTGTATTGCCAAAGCAATGTTTCTTGGTCAAACGTCATTGACACACTCTTGTTATTTACCTTTTTCCCAAATTGATATAGGGATGACAATAGCTTTGTGCTAACCAACGTTAGGTAAGAATGGTGAGGTAAATTGTAACTAGGCTCTTTAGATCCTGTGGTTTGGAAATGCCCCATGGTTAAAAGATATTGGCAATAGGTTTCTGGCTGAACTAATCTTGCTCTGAATTGGAGAGTTTGCTAAACTCCTTTATTAGCAATTTTTGCATGTTTTGCAAAAAACAATGGTTTCATCACCTTTTGAAGAAAAGACTTTGTTGGTAGCTACAAAAATAATCTGTACATAATGGAAAAACACATTAGCTGCTTCTCTTGAAGACTGGATTTCGGACCTGGCTATAACAGTAAACGTCAAGTATATCAGCATACCAGTAAGAATCACAAAGATTCATAGGAATTATTGAGGTTTATCTTTAACACTTTATGTTAGCAAAATTGGTGTTATTGTTCATGAGCCGATGAGTCTTTTATGTTTTTTAATGTGTTTCCTTCATCTCTTCCTTTTGTTTTGTCACTGGGCAGTATAGTGATTGTACTAAACAATAATAGGTATTGTAGGCAATACTTTCTTATTATATAGCTTTTAATTTAAATGTATTTGCACTTAAAGAAAAAAAACATTATTTCAATGTTTTGTGAAAAGCAATAAACTTTTATTTATGCGAAACGTTTGCTGGAGTAGAAAGGTGCTGAGAAGAAAGCGAGAAGCATCATAATGTTGGACCTTTCATCCAGGTAGGAGGGAATCCTGTCATGGATGTACCTTAGATTCCAATACTCACAATAGTGGGGTATGCCTTGTTAAATTCGCAGGAAAGATCCAGCAGTGCAGCAACTCTTATTGATATGACAATGGTCATGGTCTTGAGAGCATCCTACATGTGGTCAAGAATTTCTCGATGCTGCTGCCTGTTTGGAATCCTATTTGATGATCAAAAAGGGGTTTGTTGTCTTTGAGGAGGGAAGGGGTGTAACAAAGGCTGGTGTTTAGCTGGGTTGACCTTGGTCTGTTGGAGACTGGTCAGAAGGATGGATTTGTCCGGTCAGACTCTTATATTTTTGGGGTGGGTTTGATGTTAAAACTCTTTAGAACACTGGAAATTTTCCAGGAAGATGCACATTTGTTGATGGTAGTACTGGCTGACAGGCCAACCTGGGCAACAGTGGTGCGACCTAAGGGAAGATGCAGCTTCCAATGGCTATAAGTAATAGAAGGACATGGAGGTGAGGGGTAGAGTGATAAGACGCTAAGCTAGTGGGTTAAATAGGAGAATAAGAGAGAGTTAAATTAATAGGGAAATGGAGAGAAAAAGTTAAACAGTGTTTAAAGAGGTTTCAGTTGGGGGACGGAAGAGAGGACGATACAATAAGAGGTGGCAGGCACAAGAAGGGAGAAATGAGTGAGGGATGGTAGGTGGGAATAGACTGGACAAGGAATGATGTATTTGTGAAATATGACATATGGGAACATTGAACAGATAGGGGATGTTTCTGATGCAGATCATTAGGTATGTTGGAGTGGAGAGGTGTGGTGCAGCGGCCAGGGCAGCTGACTTCGGAGCACAGGGTTCACGGTTCCAACCCCGGCTCCGGCGGCAGCTCAGCTCAGCACCATGTGACTCTGGGTAATAGCTCACTTAATTTCCACTCCGGCCCCCAGCGCGTTGAGACCCGTAAGGGTGAGTAGCTGCGCTATATAAAAACGGACTTACATTTGTTACACTTGTGGAACAAAGTTTTAAATGCAAAGCAGCTTGGTAGTCCAAAGGAAAGGTAATAGGAGGTTAAAAATAACCCTGCGATAGCACAGTTGGTGGTGTGTAGCCACAAAAAGATGGCTGCCCAATCACAGATTGATACCATTATAAAAAAAATTACGCACTGGAAGAAGCAGCTTCCAATACTACTAAGTCTGAAAACAACTTATGTATTCCACTCGGAAGCAGCTGTTGTGCAATGCATAGAATGACACAACCTCCTAAAAGCATCAAGTTTGTTAAGATTCTACGCGATGCATCCTAGAGGGGTGATTGTGCAAGCAACAGGAAGAAGCAGCTTGCTAAATAGACCATGTGTTTCAAAAATCTATGCGTTCCAACCTGGAGTGACAAAGGTTCGATCTGATGGACGACACACTTTCTTAAAATCACAAAAACATTATGCCAGACTTACACATTGAAAAAACATTGAGAATTGGGATCCTTTTATGAAAATACCTAATTTTATGAACATTAATGAGAGAACTGTGAATTATAATTTGTGTGGTTCTTACCCTCCACTTCTGTAGAAAATTAAATAACCATGTCGCCAGGAGATAAAGGCAGATCCACAGGGCAGAACACTGCTGATTTACACAAATATTGTTAAAGCTACTTGTTTTATTCATATTCTGGAATTCTGCCTAAACTCGCAGTTCAGGAATGCTTTTTCAAATATTTTTCAGAGTTTCGTGGATGGGTATCTTTTGCTAATTTCTGTTTTGATTTCATTTTTTTATTATGAAAGTAGCTAAGAGTATTTAAAAGGAAACATACACAACTCATTAGACAAACACATCATACATAAGTAGACATTAGAGTTCATTATATACCATGCATCGTACATTAAGTGGGTGGTCCTTCTTTATTGTATTTTTATTTGGACATTTCAGCCCATTAACATCCCAGGCAAGCCCAAGTAAATCCTGGTTGCCCTCTTACACAGAATTAGACAAAATCCTACAGACTGAATGGTTTGTACAGTGTAGACTTGAGACGCAGAAACTGTTTGAACTCTTTAAGACTTTCCCATTTTATACCTTTTCCGCCTCTGCAGCACCCTGGTGACACACCACCCTGACAACCCAAACCAGCCCAAAAAACCTCCCTGTGCTAACCCATCCCACCCATCCACAGATTCCTCTCCTTACCCCACCCCTCCTTCCATCCAGATTTAACCCCATCACTTTACCCACCCCATCTAAACTCATTCCTGTCCTGATTTCCTGAAGAAATTGGTTAGATCTGACAGACACTGACCACCACTGCCACTGAGGCAGCAGAAAGTGCCTAACTGTAAGGAAATAATGCACTTTTAGCATTCCTAGTGAAGGAGAATAAGGGAGAAAAAAAGGAGGAGCAAAAGACAATTCACAAATGTAAGCAAAGACCCACAAGTCTAGAGCAAGGGCAGGAACACAGTGACTGATTAGGTTATAAGTCACTATTGTCACTGTTGTCTAGGACCATACAACAGGGTACAAAGTACAACTGACTAACCACTATGTTGTTTTTATCATGGCCCCATTGGTTTAAAAGATCTTGGGCCTTCCCCGGCTTCTGACAGAATACCGTCTGCCCTTGAAGACAGATCCTTACATTTGGAGACTGAAGCAAAGAGACTGATACCCCAATTTTCTTAAATGATGGTATCATCTCATACAGATGCCAACAGCACTCCACTGTCTCGTGGCAAAAGTTATATCTGACAAAAACTCTACTCCACACGATTTCATAGGACTTCATGAGTGTGAAAGATGGCAAATCAGTTGCCTAAAAATATAGTTACATACATAGATCAGAATGGTGCAGGAATACTGTGACTCTCTATAGTATGGATTGCGAAAAGGAAATCGATGGGCTCTCTATATTTGGCAATCCAAATCCCAGTCATTCAGCTGGGGGAACCACTGTTTGAATAAGTGAACAACATACGCTCTTGCATTATTCCCCTTGTTTCCCTCAGGAATGCCAAGTAACCAAAGATTATTACGCCACAAGCAGTTCTCCACATCTTTCATTTTGTAGGTAATATTCCTAATGTAACTTCAAGTTGATCAACTAGAATTTAGTCTCAAAATCACTCACCCTATTGTAGAAATTTCCATATTCGTACACATTTCGAGTTAAATGGCTTGCATTTTATGATGCAAGGTCTTCAGTGCTAGGGGGTCCTTTTTGTATTCTTCTCTATGCAATTGAAGCAAGTCATAAATGGATGATAGTGAAGGAGTAGTCATCTTTCTGATGTTTAAGTATCCTCCCGCTTTACTATGATTATGAGAGGCCATATTTTACCTCGTAAATGTGGAGTGAGCTGGGGAACCTCTAGATTCAACTTTGCCCTGAGAAAATGGGAGCTGCACAGCAGGACGCAGAATGTTGGTAGAGGTCAGTTCAATACCCTCTGGATCCCCGAGCAGCTCATCTTTATCCTAGGACCCTCCTGTACTTGAGATGCCTGTCGCTTTCACATTAGCCTGACTGATGAGTGAGGACTTCCCCATTGCCTTGCCCATCGTCTCTCACTCTGGATTGCCGTCCAGGCAACTAGATGGGTCTGAGCCCTCTCCATAACATACATCAACCACACTGCAAAACGTATCAGACATTCACCTTCAGACTCTCAGTCTGACTCTGACCCCAAGTTGCATTATGGCTTACGGCCTCAGATAGGCCAGATAAGGAAAAGAAAAACTTAAAAGTCTTCTGTGTCTTATGAAATAAGTCCCTGCAATACTGTTTTCCAAGGATAGATGGTCAATCCATATATGGACAGTAGGAGTTGTGAATAGACTGTCCTCCATGTGAATTAAAGAGTCTGCATTGCTAGAGCTGGCAGGATTACTGTTAGAGCAGGTTGCTACATCCGCAGTTACCTCTGCCAGTTTGAAAGCTGAGGGATAGGGTCTGTAATGTCTATTTAAACAAAAGCTCGATATTTTTCATTGAAGCCCTCCGACCCCCCTAATAAGACTCAATTGTCTTAGCACTTATATTGAGTTTTTTTTAGAGAGGGGTATAGGAAAATTTGAATGCTCATGGTGATTGAACAGAAGCACAAGCAATGAGGTACCTACAGTCTGTACCTGAACCAGGCTGGAGTCAGCTCCTGTTCCTGCCTCCGATGAGATGGGACTTTCCACTGTAATAGACTTTATTGCTGTTGTTGCTATACCAGCAGAGACTGAAGATACATATGTGCTTCCTGGAAACTGACCTGGCTGTTCATGCTCTTTGGGCTCCTTGGATTCCCTACTCACTTAAGTGCTTGGGCGTTCCACCGTAAGCAGCTGTCCCCCAAACTCCAACCCTTAAAAAGCATCATCTGCAGTGGACCTGCGTCTACCCCAAGCCCGGGTTCCAATGATCTAATATGGCCACACCACAGCTCCACCAGCTGAGTGACTTCTCCAATGTCCCAACATCATGAGAGGCTGGTAAACCCGCAAATAGCGTGGGCCTGCGACATGGAGAGATCCAGAAGCCAGGAGTGAGGCCAACAGTAACCACACCAACATCCAAAAATGTCAAGGTAAGTAGCACTTTAAACGGTTTCAGCAGTCAAACTGTTATGCTCCCCAATAGTGCCAGATTTTCCTTTATCAGCAAGCCGCTGACTGCAGATCTCGGCGCAAGCTGAGTCAGCCTCTCGCTGCCGTGATCCCAACCCCTATTCCTCAAGTATAGTACCTTTGTCAGTGTTCTGAATTTTAGACAAGTTTGTCATACCATTTGTGTTTTAACTGAAGAGCAGTCCTAACTTTTGGAATCCATTCATACTTTGAAAGGCCCCTCAACGTCAGAATCATGAAAAAAATGACATGGATAGTTGATAAATATAGGTAAGATGTCTGTACTCAGCACCGTAGAGTCAAATGTTTTTTTCTCTGGTTTGGAGAATTTCTGCAGATTCCTTTGCTCTTTAGAGAGGTCTGAACTCAGTGGAAACCTCTCTGATGTCAGAATAAAATAAGCACGTTGGCACAAGCCTGACATTCTTCCTTGAATTCCAGGGGCCCTATTATGTATAGGGCGCACTTTCCTTGTTTGCGCCCTGGCGCACCTTAAAACAGGTGTGCCGGGCGCAAACGGGGAAAGTGCACCCTATTAAATAGAATGCGCTGCCCCCAGGGCAGCTGCAAACTCGTGCTGCCCTGGGGGCATCGCATTCAAGTGAAATACGGAGCGGCTTTGAAGCAGCCGCTCTGTGTTTCACTGTGCAGGCGGCAACCGGCCTGTACTTTTAAAGGGGATAAGAGATCCCCTTGCAGGCGATTGCAGTGAGTGACTGCACCCCTTTTCCCCCTCCAGAGGGCTGCCATAGGGGGCACACTGACAGTTCACCACCTTATAGGTGGCGCACTCTCAGCGTGCCTCCTGAGAGCTTCTTTGCCTTTGCGCCTGTGTCAATAATACGGCACGGTGCAGAGGCAAAGTGATTGCCTCATTTGCATGGGGCATGCCCCCATGCAAATGAGGGAACGCCCTCTAGAGAAAGCGCTGGTGCTGTATGTGTGCCTGCACTTTTAGTATTACAGAAGGGGCGTACAAAGCGGGCGCAAATGTCCATTGCGCCACCGGGGCAATGAACGTTTAATGCGTTGTAATGCGTCCCCAGTTGTACATTTTTGCTACCAGCAGTATTTCGTTAGCTGCTAAACACATGGAAATATGTATTACTCTGGCTTTCATTTTCTTTTTCTTCCTTCTTTTTACTTTCCTCTTAATGCTACTAATCTCTATGGTAATTCAGTGTCCATGGGATTAAAGCACACTTGCAATAGATAGTAAATGCAGCATATTTTTTATTTCTCTGGAGCAGTCTAACATTATTCTTGCATAATGAGAGCATTAGTGTAATCAAAGATATATATATAGTTTTGATATATTCAATAATCCTAAATCTCTTTTTCATTAAGCATCAACAATGTGATGAGGTACACGATTTGAAATATCCCAAAAGAGACGTTTTCTAAATTAAGTTAAAATTACTTTATGTAGAAATTCCTACCGGATATTGTTGCTGACCCAAAAATGGTCTGACCAAACCAACCTTATTGTTAGATTGTCATTCTACTGCTATGTATTTCCTGCCTAAAAAGTATGATAGCACTTAAGGAGGTGAGGGGTCAGCGGTCAGCTAATCATTAAATATGGGGCGACCTGGGGAACACCACTCTGACTTGCCTTAAAGTTTTCTAATATTGAATTATACCAGCTTTTAAAGACCGGAAATTTCTCATAAAAATGATATACATGTTTGATAAGACATCATTTTATCATTCACACTGAACGAGCCTTGTGAGGAAGTAAAGAATTGGCTGAAATCAACAGATCGGTCTGTAGCTACTGGCTCTCATGTAGCTCCCGTTTGTCAATACCTCAGGAATGCACCAGATGAGAGACCAACTCCCTCCAGTGATTGGCCACTGTTGAAAGCTCTAAGGTCTCAGTAAATGCTTGTTAGTCTGACATAGTGAGACGGCACGAGGCGAGAAAACAGGTGGCTTTTTTTGTACAATTTTTTTAAAGCAAAGAGGTAAAACTTTACTGATATATACTCTTTGCTGCTTAACTACATCTCAGGATTGTATGTCTAGGGAAGACACTCATAGATGTGACTGTAATCCTAAACAGGCTTGACACATTTTAAAATTGTTCTATCTCTACTGAATTCATTTAATGTATGTGGCAGGATTTCTCTCTGCCACAGGAGGCTTTGATGTCTAGCACAGTGCGCCGCTCACGCAGTGCAGGAGGTCTGTGTATTTATGACTGCGGATACTGGTGCCGATTCACAAAAGCATTTATGAGTACGGGAAGTAGTACTACTTTTATGTACTCTTACATGCCTCTTGTTAATCCGCCCTGAAATGTCCAACTCTCAATTAATAAAATTGTAATGTGGGCAAAGTCCTTTCTATTTGTGCTAACTGTAACTATATGTGAATATTCAGTGAATATTCCCATTTTAGATGTCTTGGGGCTAAATGACAAAGGCTTGTCAGAGTTCATAAAAGAGTATTACTGAAGTACTAATTTACATACACTAAAATGCTTTTGCGACGAGGCCAAATTGTTAACAGACTTTTAAGTAAACACACATTTTGCAAAAATAACTCAATTCATAAAATTATTGGTATATCTGTATTACATTGGTAACTGGTTTTACTTACATGTAAGCTTACACATGTATGATGAGTATATTTCTTCACAGGGGCACAATGTGGGTACTCCAGAGTTGGGACAACTGCAAAAGTTGGTGAACACACACAAACTTGTAAATGTATGCCATGGGTGTCAATTTACAAAAATGCCAGGGGTAGTGGATGTGGCATCACATACCCTTTTACCCTAATGACATCACAGGAAGTTACATAACATGACCCTTGACCCAGGAAGGTATGTCACACGTCTCTAACATCACAGTCGCACTCTCTTACACCCCCTTACACTAATTCCTTGTTCATTCTTACTCACTCACTTGCATTTGCTCTCAATCTCACTCATACTCATGTATATTTACTGACAATCAGGCCCAGGTTTACTAATGCTTTGCACTGTCTTTGCACCACTTTTGTGATGCAAATCCAGGGCAAAGTATTAGAGTGGGATTTACTAGCCAATGCAAATTCTATCTGCGTCAGATTGCATCCCAAAGTAAAGCCACCCATAGGTTTGATGAATGAATGAATGAAAAAATGTATTGTTCAGTTAATAAAAACTTACAATTAAAACACCTTTGTACAATTCTTCTTACATTTCATGCATAATCAATTTCATTTCCTTATATAAAAAACCACGTAATTAAAAAGTATTTTTCATCAATTCATAAAAGGCAGAGGGCAACGCCAAGAATATATAAAACAATCCTCATTGTCCGCAGTTAAGCAGTTTCTTCTCCACTATTTCTATAAACTTCAAAAGTCTGCCCGTAAATTGCAAACTTTCTCCTTGTAAACTCGCTATGACTGCTTGTCGACAAGTTCGTGTCATTTGACTATTAAAGTCCGACCTCAACAGCCTCCTACGTTCGCCTATTAGAGCAGGGCAGCTACAAATGATATGACAAATATCTTCTCTCTTATTGTTACAGAGGCGACACAACCTCTCACTACTCCTCAGTTTCCATGCAGGGGCGTCTCCAAGAAATTGGCTATTTCCAAATCGGAGATTCATAAACTTCAGCTTTGCCCTTTGGCTATTTGAGTCTCCTAGATAGCTCTGTGGTTTTAACATACCGTACGAAGCAATAACTGTCCACGCATGGGATCTCTTTGCCAATACTGCTTTATCCCATAAAGACGACAATTTTTTACTGTACCCATTTATAACTTTATTAAAAGCCACTTGTGAGAGGGGTAAGGCCCATAGTTGTTCCGCCTTGAACGTGTCTATCGCCAGTTTAAAATATTCATGAGCCTGCTTATGTTTACTATCACATATTGCCTCCCAGACCACTGTCATAAGCGAGGAGTCATTATCCCTTCTAAGTTTGTGGCAAAATTTTAAATATGCTCCTAAGCTGTTTAGGTTCTGTCGTTTAAGTCCGAACTCAAGTCGGATTTGCGCTGGCGAAGTTTGTCGTGGAAGATTAAACAGGCGTCGGTAGGTCCCTGTTACTAGTTTGTCTATGGTGTTGTCAGCACATCCTCTTAAAGTCTCTACTCCATATGCGAGAGTTGGAACATGTTTAACTGACATGATTTGTAATAATGGATTAAAGGAAAGCCCTTTTAAGTTATTCTGGAGTGTGAAAAATGCTGCAATTAATGAGTTATTTCTTCTCTGTAGTGCAGCGCACTGATTTTTACCCGTGCCCCTAGCATCTATTATAACACCCAGATATCTATACTCAGTAACCGATTCTAAAACAGAACCTTCCATTCTCAATTTTGGTCTTGCAGCCAACCCCCTAGTCACCAGCATTGGTTTTGTCTTTTTTAAGTTAATCTTTAGCCCATGAGTACAGGCATAATGTGCACTTTCACTAATTAATCTCTGCAACCCCACCTTGGTATAACTTATTAATACAATATCATCGGCATACAGTAAATGCGAAACGTTAAAACCTGCCACAGTCGGGGAGTGAGAATTAATTTCATTAAGCCCTGATGAAATACCCGCTAAGTACAGGTTGAATAAGGTTGGGGCCAAAACACATCCTTGCTTCAACCCGTCCCTTATCATCATTTTTTTTTACAGTACTGTGCCCTGTCCCAACCTTACCCTCGTCCAAGTATTGGTATATAACAATTGTATCGCTCTCAACAGACTCGGTGCAATTCCCATTTTCGTTAATTTGTTCCAAAGAATATTTCTATGCACAGTGTCGAAAGCCGAGCTAAAATCAATAAAACACAAGTGAAGATTCATCCTACGGCGCCTGGCCATTTCCATAGTAAGAACTAACATTTGAATGTTAATAATCGTCCCCATCCCTTTAATAAACCCTGTTTGATTCTTTGGAAGTAGATTACTGGCATCAACCCAAGCCGTTAGTTCAGCCAGCAGACATTTAGCAAAAACTTTGCTTCACAATCCATTAAAGCTATAAGTCTATAATTAGCTGGATCCGAAGCTTGACCCGCTTTGTAAATCGGAGCCAAAATTGAACCCCTCCATTTATCTGGGACTTCTTCCTTCGTCAAAACATGATTGAATAAGTTTGACAGTTTCTTTGCCCAATGTTGTGGATTTTCTTTGAATAGTGCTTGAGGAAGGCCATTTGGCCCTGGAGAACTACTCCGTCTGCTAGAACTTATAATTTTTTCCACTATTATCTGCTGGATCATAAGCTGGGTATTTTCCCTTGCCTTGTCATTGTCCCTTGTATTGTCCGCTGTACCTACTTCTGTTGGCTTTATTATATTTCTTGTGCCACCTGTCATGGATCCCAAATGCTTCTCCCAGACTTCTTCCGATATATTTGTAGTTACTTGTTGTTGTTTTCTACCATTGGCTTGATTAACCAGTCTCCAAAACTCACGTGCATCTTTGCGTTTTGCTGCATAATTGATTTTACTCCAGAACAGATCTAGTTCGGCTTTTATTTGTATCCATACCTCTTTTTTGTAGAGTGACCTCAGTTTTGGTAGTATCTCACTCCTGACACTGGAGGATGCATGATTTCTTAGGACCCTCAAAGCATTGTTCAATTTCCTTTTTGCTATCTTTAGTTGAACAGTCATTTTTTCTGGAAAAGACGTAGCCGTTGCTACAATGCCTTTCGATCGTACAGCATTTTTCTCTACCAGGTTAATTATGTACTGCTCCCAAAGGGTCAAAGGATTTTGATCTATTCTATTTAACTCTTCTTCCCACTGGTCTCTTGCTTGCTGTTCGATGTTTTGTATACTATTCACTGACCAGTTTAACCTCCTATAGTTCAGACCAATAGGCTCCCCTAACTCTGGGGCACTTTGTTCGTATCGGGTAATATTTAGATTGAGGCTGATCATTTGTGGCTGGTGATCACTTTCCAGCCGATTTCCCAGCTTGTAGCTTATTATTGATTGATATAATGGGAGGGATACTAAAGTGTAATCAATAACAGCTTTGGATTGTGCCGCGAAATGGGTCGCTTGAGCTGGAATGTCCAGTTCCACCCGGCCATTCAAAACTCGAAGGCCGTGATGCTCCTGATTTCTCACCACTTCTTTGCCCATTCTATCAGATCTTTGTTTAATTGCATCAGTTACCGGGATATGCCAAATTTGATCAATCACATCCAATATTTGATCCTTAGGCGTCACCTGGAAGAAATTCATATTAAAATCCCCTGTCAAGAGGATCCAAGGAGCTGGATTCATCATGCTTTGTGTTAACAATAGACTCAGTATCTTATCTATTGTTTCTTTTTTCCTGCTACCAAGGGGATGTGTATATACGTTTATTATCATCAAAGGAGTCTTATTTCCTGGGTCAAGAGGCCAGACCTTAATTGCTTGAATGTTCGAATGGTCAATTTCCACTTCTTCAATCTTTATTTTTAAGGCCACAGTTACATATAAAGCCAAACCTCCTGCTGCTCGCCCCTTCAATTTTGTTTTAATTGCTGGCTTGCTATAGCATGAGTATGCCGGAAGCTTAATTTCCTCTTGTGCCCATGTTTCTTGAAAGATGATTATCTGAAACCTTCCAATATATGTTAAAAATTCATGATCGTCTACCTTTGCTGCCAGACCCTCTATATTCCATGAGCAGATGTCTACCTTGTTTCTGTGACCAACAAAACGGTTTTTATCCTGTCAATGTCTTAAGTCTTTGTCTGTCCTGACATTCAAGGCACTCGGGAGCCAGGACCAATCCAATTTCGAATAAAGAGTTTTGCTCCCCTTGACGTCCATATAGTTATCTGCCTGAAGGGTTATATTATCCCTTAAAGGAGTGATTGAGCTACTCCTTGCCCCTTTTAAGATCGTCGTTATGCCCGATTGCTGATTTTTATTGCCCATTTGTGAACTTTTCGTTAGTTTCTGACTTCCCCTACCACATTCCTCACCGACCCTCTTAAACCAATTTTCGCCACCCTTCGGTTTTAGGAACTGTGGATAGGGTTCCTCCTTTTCCCTTATCATCTCAATACCCCATGTTTCAAATTTCTCCTTTTCCGCCCATAGTTGGTCCGCTACCTCAGCTGTCGCCCATGTAATCATTGTCGATTCCTCACCTCCCCACATCGGGTTACTTACAGATGTAACTGAATGTATATCCGTGGACTCTATATGTTGTAATGTTGCTATTTCTTTGGTCATTCGTATCATAGACCCTCTATTTATTCGATCAAAGTGACCCCTAGATTTATATTTTGGTACAAATGTCATTTTACAGTGAATACTAGGCGAGCTGTGCCGATTTGACCTATCTCTTTGACCCTGCTGAATCATGCAGACTATTTCCTGCTGAATATTCTTAACCTGCCCTATTTCATTTCGGTCATTCTTTACCAATTGACGTTCGTCCTGCGGTCGTTGCTTCAGCTCCCCTTGTGAGTCATTATCTTTCCTTAGTGATTGTTCCCATACTTGCATTCTGTTCTCCTTTTCATCTTTCTCTTCCAAGCCTTTCTCTACTTCCGGAGCATTATGCGTTGTTTCCAAAAGCTCCACGATCTTAACTGTTTTAATTTGGTTTGTAAGTTCATCTTTTACCGATTTGGCCTGGACTAATCCCTGTTGGTTCTCTTCCCTTTGTCCCTCCTTTATCTTCATCCTTTTCCCTTTCGCACTAGCTGGTATATTCTCATTCTCCTTCTCCACCTTATTTTCTCTTACCTCATCATCACTCTTTTTTTTTCTCCAAAAGTGCCACTTGATTTCCTAATTTTGGGCAAAAAATTGGATAGACCTTCCCTTGAAGACCTGGATTATTCTCCACCTCTTTTTTATTGTGGCTTTTCCTAAGTCTTTTTCTCTGTCTCTTAGAGAGCTTATATGTCTTGATTGCTTCCCCTTGTAAGGACAGTTCTAGGGCTCCCTGCTCCACAGACCCATTCCTACCTGATATACTAGACGATGTCTGGTCACTTAAAAGTCTTTCACATATGGCAATGTTTTTGTCTAAGTTTTTTTCTGAATTACACCCCTGCATTATATCCACTTTCTTCCTCAACTGTGTCTTCTCCAAACTTGAAATTTCCCCCCCGAGGTTCCTCTTCACCAGTTCGCTTACACGGGCAGGTTTATTTCCCTCTGGTTTCCTACTGTTGTTAACTATTTGACCCAGTGGGCTCATCACTTCTTTAGCAGGTCGTAATTGCCCCTTTATCTCTGCCAGAACCTGTTCCAGCATCCCAGGCAGCGAGGACAGTTTATCCAATACTGGGCTACATTCACAAATATTCTCAGGCAATATCTCCACCTGCGCTTCTGCCTGCGCCCTTAGGACCAGCTGATTCAATGCTCCAATTTTTGTATCAATTGCTGTGATATATAACGCCATTGTATTTAAAAGTTCCACCTGGATATCCAACTTACTTGATTGATATGTCAAAGCATTGACCACCGATTGAAATGAATTAAGAAAAATCTCCCAAGTGTTGCTATCCATGCCTTTTCCCCCCAATGATTCTCTAATTGGAGGTCCAACTTGCAAGCCATTAGCCGGGGGACCCATTACCGGGGACCCAACAAGTTCAGTAGCTGGCAATTCAGTTACCTCAACCCTGTTCTCTGTGTTAGTTCATATATAATTTCTGATTGAGCTTCTATCTTTGCAGGTGTTGTATTATCCCCAATGGCAACATTTCTCCGAGATAAATCATGGGATGATTCACGAATTAGTTCGTCCAATGATTCATATACTTTTTCTGATTGTGCTTCTGTCGCCACAGGTGCTACAATCCCCCAACAGTGTCCAATACCTCCGTCAACTCTGTTTCCAATTATAATTTCCATACAGGATCTATTCCTTCTAAGTCGTCTAATTCATCCAAATTAGCCATATATACCATCTTGTTCTCTACTTGTTGGTGCACCTCAACTTGAATCTGGATTTCTTTTCCCAAACAAGTCTGAGTCATTCGTTCCTTTTGCCCCACTTGCTCCTTACTACTATTAGGCGACTCTGAGTTCAATTGTGGATCACTGTTATCGCCTACTTCCTGAATGACTGGCATCTCCCCTTGCTGGACCACTATTGCGGTACCTTCCTTCTCACTTTGCCGGTCACTACTTAGATGCCAAGTTTCCACTTAAACGAGGGTTTTTTTGTATTTAACCCCCCCACGGGAGAGCAAGGTTTCAATTCCAATCTTTTGCTCATGTTTTTTCTGGGGACCAATTTGGAAGGCCCCGTTGCCTGTGGTTGAATCGGGCTTTGTAGCTCTCTAATATGCATGTCTTTTCGATATGTAAGCAGTACATCCACCGGGTTCTTCAAAAAGTCCGTCTACCTTACCCTTTTTATTTGTTCGCAATTTGGAGTTCTATCAAGGCACGGTGCTATTATACCTGGCCCCTCCATGCCAGACTTCTCCATAAAAACCCCAATGGCAACACAGTCAACATCATTGTCCTCGTCGGCAGAAGCTGCCCTGTATTGCAATTTTTGCTTCCTCCGCACTACCTCCCTCGCTCCTCTTGTTCTCCCTGAGCGCATTGCTTTATGTGCACGTCTTATACTGCTTCCCTCCTTATCACTGAATGTTGACTGGGTGTTCAGCTGTCACTGGAAGCAGGAACTGAACTCAGGATTTCACCGCTCACCTCCACACCCCTCCTTATTCCTCCTTATCTCAGCTCGGCCCCCTGCTCCAGCTCCCGCAAAACGGTCACGGCCGCGGCTACCTGTTTCGACCTTACCGCTGCAGCTCGACCCCCCCGCTTTCATTAGCGGTCAGTGGGGGCGCGGTGGTAGCTGCAGCGGCAGTGGCAGATGCGGTTGCGGTGCAGTGCGGTGACCCATGCTCCATGGAATTGAGCATTGAGTAGCGGTGGGGTGCGGCAAGTTTACCGGCAAGGCGGTGCGGAAGTGTGTGCGCCTGATCTTCCAAGGGCCCCCCGGCGTCCTCCTCGTCCTCCTCGTCTTCCTCGTTTTTCCGGCTGCTGCTGCTGCTTCTGCTTCTGGCTACTGCTTGACGTGATGCTTTATATTCCTGACAGTGGCGTTCAAAAAATTTACTCATCATAGGTTTGATGGAAATCCCTATCTACAAACAATGGAAGGGAGGAATTTGTGCAAAGATCTTATGACTCCTCCAGGCAGGCATAACGATGATAATTGTTTTCATTTCTCCTTGTTTTTCCAACTTCACATGTATGCTGCATTGTAAAGCACACATACAAAGTGGGAAAAGTCGTAAAGCATAGGTTTTGTACTGGAAGGTACCACTTCCAGTACAAAACCTATGTTTCAGAGAACGCACACACCTTTGCACTATGGTGCAAGGGTCTTTGCGTTGTTGTGTGGCTGCCAAAAGTGAAACAGTACACAGGGAGAACAACAATACACCATATCTTAGGCGATAAGGTACATTTTGTGTCTTTCCCTTTGACGCAAGGCATTGCAGCATCTTTGGTGCAGCATTGCCTTGTGTCAAAGAATAGCAGATTTGGCTCTCAGTGTCACACAATCTCACTCACTACCTCATAATGCATCTCACTCACTTTCTATCACACACGCAAACACACACACACACATGCTTATACATACTGACACATGCTCACACATTCTTATCTCACATAAACACACTCTCACGCGTAAGCATGCACACAAGGTACATTTAATAACATTTTTACTTACCACGACTGCCACCAAAGGTCCCATTTCAGATAGTGTGCTCCATTTATTATTACACCAATGGTGAATAATGGAATATTATTTCCTATTAGTATAAAGAAAAACATACTGAATATAAGATATGTGGAGCTGCCCTTGTGTTCTTGGCACTATTTTGCCACCTCGGAGGCCAGGAGTTGCAAAGGTAGTGCCAGGGGTTGGAAGAAGCAAGCCAAGGGGCGTAGCTGTTGCCACTGGCGACTACTAAATGATGTCCATGGTTGCTGGGTATTCACAAAATGTATGCAAGTAGTTCTCATTCTGAAAGTACATTGAGAGTTACTCTTACTAAAGAAGAAGCAAATATGACTTTGATGTGTGAAAAAGTAGGGAGCACACAAAATTGATGGATTCTAAATCTAGAAACTTGTTTCTTGATGTAAAAGAAAAAAGTTAGCAAAATAAATGCCCAACGGCATTAGACACACAACATTCAAAACCACTTGCGATTTTAGAATGCACTGGCAAATCCTTTTTTACAAGTATTAGTCGTGTTATGACAAAAAATTCACATAAAGTGTTTTCCACCAGTAAAAACATTTTGCCTGACTTTTCTGTGTGAGTATAGCTTCTACAAAAGTAAGGTGTGTGTTTGAGGGCTGGAATGACCTAAAAGTCTGGAAACACCCAATATTATACTTTGCAAGAGCATTCAGAAACTTTCTTTCATCTCTTTCCATTCTGGAACTTGTCAGAGATTTACTCTGGTACCCATGCTGGAAATTGTAAGAGATTTAGGCCCATATGTACGAAGGCATTTTGCATTTCTTAACAGTGCAAATCACTATTTTGGGCTGTTAGGAAATGCAAAATGCCATTTCCTATGTACTAAATACATTTGCTGTGGTTCAAAATGAAATTTTTACTTTGTACATAGCACATAGTGAGTTCCTAAATGTAAAAAGCAAACCTCATGTACAACCGATTTCCTAATTGCGACTAGTTGCAAAATGATCATTTAGGAAATGCAATTACCATTGAATCGGATCATATGGTAACCAGGTGCAAACTATAAAAAGGCACCCAAAATGCATCAGGCTCTTTCAGAATGGCAGCCCTGTATGTTTTGGCAAAGAGAAAAAGGATTTTGGTGTTGAGGCAGAGAAGGAGGAGGAGACAGGCGAAGATATTTAGGGTGAAGGTCACCCTGTTTGGACTGACAAAGAAGGAGATGCATGAGAGATACAGACTCAGCAGTCAAGTGATACTTGATTTAATTGCTCAGTTATAGCCTCAGCTACAGGCCCCAACACTCAGAAGCAACGCACTCCCACCACATGTGCATGTATTGTGTTACCTACACCTCTTAGCCTCTGGCAGTTACCAGGGGGGTCAGAGCAGTGGCAGGTAGGTGTCACAAAGTGCCCTGTCCAGGTTCCTTCGGAGGTTTCTGGGCATCATGGTGGGCAAAGTCAACCATGATATATCATTCCCTGATGCCCCCAATCATTGCAACAAACCTTGGACTGCTCTGCCTCGCTACCCTGAGAGTGTTAAGTGCTACAGTGTGGTATTTGGCTCTCAATAAGCACACAATTGTAGGCTTATTATTTGTAATAAGATCTTAATTTACATTAAAACAACCTAGAAATATACAGAAAAATGCTAAGGTTAAAACAGTGTTATAGTTACGTATAGAAAAATGACATTAATTTAGAAAAACACCCTAGAAATTGACAGAAAAAAACAAAGGTTAAAGGAATGTTATAGTTAGTTGACAAAGTGAGTCATAGTGTTATATCTTAAGGACCAAAGAAACTTTGCAATTTGCCATTTAGAGTTCAGTTAACTAATCATGTCATGCGGCCCAGTCATGCACTGCCTATGACCTCCCATATTACATCACTAATAATATGTTCAATGGCATCATTGATGACATCACTGAGGACATCTCACATGACATCATTGATAACACAGCTGATGACATCACTGCCAAGCCAGGTCCTCCCTGGACTGGAAACAAGCATCCTGGGCCAGTTTCCGAGTATTTCTCCTCTCAGCTAGGCTAGCTTGAATCCAGTGCCACAGCGAGCAAGGGACCCACGTCTGGGCATACCCATCTCACTTAGGACAAATAATGCTGCAGCAACAAATGATGGACAGAATACTGAATGAATCAAACATTCACCCCCAGTCAAGAGATCTGGGTTAAATCCATTGTTCTTTTGCTCACTACACCAATCCTGTGCCACTGGATTCAACAGGAGGAGTTGTTGGTCTCCAAGGACATCCTTGAGGGCCAACTTCCCCTCCTGTTACCTTCAGTAAGTCCCACACTGTGGGATTTCTGAGAGGTCTTCGTAGCTCGCCCCCTTTCTCTACCACTCTGCAAACATGCGTCCTGGCGCACTACTAGTTGGGGGATGAAGTCCCCTTGGCTGCTCAGAGTCCTTGGAGGTAAAACAACTCCTCCTGTTACCTCCAGTAAGTCCCACACAGCGGGATTGCTAAGAGGTCTTCGGAGGCCACGCCCCTTTCTCCACCTCTCTGCAAACTTGTCTCCTGGCGCACTACTGGTAAGGGAATGAACTCCTCTTGGATGCTGAGGGACCTTGGTTGCCAAAAGCCCTCCTGGTACTTTCTGTAAGTCCTACACACTGGGATTCCTGAGAGCTGGTCAGAGGCCCGCCCCCTTTCTCCACAACTCTGCAAATATCATTACTACTTAAAAAACCATAGAAATTCACAGAAAAACAAAGGTTACAGGGATGGTATAGTTGAGAAATGGAATAAAAAAAACATAGTAATTTACTGAAAAAAACAAAGTTTACAGGGACCTTATAGTTAGGCTCAGGTTTCACTCGTACAAAACCAGTGAAATTCAGCAGTTATAGTTAGCTGAGCTAACTATAATTTGTGCCACCGCAATGCACTGCTTATGACCTCACATATTACATCACTCATGACATGGTTAGTGACATCACTGATGACATATCAAATTACATCACTGATGACATTATCAAGGAAAAATCACTAACGTACCCACTCACCCATAGAACCTTTCATGCAACCATTCCCACTCCCACACAACCATTCACAAACCCATTCACAGACCCATACCAGTACTTACACACCCACTCACTGATTCATAGATCTACACACACATCCACTAACTCACCCTTACAGCCACTCATACACCCATTCACTCACTAATACAGCCACTGACATATCCACTCATACATCCATACAGACACTCACACTCAGAGTCAGTCACCCATAGAACTATTCACACACCTACTCACTCAACCATACAGTCAATCACACAGCCACTTATTCACCCATACAGTTACACACACACCCACTTACTTACCCATACAGATACTAACACATACTCACTCACCTATGCAGTCACTGACACAAGCACACTCTCACCCATACAGCCACTGTCACATTCACTCACTCACCCATACAGTCACTCATATACTTCATCACTCACCTATACTGCCTTTCACGTACCCAGTTACTCACTCATATACCACTGACACATCCTCTCACTCACACAGCCATACACACACTCACTCACTCATACAGCCCCTCACACATACACTCACTAACCCACACAGCCACTGACTTAACCACTCACTCATCCATTCAGGCAGTCACACACCCCCTCCCCACCCACACAGATACTCAGACACCCATACGGATACTCAGACAAGCAATAAACCACCCATACAGCCACTCAGGCACCCACTTGGACACCCAAACAGCCACTTAGATACCAACTGACAGACTGATACAAACATTCACACAGCCGGTCACTCACCCATACATTCACTGAGACACCTAATCACTCACTTATACAGTCAGTCATGCACCCACTGAATCATCCTAACAGGCACTCATACAATCACTGATTCACCAAATCCCGTTGGTATGTATATTTACACTCATAAACTTTTTAAAAGACTGACAGTCACTGGATGATGTCATCAGTGATGTCAACGGTAATGTCATTTGAGATTTCATCTGTGATGACATCAGTGATGTCACTGACCATGTCATAAATGATGTAATATGTGAGTTCATTAGCAGTGCATTGCGGGGGCGCGAGTTATAGTTAGCTCAGCTAACTATAACTGCTAAATTTCACTGGTTTTGTATGAGTGAAACCTGAACCTAACTATAACTTCCCTGTAACCTTTGGTTTTTTGAGTGAATATACAACACACATATATAAATCCAAACAGTCAAGTTGCTTTGTAACAAGAGCCCCATACCCTGGCACGGTGGCTCAACATCACGAAAATGATGCCTCCTGTGGAAACATCACTGAACACACTTGTCCTCACTGAAAAGAAGTACGCTGAGTCCCAGTTGCATTGGTTTTAAGCGCTTTATTCATCTAGGAGATATGCAACAGATGGCACACTCTCCCAATGCGTTTGTGCTCTACATGAGCTTTGATAATGGGTGTATCGCTCTGTATTCAAATGACCACGTGTTTTAAAGACGTCGGTCGTATTTTCCATCAGAGTACACAAAGGAAAAAAGTTAAGCAATTTTATTGTCTGAAAGCAGCATGAATTCCATCAAAGTTCAATGTACTGATGCTGCAGTCATCCCTTATTATTGCATATTATTTCCAATGCGCAATGTACCTCAGTTTGCACACCTGGCATCCTTGCTTCTACTTCTCCAGTTAAGCTTTCCACAAGTGCAACCTGCAAGTGGAAATCTTCCATCTCACTTCCCTTGCCCACTATCACTACGATTTTTGTAAGGAAAATCCTGTTGTTGTGTAGGTCAGTGGGTGTATGAGAGGTTGTGTGGGGGTGTGAGTGGGTGTGTGAGTGGTTCTTTGGATGACATCAGTGATGTTATTTGACATGTCATGAGTGATGTTATCAGTGATGTCACTGACCATGTCATGAGTGATGTAATTTGTGAGATCATAAGCAGTGCATTGTGGGGGTGTGAGTTATAGTTAGCTCAACTAACTATAACTACTTAATTTCACTGGTTTTGTACGAGTAAAATTTAAGCCTAACTATAACGTCTCTGTAACTTTTGTTTTTTTCAGTGAATATATATATAGAGATATAATAGATGGGGTTTTCAGTTGTGGGTGATGGGAATTGTGAAGGAGCTGGTGTTTCAGTCCTGATTAAAGAGAGAAGATTTAGAAAAGTGAAATAATGTTATTTTTTAATGAACTCCTTTATATTGGAGTGTTTGGGGATGGTGATATGGTAAACATGGAAGGTGATAGAGAGATAATAAAGTGGCTGGATTGCATGGCACATTCATGTTTCTGGGATGGTGTTGATTGTGTGCATGGTAGTCCTGGTTACTGTGATGTTAGTGTATTCCTCTATAAATTATTTGCTTGAGCCAGAGGTCTCCATATGTGGTGGAAGATAGGATGAAGCAGAGAAGATGAAGCATACCAAAAAGAGAATTTCAAAAGAAGCATTTTTGTCAGCAGGTGAGAGGAGATTAGTGAGAAAGATATTTCAAATATATTTCTAATACCAACTCCTGCCCTGCGTGTATTTTTTGGTTTGGAATGATGCACTTATTTGGGATGAGGTCATTTAAGGTGTCTGTGGTTATGGGTGTGAGTCATGTTTCGGTTCTGGAGAATGCGTCTAGAAAGTTATGTATTATTAGGTTTGCTCTGTCTGCTGTGTGTTTCATATATGATTGTACATTGATGAGCATTAGTGATAGTGTTTGTGCTGACGTGATATTGGGTGGTGGTATTATGTGAGTTGGATGCAACAATAATATGGTTAGCCCATCATGTGCTACTTACTCACTCTCAACAACAATAACCTCACATTGAAAAATATGGTGCCATCTACACCAACACGGTGTTTTATCAAGTGTCTGTGAGTGGCAATAGAAACACACAATGATTGGATGCACAGGATCAATTGCACCTTGCTCTCCTATTTCTTCCTCCCATGCAACGAAATGTAGAAAAATTATCATTCATATTCCCAAAAGGTGATCATCACCAACGGATGACTGGGTGTTCTCCAGTCCTCTAGCACAGAAGAAGTGCTCTGTGCTCATTGATTAATACCTAGCCTAGAGAGACATACACTGTCTATCAACAATCAGATCTTGCAAGTAACAAGCAAAATACGAACAGAAATCTGAATCTCAGAAACATGACATTTGCCAGAGGTACTGGTCATGTACCCTAACCACACCCAGATATCACCTCCACTCATGGATAAGTGGGTGAAGCCGTTCAAGAGGAGAAGGCAATGGCACACATTCTCAGAAAGCAGTGGGAGCAGATATCTTATCAATTGCCACTTAGCTAGATTGAGAACACTAGTCCATGGCACTGCACCATTCTTACACAGGTAATATCAACTTATGGAAAAGGCGGCCAAGCAGTCTAAGAGTATCAGGCAATCATACATTTCTGTAAAGCTTCGAATATCGAATAAGCACAGGGAGAAGGAGAAACCTGTAGATGGAGAAAGTAAGTTATTCCTCGATGGCATTGACCCAGCTACATCTTGTACCAGAAAATATGTCTAGATTACATTTCTTGGTATTGGTTAGCATTTGGCTGTATATGTACTTACTTGAACAAATTATTCTGCTTGACTTCAATCATTCAATCAATCATGGTTTATATAGCACAACTACTCACCTGTGAGGGTCTCAAGGCACTGATGGGGGGCTGCTGATCCATCTGGGCGCTGGGGTTCAGTCGAAGAGCCAGGTCTTGAGCTCCTTCCTGAATTGGGTCAGCGACGGGGCTTCAGCTTTTGAAGTTAATGTGCAAGCATTACCTTCTGCTACTCACTAGAGCTGTTTGACTCTCATAAGGGACAATTAAATGTTACACAAAAAATTAATGTCATACCTGACGCTGTTATCTTCCTCTTGAAATTAGGAAATGTTCAAATGTTAATGCCGGTATTCAGACAGAATATCGAGTTGGAAATGTCAACTTACACAAATATCAAGTTGTAAATATCGTGACACAGAAATATCGACAGCAAGAATATGGTGGTCAAGAATATCGAATTTAAGGTTAAAAAAATCGAAGTCATTAATATCGTTTGCAAAAATATAGTTGTTTAAAATATCGATTTTTTAATTAGTGTTATGTATTTTAGTATATATTTTAAATGAATGTGATGGTTTTTTTTGTATAAGTATCATTTATGTTTTTTAATATATGTGTTACATTTTTTGTAGCTATTAATGTTATTTAATTAAATTTTGCGTTTTTTAGTTCCGTAGCGGGTTGTGGATTTATAGAGGAAAAGGTTGGGAAGAAATTTAATTATAATAAATTAATGATTATTTTTTGTTTAATAATATTTATTTAATTGAGATTTTATAGTGTTAATTGTGTTTTTAATTTTTTGTGTACATTTTATGAGTGGGTTGTGGGGTTTATAGGAGTATAAGGTGGGAAGTAAGTTATTTTTAATTAATTATTAATTGGTTGTTAATTCATATTAATTAATTAATTGGTAATTAACTATAGTGATTGTGTAATTTGTTTTTAGGTGCGGGTTGTGGGGTTTATAGGGGTAAAGGGTGGGAAGTAATGTATTTTTAATGAAGTAATAATTAGTTGATAATTAACAATAAATAATTGATAATTAATTTTGTTAATTGTTTAATTAATTTTTTTTGGGGTGTGGGTTTTCGGTTTATAAAGGTAAAAGGTCGGAAGTTATTTATTTTTAGTTAATAATTAGTTGTTAATTAATATTAATTAATTAATTGACAATTAAATATGGGAATTGCGTCATTAATTTTAGGTGCGGGTTGTGGGGGTTATAGGTGTAAAGGGTGGGAAGTAATTTTTTTTAATTAATTAATAATTAGTTGATAATTAATATTAAGTAATTAACTGATAATTAATTAGCGTAATTGTTTAATTTTTTTTAGTGTTTGGGTTTTGTGTTTATAGGGGTAAAGGGTGGGAAGTAAATTAATTGTACTTACTTTCTAATTAGTTGTTAAATACTACTAGTTATTTAATTGAAAATAAAATGTAATTGTGTAAATCATTTTTTTACAGTTTAATTTTAGGTGTGGGTTGTGGGGATTATAGGGGTAAAGGGTGGGAAGTTAATGAATTTTTATGTGTTTTAATTTGTTTTGTAATTAATAATATTTGTTTAATTGATAATTAATTATGTTAATTATGAAAGTACATTTTTTTATTTTAGATGTGGGTTGTGAATTGTGTAGTGTTATAGGGTAGGAAGTAAACAAACTAAATCTATGTACTAATTAATGTTTTTGTTAAATAATTTCTAAATAAAAATTATTATTTTTTGAAAAATATATTTTTTATTTTATTTAATATAATATTTTTGGGTATTTGTGATATGTATTTAACATTACAATATGTTTTATTTTTTAAAATTTTAATATTAAATATATTTGTTTTTAAATTTTTAACATATTTATATATTTTTTTATTTATTTTATTTTTTAAATATTTTTCTTTTGTTGATGGTATTTTGTTTGTTTTTAATTTTGAACTGACTGGAGTGGGAATAGTAAATTTTACCCCTCCGCAATCCAACACTCTCCCTACTGTTGCACTCACTGGAGTGGGAATAGTAATTTTTACCCTTCCGCTCTCCAACACTTTCCCTATTGTTGCACTCATTGGAGTGGGAAAAGTAATTTATACCCCTCCGCTATCCAACACATTCCCTACTGTTGCACTCATTGGAGTGGGAATTGTAATTTTTACCCCTCCGCAATCCAACACTTTCCCTACTGTTGCACTCATTGGAGTGGTAATAATTTGTACCCCTCCGCTATCCATCACTTTCCCTACTGTTGCACTGACTGGAGTGGGAATAGTAAATTTTACCCCTCCGCTATACAACACTTTCCCTACTGTTGCACTCATTGGAGTGGGAATACTAATTTATACCCCTCCGCTATCCAACACTTTCTCACTGTTGCACTCATTGGAGTAGGAATAGTAATTTTTACCCCTCCGCTATCCAACACTTTCCCTACTGTTGCACTCATTGGAGTGGGAATAGTAATTTATATCCCTCATCTAGCCAACACTTTCCCTACTATCGCACTCATTGGAGTGGGAATAGTAATTTTTACCCCTCCGCAATCCAACACTTTCTTTAATGCTGCACTGACTGGAGTGGGATTATTAATTTTTACCCCTCTGCTCTTGAATAGTTTCCTTGGTGTTGTATTGGCTGGAATGGGTGCTGTAAATATTTTCTATGTGTAATTTACCACATTTACTACTGTTGCATTTATTGGAGCGAGATTTCTAAATTGTATTTTTATCCTGTGTTAATATTTATGTGTTGTGCTAAATGGGAGTGGTAAATTGTTTATATATTTATTTGAATAGTTTGCATAGTTTTGTTTAAATTGTAGTGGGAATAGTATGCGTATTAAATGTTATAATTAATTTTGTATTGTTATAATTTAAATTATTATGCTTTGTTTATTCGAAAATATAATATTTTTAATTATTAATATTTGTTAATTGGAAAATTATTTTTACTAAGTTTAAAGATTTTTAAATAGTTTAATGTTTTAATTTAATTAGAATGTTTTTTTATAGATTTCTATGTTATTGGTATATATATATATATATATATATACATATATTTGTTATATTTTTAATAATTTAAAAATTATAAAATACATTGCAATTATTAGTTTAAGAATTGTTTTAAAGTAAATATATATATATTAATTATTATATATGTGTTTAACTTTTTAAATTAAGTTTGTTTGTTAAAATGTATATTAAAACAATTTTTATTTTAAATTAATGTTATTATTTAATATATTTAATATTTATTATTTTATTTTATATATATATATGTCATTTGTCTTAATTTTGTTTTTTAAACATAGGCACTGCAGGCTTGTAACCTATGCTGATCAACAACTAACGTACATATAGCATGACTGCGTATGAACATGAATTAGATTGTTACTGTTTCTCAATACGCTGTGTTATACACCCATTGCTGCTTTAGTCATATTTTGTTCAAGCACGGACAGGCATTGGAATATTTCTAGCGCTAGCGCACACATCTTTTCCTCAGTACATTCTATGCATTTTTATGTAACTTTAATGCTCTTGAGGAGGCACGAACACCACACTTTAGTAACTTTACTTATTTTTGCACTCACGCTTTCCTCAATATGTATATACACGCTCATGAGCACAGTTCACCCTCACTAACATTTTTTGACTTTCAGTTATATTTAGTGGCAGTTTCGAGATACATTGCATTTTGCAGTTATTTCATATGTATCTTTATTTGCACCAAAGCTTTATTTGGACATTTCCACATGAGCCTTGGTTTTATGCTGCTTGTGGCGCACCATGAACATAATTCCTCTAACAAACACATTGTTTGGGGCATGACTTAACCTCGTACTACAAGTTGTTGGGAAACTTCAGCATGTTCTCTTAATAGAGACATGCTTTCCATCTCAATGTGCACCGCGTCTAGACACGTTAGTTGTTCCACAGGCGTTTTTATTTGTTTTTAGAAACGTGCCGAGAGCAGTGATTTACTGACTCGCTTAATGTGGGGATTTCAACTCGTGTTTAAGATGTATTAGCACACGGTAATTTCTTCTCATACTGCTCACTATATGGCATTCTTTCCGCTACTTTGTGTACTTACATGCTCGGATGACTGCATCTGTGGTCGCCACTGGCACCGATTTCAGCATCCAGGACACATATGCAGGAGGACTGGGGCAATCACTGGCTTCAGCAGACAGGTAGCTATTTTATAGTCTGCTTACACTTGCGGTACTCACTGTAGTAAAACATGATGTCACACATGTGCTTTACTGCATTTTGCCCACAGTCATACGCTGCAAAACTCCTCAGTCACCACCATGAACATAGTAGAAACACTGCCACTTACACATTTGTATAAATATCACCCTTTCACCAGTAGAGCGCTATGTGATCAAGGCCGCATGTCTGGCGGCCGAAACGCGTCATTTGGACATTTGATGCTCAAATAAACCATCATTGACTATCTAACTTTGCCTTTGGAGTCTGTTTCCTGGTGTTGCGCCTTTCTTTGGATGGTGGTACCCCTGGGATCCTGCTGTGAAATATATATATATATATATATATATATATATATATATATATATATATATATATATATATTAAGAAACCACACTCCTGGTTCACCTCATGTGCGGCGAGAAAAACAGGTACGGACCACAGCGTATTCGTTGCAGTGGATAACAGTGCTTTATTGCAGTGGAATCAAATCAGCATCCCATAGTGTAAAAGACAAGTTCCAGCCTGACGCGTTTCGACCGCGTTGCCGCGGTCTTGATCACATGACGCGCTGGACCAATAGAATCGTAATATATATAAACAATATTTTGTACAACTATATTATTGAAATTTATATATTTTTTTCGATATTTTTGTACTTACCTTTATAAATATAGGATATCGATATTTTTGACATCGATATTTATAACTCGATATTGTGGTATTGGGATATTTTGGGTGTCGATATTCTGTCAGTGAACCGTATTGCCTTCTTTTTAGCAATAAATAAGCCTCTAAAATGTTCTTTTTGAAAAGACCCAAACCTCCCTATAGTCATAAAACATCCAAAATGATTTGCTATGATTTACCCTGTATGTCTTTTCACAAGCTGAGCAAAATCCATATATTTACATAAATGACTCCAAATAAAAGATCATTCACATTTTTCATTATGGAGAAATATTAATGAAACCAATACATTGTGTAGTTGGCGAAAGCCTCACATTTTTAACAAAACAACTGACTACTAGTACTTATTCATCAGAGAGCAGCAGATCAATGCAAGAGTAATAATTATGGTATAGATTCGAATTAACAATTATCAACCAAACATTACCATAAATAAGTACAACAGCCCACCCTAAAACAATCCCTTCTGCAGCTGTGCTGGTAGATAACTCCCACATAACAAACACCTAGCAACACACATGACCACACATGACCAATAGGTGAATGCATGTTAGAACCAGCACAAGAAACCATTATTATGGTTCTTCAATCACTGTTGCTGTGCAGCGTCACTGAAGGTATAAGCCTTTTTGTCATTGGCCGAAGACTGACAAAATGTTTTTTGGGCTGTCACTGCTCAAGGCTCTGGCTACAACAAAAACAACATTGAGGCACAAGGGACTGAAGCAGAAAGGATTAACCATTTTTGGTCTCTCTTTAGCACAGAAAGAGAGGAGGGAACTGAAGCCAACTAGGCAAATCCCCAGATCGAGTGAGTCTGGCACAGTGATGATGCATTACGATCCTGACTAGGCAAGACGAGCAGAAGACTGGATCACCCTGAAAGGCTTAAAATTGCAGTCAACGAGTTGAATGCTGGCAAAGGTTGTGGTCCCAACGTGATGCCATCTAAAATATTTACAACATTTTCTGAATGGTGGGAACCAGTGATCCTCTGCAGCGTCTACACATTCATCATGGCAGAAGAGAAAGCATAATCGTGCCTCCTTATAAACAAGGTACTTTCAACACCTGAGACAATCCTAAAGGCCAGTCAGGCTAGTTGACAGTGACTAGAAAGAGTTTTTCAACCTGATACTCTCAATGGTGTTGGATTGGATAGACGACCATCAAATCTTCCAAAAAATTCAGGTGACCTTGCGGAAAATCTCTTCATAATAGATCAAGTGATGAATTTCCTATATATTGTGGACATATAATACTTAAGGGCTAACCAATCAATCCTCCCTCATCATGTTTCTGGACTATACAGAGACCTTTGACTCAATAAATAGGCACAAGGCATGAACAAGCACCTAATGAAAACTATAAAGAGAGCGTATGCTACATCATCAATCTGTATTAGGATGCTGATGAATTTTAGCACCTGCATTTTACAACCTCTTCAACCTCTACATTAATGACAACAATGATGCCACAGATAACAGAAAAATCAGCAACTCCCCAATATCCTTCCTTATGTACGCAGATGATTCCATGCTAATTGCCCTCCAAACTGATCTCCGTTGACACCACAACTGCAAGTATTTGCCATGTCTTTGCTATGGTTTTCTGAAAACTTAGACACTAGGAACTAGTCCCCAAAGCAATAGCCCAGAAGATGGTATGTGACAAAAAGGACAAGGTCCTAGAGCTCAGCTAAAGGGTTAAAACATAATAAATATATAAATTAAGAAATACACACACACACACACATATATATATATGTGTGTCCAACAAAGATGCCCCAGCATTTTGAAAAGGTCACTCGACAGCGCCCCATACCACCAGGTATTGTCATGCCTCGCTGCAGCTTGCCTCTCACCAGCCACTCGTTCTCTTCATGCTGCCAACGCGTTTCGAGGCTGACACGCCTCTTCTTCATGGGCTTCAAGAAAACAGGCATTGGGAGTTCACTTCATTCAAGTGTGTTTTTATTTTGACAACGCCCTTAGTGGGTTGGGCATAGTGCCATCGTCAATTCCTGAGCATTATGGGACATGCGGTCCTATGAAGTGAATAAACATTATTATTGCCTTAGTAGGTTAATGTCCTGTTTGTTATTAAAAGCATTGTTCCTCCTTGGTAGGTAGGCAGGGTTAAGGCAGGCTCTGTATGCAAGGGGACGCTGTGCCTATTGGAAAGAAAAGTTCCTTCCCACAGCCTTTCACTGATACAGGAAATGGTGCTCCTTTTCCACGGCAGGCCGCTGCGTACTTATTATGTCCAACAAAGATGCCCCAGCATTTTGAAAAGGTCACTCGACAGCGCCCCATACCACCAGGTATTGTCATGCCTCGCTGCAGCTTGCCTCTCACCAGCCACTCGTTCTCTTCATGCTGCCGACGCGTTTCGAGGCTGACACGCCTCTTCTTCATGGGCTTCAAGACAACAGGCATTGGGAGTTCACTTCATTCAAGTGTGTTTTTATTTTGACAACGCCCTTAGTGGGTTGGGCATAGTGCCATCGTCAATTCCTGAGCATTATGGGACTTGCGGTCCTATGAAGTGAATAAACATTATTATTGCCTTAGTAGGTTAATGTCCTGTTTGTTATTAAAAGCATTGTTCCTCCTTGGTAGGTAGGCAGGGTTAAGGCAGGCTCTGTATGCAAGGGGACGCTGTGCCTATCGGAAAGAAAAGTTCCTTCCCACAGCCTTTCACTGATACAGGAAATGGTGCTCCTTTCCCACAGCGGGCCGCCACGTACTTATTATGTCCAACAAAGATGCCCCAGCATTTTGAAAAGGTCACTCGACAGCGCCCCATACCACCAGGTATTGTCATGCCTCGCTGCAGCTTGCCTCTCACCAGCCACTCGTTCTCTTCATGCTGCCGACGCGTTTCGAGGCTGACACGCCTCTTCTTCATGGGCTTCAAGAAAACAGGCATTGGGAGTTCACTTCATTCAAGTATGTTTTTATTTTGACAACGCCCTTAGTGGGTTGGGCATAGTACCATCGTCAATTCCTGACCATTATGGGAATTGCGGTCCTATGAAGTGAATAAACATTATTATTGCCTTAGTAGGTTAATGTCCTGTTTGTTATTAAAAGCATTGTTCCTCCTAGGTAGGTAGGCAGGGTTAAGGCAGGCTGTGTATGCAAGGGGACGCTGTGCCTATTGGAAAGAAAAGTTCCTTCCCACAACCTTTCACTGATACAGGAAATGGTGCACCTTTTCCACGGCGGGCCGCCGCGTACTTTTTATGTCCAACAAAGATGCCCCAGCATTTTGAAAAGGTCACTCGACAGCACCCCATACCACCACGTATTGTCATGCCTCGCTGCAGCTTGCCTCTCACCAGCCACTCGTTCTTTTCATGCTGCCAACGCCTTTCGAGGCTGACACGCCTCTTCTTCATGGGCTTCAGGAAAACAGTCCCATAATGCTCAGGAATTGACGATGGCACTATGCCCAACCCACTATGGGCGTTGTCAAAATAAAAACACACTTGAATGAAGTGAACTCCCAATGCCTGTTTTCTAGAAGCCCAAGAAGAAGAGGCGTGTCAGCCTCGAAACGCGTCGGCAGCATGAAGAGAACGAGTGGCTGGTGAGAGGCAAGCTGCAGCGAGGCATGACAATACCTGGTGGTATGGGGAGCTGTCAAGTGACCTTTTCAAAATGCTGGGGCATCTTTGTTGGACATAATAAGTATGCGGCGGCCCGCCGTGGAAAAGGAGCACCATTTCCTGTATCAGTGAAAGGCTGTGGGAAGGAACTTTTCTTTCCAATAGCCACAGCGTCCCCTTGCATACAGAGCCTGCCTTAACCCTGCCTACCTACCAAGGAGGAACAATGCTTTTAATAACAAACAGGACATTAACCTACTAAGGCAATAATAATGTTTATTCACTTCATAGGACCGCAAGTCCCATAATGCTCGGGAATTGACGATGGCACTATGCCCAACCCACTAAGGGCGTTGTCAAAATAAAAACACACTTGAATGAAGTGAACTCCCAATGCCTGTTTTCTTGAAGCCCATGAAGAAGAGGTGTGTCAGCCTCGAAACGCGTCGGCAGCATGAAGAGAACGAGTGGCTGGTGAGAGGCAAGCTGCAGCGAGGCATGACAATACCTGGTGGTATGGGGCGCTGTCGAGTGACCTTTTCAAAATGCTGGGGCATCTTTGTTGGACATAATAAGTACGCGGCGGCCTGCCGTGGAAAAGGAGCACCATTTCCTGTATCAGTAAAAGGCTGTGGGAAGGAACTTTTCTTTCCAATAGGCACAGCGTCCCCTTGCATACAGAGCCTGCCTTAACCCTGCCTACCTACCAAGGAGGAACAATGCTTTTAATAACAAACAGGACATTAACCTACTAAGGCAATAATAATGTTTATTCACTTCATAGGACCGCAAGTCCCATAATGCTCAGGAATTGACGATGGCACTATGCCCAACCCACTAAGGGCGTTGTCAAAATAAAAACACACTTGAATGAAGTGAACTCCCAATGCCTGTTGTCTTGAAGCCCATGAAGAAGAGGCGTGTCAGCCTCGAAACACGTTGGCAGCATGAAGAGAACGAGTGGCTGGTGAGAGGCAAGCTGCAGCGAGGCATGACAATACCTGGTGGTATGGGGCGCTGTCGAGTGACCTTTTCAAAATGCTGGGGCATCTTTCTTGGACATAATAAGTACGCGGCGGCCCGCCGTGGAAAAGGAGCACCATTTCCTGTATCAGTGAAAGGCTGTGGGAAGGAACTTTTCTTTCCAATAGGCACAGCGTCCCCTTGCATACAGAGCCTGCCTTAACCATGCCTACCTACCAAGGCGGAACAATGCTTTTAATAACAAACAGGACATTAACCTACTAAGGCAATAATAATGTTTATTCACTTCATAGGACCGCAAGTCTCATAATGCTCAGGAATTGACGATGGCACTATGCGCAACCCACTAAGGGCGTTGTCAAAATAAAAACACACTTGAATGAAGTGAACTCCCAATGCCTGTTTTCTTGAAGCCCATGAAGAAGAGGCGTGTCAGCCTCGAAACGCGTCGGCAGCATGAAGAGAACGAGTGGCTGGTGAGAGGCAAGCTGCAGCGAGGCATGACAATACCTGGTGGTATGGGGCGCTGTCGAGTGACCTTTTCAAAATGCTGGGGCATCTTTGTTGGACATATATATATGTGTATATATATTTACATACATACAAGCATTCTAGAGGTGGGCAAGTCACTGAAAGCTCGAGCCTGAAGCCTGGCTCTGGCCCAGCTCGAGGCCCTGTTGGCCCTGTTGGAACCTCGACCACATAACAAGCTGAGCTTTCATGTGGCTTCTGCCTGCCTGCCTCCCCCCCTCTCACTGCCCTGTGGAACTGGGGAACTAGGTTCGAGTCTTGGCGTGGGCTCAACACCCTGTGATTCTGGGCACATCACATAATTTTTTCGTAAGCCTATAAACAATGCATTAGATCTTTTGTAATGTAAATGGTTCGCATGTAAAGCGCTCAGCCTTGGGCTCGACTTAGCGCTGCATTTAAAAACTGCAGAAAATGAACTAAGAATTAAATAGCTTTAATATAAGGAAAGGCAAATTGAGACCCATTTCCTGGCTGATTTTCACAAAGATAAACCAGAAAACCTGGATAAATTGCGACTTCCCCACTTAAATTATGTGGTCTTAAGGAAATACTTTATTTCACCAAAACACTTTTTTTTCATTAGCCGCACTTTCAAATATGTGAGCTCGAACTACTGGTTGTACAAAACTATCATTTTAATAAGTACTTCTCAGTGCAGTGCTATAATGTGTCTTATTAATGCTAAAGTTTCTACATGTTAAAGAAATACACTTTTTTTTAATTCGGAAGTTACTTTACCATATTTTACATGATGTTTGTTGTATGACTTACATAGCACATATGTTCAGGGCTTGGCTCGTGCACGGGCCCGAAGATCCAAGCTAGACTTTTGGCTGGGCTCTGGCTCAGTGCTCCCTGTTAATTTGTTGGCTCACCTACCTACAATACATACTTGCATATATATCCTCACAACTCAATGTCTCATGCTATAGACTCATACCACAGACCTGAAAAAGACCTACATACATTTCATTTTTGGATGAATCACCATCCAATGAATGAAAGGCAGGATTAGCAAAAGTGCTAAAAAAAAGACTGTGTAAGTCAGTCTCTCATTGCTCATTCCATTATTATATACACCAACACCCACACAGTAATCATTGTATTTGGTGGCTGCTTAACTTGTCCATTATGCCAGCATTCTAGACTCTCTGGTCTTGATTGTGAATGGATCCGAGTTTTCCAACCCCTGCCCAAATCCCTGTTTGCGCAGCATGGAATTTCAAGTTGTGTGATAGTTTGCCCACCTGGTAATTACTGGATGCAATAAAGTTCTCACTCTTCATTAAATATCAGCAGACTAAACCCGCCCGAATTTAAGCGGGGAAAAGCATAAAGTATTTCCAATGACACGCAGATGTGGTGTGGTAAGTACAATATTCACACAAAACTCAGAACAGGTGCAATTATCACACCTGAAAAAATCGGATCCCTTGGAAGCCAAATTTTATCGGGGTGTGATATATTGAACTTTCCCTCTGACCCGCTCATCATCAGAACCTAAATACCTTCATACCTGCTCCCATGTGAGGTAATTGGACATTCTTTTATATTTTTCAACTGTCTTCTCGGTAAACAGTGTTAACAACGCATGCGAAACAACGCATGGCGTTACAACGCGGTCGTTACAACGACCGCGTTGTTAGTTCGCATACCGTTACAACGCAAGTCGGAACAACGACTTGCGTTGTAAGGAGCAGAAGGTGTTGGATTTAAAATCCAACACCTTCCCTACTGTCTGCACAGACTGGAGTTGGAATAGTAAATTATACTATTCCAACATCCAGCGCACCTTACAACGCAAGTCGTTGTTCTGACTTGCGTTGTAACGGTATGCGAACTAACAGCGCGGTCGTTGTAACGACCGCGTTGTAACGCCATGCGTTGTAAACGCATGCGAAATAAGGTGGCATATTCGTCTTCTCTCCTCCCCTCTCCTCAGGAGAGGCACTGATGCTGTGGAGTTGCTGAATGGCAGTATTTATTGTTAAGCAGCCAAACTGACACGTTTTGGCTACCCCTGTATTCATGATCACATACAGAGGTGCCTTTTTCTTTCTTTTTTCACCTCACCTTGTGCAGATTAGCATAGAAAACAAGTATTTTCTTTGTTTAGTTATTATTTCCAATTTTGATCTTTGAAGTTAAAAATCAATCGTTATTGTTCACGTGTCATTAATTGTCATAAATTAAACTGATAAATGTGAAAATTAAAAAATATAAAGAACATACATTTCTTCACCACTTCTCTACATATCGGTGAGTTTGCAAAAACGTACTTCACACATAGACATTTATAATCTGTACTAATACATTTTCTGTTAATTTGCATTTCAAACATGATTCCAGTCACAGATCTAATAATTTTCAATTAATTAAACTTCGCCATAACGAATGTGTTTATAATGACGCTGTACGCTGATTGATTTCATGCCTTCATGCTCAAGTTGGCTATTCCTTTATCTTCATTCACACACAAATTCCTCTAAGAGTTTCACTGAATAAACTTAATGGGGCTCCTCTTCACATGTTTGGGTTAATACAAACATATATATATATATATATATATATATATATATATATATATATATATATATATATATATATATATATATATATATTCACTGAAAAAACCATAGGTTTCAGGGACGTTATAGTTAGAAATTAGCATTTAAAAAACCTTTGATATTCACTGATAAAACCCCAGGTTTCAGGGACGTTATAGTTAGTTGGACATTTCACTCGTACAAAACCAGTGAAATTTGTCCGTTATAGTTAGTTCAGCTAACTATAACTCACGCCACCGCAATGCACTGCTGATGACGTCACATATTACATCATTCATGACATGGTCAGTAGCATCACTGATGACATCACTGATGGCATCTCAGATGACATCACTGATGACATCATCCAGTGACTGTGTGTTTCTATAAAGTTTAAATATGTTATATATATATATATATAAATGCCAAGGTGTATTGAAGAATGAGTGTGTGTATGAGTGTCTGAATGGATGATTTAGTAGGTGCAAGACTGACTGTATAAGTGAGTGATTAAACGTGTCTTACTGAATGCATGTAAATGTGTAAATGTCGGTATCAGTCTGTCAGTTGGTGTGTGAGTGGCAGCATCGGTTGGTAAGTAGCTACATGAGTATGTATATGGGTTATTGATTAGCTATCTGAGTATCTGTATGGGTGCATGAGTGTCTGTGTGGATGGGTGGGAGGTGTATGACTCTGTGCATAGATATGTGAGTGGTTGATTAACTGGGTGTATGGGTTCAAGAGTGCATGTGGAAACAGCTGTATGGGTGGGTGAGTGTGTGTATGGGTGTGTTGGTGAGTGAATGGATGTCTCAGTGGTACATGTCCAAGTAACTACATATGTAAAAGGCAGTGTATGTGAGAGTTGGAGTATATAAATGACTATACATGAGAGTCAGTCATTATGAGAGTGGCTGTATGGATGAGTGTGTACTTGTATCAGTGATTGTATAAGAGAGTAAGTATGTGTTAGTATCTGTATGAATAAGTGAGGTGGTGTGTGTGTATAACTGTATAGGTGAGTAAATGGAAGTGTGATTGATTCTTTGCATGACTGACTAGGTGTGTGAGTAACTCTGGAAGAGTGGCGGTGTGTGAGTGTCTGTATAGGTGTATGAGTGCATATGATAGTGTTGTATCTATGAGTGACTGTATGGGTGAATGAGTGGATGTGTGTGTAGACCTAGGAATCAGTGAGTGGGTATGTAGTAACTGTTATTGGTGTGTCTATGGTTTCGAAAATGGTAGTCAGTATTTTAGAATGGGTGTATCAAAGCTTATATTAGGGTGTGAGGAGGTGCATCAGATTTTCACGTGGATGATGTCATCAGTGATGTCATCAGTGACGTCATTTGAGATGTCATCAGTGATGTCACTGACCATGTCATGAATGATATAATATGTGACGTCATCAGCAGTGCATTGCGGGGGCGTGAGTTATAGTTAGCTGAACTAACTATAACGGCCGAATTTCACTGTTTTTTTACGAGTGAAATGTCCAACTAACTATAACGTCCCTGAAACCTGTGGTTTTTTCAGTGAATATCAAAGGTTTTTTAAATGCTAATTTCTAACTATAACGTCCCTGAAACCTATGGTTTTTTCAGTGAATTTCAAAGGTTTTTTTAATGCTAATTTCTAACTATAATGTCCCTGAAACCTATGGTTTTTCAGTGAATTTCAAAGGTTTTTTAAATGCTAATTTCTAAGTATAATGTGCCTCAATCCTATGGTTTCTTTAAGACTACATATATATATATATATATATATATATATATATACATATATATATATATGTATTAAACAAAAGTTGAGAATAATTTATAGTTAGGAAAACTCTTTTCATTCTTTCTTTAAAAAAAAAAAATTATTACAAAAAAGTCGCACACTCTACGCGCACCCTATATGATGGCTGCGCGCATCCTGCTAGCGCGCATTTTGGAAGTCGCGCTGGGGTCGCGACTTCGGCGTAATTTGAAAAGTATGAAATATCTTTAAAGAAATTATCAATAAAATTTTGCTTTAAGTGTTTGTCTAATTTTATTTACAAAAGTATTTATAAACTATTTTTTTCAGTATACCCTGAATGTTACGAAATTTGCCGTCTGTATGATGTATGCGCGTAGGGTGCGTGATCCCTCCCCGCACATATTTCCTGGGTCGTGCCGTGATCGCGCCAAGGTCGCGACTTCGGCGTATTTACAAACTTTAAAAAATTACTATTGAAACTTAGAATATGATATTAGAGTAAACAGTTTTGCTAATATACTTATTGAAATATTATAGAATTTTTTATTTATAGTGTATAATCATGTATACAATATTTTACGGGTGCTCGATGGGTGCGTGACGGGTGCGCGCACCCTACGCGACTTCATGTCAGCAGAAAAACAAAGAATCTGATTGGTTTAAATCATCTTCATTCTGGAAGAGGGAGGAACCATCCTTCTGATATTCCCTTTACTATTTGACTTTGATAGAGAGAAGACCTGTTTGCTGCTTCTCTTTGCCTTTATACATTTTTTGTGTGCTTCCTTATTTTTTTTGAAGAACAATGGCTTCCAGTCTAGTTCCCATTGATCCCTTGGCCATTGAAGAGGAAGAAGAAATTGTGGAGCGCAGCAGAAAGAGGAAGGAGAGCATTGTCTGGGCCTTCTTCTCTGTTCCGGAGGGCGAGAAGAAGGTTAATGCCCGAAAAGTGACGTGTACCATTTGCCAAAGAATATTGTCTAGAGGGTCGGACAAGAAGTATTCATGCGGTACCAGCAGCATGAAGAAACATCTAGAGACTCTGCACCCAGTTCACCTGGCAAGAGAGGAGAGGAGGAGAGAATTGAATGCTGCTGCAGAACAAGACCCTAATGCTCCTTCCACTTCAACACAGCAACTTCCACCTGCTCCAAGGCCCCACATTCTGCCAGAACTTTTAGACGCTGCAATAAGTTGCAAAAAGTGCAACACCAAACTTTGCATTGGAGAGCAATGTGTGGATGTCATCACTGCTGCTCTAAAAGCACATAAATGCTAAAAAAAAAATTATAATGTGCTTTTGTTTTTGTTAAAGAGATTGCTTGTTGTTCTTCATTTTTGTCTGTTCTTTTAAAAATCAAAAACACACAAAAAAAGTAAAAAAGGTTTAAAAAAATACATTTTTTTTTAAAAATTGTTCGAAACCCCCCGCCCAAAAACGGTTCTTACGGAACCACATCTACTGGTTAAAAAAGAAAAATTACCTGAGTGATTGCATGAGAGTATGGACACTGTGTGGGTGATTGGAGAAATGTAAGTCTAGTGCATGGTTATTTTATGAATGTTTGGGTAGTGGCAACGTGATTGAATGAGTTCATGGATAATAGCTGGGTAATTGGAGGAGTGAATGAGTAGTGTCTAGGTGATTAGAGGACTGCATGGGTAGTGCACAGGTGATTGTAGCAGTGCATGGTTAGTGCCTGGGTCATTGCATGAGTACATGGGTACTGACTGGATGATTAGAGTACTGCAAGGATAGTGCATGGTGAATTTATAAGTGCTTGGGTATAGACGGAGTGATTGGATAAGTACATGGTACTGGCTGGGTGATTGGAGGATTGAATGGGTACTGACAGGGTGATTGGAGCAGTGCATGGGTACTACCTGGATAATTGAAGGAGTGAATGAGTAGTGTCTAGGTGATTAGAGGACTGCATGGGTAGTGCACAGGTGATTGTAGCAGTGCATGGTTAGTGCTTGGGTCATTGTATGAGTACATGGGTACTGCCTGGATGATTAGAGTACTGCAAGGATAGTGCATGGTGAATTTATAAGTGCTTGGGTATTGGCGGAGTGATTGGATAAGTACATGGTACTGGTTGGATGATTGGAGGAGTGCATGGGTAGTGACAGGGTGATTGCTGGAGCGCATGGGTAGTTCGTGGGTAATTGAAGGAGTGAATGAGTAGTGTCTAGGTGATTAGAGGACTGCATGGGTAGTGCACAGGTGATTGTAGCAGTGCATGGCTAGCGCTTGGGTCATTGCATGAGTACATGGGTACTGACTGGATGATTAGAGTACTGCAAGGATAGTGCATGGTGAATTTATAAGTGCTTGGGTATTGGTGGAGTGATTGGATTAGTACATGGTACTGGCTGGGTGATTGGAGGAGTGCATGGGTTTTGACAGGGTGATTGGAGCAGTGCATGTGTACTACCTGGGTAATTGAAGGAGTGAATGAGTAGTGTCTAGGTGATTAGAGTTTTGCATGGGTAGTGCACAGGTGATTGTAGCAGTGCATGGGTAGTGATTAGGTTACTTAATCTTACCTTTTTGAAGTAGATATGAAACTCATTGAAACAATTTTTTCAGTTGTTTTATTATAATCTAAATTTAAAATATTTTCAAACTTTAGAATTAGTTTCTGTAAAAGAGAAGAAAAAATACTGTTATTACATATAATATTATAGTTTTAAGAACACAACATAATTTTACAATTACATAACATATTCAGTTTTCCGTTTTTGCTGTTTTCAGATTCTATTGAATTTCACCATACACAGTGATTTTAATGTTGATCATCATGTAACAGCGGGCAAAAAAATACAATCAATAAGATTGTTAAAAAAAAACAAATCTGTGTTGAAAATATTTACAACAAACTCAACTATCTGTTTGCATTTTCAAAAATAAACACTCTCAATAACATTGCATATAATACAAAGATCAAATATATGAACTGCTTCTTTCAAAAACAATTTTCTAAATACAATATCAAAGAAAAGAAACGATAATTGAAACAGTAATTGTTGACATCTTCCCTGTAGGCCGAATGATGTTTCCAAAATCATTTGCATTGAAAATATCCAAAATAAACTTCTTAATTCATATTGACATCTTCCCAATAGGCTGAATGATGTTTCTGAAATCGTTTGTATTGAAAATATCCAAAATAAACTCATTAATTCATGTTGACATCTTCCCAATATGTCGAATGATGTTTTCAGAACTTTGGCTTCAAAAATATTAGATATGAATTTGGAAATTCATAAGGCAACCAACATTTGAATTCCAAATGGGCATCATTACAATGTGTCCATCCTTTATTGCACTTTAAATACACAGTATAGTGTCCAGATGTTGTAGAAGGTCCATCGTGGAAAATAATTGCCACTGCTTTGAAAGTTCTTCCTGAAATTGACAGTTGACTTACCACAAAATTTTTAATTTTAGTTTCCAATTTTCTTCCATCTGCTCTACAACGTTGTAGCATTAAAATGACATATTGTCCAAATATTTCTATAAATAATGTTGATAACATTTCAGATTTGCAGTGAGTACATTCCATATTTTGATTAGCTGATTTTACTAATTTGTTAAAAGACACTGTTTTGCAATCTGGTATTGTCAAATATATGAATCGTTCAGTGTCTATTTCAGTGGTAGAAGAAAATGAACAATCTTCACATTTATGATCCCATCTGTAACGAAGTCCAAACTGATTTTCAATTTGTATTCCTTCATCTTCCAATACTGCAAGAATAAACATAAGAAATTCTTGAGCATCTTGCTGTACATTAAGTGTAAATTGTGAAGAACCAGAACATATATCCAGAGGATGCCGAATGCCAGAAGCACTTTGGATTTTAGTTTTATCGGTTGTCAATTTTTCAAAAATATAATGCAACAAAGAACAAAACCTTTTTTCTCGATTCTCCATAATTTGTTGTTGATGATTTTCTAGAAAAAATATGACGTTCACAACTACATTAGCATAGCAGTTGATACCTGAACTATTTTCTAACTGATATCCTACAATATCATCAACAGTGTCCATTTTCTTTTTGTTTGGAGCCTCAACATTGTCTTGATTTTTTTTCTTATTTCCAACCTCACTACAGAGTTTATCATTTGTTCGTTTTCGACATACTACATGCTTTTCATATACAGGATATTCACCTAAGTTGGGAGCATACAGTCTTCTTAACCGATTATACTCTCTTACACAATTTGCATCTGCACTAATCTTTCTCTCATCAATATCAATCAAATACAATCCAGATAAAGTTCTGACTCAGGACAATGCAACATATGCCATGCCCCCTATAAACACGGTACTTCCAATGTTTACCAAAGCTCTGCCTACACTTAAACCTTGAGATTTATGAATGGTCACCGCATATGCTAAAGAAAGAGGAAACTGTTTTCTACGAACATACAAGTCTTTAACAAGCAAAAAACGAACAGCACAACGTCCAATCTGTTTTACCGCTTCAACCTGATCAAATTTAATCTTCAAAAATTCAATTCCATCTCTATTTGGATAATTAACAAAATCAACAACTTTTCCCATTGCTCCATTTACTAAACCTTTTTCCACACTCAAATTACGCTGTAAAATTACCCGACAGTTTTCACATACATGTAAATTCTTTTCCAAACCAGCAGTCTTAGATATAGATTTTTCCAAAGAATCCAATTTTGATTTGAATTTTTCTGACAAAATAATAGTAATTCCTTTGTGTTCTATTTTATCAATGGCTTCCATTTGAATTATTTGTTGTTTTTCCAACTACAAAAGTTCTTGATTGAATGTAGAACACTCTTGCAGTGTTGGCATTAGGCAAATTATAGATTTCTTTTCTCCAATTTTTTTGTATATTATTTCCGGAGCAACATTTTCATTTGGAAACAAGTTTGTAAGTAGCCGACTTTGCAAAGCTTCTTTACCATGTTCTGTCAATACACCAATTCTTATATCTTGAAGCAGGCTTCCATAATCTTCATCACTTGCCTGTCGCATATTCTTAATAAGTTCTTTATATTCAAAATATGACCAAATGTTGACATTTCCAATACTTCCCAAAGATTTCCTGGTGTCTTCATGCACAAGTGTTTTAAAAACTGATTGCCCTTTTACAGGAGTAAGTTGCAGTAGATCGCCGAAAACAATCACATGTTTTCCTCCAAATAAGACATCATAATCTGTTTTTAAAATTTGCTGCATTCTTAAATGTACAAAGGCAAGCATTAAGTTTGAGACCATGCTCACCTCATCAATTATCAGAAGTTTCATTTTCTTTAGTACTCTTGAAACTTAATAACAAGCTTCTCCAGATAGCTTGTGATATTCCAACTTGTTTTCATGTTCAACAGGTAGCATCAGTAAATGATGTAATGTAATCCCTTTAATGTTGTGTGCTGCTAACCCAGTTGGAGCGGTTACAACACAAGATAAATGTGATTCAGTGGTTTTCTGTAGATAACTGGACTAAACTTTAATTAAGAAACTTTTTCCTGTACCAGCTTGACCACTGATATACATTCGAATAGGTTTAAATGATGTGCAGTTGCATTCTTTAGTTTCATGAAGTAAACCATGGTCTATCTGTTGTGTAACTTGCTGATATATTTCTTTCTGTTCAATATTTAGTTGTTCTTCCAAGTTTCCCAACTCCATAATATCCTGTTGAGCTTGATGCATTGCTGTTTCTACTTCACTCATGGCTATTGCTGCTTCATTTTCAAGAATTGGTTCTCCTAGTGGATCTTGACTCAGTGGAGCAGAACTTTGACTATCTTGAGAACTGTCTCTAGCAATCTCAGCTGCAATAGTAGCTTCTTGTTCAATTTCTTGATTCAACATTTGTAGATAATTTGGAAAAACTGTGCATTGAATGCTATCTTTACATGCATTAAAAGAATCTTCATAGCACTGAAAATCTCCAAGTAATTCCATTTCAGTACGCCAAGGCTTGAAGAGTTGCAGAAGTGCTAAATAGAAAAATTCCCTTTTATCTGGAGTATCGCAACTCAGTTTCCTGTGATTAATGAGATTTCCTTTAGTATGTTTCACCAAATATCCATCAGAACCAATCACTGCATGTTTCTCTTCATTTATATTTTCTATAATATTTCTCTTAAAGCTGTAATATTGCAGTACTTCATAGAGACATATGTTTTCAAGATAGGGACTTCTTTTAGGATAGCACGTATCCAACATGTTTGTTTTAACAATATCTGTGCTTTCAGGTTCATTTAATGCTAAATATTCAATTTCTTGTACAAATTTCAATACTCGATTTCGTGTTGCAGCAAGACCTAGACTAACCCAAATGATTCCTCTTGACTTTGAATATAAACTTGCAGAGGTCAACCGATCCGAACATTCGTAGGATCCAATCTCTTGATGGGACAGCATCTTCAAACTAAAGCTGTACAATTTGTTACTGAGAGTCTTCTCTTGTGAAATTTCTTCCCACATTTCTTTAAACTCCGTCTTTTCAGATTTTGTTATGTATGACATAACATAGCGAGCAACAGCAATGGAATTATCTGCAACATACTGGATATCCATATTTGCATTCCACATCGACAAAATCACTGGATTGTAATCATTAATATACTTTGAATGTTCACTTCTTTTTAAATTGTAAGTATTTTTTGTAGATTTTCGAGTTATAGTATGCCTCACTGCAGACATGAAACTGTTGACTCTTCCTTTGGAAATTACTGGACGTGGAAATCCAAAACGACATTTTGCATAAAACTTTTCCTTTGACTTGTATTTCCGTCGACAGTATTTGCCACATCGATGAGTTTGAAACCGTAAAACTTGTTGTCTTAAGGTATTTTCTTCTCCTGTTTTTGGAATACCACATGTAACATAGTCTTCAATGAAAGACAAAACAGTCTCATCAGAATCAGTTCCAAATTTAGGTGCATCCTTGATCCATAAAAGCATATGTATATGAGGAGCACCTCTAGCTTGGTACTCCTTTCTCCAAAAAAATCAATAACTTCTCCAAGAGGTGGGTTGTTTTTATTGCAGATAAAAGACATCATAGCTTGAAACCTATGATTAAAATATCTGCACACATTTACAGGATCGAAGGAACACAGTTCTCCAGCTGTCTTGAATTGAATGTTTTTAATATTTGAATTTGCTTCTCGAAGAAATTCAAGTAAATCGTCCCATGCGTATTCAGCACAGCTTAGAGTAACAAACCATGTAGGGGTTCCTAAGTTCCTTAACATACATTTAAGTTCTCCATGACGACGATACCAATACTCATTTGTACCACGTTGACACGCCATCAAATTAATCAATTGAGATTCTAAATGATCGTCTCTCTGTTGTACTTTGTCCATGAATTCCTTTGCAGAAACATGTTGAAGATGAACTCCTGTTTTTATTATGTGGTTCACTGCATATGAAAGTCCAGACAAGTCACTTTCAAACAAAAGATGAAATATATATGGAATACATTGTCGAAATCTTGGATCTTCTGAATACAATCTTGTTGTACGATATTCTGACGCTGGAATCTGTACTGGTCGTTCGTAATATCGTCCACCTTTTCCAGCGGGGAAGAGCTGTGGAAAACAACGAGCTTCCAAACTTCTTTCCCAAACACTCATGGGAGTTCCCTTCGCTTTCTTCATTTGGAATAATTCAATAGTATTTCCAATCACTTCCTTTGAATGTAAAGGATGTACACTATAATGTTCATAAATTTCTTCACTTTTGGAGATGTCCACTTTTTCAATTTGGCCACTTGAAATTTCGCTATCATCTCCTAAAACTATTTCTTCTTCTTCCACATACACATTTTTGTAATAAAGATTGTTTTTTATGAGATATATTGTAGCCTTTTGAACTTTGCTGACATCTACTAACTCGCCATATTTTCCGACTCTTTGTTGGAACACCATTAACTAGAATAACTACAGGTTCAGTTTCCTCTTTCTCTACACCAATAGTTTCAATATTTTTCTTTAAATCTAAAGGTAAATACACAACTCTTCCTTTTAATCCGCTTTGTAAATCTGTGGGAGGCAACTTACCTGTTTTAGGCTCCATACGAACAATAGCCTGAAATGGGTGCACAGATTGAATCAGAATGGACTCATACGTATTTAAATCTACCAGTTCTGGAGGAATAGCTACCAACTCTAGGTTATTATGTACAGCTCTAGCTGGCATTTTGTTCTCCTCTAATTTGCTATAACAATATTTACAAATACGTTGATCACTACCCAACTCAAAGCAATCTTCCACCAACAAATAAGCTCCAAATTCCTTCCACTTATCATTGTTTTCTTTTTCACTTTTTAAATACAGATCAACATTCCTACTTTGATTTCTATAGTGAGTGCGTCGACAACAAATACAAACATAGTTTGGTGTTTCGCAACAAATTACCTTAAACTTCGTAATTTCTTCTACAAACTTCTCAGTACTACTATTTTCCACCTCTTCTTCAACACCTTCACTTATCAAACTCTCACTTTCTCTACACTCCTGTTCAGGACCAAAGAAACGAAACTCTATATCATCACAAACTTTTTACATACGATACTGACCCATGCAAAAGAGCAGTGTTTAAGTCACTTAAAATTATTGCAGGACTTTTTACATAGTACAATCTTCTTACTAACTTCCGCATTGCAGAGTGATGTACTGCTAACATTCTCAAATGATGAAAAACACTTTGACACACTTTTCTAGAAAGACAAGCCAGAGAATGACCTTGCAAACCAGTATTTATTCTCACTTTACAAGGATCTAGTCCTTGCAACATCTTAGGGGCCCATTACGATGGCGGGCGGAAGCACCACCGCCGTGCTGGCGGATGCAAAAAGCACCAGTTACCGCCGGCACGCAGCAGTCCACACGCCCGCCCAATTACGATGCGAAAAGCAGGCCAAACACCGCCGGCAAGCCAGCAACACCGTCCGCCATCAAAGTGCGCCCGTACACGTAGCGGCGCAGCCCAACTGACACACACCGTCCGACGAAACACGTCCCGCCCGGCGCATAAATTACGATGCCGCAAACAAACGGCTCCCACGGCCAAGAGATACCGTACGACAAACCGAAGCGGTAACACGGACGCCGAGCACGGACAACGAAAAGCGGCTCCCCGAGCATGAATCCAGCACTGCAGGCCGTCCCCATGCTCCTGCTGATGCACCACCAAGGACGCAACGTACCGCGGAGACGCAGGTAGGCACACACACAACAAGTGCACGCAAACAGCGCACACAATGCAAGGGCGGAAAAAGCGGACAACCCCCCACCAGCGCGTGTACACAACACATCCACCATCGCATCCACATATGACACACAGGCCAAATCGTAACATCGCAGAACACATGTGTACACACCACCTGGGACTAGGAACCAACCACCCCGTCACGGCCCCAAAGCGCCGATGACGCCGCCACACATGCGCACAACGCAGAGGCCAACCGCAGCGCCATGCATGCGTCGCACACAGACACAGGGACACAACCAAGCAGCACACACATCAGCCCCACCCCGAACGCACATGACACGTGACAGGCCGGCCACAGACATGTCCCCAACGCCCAATTCACGGACAACACCCAACGCCACACAACCGACGCACACATGTCAGTGAAGACACGCAACAGCAGGACACACCCCAGTGTAACAAACATGGCGTAGCACACAGCGGCGGCAACACCAACTAGGAGAAGCAGGGCCCCTTCGGGAAGAGGAACGCCAGTACCACACAGAAACACCCATACCACCCTGCACATATGAACAAGACATATAAAACGGAACACCAAAGAGCCCGGGGACCGACAACAGGTGGCCCAAGAATAACATCCACACACAAGGCCCAACGCAGAGCGGAAAGGCAGCCTGCCGCCCACACAAGGGAGAGCAGACAGGACTGAATGACCTTCCATTCCAACTCCGAAACCACAGCCCTACGACAGAAGCCGGTGAATACAGCCATTGTCCAAGAATAGACCAACACAGGCATGCTGAGGAGACCGACCACAAGGCAGATAGCGCATATCACAGAAGCACACAACGGACGGGGAAGAAAGAAGAAAACACTCCCCCATGTCGGCCACATGCAAGTTAATTGGAAGGAGTCACACAGCACTGACCTTGAACTGTCTGAGAAGCATGTGGGAAGAGGGCCCGTGTCCTCCAAACAAGCCAACAGAACACAAGTCCTGTCTCCCTACGACTACACAGAGCTCACAGCAACCCCAGAGCGTGCACATTGCAGACTGCACACACAGCCGGAGCACGCCACCTCAACGAACCGCTGCGAAATGGCAACCGCAACACACCTACCCAACTACGCCGAACAGCTCAAGCTGTACAAAACCAACCTGTGCCATACATTGGGATGCGATCTCCTGTCCCTGCTGAACGTAAGTTACCGACTGACTTACCGCATCACATTGTTCAGCTGCGTCATGCCCGTCTTCTACTGTCGGAGGTGTCCCTACCAGCATCCCGTCGAGATATGCCTCTCCAACCCGGCATGTCTGAAGGCGGACCTGCTACCACTACTCCCTCTGGACGCACACGACAGGGCCTGCTCTGCCTATGGGGGCATGGCGTATGTGGCCAACATCGCACCCGCACTGAAATGGGACCACTGTGCCTCCACACGACGGATCATCGATAACAGCTACATCGAATGTCACCCAGCATGCCCCATCATGGTCCTCCAAGGGACAACCTACGAACAACACCTTGACAGCCACCATCCGCTACATTGGCTGGCAAACATGTACACCACCAATGACATGGAAGCCCTGCTGGACGGCATCGCATACCTGACAACCTGTAAATACGTCGGACCACAACGCAGGTTCCCCGAGTGACCTATGATGTCCAACCCCGCACCCATGCTTAGCTTCCGCACGGACTGGCCAGTCACCACCACAACAGCCATACCAAACGACCGGCAACTGTAACCACACCATCAACGACATCGCCATGACATCGGATATGACCGGGACATGCACACTGTTCCCCATCACATCCAGGAACACCGCATGCATCGTGGGAGGCAGTGGCATGGGCTCTGTGTATCGCACCCACATGGACGGAACTGCACGAACAACCAGGACACGACATGGATCCAGCGCCCATGGACACACACACCGCTCAGTGGAAATGAAAAGGTCGCCTGGAGTCTGTGGGTGCTGCACCCCTCCCACCCCCGCCCCGGGAATCCCATACCAGGACCTTTGCATGGACGACAAGTGCATACAACAACAACACGACCCCAGTGACTGTGACATGTCCAGTAACCACCACAGTGCAACAACAAGTGGCACGCCGCTGCATGCACGCAAGCACATGCCCTGATGTCATCTCACATGCACGCGTGCATGAGGAACAACCGCAGCAAACCTGTCACATGGAACTGAGATGGACTGTGCCCATGATGCCAAGCGGTCTGGTAGGCTACATGTATACCGTCTGTGTCAAAGTCCGCAGCTCCGCAGCTATACGTAAATGTACATTAGCACAGCCTTGGCCAAGCAGATGTCACTCTGAAGCCCACATCCCACATGCAACAGCCAATCACATGTAACCCCACACCCTATCCCATTTGTAATCATGCTCAGTATATCCTCAACATGTATCCCGCTGCCAGTAGTGTCCACTATACTGCATCACAGAGGACAGAAGACTCAATATAATGTTTGAAACCAAAACTGTCTCCGCTGACTCATTTCACAAGTACGAATGAGAGAGGATGAGAGTATGTGAAGTACACGGCAGTCGTGACATGACCATGTAGTCCACTGGTATTGGATGTCAACGCAAATGAGTAGCACTACTGTGGAAGACACACATGTGTCGTGTGAAGTCGTATGGACGCAGTGCTCAGGTGGGTGGGTGCGACGGGTAGATGCGCACATGCCAAGTTGGAGCACGCCGTGTCGGGAGGGGTCATGAACAGTACACCACCGCTTCCCTGGGCATTGTGAGAGGACACCTGTCGGGGGGAGTGAACACGTGTGTGCACAGCAGCCGGGCACACGTACAAAGCGGTACCAGGCGCACCTCAGCCCACCCTCTGTGGACAAGCTGGATCCTGTTGTGCGCCCGCCATGCCCCTGACAAGGCACACACAGCCCCAGTCGACCAGGTGTAACCCCAACATAGTCAATCCGCACAGGCGATACAGGGCACGGGATGGCAGTGGAGCATGGTGTGTGAGAGGTCTCCTCGCGCTCCTCCTGGTCATATCACGCAGGCAATAGAACCTCAACGTCTAGCATGGCACAAGTCAGATGGAAGTGTAGGGGGACGCACCACAGCACGAGCAGCACTGACGTCACGGGAGGTGGCTCGCACCATCCCATCCATTGCCCATCATACCAACCACGCCACATGCCATTGCGACTAAGTGCAAGCGCGTGCGCCACCACCCCCGAGCCCTCCCCAGAGAGGCCAAAGAGTGAATGTGTGGGCCATCAGCCACAGACGGACGCGGCCTGGCCGCAAGGGCAGCCACAGCCACTGGGTGGTGCAGGTGGCGGATCCGGAAGGCGAAGACTGTGATGCATAGTCCATGCAGGCCGGGTCACCATTTGGGGCACCACGCAGGTGGACGGCGTCCCGCGACACATCATACCCTGAGACAGCCCACTCGTGCAACTGGACCCACACATACACTCCTTGCCCTCTCTGGTGCGAGCTTGGGGCTGCCTGTGCAAGTGCTAGCCTCGCAGGTGAGCATGCATATTGGGGGAGCGAGGGGAGGACATGAGGGCTGGGGCGAAGATGACTGTATCACTGTCAGTTAGTACAAGGGATGACCCAGATGTGGAAAGGAAGAGACGTGTCCCGTGTGTACTGCAACTAGTCGCCAATACAACTACCCCCCATGTCCGGAATGTAAGCCCGCACCTAGGCCCGCCCATCCGCCACATCGAACATACCACCAGCACGACAACCTTCCCATTCGAAACACTGACTGGGGGTGGCGACCAGTGTACAATCATGTGTAGCCTACCCACGCGTACATGTGGGCCCTCCATGATCCATGTCACCTGCGGCAAAGTCATGACATGCGCAATGAGGGAAGTGAGGAGAGCTGCCCGCCCCATGCGCAGAAGGTGCATCAGCTCCACAGACCCAGCAGCGAGTCCAGCAGGGGTCACATGTGCAGGGGCAGCTGTGCCTGGTGTGAAGGCACATGCATATAGACAGCACATCGACCAATGTGTAGTCTGCCCACATCTACAGTCCATCATCATGCGGACATAGGAATTGAACACAGGGCAACACATCTTAGTGGGTGCACCCACCGTGACCAACAATGCGCAATCATCGACGTACCCGCCCTGTGCATGGCCCCCACCCAACGGCGGCACATCCAGTGCCACCATCCCACACACACAAGCCTTCCACGGAACATGCTGTGTCCAATGGTCAGTACAGAGTCAGCGCCCATCTGGTGGATCCTGAACAGGAGACACATGCACACACATGCCAGCTCCCACTATGTACGACTGCCACCTGGCACGTGCAATGTAACCTCTCACCTGTGACGTGTGACTGCAAGCACACAGCCGTCTTGGCATGGGGCTGTCAATGTGGACACCTGTCAATGTTTCGGGAGGTGTGATCCGTACAGTGCTGTACATAGGGTGCAGTGCTGACACCTACTACTGTCTCATATCCCCTCGTGCCACAGGTCCCACTTGTTTTGGCCGCTCAGCCTGTGCCCACATCGTCGTCGTCGTGTGCCATACTCATCCAGCCGCGGAAGCAGTTCCATGCTCAGCAGACATTCATGTTGCCGTGGCGTTGCCGCTTGACGGATATGCAGTCAGTCCCCATCAGCACGCCCCGCAAGTCATTGGGGCCTGGATCCCCATGTGCATGCACATGGCAGTGGTTTGTATCACTAGCCATTGCCATTGTTGGGAGACCTGTGTAAGTGTATTGTGGCCGTGCCGTCCCAGCTTGACAGCTGGGCTGTGGCTCCTGTGCTTACTCAGTCATGTCAGTGATGTGTATGCGAAATTGCTATGTGTCGTGTTGCTTTGACATGTGTCCTCTGCCATTGTCCCTAGGCGGAGACCGAACATTGACCGCCCATACCAATTGCTGGCGGACATGGACGATACAGAGGTTATTAGGAAGTTTCGGCTGGACAGGCCAACCCTGCATCGACTGTGTGCCATGTTAGAACCCCATCTCCGTCCCCGCAGGGTGTATCCGACTGCTGTCACCCCCACGGCTAAGGTGATGGCCGCCATGCATTTCTTCGCCACTGGGTCATTCCAGCACACAGTGGGCATTGGAGGAGGGATGTCCCAGCCCATGTTCAGCAAGGTGCTGAGGGATGTACTGGCAGCCATGATGCTGTACCGGAACAGGTACATCCGCTTCCCCAGGGCTCGTGAATTGGCGGCAGTGAAGGGTGCATTCTATGCCCTTGGCAGAATCCCACACGTCGTTGGAGCCATTGACTGCACACATGTCGGCCTTGTTCCACCACAGGCCACTGAGCACCTGTACCGCAACAGGAAGCACACGCACTCCCTGAATGTGCAAGTGGTGTGCCTTGCGGACATGGTGATCACCCACGTGTGTGCAAAGTTCCCAGGCTCGGCCCATGACGCACACATAATGCGCAACAGCATCTTGCCACGACTGATGTCCAATATGCAACAGGATCGTGCCTGTATTGTCGGTGAGTATGTGGAGTGGTGTAGCGTGCTGGCTGTGCGATGCTGTCCCCTGTCCAGTTGGATTAGCAACGGTTCTCTGTGTCCCTCACACCCAGGTGACTCTGCGTATCCGAATGGGGCATGGCTGCTCAGTCCATTGAGGAATCCTCGCACCCCAGCAGACGATCGCTACAATGAGGCACATGGGAGGACCAGACGTGTGGTCGAGCGTACCTTTGGCCTCCTCAAGTCCAGGTTCAGGTGCCTGGACCGCACCGGGGGTACGCTGGCGTACTCCCCACAGAAGGTGTGCCGGATAGTGGCGGCGTGCTGCATGCTGCACAATCTGGCCATTCGGAAGCAGATCCCCCTCATCGTGGATGACGGAGATCAACCAGGGCCCCAGCCCGCAGACCAGGACAGCTCGAGTGAGGAGGACAGCGGAGAGGAGGAAGCTGGTAATGTGCGGCAGCAGCTCATCGCCCGCTACTTCACTTGACGGTGAGTGTCCATGTACGACGGCTGATGTGGCTGTATCTGTGCAGGTGTGTGTGTGCTGTGTCAGGGTGGCCGTTTGTTCACTGCGTGCTGTGTGTCAACGCTCCATGGCCAGGGTAGTATGCCACTGTTGGTGGCTGTGGCATTGTGCCCTATTGCTCTGTGCGATGTGTGTACATTGCTTGTAGTTGTTGACATGTACTGTGTGATGGGTGTGTGACACACTCATTGAATGTGCTCCTGTTCTGTCTCCCACCCCTAGGTCCCTACAGGCCCTCCGGATTCAAATGCCATGCCACGCATCAGGTGCCTTTCCGCCCAAGGTGGCCGTTGTATTCCGTACAAATAAGACACAGGGCACAAACAGCAGTTAGTGAAAAAGGTGCATTTATTACAAACTGTGACATGTGATTGTGTGTAAGGTGATGACAAAAGTGGTGCGTGCAGTGACAATGAGCTGTCGGTCATGGCTGCGTGATGATCAGGGTGTACCCACTGGTTCTATGTCCATAGTCCAACACACACATGCCATCCAGATGGCTGTGTGGAGTGGGATCGTAGTCCAAGTCAATGCAGTGGCTGGTCAAGGAAGGCTGGCGGAAGGCTGGCTGGCTGCCTCACTTGCGACTGGAGCGTGCGAAGTCCTCCCGGGAGATCTGTTTCCTCTTCGGACGGCCCCTTCCACGTTTGCGAGGGGGTGCCTGCTTGCGACATGCTGGTGGTTGAGGTGTGATCACTGGCTGTGGACGCAGGGGAACTGGACACTGCTGCTCCACCCTGCGCCCCGGCAGGTGGTGGCGGAGGGGAGCTGCTGTCCCTGGCTGTGACCTCACCGCCACCACCAGCTGTCCCATGAGGTCCACGATTTGGCCCATACGGGCGTCCATGGACCTCAACACCCCCAGCACCTCACGCGTGTCTGAGGCAGACCGGACCCATTGTCCTTGGGCCTCTTCATAGGCCCCAAGGACTCTGGCCATGTGAGGCAGGGCATGGCTCCCAGGGGAGGCTGGCGTTTGCCTGACCCTGCTCCTCCTACCAGTCCTGCTGCCACCGGCCTGCCCACTAGCCACATTGCTCACCACGGTCCTCGCTGTGGCTCCCAGGGTGGATCCAGTCGTCCGGGCCACCACCTGCGCTGGGGCTGGTGCCAGCGGAGACGTGGCGGTGGTGGCGGCGGTGGTGGTCGGTGCGGCGATGGTGGCGGTTGCGGCAGTGGTAGTGGCCACAATGACCGTGGGTGTGGCCGCAACGACAGTGGCAGCAGGGGGCTGTGAATGTTCAGCAGCCCTGGATGATGGGTTGGTGGGTAGGAGGGGTCCTGGGGAGCGGCTGGGCCCTGCCACACCAGATGGGCCTGCTTGGTTGTCCGTGTCCGAAGAGGAGGACAGATCCTCCAGATCCGTGTGTCCTCGTTGGGGGCTTGTAGGCTGGCTGTGCTGGCTGCTGGCTCCATCCCCAGCATCCAGCAGTTCGTCACCTGTGGAGAGAATGAGATTAGTTATTGTGTTGCACCTGGCGAAGTATGTATTTGTCGTCTGACATTGACAGTTCGTGCAATCTCGTACATGGGTTTCCCGGAGGCGTGTGTGTGGCTGTAGCATCTGTAGTTGTGTGTGCTTGGCAATGGGACTGTGTGCTGTGCACATGTGGCATGGGACGGATTGGCCATGCCGATGGGTGTGTTGCTGTGCCCCTACTTATTGTGACTCTGGTGTATGCGGGCTCCTGGCCCATCCTGGGTCTGGTTTGTACTTTGCTTTTGGGGTTCAAATGGAACGCTTAGGAACGCATATGGCAACATGGGGGCCATGCCCCAGATTCGCATTTGGGAGGGAATATGCTTTTGGGGTTCAAATGGAACGCTTAGGAACGCATATGGCAACATGGGGGCCATGCCCCAGATTCGCATTTGGGAGGGAATATGCTTTTGGGGTTCAAATGGAACGCTTAGGAACGCATATGGCAACATGGGGGCCATGCCCCAGATTCGCATTTGGGAGGGAATATGCTTTTGGGGTTCAAATGGAACGCTTAGGAACGCATATGGCAACATGGGGGCCATGCCCCAGATTCGCATTTGGGAGGGAATATGCTTTTGGGGTTCAAATGGAACGCTTAGGAACGCATATGGCAACATGGGGGCCATGCCCCAGATTCGCATTTGGGAGGGAATATGCTTTTGGGGTACATGCTGTGAGCCATGGGTGCCGAACGTGACATGTGTTGTGGCAGCATGACAGTGCATGGTTTGAGGTGTGTGCATGCTTGACATGGCCTGCATATTTGCTGTCTGTTGTGATTACTGGACATGGCATTGGACGCATCGTTATGAGTGAGTGATGGTTGTGTGCCAGCCAACGTATTGCAGTTGTCCCATCTCCTTGGTGTGCGTGCTGCCCTGTGCCATGTGCATCACTGCAGTGCTCGGGGGGGTGTGGCCCATGTTGTGTGTTGTTGCTCACAGTGTGTTGTGCACTTCATTGACTTCTGGCACATGGTTGGTAATGGGCATGTATCTTAGCGTGACTGCTGTATGTGTGGCAGCTGTGCGGATGACATGCCTTTCATGAGACTGGGGCTGACGGATGGGATGGATGGTATGTTGTTTGTGCATGGTGTGTCTGTGTGTTTGATGGGTTCAGTGGTGTTCGTGTGCATTTATGTTGTTCCGCTCTGTTGCGTCTAGTGTTGTTTGTCTTACATAGGCGTAGTTGTGGGGTGTGTGGTTGACAGGCAGTTGGGGCTACATGGACAGGACTTCAATGGTGTTTCGGTTGTGTGTGATGAGTTGCACAGTGGCTGCCGTGTGGTACTATATTCAGTGTGGCTTGTGCATGCAGACGTGGCTCCTTGGGTGTTGCTATGTCTGTGATGGGTCATGTGGGGTGTGAGTCTGTTGTTCATGTCCGTGTGCACATTGTTCACTTGTTCGTGACGGTGGGCGGTGCTGCGTGTTCGTCTGCTACGTGACATGTCCCATGTGTTGGTCGTGTTACGGTCCTCATGCCTCCAGTAATCCGGCCCTGTCCAGTTTCCTACCTGCAAGTTGTTCGTGCGTGCACTGTACTGGATGCCACCTGGCTCTAAGCGGGGGGTGCTCCATGTTGCAGGTCTGTGGGGGTGGGAGGGTGTTGTGGGTCGTGGGGGTGGCTGGATACCCACTGACACCGATTGCTGTGGACCGTGATGTCTGCCTTTCAGCTGTCGTTGTGCACTGCGGTGGCTGACACGTGGGTGTGGGGTGTGGGGGATGCTCCTCCTTGCTGTGCTGTGGGACTGGGGCCTGGTGTGTGTTGTACTTGGCCTGTCCACCGTCCCACCCACTGCACTTTGTGTTCCTGCCACTTACCTGTTACTTGTCGGTTGGTGCAGCTGTGGCGGACACATGGGTGTGGTGGGTGCTCGTTGTGGCGCTTCTGGCATATTTGGGGACCTGTTGGTGGTTACGTGGCTGGCTGAGTGTACACATGTCCCCACGTATGTTACAGTTGTTCGGTTTGGGCTGTGTGTGGTGGTGTCTGTTGCATGTGTGTGTGATGTGTTGTGTATTGTGTGCTGGACATGGGGGTGTTTGTCCCTGGGAGCTGTGGCATGGTGGTAGTGCATGTGAGTACATAGCGGTGTGCTGGTATACATTAGTTTGTACTTACCAGCCTCCACTCCCCTGCTAATCCGGCGAGGATCTCCGGATGGATTACGACTCGCACCTTCTCCTCCCACGCTTTGAAGGTCTTAAAGAGCGCGGGATTCCCTCCGCCAGTGACGGCAGCCAGCTCTCTGTTTTTGCCCTCCTTCTTCTTGACCAGGCTCTTGACGTCATTCCAACGTTTGTTAATCTCGACTCTGTTCCTGGGCAGGGTCCCGACTGCATTGACCTGGTCTACGATCCGGTTCCACATTCTGTTTCTGGTGGCTAGTGGTGTGTGCTGGACCATGTTCCCATAGATTTGTGGGTACACCTTGATGATCTCGTCGACCATGACCGTCAGCTCCATGGGCGTGAACTTGGGCATCCTTTGTGGTGCCATGGTGTTTGTGGTGCTGGTGCGGTGTGTGTTGTGTAATGTGCAGGGGGTTTGTGGTGCCGGTGTTTGGTGGTGGTGGTGGTGGTGGTGGTGGTGTTTGGTGGTGGTGGTGGTGGTGGTGGTGGTTGTGATGTGTGCGTTTCTGTGGTGTGCTGCTGTCCTTGCTGTGTCACTGTGTCCTCTCCTCTCCTCTCTGGTTTGCAATGTAGCAAGGGGTTGTGGTCTGTGGGAGTGCTGCTTTTGTACTCACCTATGTGGGTGTGTCCTCATGGTCTGTTGTTTTCAGGTGTGTTGTGTCTGGGGTTCTGGCCTTTGTATTTTTTGTTTGTCCGGGGGTGTTTTCGGGATATGTACTGTGCTTGTGTATTTGTGCGTGCCTTGCTGTGTGGACTTGTTGGCCATGTTGTGTGCTATTGGTTTTGTGTGCGGATGGTTTCTGTGCAGGTACGTGGGTGCCATGGCTTCTGCCGTGTCGATTCTCATCGGCGTTGTTTGCGCTGGCGGGCGGTATATTTGTGGTTTTTCCGCGCTCATGTCGGTGCGATCGTAATTTCACGTGCGGTGTGTCGGCCGTGAGGGCGGGCGGTTTTGTGTTGTCGTGCGTGTTTCCGTCCGTGGCGGGCGGTTTGTCTCCGACTCGGACGTTGGCGGGCGGTATTTTGTGTGCTTTTTCCGCCGATGGCGGTATTCGGTTTGTGTAATCGTAATGGCGTGGTCGGTGTTCAGGCGGTGTGTGCGGGCGGATTTTTGCCGCTTCCATGCCTGGCGGAATTATTTACGCCGGGTATCGTAATGTGCCCCTTAATCTTTTGTTTAATACTTTTTTTTACTATACACTGGTAAGAAATTTCCTAAAATATCAATAGACTCCTGTCGTATACTACAAATACTACTACAATCCCAAGTATACACTGGGGCTTTAGAACGTCTCCTAAAACTTCATCAGCTATCACTTCTTCTACATTTCTAGGAACCATCTTTTCTTTTGCAATTGCACAACCGTTCTTCACTTCATAAGCACGACCACTGGTATCAACTGCGTGAACTAATGTATTGTTTTGAAAATAGCTCTCTTCATTAAAAAAGGCTATGAACTTGAAGTGTGCTTCCATTCACCCCAATTTTTTTACAAAAGTTAGTTCTGTTAATTAGTCTCTTCTTTTTACTTTTGTCCTTCATAGAATGCATTGGTTTATCTAATGTTCGCATTCTGTTTAAAACTAAAATGAACAATTTTCTTTTTATTTCAAAGCCTTTTCGACTATAGTTTCAATATGTTTTTTCTTTTTAAAAATGCAGATCTTCTTTTATATTTCTTGCCATGTTTCAATAAATTTTGTAGCACTCTACTTTTATACATACGTTTCCTTATATCATAAAATTGATTCATCCTTCTTTCAGCATAGATTGTTTTATCAGAACGTGATTTGCCATTAATTTGTCCTTTTTTCACTTCATTCTTCTTTGTTCTAGAGCTATTCTTTCTATTTTCTACATTGTCAAAACCCTTTCAAGTCCTTGAAAGTCTTTTAATAAATTCTTTTGTGCTCTTACCGCAAGACTTTTTCTTTTTTTGCCACATGTTGTAGTTCATCTAATTCCTGCTGTTGTCTTTTCTTTAAATAGTATTGTTTCTTTTCTTGTTTTCTCTTTTCCGTTTTTTTGTCATGGTAAGTCTTTCTTAATAATAATGAAGAATATCTGAAAAAAGAATATTTAAAATGAATTTAATATTATTAAAATAATTATATTGAAATATACTAATCTATTACTAAAGAAACACCTTCTATTTAAAAGCTACAAACAAGTGCATATACGGTTTTCGGAATATATTCACAATTACACATGAGCTGTAAAATAAGTGAAGAGAGGTGTACAAAAAGAAATGCAGCAATAATGTGTGAATGATTTCAGTACTAAATATCTAGTGCCTGCATCATTGTAAGACTGCATAACAACTCCTTTGGTGTTTTTGTAATTGCATGAGACAGGTGCAGAAATTTGCAATAGAGATGGAGAAAGAAGTAACAGTAGGGCAAAAGAAGCAACAGAGCTGCAAAAAGAGGCAATTGAGGTACAGAAAGAGTCAAGAAAACTGCAAAAAGAGTTAAGAAAGTTACATAAATAAGCAAAAAAGTTACAGAAAAAGGGAGCAGATGGGCAGAATGAAACAACAGAGGTGCAGAAAGAGAGACCAAGGGTGCAGAAAAAGGGAAGAGGGATGGAGAAATTCAAAACAAAGGTACAGGAAGAACACAAAACAGTGCAGAAAGAACGAACATAGGTTTACAAAGAGGAAAGATGGCTACATAAAAAGGCAAGTGTAGTGCAGAACGAAGCAAAAGAGATGCAAAAAGAAGCAACATAACTGTAAAAAGAAACAACAAGAGTGCATAAAGAGGTAGGAGATGTGCAGGATGAGGCAAGAGGGCTACACAATGAGGGAGATGGGGTGCAGAAACAGGAACAGAGTGATTACAAGAGTAGAAAGATACCTCCTCCGTGATTGAAGGAGTGTAACAGTAGTACATGGGTGATTATGTAACTGCATGAGTTATACCTTAGTGATTGCATAAGTGCACAGATAGTGTCTAAATCATTGCATCTGTGCAAGAGCAATGCTGAGTGATTAGAGCACTGCATATATTGTGTCTGCATTATTGTAAGAGTGCATGGCGAGTACTTGGGTGTTTTTATAAGTGCATGACAGTTGGGCCTAGTCAAATATAAAGCTGCACACTATTACATGACTCAACTGTAAGTGTCCCCATATTGTTAAAAGCACACATACATATGTGTCTACCTTCCCAAATCATCATGATAGGTAAAAGAAATATATATTCAATATTTCTAAAATATAGGAAAACCTAGAAACTGAGACATGTACTACATCTGCCTGAGTGATTCCAAAACTCCGTAGGTAGTGCTTGGGTGATTGAGAGCAAGGGTAGTCACTGGATTTTTACAGGAGAAGATGGATAGTGGCTAGCTAATTGCCTCAGTGCATACATACACATTGACTGCATGGTTAAGTGTATAAATAGCACCTGAAGGGATCAATGAGTCATTGAGTACTGCCTAGGTAAATAGATGAATGCAAGAGAAGGGCATGGGTGATTCTACGACTGCAAGGGTAGTGTGTAGGTTATTACATGACTGCATAGGTACAGCCTGCATGAGTGCATGACTGTAGGGAAAGTAAATTACTAGACCCTGGATAATGACATGCTTGCAAGGCTAATTTCTGGAGGATTACTGAAGTACATAACAAGTGAGTGGATGATTTTATAAGTTCATGAGTACCGCCTGGATGCTTTGTGAACTATTAAGATGGTGCCTCACCGATAACAGGAGTGCAAGGGTAGTGACTGGGTGATTTTAAAACTACATGAGTAATGATTGACTGACTCCATAAGTACAAGAAAAGTGCAAATGTGATTGAAAGAGAAGAAAGGGATTAAAGGAGTACATGGGTAACACCGCGGCGATTGCATAAGTGCAGGGATAATGCCTGGGATTTACATCACTACATAGCAAGTGACTGGATGATTTTGTAAGTGCATGGGTACTTCTTGGATATTTGCAGGATTACTGAGGTAGAGCCTGAGTAACTAAAAGACCCCAAAAGTAGTGACTGGATGATTTCATAACAGCATAACTACTGGCTGAGTGATTACAAGAGTAGAAAGATACTGCCTCCGTGATTGAAGGAGTGTAACAGTAGTACATGGGTGATTATGTAACTGCATGAGTTATACCTTAGTGATTGCATAAGTACACAGATAGCGCCTAAATCATTGCATCTGTGCAAGAGCAATGGCTGAGTGATTAGAGCACTGTATATGTTGTGCCTGCATCATTGTAAGACTGCATGGCGAGTACTTGGGTGTTTTTATAAGTGCATGACAGTTGGGCCTAGCCAAATATAAAGCCGCACACTATTACATGACTCAACTATAAGTGTCCCCACATTGTTAAAAGCACACATACATATGGGTCTACCTTTCCAAATCATCATGATATGTAAAAGAAATATATATTCAATATTTCTGAAATATAGGAAAACCTAGAAACTGAGACATGTACTACATCTGCCTGAGTGATTCTAAAACTCCGTAGGTAGTGCTTGGGTGATTGTATGAGAGCAAGGGTAGTCACTGGTTTTTTGTAGGAGAAGATGGATAGAGGCTAGCTAATTGCCTGAGTGCATACATACACATTGACTGCATGCTTAAGTGTATAAATAGCACCTGAAGGGATCGATGAGTCATTGAGTACTGCCTAGGTAAATAGACGAATGCAAGAGAAGGGCATTGGTGATTCTTTGACTGCAAGGGTAGTGTGTAGGTTATTACATGACTGCATAGGTACAGCCTGCATGATTGCATGACTGTAGGGAAAGTAAATTACTAGACCTTGGATAATGACATGCTTGCAAGGCTACTTTCTGGAGGATTACTGAAGTACATAACAAGTGAGTGGATGATTTTATAAGTTCATGAGTACCGCCTGGATGCTTTGTGAACTATTAAGAACGTGCCTGACCGATAACAGGAGTGCAAAGGTAGTGACTGGGTGATTTTACAACGACATGAGTAATGATTGACTGATTCCATAAGTACAAGAAAAGTGCATATGTGATTGAAAGAGAAGAAAGGGATTAAAGGAGTACATGGGTAACAACTCGGGGATTGCATAAGTGCAGGTATAATGCCTGGGGATTTACATCACTACATAGCAAGTGACTGAGTGATTTTGTAAGTGCATGGGTACTTCTTCGATAATTGCAGGACTACTGAGGTAGAGCCTTAGTAACTAAAAGACCCCAAAAGTAGTGACTGGATGATTTCATAACAGCATAACTATTGGCTGAGTGATTACAAGAGTAGAAAGATACTGCCTCCGTGATTGAAGGAGTGTAACAGTAGTACATGGGTGATTATGTAACTGCATGAGTTATACCTTAGTGATTGCATAAGTGCACAGATAGTGCCTAAATCATTGCATCTGTGCAAGAGCAATGGCAGAGTGATTAGAGCACTGCATATATTGTGCCTGCATCATTGTAAGAGTGCATGGCGAGTACTTGGGTGTTTTTATAAGTGCATGACAGTTGGGCCTTAGCAAATATAAAGCTGCACACTATTACATGACTCAACTATAAGTGTCCCCACATTGTTAAAAGCACACATACATATGTGTCTACCTTCCCAAATCATCATGATAGGTAAAAGAAATATATATTCAATATTTCTGAAATATAGGAAAACCTAAAAACTGAGACATGTACTACATCTGCCTGAGTGATTCCAAAACTCCGTAGATAGTGCTTGGGTGATTGAGAGCAAGGGTAGTCACTAGATTTTTGCAGGAGAAGATGGATAGTGGCTAGCTAATTGCCTCAGTGCATACATACACATTGACTGCATGGTTAAGTGTATAAATAGCACCTGAAGGGATCAATGAGTCAATGAGTACTGCCTTGGTAAATAAACGAATGCAAGAGAAGGGCATGGGTGATTCTACGACTGCAAGGGTAGTGTGTAGGTCATTACATGACTGCATAGGTAAAGCCTGCATGATTGCATGACTGTAGGGAAAGTAAATTACTAGACCCTAGATAATAACATGCTTGCAAGGCTAATTTCTGGAGGATTACTGAAGTACATAACAAGTGAGTGAATGATTTTATAAGTTCATGAGTACCGCCTGGATGCTTTGTGAACTATTAAGATGGTGCCTCACCGATAACAGGAGTGCAAGGGTAGTGACTGGGTGATTTTAAAACTACATGAGTAATGATTGACTGATTCCATAAGTACAAGAAAAGTGCATATGTGATTGAAAGAGAAGAAAGGGATTAAAGGAGTACATGGGTAACACCGCGGCGATTGCATAAGTGCAGGGATAATGCCTGGGATTTACATCACTACATAGCAAGTGACTGGGTGATTTTGTAAGTGCATGGGTACTTCTTGGATAATTGCAGGATTACTGAGGTAGAGCCTGAGTAACTAAAAGACCCCAAAAGTAGTGACTGGATGATTTCATAACAGCATAACTACTGGCTGAGTGATTACAAGAGTAGAAAGATACTGCCTCCGTGATTGAAGGAGTGTAACAGTAGTACATGGGTGATTTTGTAACTGCATGAGTTATACCTTAGTGATTGCATAAGTACACAGATAGTGCCTAAATCATTGCATCTGTGCAAGAGCAATGGCTGAGTGATTAGAGCACTGTATATTTTGTGCCTGCATCATTATAAGACTGCATGGCGAGTACTTGGGTGTTTTTATAAGTGCATGACAGTTGGGCCTTGCCAAATATAAAGCCGCACACTATTACATGACTCAACTATAAGTGTCCCCACATTGTTAAAAGCACACATACATATGGGTCTACCTTTCCAAATCATCATGATATGTAAAAGAAATATATATTCAATATTTCTGAAATATAGGAAAACCTAGAAACTGAGACATGTACTACATCTGCCTGAGTGATTCCAAAACTCCGTAGGTAGTGCTTGGGTGATTGTATGAGAGCAAGGGTAGTCACTGGTGTTTTGTAGGAGAAGATGTATAGTGGCTAGCTAATTGCCTGAGTGCATACATACACATTGACTGCATGCTTAAGTGTATAAATAGCACCTGAAGGGATCAATGAGTCATTGAGTACTGCCTAGGTAAATAGACAAATGCAAGAGAAGGGCATGGGTGATTCTACGACTGCAAAGGTAGCGCTTGGGTGATTGGCAGAGTGCATGGGTAGTGCCTGGGTGATTTCATAAGTGCTTGTGTAGTAGTGGAGTGATTTCATGAGTGCTTGGATATTAACTGGGTGATTGGAGAATTGCATGGGTACTGCATGTGTGATTGCATAAGTGCATAGGTAATGCTTGGGTTATTGCATGAGTACATGGGTACTGCTTGGGTGATTGGGAGAGTGCATGGGTAGTGCCTGGGTGATTTCATAAGTGCTTGGGTTGTGGCGGAGTGATTTCATGAGTGCGTGGATACTAACTGGGTGATTGGAGAATATGGAATCAGTCAATCATTACTCATGTAGTTTTAAAATCACCCAGTCACTACCTTTGCACTCCTGTAATCAGTCAGGCAGTCTCTTAATAGTTCACTAAGTATACAGATAACTGTATAAATACAATCTGAAGACATAGATGAGTCATTACATATTTTCTAGTTGAGTAGATAAGTGCAACATGCCTGCAAGGGTAATATGTGGTGGTTTACTTTTGAGCTACATCTTCACCATTCTATCTAAAAATATGCGATATCATTAAACAATACCTTTCAACAGACTTAAAAAAGAAGGCTAATTAACAACACCTTTTATGAGCATTTTTAAAACCACACTTTTATTGTGCATCTTCACCTTTCTATCTAAAATTATGCGGTATCATTCAACTATACCTTTGTTCAGGCTAGAAAAAGAAGCCTAATTAACAGCACCTTATTTCTGCATTGTTTAAACCACTGCTTTGTGCTGCATCTTCATCTTTTTCTCTAAAATTATGTGGCATCATTTAACTATACCTTATTCCAGACTAGAAAAAAAAACGAATAAATAATACCTTATATGACCATCCTAGAAAGCACACTTTTGTGATGCATCTTCACCATTCTATCTAAAAATATGTGGCATCATTTAACTTTACCTTTGTACAAACTAGAAAAAAGAAACCTAATTAATAACACCTTATATGAACATCTTTCAAACTGCACAGTTGTGCTGCATCTTTACCAACCAATCTAAAATTATGCGGCATCATTCAACTATACCTTTGTAGAGACAGCAAAAAGAAGCCTAATTAATTACACCTTATAAGAACATCTTTCAAACTACACATTTGTGCTGCGTCTTCAACCAACTATCTAAAATTATGCTGCATCATTCAACTATACCTTTGTACAGACTAAAAAAACAAGCCTAATTAATAACATTTTAAATGAACATCAATAATCCATCTTAAAAAACACACATATTACTGTACAGACTCTTTTTTAAACAACATTTAAGTACAATAAAACAAACTACAATATATATCTCTACATTTAATAATATATTTCAAACAACACAGTTTTTGAATAATGTTAAAAGTTAAAAAATAAACCTTACAAATTTATAACTCACCTTGGAAATAAATGTGTTGAATTTAAAAGCTCACAAACTCTGACAGGATTTTCTTTTACACACAATCAATATAATGCACCAGACTCAGCAAGGTAAAACCAGTAATGGCAAAGTTTCCCTCTCTTTCTCCACACAAATACATATAACTAACAAATCACATTGCTTCCTAGATTTTTTCAAATTGTAAAATACATTTCTATTGGTTACACATAATAACCCTTAGCAACTGACTTCTAAAGGTGCCCAAACTGTTTCTACATTTTTTTTAAGTCGTGACCCCATCGTGCACCACCGCGATGGAGTCGCGAATTCATACGGGAGTTCAAAAAGATATAACAAATTAATTCAACACTATTTTTTAATTAAACACCACTTCTAAAGATAGTACTGACTTGGGAAATATCATTGAAAAAAATATTACTTATATATAAATTACAATTTCACATTTTAAAAGCACAGTTAAATTTCAAACCTTCCCCCATTCTGCTTCATGCCAGTTTCCATAGTAACAGTTCATGGAACATTCAACTGAACTCACAGGTCACAAATTCACCATATTTTCAAGTTCACCACACAATGTTGCAAATGCAAACAGCAGGTGTGGTTGACTTGGAAAAATATGATCTTATCCTTTCTATTGTACCTTTCAAACATTTTTTACTAACCAATAAGAAAAATGATTTAAAAAAAAAGTAAAATGCACCCTATTTTTGAATATAGAATGTTCTTAAACAGCCAATCAATTCTCTAATTTTTTTAAATTCCATCTTGTCCACCATTTTACATACCTCTCATTCTACCAACTGACTACCTCAGCTACAGACATCTCTTCATTACTTACAGACATCCCTTCAAGATACTTACAGTGTGGATTGTTGGGCACAGCTATGTTTTCTGGTGCAAAAGGTATGCTGAACGCAGAGGTATTGACAAAGACCTAGCTTTGAAAAATGTGGACATTAAATGGATTGGACAGAGAGGATTCAAGTGGCACCAATTGATGCCTTTGGTTAAAACCTTTTTGCATCTCCAACCCCCTGACCACTTGATTGTGCACTGTGGTGGCAATGACCTAAGCACATTGACTGGGGTAGGTTTGGAAATGCTAATGAAGGACACCTTTGCAGAATTAATGTTGCTTTTCCCCCAAACTGTCTTTGTATACTCTAACATATGCCAAAGACAGAAATGGAAGTGGTCCAATCAATTCTGTCCACAGATTGAGAAAGCTAGAAAAAATGTCAATAAAGCTGTTTCTGCTTACGTCAGAGACCATAGGATGGGCTTCATCTATAACAACAATCTACGTTTCCATATGGATGGCATCTACAGAAGTGATGGAGTACACTTCACTGATCAAGGCAACAGAGTGTTTCTCAACAACCTGAAGCTCTGCATCCGCACTTACATGTAGCTACAACAATCTCCCAATGAAAACAAGGGCTCTTTTTAGAGCCACCCAATAACCCAACATATAACCTAGCTTTAGAAAAAAAAATCTCAATTATTTTTGCTTGAAGTCGCGCACCCATTGCGACTTTAGGAACCGCGCACCCATCGCGTTCACACTGTGGGCCGCGCTGAGAGCCGCGCACCCATCGCGTTTACACTAGGGGGCCGCGCTGAGAGCCACGCACCCATCGCGTTTACACTAGGGGGCCGCGCTGAGCGCCGCGCACCCATTGCGTTTAACCTAGGGGCTCGCGCTGAGCGCCGCGCTAGGGTCGCGACTCCAAACTTTGTCGAAAAAAAAACCGTCCACTTCCATTAATTTTTAATTCCCCCAGGGGACCCCATCCCCCGGGGCATGCCCAATTCTTTAATTATTTTTTTTAAGGGAGGGGAGCCGCGTGGCCCCCCTCCTGGGCCATTTTTGCCCCAGGGACCCCATCCCCCGGGGCATGCCCAAATGTTTTTTTTTTTTTTAAAGGGAGAGGGGCCGAGTGGCCCCTTTCCCGGGCAATTTTTGGCCCCGGGGACCCCATCCCCCAAGGCATGGCCTCTCGTTGGGGACCGTGGGGGGAGCCCAAATGCCCCTACGATCCCGCCGGCTCCTTGCCTCCTGCGGGAGCCAGCATTGCTTTTGCACAAGGGGAGCTGCTGGCATGCAGCTCCCCTTGTGCAAAGCAATTCTGCTTTGGTTTTTGGAAGCGAGAGCAGGTTTCCTGCTCTCGCTTCCAAAAACCAAAGCAGAGTTTGCTATGGCAAACGGCAATGTCCCGGGGATGGGCACCCGGGGACATTGCAGGAGCCGGCCCTGGGGGGTGGCGGTCCCTAGGGCCATCAAGGGCTCCAGGAGGGGTGCCGCGCTGACCCTCTCCCTTCATTTCTAATGCCCCGGGGAGGTGGTGGTCCCCGGGGCCTGGGGGTCCGTAACAGACCCCCGAATTTAAATATAGAGTGCCCTGGGGAAATGGTGGTCCCTGGGGCATGTGGGGGGCTCGAGCCCACACACACACATCTTTTAAAATAAAAAACAGAGCCCCGGAGAGGTGGTGATCCCCGGGGCTGTGGGGGGCCGCGTGCCCCCGTGTTTAATTAGCAAAGCCCCGGGGAGATGGTGGTCCCCGGGGCATATGCGGGGGCTTGAGCCCCCCCACACATTTTAATTTTTAATAATAAGAGCCCCGGGGAGGTGGTGGTCCCCGGGGCTGTGGGGGGCTGTGTGCCCTCCGCAAATCATCAATCAAGCCCCGGGGAGGTGGTTGTCCGCGTGGCTGCAGGGGCCCCCACGGGCCCCCGCTTTATAATTTGGGATTGCCCCCAGGACCAGACCCACCCGGGGGCTTACCAATAACGAAGCGCGGGAGCCCTCGCTTTTTTCTTTTTTTTTTTCTCGGCAGGATCCGCGCACCCAGTGCAGATTCTGCTGTTTTAAAAAAAAAAAAGCTTTTTTTGGCCCTGGGGCCTAGGGGGTCAGGGTGTTTCTACCCTGCCCCCATTTCTTGTTTTTTAACCTCTTTTTTATTGTTTTATGGCTGCCAACACTTCCTGGTTTGGAGTGTTGGCAGCCAATCAGAGTGAAGCTCGTGCCCGGGAGGAGTAGCGACCCTTCCTCTGTGCTCAGATATCAATATTTTTATTTTTCTAAGTTCTCAGGAACTACTGAATGGATTTACACCATTTAAAAAAAGGGCTCTTTCTCAACCAAGGGCTACCTTTTTGCCAAATTTGGTGTAATTCCGTTCAGCAGTTCGGGCTGTAGGTTTGTCTAACGTTTCCTATGGAAATCAACATGGGGACAATGTGTTTTGGGACCCCCCTTTTTTCTCGGCCCCCGCTTGACGAATCACCCCGAAACTTTCAAGACAGGAGCTGACCCAAGCGGGCCATTAGTTTTGAAAATTTCTCGAAGATTCGTCAACCGGCGCCAAAGATATTGGCAAAAGAAAAAATGCTTTTTGAATAGAAACGAGGTCCTAACTATAACTACCTACTGGTGACCGTCAGTAGGTAATATATATATATATATATATATATATCAATCAATCAATCAGGGAATTGTAAGCGCGCTACTCACCCGTGAGGGTCTCAAGGCGCTGAGGGGGGGTCCGCAGATCTGTTTAGCCGAAGAGCCAGGTCTTGAGGGTCTTCCTGAAGGTGTTCAGGGAGGGGGCGCGTCTGATGTCTGCCAGTAGCTCGTTCCAGGTCTTGGCTGCAATGTGAGAGAAGGATCTTCCACCTGCTCTGGCTCTGTGGATGTGCGGGGTTTCGGCCAGTGCGAGGTTGGAAGATCGGAGGTTTCTTTTGGGTACGTGGAAGTTGATTCTGTCGTTGAGGTATTTGGGTCCATTGTTGTGTAGGCATTTGTAGGCGTGAGTGAGGATTTTGAAAGTGACTCTTTTCTCCACGGGGAGCCAGCGGAGGCTTCGTAGGTGTTGGCTGATGTGTTCATGTCGGGGGATGCCGAGGACGAGTCTGTCGGCGGTGTTCTGTATTGTTTGGAGTTTGCGGAGTAGGGACTTGTTGATGCCGGTGTAGAGTGCTTTTCCATAGTCCAGTCTGCTGGTGATGAGTGCGTGGGTGACTGTCTTCCTTGACTCAGGGGGGATCCACTTGAAGGTCTTGCGGAGGATGCGGAGGGTGTTGAAGCAGCTGGAGGTGACGGCGTTGACCTGTATGTTCATGGTGAATTATGAGTCGAGTACGATGCCTTGGTTTTTGGCATGGTCTGATGGGGTAGGTGGGCTTCCAAGGGCGGTCGGCCACCAGGTGCTGTCCCATGCAGAAGAGGTGGTACCGAGGACGAGGTTTTCTGTCTTCTCGGCATTGAGCTTCAGGCAGCTGTTGGTCATCCAGACTGCGACGTCTTGCATTCCTTTCTGGAAGTTGAGTTTGGCAGTGGTGGGGTCTTTGGTGAGGGAGAGGATGAGCTGGGTATCGTCGGCGTAGGATATGATGTTGAGGCTGTGTTGTCAGACGATGGCTGCGAGGGGGGCCATGTAGATGTTGAAGAGGGTGGGGCTCAGTGATGAACCCTGTGGGACTCCGCAGGTGATTTTAGTGGGGTCGGAGAGGAAGGGTGGGAGTCTGATCCTTTGGCTTCTTCTGGTGAGGAATGATCGGATCCAGTCCATGGCCGTTCCTTGTATGCCTGCGTCGTGTAGTCTGGCAACTAGTGTGCGGTGGGAGACGGTGTCGAAGGCCGCTGATAGGTCGAGTAGAATGAGGGCTGCGGAGTGGCCTTGGTCCAGGAGTGTGTGGATGTCGTCTGTGGTGGCGAGTAGGGTGGTCTCTGTGCTGTGGTTGCTTCGGAATCCGGATTGGGATGGGTCGAGGACGGCGTTCTCTTCTATGAATCGTGTCAGTTTCCTGTTGACTGTTTTCTCTGCAACTTTGGCTGCGAAGGGGAGGAGCGAGATGGGCCGATAGTTCTTGAGGTCGGTGGGGTCAGCTGTGGGCTTCTTGAGCAGGGGTCTGACTTCTGCGCGCTTCCAGTCGTCTGGGAAGGTGCCTGTTTTGAAGGTGGTGTTGATGGTGCGTTGTAGTTCGGGTGCGATGGCGGCCGCAGCTCTGTGGTAGATGTGAGGGGGGCAGGGGTCGGTGGGGGCCCCCGAGTGGATGCTTTTCATGGTCAAGGAGGTGTCTTCAGCCGTGATCGGTGTCCAGTTGTAGGTGGTGGGCTGGCTGATGTTTCTGAGGGGCGGGGGGCCGTCTGTGGCACCTGGTGGATGGTCGATGAAGTTGTCATAGAGGTTTTTGATCTTGAGGTGGAAATAGGTTCCAAGCTTGTTGCAGAGGTCTTGGGATGGTGTGATGTCTGTGGCTTCGCTGCGTGGGTTGGTGAATTCCTGAATGACACTGAAAAGTTCCTTGGAGTTGGTGGAGTTGGCCAGGATTTTGTTGTGGATAAAGTTCCTCTTGGTTGCTCTGATCTGGTTATGGTAGTCCGTCAAGGCGTCCTTGTAGGTGGTGTGGTTTTCGGTTGTCTTGTTGTTTCTCCAGTTCTTCTCCAGCCGTCTGCAGGTGTGTCTGGCTTCTTGGAGAGCGGTGGTGAACCAGGCAGCTTTCCTGGGGCGTTGTCTGTCGGGGTTGCGTAGCGCGTGAGCTCGTCTGCGCAGTTGAAGATCCAGGTGTGGAGTTCTCTGGCTGTGTTGTTTGCGTCATTTGCATCGGGTGCCCAGGTGTGGTTGTCTCGGGTGAGGGTGGAGTTAAGTTGCTCGTCGGTAACCTTGCTCCAGTTCCTTAGAGGTGGGCGTGGGGCTGGTTTGGGTACCTTGGGTTTGTTGATGGCGAAGTGTACGCAGTGGTGGTCGGTCCATGGCGGCTGCGTTGTGTGGCTGAATTGGACGCTGTTTCCTGCCGCGAAGATGGGGTCGAGTGTGTGTCCTGCTCTGTGGGTCGGTGCATTGACAAGTTGTTTTAGTCCGATGCTGGCGAGGTTCTCACGAAGGATAGTGGAGTTGGGGTCGCTGGGGTTGTCGAGGTGGAAGTTCAGGTCTCCAATGAGTATCTAGTTTGCTGAGGCGATGGCGTGGGGTGTGATGAAGTCGGTGATGGTGGTGGCGAAGGGTGTTCGGGGGCCAGGGGGTCTGTAGATGAGGGTTCCTCGGAGTGCGGTTTTGGGGGTGGTCTGGATCTGGAAGTGCAGGTGTTCAGCGGAGGGGAAGGTTTCGCTGGAGGTGGTGAGGCGGAGGGTGCTCTTGTGGGCGATGGCGAGGCCCCCTCCTGGGTGGTTGGGGCGGTCTTTCCTCTGGATCTTGTATATATGCAGCTCCTTACTCGCGTAAATTAGGACCAGCACTCTCGTTAGGTTAAATCCTCCTTTGGATTTTATTGTGATAAATTAGTTTCAACAAACGTGTTTCGGCGTCAGCCTTCGTCAATGTCGACGGGCGCCGTCGACATCTGTTAATTTCCATAGGAAACTTTAGACAAAGCTACAGCCCGAACTGCTGAACGGAATTACACCAAATTTGGCAAAAATGTAGGTCTTGGTTCAGAAAGCATGCTTTTTTTTAAATGGTGTAGATCCGTTTAGTAGTTCCTGAGAAATAAAAAAATAAAAAATATTGATATCTGGTGGCCAAGGAGGATTCGCAAACCCTCCCGAGCACGAGCTTCATCTTGATTGGCTGTCAACACTCCAAACCAAGAAGTGTTGGCAGACATCTTGTGACTTGGTAAAATCGAGTCACAAGAAAAAATGATGAAAAACAAGAAAAGGGGGCAGGGTAGAAACACCCTGACCCCCTAGGCCTGCTCAGCCAAAATAAGCATTTTTAAAACAATTTCCGGGTGAATTCGTGCTGGGTGTGCGAATCCGGCCGAAAAATATTTTTTAAAAATGAAGCGCATGCTCCCACGCTTTGTTTCTTCAAGCCCCCGGGTGGGCCAGGTCCCGGGGGCAATGTTTTATTAGGGTGTGGGGGCCCGCACGGGCCCCCGCAGCCCCGGGGACTGCCACCTCCCTGGTGCTTTATTTATTATGTGCGGGGGGCATGTGGCCCCCCGCAGCCCCGGGGACCACCACCTCCCCAGGGCTTTGCCTAATTATGTGCGGGGGGCTTCACCAACCCCCCAAGCCCCGGGAAACGCCACCTCCCCCGGGCTTCACTAATTAAAAAATTAAGTGGGGGGCTCCTGCCCCCCCACACTGCCCCGGGGACCACCACCTCCCCGGGGCATTTAATAAATAACATACGGGGGTCCGTAGCAGACCCCCGGCCCCAGGGACCACCACCTCCCTCTGGCTATTTACAAGTTGGGAGGGGGGCCGTGCCACCCCCCTCTGTGAGCCCTATATGGTCCTGGAAACCACCACCCCTCAGGGCCTGCAGGAGGCGGGGAGCCGACTGGGACTGTGGGCCATTGGGGCTCCCCCGCGGTCCCCAACATGAGGGCCGGCCTCGGGATGTGGTCCCTGGAGCCAGAAGTGGCCCATGAGGGGGGCCACTTGGCCCCCTCCCCTTTAATTTAATTATTTAAAAAAAAAAAGGAAGGCCAGGCCCCAGGGGATGGGGTCCCCGGGGCCAGAAGTGGCCCAGGGAAGGGGGGCCACTCGGCCCCCTCCTGTAATAAAATTAAACAAAAAGTTCATAAAGAGGCAAAGCCCCGGGGATGGCCTCAGGAGGGCCCCCCTCTTTTAAATGGAAGGTTTTGTTTTAAAAAAAAAAGAATAGGAGGCCATGCCGCGGGTGATGGGGTCCCCGGGCCGATATCTGCCTCGGGAGGGGGGCCACGCGGCCCCCTTCCTGTTTTTTAGCAAAACATTTTTATAAAATGGCTCAGGCCCTGGGGAATGGGGTCCTTCTTACACCACTCTGCAAACACGGCTCTTGGTGTACTGCTGGTGGGGCGATGAGGTCCTTTTGTGTCCTGAGTACCTCAGGACTAAAGTGGACTTCATCCCCCAAGCAGCAGTGCACCAGGAGGCGTGTTTGCAAGTAGTGTAAAAGGGGGCATGGCCTCGGACCACTCTCAGCAATCTAGCTGTGTGGGGCTTACTAGAGATAACAGGGGGCTAGTTGGCCCCCAGGGACCCTCAGGAGGCAAGGTGACTTCATCCCCTAACCAAGAGCGCGCCAGGAGGCATGTTTGCAGAGTGGTGGAGAAAGGTGGCGTGACCTGTGTCCACCTCTCAGCAATCCCACTATCTGGGGCTTACTGGAGGTATCAGGTAGGCTAGTTGGCCCCTAAGGACCCCCAGCAGTGAAGGGGACTTTAATCCCCATTGAAGAGCGCGCCAGGGAGTGCGTTTGCAGACTGGTGGTCAAAGGGGGCATGGCCTGCTATGAGTACTTACCAGTGCTGCTGTGTGGGACTTACTGGAGGTAATAGGAGGGGTAGTTGGCCCCCAAGGATGTCCTTGGGGGCCAACTACCCCTCCTGTTACCTCCAGTAAGTCCCACACAGTGGGATTGCTAAGAGGTCTTCGTAGGCCACCCCTCCCTTTCTCCACCACTCTGCAAACGCGCCTCCTGGCACACTACGTATTGGGGGATGAAGTCCACTTTACTCCTGAGGGACTTTGGGGGCAAGAAGCCCTCCTGGTACCTCCTGTAAGTCCTACGCAGCAGAATTCCTGAGCGGTGGTTGGAGGCCCAGCCCCCTTTCTCCATCCCTCTGCAAACGCGACTACCAGTTTAAGAAGCATTTGTAATGTAATAGATCTCGCATTTGCAAGAGTTAGAGCTATTGGCGTTGTAAATGTAAAACTTTTTTACTAATGTTTTTTGGAGTGGAGTGGAATTATGTGGTATGTTGTGCAGTGAAATTATGTGGATAGAAAGTATGTGGTATTTAGTGTATAGGAATTATGTAGAGTGGGATTATGTGTTATGGAGAGTAATTATGTGGTATGGTAGTCTGTGTTGTGGAGTGGTAACCTCAGATTTAGTCTTCCTCATTTCCATAGAAGCTAAACTATAAACTCAATGAGACAAAAAAAGAAGGAATCACCGAGGAGCACGTCTGGACCTAGTCAGAGGTATGAGCAGGGCCACTGGAATTATGCGACTGTTTGGCTGCACTGACTTTCGCACAATTATACATTTTCCGCATTAGCCACATAATCCATCATCTGCTGCCTAATCTACAGATTTGAACAAAAAAAGCCTTATTTCTAGCTCAAACGGCTCAAACATTACCAAAAATGCAGCGACAAGTGTTACAGCGTGGTGAAAGGTCCTTTACAAACCTAGAATGGTCACCTGTTACTTATTGCTAAATGTGGGTGTTAAATTGGTACTAATGGTGTTAAATCCACTCTTGCTTCTTTCTGTGCCTCTCTTGCCTCTTTCTGCATTTCTGTTGCTTCTTTCTGCACATTTCTTTCTTTTTCTGCACTTCTCTTGCCTCTTTCTGCAAATCTCTTCTACTTTCTGCACCTCTTTTGTCTCTTTCTGCACCTCTGTTGCCTCTTTCTGCACCTCACTTGCTTCTTTATGCACTCCTCTTCCCCCTTTCTGCATCTCTGTTGCTTCTTTCTGCACTTCTCTTGTCTCTTTCTCCACCCCTCTCCCTCTTTCTGCACCTCTGTTGCTTCTTTCTGCGCTTCTCTTGCTGCTTTCTGCGCTTCTCTTGCTTCTTTCTGCACTTCTCCGGCCTCTTTCTGCACTTCTATTGCCTCTTTCTGCACCTCTGTTGGTTCTTTCTGCAGTTCCCTTCCCTCTTTCTGCACCCCTCTTTCTACACCCCTCTTGCCTCTTTCTGCACCTCTGTTCCTTCTTTCTGCAATTCTTTTGTTTCTTTCTGCACCGCTCTTGCTTCTTTCTGCACCCCTTGCCTGCTTATGCACCCCTCTTCCCTCTTTATGCACCCCTCTTGCCTCTTTCTGCACCCCTCTTGCCTCTTTCTACACCTCTGTTCCTTCTTTCTGCACTTCTTTTGTTTTTTTCTGCACCTCTTGCTTCTTTCTGCACCCCTTTTGCCTCTTTCTGCACCTCTGTTCCTTCTTTCTGCACTTCTTTTGTTTCTTTCTGCAGCTTTCATGCTTCTTTCTGCACCCCCTTGCCTCCTTCTCCACCCCTCGTTTCTCTTTCTGCACACCTGTTGCCTCTTTCTGCACCTCTGTTCCTTCTTTCTTCACTTCTTTTGTTTCTTTCTACAGCTCTTTTGCTTCTTTCTACATCCCGTTGCCTCTTTCTCCACCCCTCTTCCCTCTTTCTGCACCCCTGTTGCCTCTTTCTGCACCACCGTTCCTTCTTTCTGCACTTCTTTTGTTTCTTTCTGCACACCTATTGCTTCTTTCTGCACCCCTCGTGCCTCTTTCTGCACTCCTCTTCCCTATTTTTGCACCCCTCTTGCCTCTTTCTGCACCTATGTTGCTTCTTTCTGCACACCTCTTGCATCTTTCTGCACTTCTCTTGCTTCTTTCTGCACCACTTGTCCTTCTTTCTGCACCACTCTTACCTCTTTTTGCACCCCTCTTGCCTCTTTCTGTACCTCTGTTCCTTCTTTCTGCACCTCTTTTGTTTCTTTATGCACCTCTGTTGCTTTTTTCTGCACCCCTCTTGCCTATTTCTCCAACGATGTTCCCCTTTTTGCATCTCTGTTGCTTCTTTCTGCACTTCTCTTGCCTCTTTTTCCACCCCTCATCCCTCTTTCTGCACCTCAGTTGCTTCTTTCTGTACTTCTCTTGCTTCTTTCTGCACCTCTGTTCCTACTTTCTGCAACCCTTGTGCCTCTTTCTGCACCCCTGCTCCATCTTTCTGCACCCCTCTTGCCTCTTTCTGCACCTCTGTTCCTTCTTTCTGCACGTCTTTTGTTTCCTTCTGCACCTCTCTTGCTTTTTTCTGCTTCCCTCTTGCCTCTTTCTCCACCCCTCTTCCCCCTTTCTGCATCTCTGTTGCTTCTTTTTGCAATTCTCTTGTCTCTTTCTGCACCCCTCTTCCCTCTTTCTGCACCTCTGTTGCTTCTTTCTTCTCTTGCTTCTTTCTGCACCCTCGTGCCTCTTTCTGCACCCCTTTTCCCTCTTTCTGTACCTTTCTTGCCTCTCTCTGCACCTCTGTTCCTTCTTTCTGCACTTGTCTTGCTTCTTTCTGCACCTCACTTGCTTCTTTCTGCACCCCTTGCCTGCTTCTGCACCCCTCTTCCCTCTTAATGCACCCCTCTTGCCTCTTTCTGCACCCCTCTTGCCTCTTTCTACACCTCTGTTCCTTCTTTCTGCACTTCTTTTGTTTTTTTCTGCACCTCTTGCTTCTTTCTGCACCCCTTTTGCCTCTTTCTGCACCTCTGTTCCTTCTTTCTGCACTTTTTTTGTTTTTTTCTGCAGCTTTCATGCTTCTTTCTGCACCCCCTTGCCTCTTTCTCCACCCCTCGTTTCTCTTTCTGCACACCTGTTGCCTCTTTCTGCACCTCTGTTCTTTCTTTCTGCACTTCTTTTGTTTCTTTCTACAGCTCTCTTGCTTCTTTCTACATCCCGTTGCCTCTTTCTCCACCCCTCTTCCCTCTTTCTGCACCCCTGTTGCCTCTTTCTGCACCACTGTTCCTTCTTTCTGCACTACTTTTGTTTCTTTCTGCACATCTATTGCTTCTTTCTGCACCCCTTGTGCCTCTTTCTGCACCCCTCTTCCCTCTTTTTGCACCCCTCTTGCTTCTTTCTGCACTTCTCTTGCTTCTTTCTGCACCACTTGTCCTTCTTTCTGCACCACTCTTACCTCTTTTTGCACCCCTCTTGCCTCTTTCTGCACCTCTGTTCCTTTTTTCTGCACCTCTTTTGTTTCTTTATGCACCTCTGTTGCTTCTTTCTGCACCCCTCTTGCCTATTTCTCCAACGATGTTCCCCCTTTTTGCATCTCTGTTGCTTCTTTCTGCACTTCTCTTGCCTCTTTTTCCACCCCTCATCCCTCTTTCTGCACCTCAGTTGCTTCTTTCTGTACTTCTCTTGCTTCTTTCTGCACCTCTGTCCCTACTTTCTGCAACCCTTGTGCCTCTTTCTGCACCCCTGCTCCATCTTTCTGCACCCCTCTTGCCTCTTTCTGCACCTCGGTTCCTTCTTTCTGCACTTCTTTTGTTTCTTTCTGCACCTCTCTTGCTTTTTTCTGCTTCCCTCTTGCCTCTTTCTCCACCCCTCTTCCCCCTTTCTGCATCTCTGTTGCTTCTTTTTGCAATTTTCTTGTCTCTTTCTGCACCCCTCTTCCCTCTTTCTGCACCTCTGTTGCTTCTTTCTTCTCTTGCTTCTTTCTGCACCATCGTGCCTCTTTCTGCACCCCTTTTCCCTCTTTCTGTACCTTTCTTGCCTCTCTCTGCACCTCTGTTCCTTCTTTCTACACTTGTCTTGCTTCTTTCTGCACCTCACTTGCTTCTTTCTGCACCCCTCTTCCCTCTTTCTCCACACCTCTTAATACTTTCTGCATCTCTGTTGCTTGTTTCTGCCCTTCTCTTGTCTCTTTCTCCACCCCTGTTCCCTATTCCTGCACCTCTGTTGCTTCTTTCTGCACTTCTCTGTCCTCTTTCTCCACCCTCCTTACCTCTTTCTTCACCTCTGTTGCTTCTTTCTTCACTTCTCTTGCTTCTTTCTGCACCCCTCGTGCCTCTTTCTGCACCCCTTGTGCCTCTTTCTGCACCCCTCTTCCCTCTTTCTGCACCTCTCTTGCCTCTTTCCACACTTCTCTTGCTTCTTTCTGCACCACTGTTGTTTTTTTCTGCACATCTCTTGCCTCTTTCTGCACCTCTGTTGCTTCTTTCTGCACCCCTCGTGCCTCTTTGTGCACTCCCTGTGCCTCTTTCTGCACCCCTTTTCCCTCTTTCTGCACCTCTCTTGCCTCTTTCCGCACTTCTCTTGCTTCTTTCTAATCCACTGTTGTTTTTTTCTGCACTTCTCTTGCTTCTTTCTGTACCTCTGTTGCTTCTTTCTGCACCCCTCTTGCCTCTTTCTGTACCCCTTCCCTCTTTCTGCACATCTCTTCCTTTTTCTGCACTTCTCTTCCCTCTTTCTGCACTTCTCTTCTCTTTTTCTGCACCCCTTTTGCCTCTATCTGCACCTCACTTGCCTCTTTCTGCACCTCTCCAGGATCTTTCTGTACCTGTCTTGTCTCTTTCTGCACTTCTCTTCCTTTTTTCTTCACCCTTCTTGTTTCTTTCTGCAACTCTCTTGTCTGTTTTATCACTTCTCTTGCTTCTTTCTGCACCCCTTTTGCCTCTTTCTGCACCTCTGTTCCTTCTTTCTGCACTTCTTTTGTTTCTTTCTGCAGCTCTCTTGCTTCTTTCTGCACCCCCTTGCTTCTTTCTCCACCCCTCGTCTCTCTTTCTGCACACCTGTTGCCTCTTTCTGTACCTCTGTTCCTTCTTTCTGCACCTCTTTTGTTTCTTTATGCACCTCTGTTGCTTCTTTCTGCACCCCTCTTGCCTATTTCACCAACGATGTTCCCCCTTTTTGCATCTCTGTTGCTTCTTTCTGCACTTCTCTTGCCTCTTTTTCCACCCCTCATCCCTCTTTCTGTACCTCAATTGCTTCTTTATGTACTTCTCTTGCTTCTTTCTGCACCTCTGTCCCTACTTTCTGCAACCCTTGTGCCTCTTTCTGCACCCCTGCTCCCTCTTTCTGCACCCCTCTTGCCTCTTTCTGCACCTCTGTTCCTTCTTTCTGCACTTCTTTTGTTTCTTTCTGCACCTCTCTTGCTTTTTTCTGCTTCCCTCTTGCCTCTTTCTCTACCCCTCTTCCCCCTTTCTGCATCTCTGTTGCTTCTTTTTGCAATTCTCTTGCTTCTTTCTGCACCTCTGTCCCTACTTTCTGCAACCCTTGTGCCTCTTTCTGCACCCCTGCTCCCTCTTTCTGCACCCCTCTTCCCTCTTTCTGCACCTCTGTTGCTTCTTTCTTCTCTTGCTTCTTTCTGCACCCTTGTGCCTCTTTCTGCACCCCTTTTCCCTCTTTCTGTACCTTTCTTGCCTCTCTCTGCACCTCTGTTCCTTCTTTCTGCACTTCTCTTGCTTCTTTCTGCACCTCACTTGCTTCTTTCTGCACCCCTCTTCCCTCTTTCTCCACCCCTCTGAATACTTTCTGCATCTCTGTTGCTTGTTTCAGCCCTTCTCTTTTCTCTTTCTCCACCCCTGTTCCCTATTCCTGCACCTCTGTTGCTTCTTTCTGCACTTCTCTGTCCTCTTTCTCCACCCTCCTTCCCTCTTTCTTCACCTCTGTTGCTTCTTTCTGCACTTCTCTTGCTTCTTTCTGCACCCCTTGTGCCTCTTTCTGCACCCCTCTTCCCTCTTTCTGCACCTCTGTGGCCTATTTCCACACTTCTCTTGCCTCTTTCTGCACCACTGTTGTTTTTTTCTGCACATCTCTTGCCTCTTTCTGCACCTCTGTTGCTTCTTTCTGCACCCCTCGGGCCTCTTTGTGCACTCCCTGTGCCTCTTTCTGCACCCTTTTTCCCTCTTTCTGCACCTCTCTTGCCTCTTTCCGCACTTCTCTTGCTTCTTTGTACTCCACTGTTGTTTTTTTCTGCACTTATCTTGCTTCTTTCTGTACCTCTGTTGCTTCTTTCTGCACCCCTCTTGCCTCTTTCTGTACCCCTTCCCTCTTTCTGCACATCTCTTCCTTTTTCTGCACTTCTCTTCCCTCTTTCTGCACTTCTCTTCTCTTTTTCTGCACCCCTTTTGCCTCTATCTGCACCTCACGTGCCTCTTTCTGCACCTCTCCAGCCTCTTTCTATACCTGTCTTGCCTCTTTCTGCACTTCTCTTCCTTTTTCTGCACCCTTCTTGTTTCTTTCAGCAACTCTCTTGTCTGTTTTATCACTTCTCTTGCTTCTTTCTGCACCCCTTTTGCCTCTTTCTGCACCTCGGTTCCTTCTTTCTGCACTTCTTTTGTTTCTTTCTGCAGCTCTCTTGCTTCTTTCTGCACCCCTCGTCTCTCTTTCTGCACACCTGTTGCCTCTTTCTGCACCTCTGTTCCTTCTTTCTGCACTACTGTTGTTTCTTTCTACAGCTCTCTTGCTTCTTTCTACACCCCCTTGCCTCTTTCTCCACCCTCTTCCCTCTTTCTGCACCCCTGTTGCCTCTTTCTGCACCTCTGTTCCTTCTTTCTGCACTTTTTTTGTTTCTTTCTGCACATCTATTGCTTCTTTCTGCACCCCTCTTCCCTCTTTTTGCACCCCTCTTGCCTCTTTCTGCACCCCTCTTGCCTCTTTCTCCAACGATGTTCCCCCTTTTTGCATCTCTGTTGCTTCTTTCTGCACTTCTCTTGCCTCTTTTTCCCACCCTCATCCCTCTTTCTGCACCTCTGTTGCTTCGTTCTGTACTTCTCTTGCTTTTTTCTGCACCTCTGTCCCTTCTTTCTGCAACCCTTGTGCCTCTTTCTTCACCCCTCCTCCCTCTTTCTGCACCTCTCTTGCTTCTTTCTGCTTCCCTCTTGCCTCTTTCTCCACCCCTCTTCTCCCTTTCTGCATCTCTGTTGCTTCTTTTGGCACTTCTCTTGTCTCTTTCTGCACTCCTCTTCCCTCTTTCTGCACCTCTGTTGCTTCTTTCTGCACTTCTCTTGCTTCTTTCTGCACCCCTCGTGCCTCTTTCTGAACCTCTGTTGCTTCTTTCTGTACTTCTCTTGCTTCTTTCTGCACCTCTGTCCCTTCTTTCTGCAACCCTTGTGCCTCTTTCTGCACCCCTCCTCCCTCTTTCTGCACCCCTCTTCCCTCTTTCTGCACCTCTGTTCCTTCTTTCTGCACTTCTTTTGTTTCTTTCTGCCCCTCTCTTGCTTCTTTCTGCTTCCCTCTTGCCTCTTTCTCCACCCCTCTTCCCCCTTTCTGCATCTCTGTTGCTTCTTTATGCACTTGTCTTGTATCTTTCTGCACCCCTCTTCCCTCTTTCTGCATCTCTGTTGCTTCTTTCTGCACTTCTCTTGCTTCTTTCTGCACCCCTTGTGCCTCTTTCTGCACCCCTTTTCCCTCTTTCTGCACCTTTCTTGCCTCTTTTCTGCACCTCTGTTACTTCTTTCTGCACTTCTCTTGCTTCTTTCTGCACCTCTCTTGCTTCTTTCTGCACCCCTCTTCCCTCTTTCCTCACCCCTCTTATTACTTTCTGCATCTCTGTTGCTTGTTTCTGCCCTTTGCTTGTCTCTTTCTCCACCCCTGTTCCCTCTTGCTGCACCTCTGTTGCTTCTTTCTGCACTTCTCTGTCCTTTCTCTACCCTCCTTCCCTCTTTCTTCACCTCTGTTGCTTCTTTCTGCACTTCTCTTGCTTCTTTCTGCACCCCTCGCGCCTCTTTCTGCACCCCTTGTGCCTCTTTCTGTACCTTTCTTGCCTCTCTCTGCACCTCTGTTCCTTCTTTCTGCACTTCTCTTGCTTCTTTCTGCACCTCACTTGCTTCTTTATGCACCCCTCTTCCCTCTTTCTCCACCCCTCTTAATACTTTCTGCATCTCTGTTGCTTGTTTCTGCCCTTCTCTTGTTTCTTACTCCACCCCTGTTCCCTCTTTCTGCACCTCTGTTGCTTGTTTCTGCACTTCTCTGTCCTCTTTCTCCACCCTCCTTCCCTCTTTCTTCACCTCTGTTGCTTCTTTCTGCACTTCTCTTGCTTCTTTCTGCACCCCTCGTGCCTCTTTCTGCACCCCTTGTGCCTCTTTCTGCACCCCTCTTCCCTCTTTCTGCACCTCTCTTGCCTCTTTCCACACTTCTCTTGCCTCTTTCTGCACCACTGTTGTTTTTTTCTGCACATCTCTTGCCTCTTTCTGCACCTCTGTTGCTTCTTTCTGCACCCCTCATGCCTCTTTGTGCACTCCCTGTGCCTCTTTCTGCACCCTTTTTCCCTCTTTCTGCCTCTCTCTTGCCTCTTTCCGCACTTCTCTTGCTTCTTTCTACTCCACTGTTGTTTTTTTCTGCACTTCTCTTGCTTCTTTCTGTACCTCTGTTGCTTCTTTCTGTACCCCTCTTGCCTCTTTCTGTACCCCTTCCCTCTTTCTGCACATCTCTTCCTTTTTCTGCACTTCTCTTCCCTCTTTCTGCACTTCTCTTCTCTTTTTCTGCACCCCTTTTGCCTCTATCTGCACCTCACTTGCCTCTTTCTGCACCTCTCCAGCCTCTTTCTGTACCTGTCTTGCCTCTTTCTGCACTTCTCTTCCTTTTTCTGCACCCTTCTTGTTTCTTTCAGCAACTCTCTTGTCTGTTTTATCACTTCTCTTGCTTCTTTCTGCACCCCTTTTGCCTCTTTCTGCACCTCTGTTCCTTCTTTCTGCACTTCTTTTGTTTCTTTCTGCAGCTCTCTTGCTGCTTTCTGCACCCCTTGCCTCTTTCTCCACCCCTCATCTCTCTTTCTGCACACCTGTTGCCTCTTTCTGCACCTCTGTTCCTTCTTTCTGCACTACTGTTGTTTCTTTCTACAGCTCTCTTGCTTCTTTCTACACCCCTTGCCTCTTTCTCCACCCTCTTCCCTCTTTCTGCACCCCTGTTGCCTCTTTCTGCACCTCTGTTCCTTCTTTCTGCACTTTTTTTGTTTCTTTCTGCACATCTATTGCTTCTTTCTGCACCCCTCTTCCCTCTTTTTGCACCCCTCTTGCCTCTTTCTGCACCTCTGTTGCTTCTTTCTGCACTCCTCTTGTTTCTTTATGCATCTCTGTTGCTTCTTTCTGCACCCTCTTGCCTCTTTCTCCAACGATGTTCCCCCTTTTTGCATCTCTGTTGCTTCTTTCTGCACTTCTCTTGCCTCTTTTTCCCGCCCTCATCCCTCTTTCTGCACCTCTGTTGCTTCGTTCTGTACTTCTCTTGCTTCTTTCTGCACCTCTGTCCCTTCTTTCTGCAACCCTTGTGCCTCTTTCTTCACCCCTCCTCCCTCTTTCTGCACCTCTCTTGCTTCTTTCTGCTTCCCTCTTGCCTCTTTCTGCACCCCTCTTCCCTCTTTCTGCACCTCTCTTGCCTCTTTCCACACTTCTCTTGCCTCTTTCTGCACCACTGTTGTTTTTTTCTGCACATCTCTTGCCTCTTTCTGCACCTCTGTTGCTTCTTTCTGCACCGCTCGTGCCTCTTTGTGCACGCCCTGGGCCTCTTTCTGCACCCCTTTTCCCTCATTCTGCACCTCTCTTGCCTCTTTCCGCACTTCTCTTGCTTCTTTCTAATCCACTGTTGTTTTTTTCTGCACTTCTCTTGCTTCTTTCTGTACCTCTGTTGCTTCTTTCTGCACCCCTCTTGCCTCTTTCTGTACCCCTTCCCTCTTTCTGCACATCTCTTCCTTTTTCTGCACTTCTCTTCCCTCTTTCTGCACTTCTCTTCTCTTTTTCTGCACCCCTTTTGCCTCTATCTGCACCTCACTTGCCTCTTTCTGCACCTCTCCAGGATCTTTCTGTACCTGTCTTGCTTCTTTCTGCACTTCTCTTGCTTCTTTCTGTACCCCTCGTGCCTCTTTCTGCACCCCTTTTCCCTCTTTCTGCACCTTTCTTGCCTCTCTCTGCACCTCTGTTACTTCTTTCTGCACTTCTCTTGCTTCTTTCTGCATCTCCCTTGCTTCTTTCTGCACCCCTGTTCTGTCTTTCTCCACCCCTCTTATTACTTTCTGCATCTCTGTTGCTTGTTTCTGCCCTTTGCTTGTCTCTTTCTCCCACCCTGTTCCCTCTTTCTGCACCTCTGTTGCTTCTTTCTGCACTTCTCTGTCCTTTCTCCACCCTCCTTCCCTCTTTCTTCACCTCTGTTGCTTCTTTCTGCACTTCTCTTGCTTCTTTCTGTACCCCTTGTGCCTCTTTCTGCACCCCTTGTGCCTCTTTCTGTACCTTTCTTGCCTCTCTCTGCACCTCTGTTCCTTCTTTCTGCACTTCTCTTGCTTCTTTCTGCACCTCACTTGCTTCTTTCTGCACCCCTCTTCCCTCTTTCTCCACCCCTCTTAATACTTTCTGCATCTCTGTTGCTTGTTTCTGCCCTTCTCTTGTCTCTTACTCCACCCCTGTTCCCTCTTTCTGCACTTCTGTTGCTTCTTTCTGCACTTCTCTGTCCTCTTTCTCTACCCTCCATCCCTCTTTCTTCACCTCTGTTGTTTCTTTATGCACTTCTCTTGCTTCTTTCTGCACCCCTCGTGCCTCTTTCTGCACCCCTTGTGCCTCTTTCTGCACCCCTCTTCCCTCTTTCTGCACCTCTCTTGCCTCTTTCCACACTTCTCTTGCCTCTTTCTGCACCTCTGTTGCTTCTTTCTGCACCCCTCGTGCCTCTTTGTGCACTCCCTGTGCCTCTTTCTGCACCCCTTTTCCCTCTTTCTGCACCTCTCTTGCCTCTTTCCGCAGTTCTCTTGCTTCTTTCTAATCCACTGTTGTTTTTTTCTGCAGTTCTCTTGCTTCTATCTGTACCTCTGTGGCTTCTTTCTGCACCCCTCTTGCCTCTTTCTGTACACCTTCCCTCTTTCTGCACATCTCTTCCTTTTTCTGCACTTCTCTTCCCTCTTTCTGCACTTCTCTTCTCTTTTTCTGCACCCCTTTTGCCTCTATCTGCACCTCACTTGCCTCTTTCTGCACCTCTCCAGCCTCTTTCTGTACCTGTCTTGCCTCTTTCTGCACTTCTCTTCCTTTTTTCTGCACCCTTCTTGTTTCTTTCTGCAACTCTCTTGTCTGTTTTATCACTTCTCTTGCTTCTTTCTGCACCCCTTTTGCCTCTTTCTGCACCTCTGTTCCTTCTTTCTGCACTTCTTTTGTTTCTTTCTGCAGCTCTCTTGCTTCTTTCTGCACCCCCTTGCCTCTTTCTCCACCCCTCGTCTCTCTTTCTGCACACCTGTTGCCTCTTTCTGCACCTCTGTTCCTTCTTTCTGTACCTCTTTTGTTTCTTTATGCACCTCTGTTGCTTCTTTCTGCACCCCTCTTGCCTATTTCTCCAACGATGTTCCCCCTTTTTGCATCTCTGTTGCTTCTTTCTGCACTTCTCTTGCCTCTTTTTCCACCCCTCATCCCTCTTTCTGCACCTCAATTGCTTCTTTATGTACTTCTCTTGCTTCTTTCTGCACCTCTGTCCCTACTTTCTGCAACCCTTGTGCCTCTTTCTGCACCCCTGCTCCCTCTTTCTGCACCCCTCTTGCCTCTTTCTGCACCTCTGTTCCTTCTTTCTGCACTTCTTTTGTTTCTTTCTGCACCTCTCTTGCTTTTTTCTGCTTCCCTCTTGCCTCTTTCTCCACCCCTCTTCCCCCTTTCTGCATCTCTGTTGCTTCTTTTTGCAATTCTCTTGTATCTTTCTGCACCCCTCTTCCCTCTTTCTGCACCTCGGTTGCTTCTTTCTTCTCTTGCTTCTTTCTGCACCCTTGTGCCTCTTTCTGCACCCCTTTTCCCTCTTTCTGTACCTTTCTTGCCTCTCTCTGCACCTCTGTTCCTTCTTTCTGCACTTCTCTTGCTTCTTTCTGCACCTCACTTGCTTCTTTCTGCACCCCTCTTCCCTCTTTCTCCACCCCTCTTAATACTTTCTGCATCTCTGTTGCTTGTATCAGCCCTTCTCTTGTCTCTTTCTCCACCCCTGTTCCCTATTCCTGCACCTCTGTTGCTTCTTTCTGCACTTCTCTGTCCTCTTTCTCCACCCTCCTTCTCTCTTTCTTCACCTCTGTTGCTTCTTTCTGCACTTCTCTTGCTTCTTTCTGCACCCCTCGTGCCTCTTTCTGCACCCCTTGTGCCTCTTTCTGCACCCCTCTTCCCTCTTTCTGCACCTCTCTTGCCTCTTTCCACACTGGTCTTGCCTCTTTCTGCACCACTGTTGTTTTTTTCTGCACATCTCTTGCCTCTTTCTGCACCTCTGTTGCTTCTTTCTGCACCCCTCGTGCCTCTTTGTGCACTCCCTGTGCCTCTTTCTGCACCCTTTTTCCCTCTTTCTGCACCTCTCTTGCCTCTTTCCGCACTTCTCTTGCTTCTTTCTACTCCACTGTTGTTTTTTTCTGCACTTCTCTTGCTTCTTTCTGTACCTCTGTTGCTTCTTTCTGCACCCCTCTTGCCTCTTTCTGTACCCCTTCCCTCTTTCTGCACATCTCTTCCTTTTTCTGCACTTCTCTTCCCTCTTTCTGCACTTCTCTTCTCTTTTTCTGCACCCCTTTTGCCTCTATATGCACCTCACTTGCCTCTTTCTGCACCTCTCCAGCCTCTTTCTATACCTGTCTTGCCTCTTTCTGCACTTCTCTTCCTTTTTTCTGCACCCTTCTTGTTTCTTTCAGCAACTCTCTTGTCTGTTTTATCACTTCTCTTGCTTCTTTCTGCACCCTTTTGCCTCTTTCTGCACCTCTGTTCCTTCTTTCTGCACTTCTTTTGTTTCTTTCTGCAGCTCTCTTGCTTCTTTCTGCACCCCTTGCCTCTTTCTCCACCCCTCGTCTCTCTTTCTGCACACCTGTTGCCTCTTTCTGCACATCTGTTCCTTCTTTCTGCACTACTGTTGTTTCTTTCTACAGCTCTCTTGCTTCTTTCTACACCCCCTTGCCTCTTTCTCCACCCTCTTCCCTCTTTCTGCACCCCTGTTGCCTCTTTCTGCACCTCTGTTCCTTCTTTCTGCACTTATTTTGTTTCTTTCTGCACATCTATTGCTTCTTTCTGCACCCCTCTTCCCTCTTTTTGCACCCCTCTTGCCTCTTTCTGCACCTCTGTTGCTTCTTTCTGCACCCCTCTTGCTTCTTTATGCACCTCTGTTGCTTCTTTCTGCACACCTCTTGCCTCTTTCTCCAACGATGTTCCCCCTTTTTGCATCTCTGTTGCTTCTTTCTGCACTTCTCTTGCCTCTTTTTCCCGCCCTCATCCCTCTTTCTGCACCTCTGTTGCTTCGTTCTGTACTTCTCTTGCTTCTTTCTGCACCTCTGTCCCTTCTTTCTGCAACCCTTGTGCCTCTTTCTTCACCCCTCCTCCCTCTTTCTGCACCTCTCTTGCTTCTTTCTGCTTCCCTCTTGCCTCTTTCTCCACCCCTCTTCTCCCTTTCTGCATCTCTGTTGCTTCTTTTGGCACTTCTCTTGTCTCTTTCTGCACCCCTCTTCCCTCTTTCTGCACCTCTGTTGCTTCTTTCTGCACTTCTCTTGCTTCTTTCTGCACCCCTCGTGCCTCTTTCTGCACCTCTGTTGCTTCTTTCTGTACTTCTCTTGCTTCTTTCTGCACCTCTGTCCCTTCTTTCTGCAACCCTTGTGCCTCTTTCTGCACCCCTCCTCCCTATTTCTGCACCCCTCTTGCCTCTTTCTGCACCTCTGTTCCTTCTTTCTGCACTTCTCTTGCTTCTTTCTGCACCTCTCTTGCTTCTTTCTGCACCCCTCTTCCCTCTTTCCTCACCCCTCTTATTACTTTCTGCATCTCTGTTGCTTGTTTCTGCCCTTTGATTGTCTCTTTCTCCACCCCTGTTCCCTCTTTCTGCACCTCTGTTGCTTCTTTCTGCACTTCTCTGTCCTTTCTCCACCCTCCTTCCCTCTTTCTTCACATCTGTTGCTTCTTTCTGCACTTCTCTTGCTTCTTTCTGTACCTCTGTTGCTTCTTTCTGCACCCCTCTGGCCTCTTTCTGTACCCCTTCCCTCTTTCTGCACATCTCTTCCTTTTTCTGCACTTCTCTTCCCTCTTTCTGCACTTCTCTTCTCTTTTTCTGCACCCCTTTTGCCTCTATCTGCACCTCACTTGCCTCTTTCTGCACCTCTCCAGCCTCTTTCTATACCTGTCTTGCCTCTTTCTGCACTTCTCTTCCTTTTTTCTGCACCCTTCTTGTTTCTTTCAGCAACTCTCTTGTCTGTTTTATCACTTCTCTTGCTTCTTTCTGCACCCCTTTTGCCTCTTTCTGCACCTCTGTTCCTTCTTTCTGCACTTCTTTTGTTTCTTTCTGCAGCTCTCTTGCTTCTTTCTGCACCCCTTGCCTCTTTCTCCACCCCTCGTCTCTCTTTCTGCACACCTGTTGCCTCTTTCTGCACCTCTGTTCCTTCTTTCTGCACTACTGTTGTTTCTTTCTACAGCTCTCTTGCTTCTTTCTACACCCCCTTGCCTCTTTCTCCACCCTCTTCCCTCTTTCTGCACCCCTGTTGCCTCTTTCTGCACCTCTGTTCCTTCTTTCTGCACTTTGTTTGTTTCTTTCTGCACATCTATTGCTTCTTTCTGCACCCCTCTTCCCTCTTTTTGCACCCCTCTTGCCTCTTTCTGCACCTCTGTTGCTTCTTTCTGCACCCCTCTTGCTTCTTTATGCACCTCTGTTGCTTCTTTCTGCACCCCTCTTGCCTCTTTCTCCAACGATGTTCCCCCTTTTTACATCTCTGTTGCTTCTTTCTGCACTTCTCTTGCCTCTTTTTCCCGCCCTCATCCCTCTTTCTGCACCTCTGTTGCTTCGTTCTGTACTTCTCTTGCTTCTTTCAACACCTCTGTCCCTTCTTTCTGCAACCCTTGTGCCTCTTTCTTCACCCCTCCTCCCTCTTTCTGCACCTCTCTTGCTTCTTTCTGCTTCCCTCTTGCCTCTTTCTCCACCCCTCTTCTCCCTTTCTGCATCTCTGTTGCTTCTTTTGGCACTTCTCTTGTCTCTTTCTGCACCCCTCTTCCCTCTTTCTGTACCTCTGTTGCTTCTTTCTGCACTTCTCTTGCTTCTTTCTGCACCCCTCGTGCCTCTTTCTGCACCTCTGTTGCTTCTTTCTGTACTTCTCTTGCTTCTTTCTGCACCTCTGTCCCTTCTTTCTGCAACCCTTGTGCCTCTTTCTGCACCCCTCCTCCCTATTTCTGCACCCCTCTTGCCTCTTTCTGCACCTCTGTTCCTTCTTTCTGCACTTCTTTTGTTTCTTTCTGCCCCTCTCTTGCTTCTTTCTGCTTCCCTCTTGCCTCTTTCTCCACCCCTCTTCCCCCTTTCTGCATCTCTGTTGCTTCTTTATGCACTTGTCTTGTATCTTTCTGCACCCCTCTTCCCTCTTTCTGCATCTCTGTTGCTTCTTTCTGCACTTCTCTTGCTTCTTTATGCACCCCTCGTGCCTCTTTCTGCTCCCCTTTTCCCTCTTTCTGCACCTTTCTTGCCTCTTTTCTGCACCTCTGTTACTTCTTTCTGCACTTCTTTTGCTTCTTTCTGCACCTCCCTTGCTTCTTTCTGCACCCCTCTTCCCTCTTTCCTCACCCCTCTTATTACTTTCTGCATCTCTGTTGCTTGTTTCTGCCCTTTGCTTGTCTCTTTCTCCACCCCTGTTCCCTCTTGCTGCACCTCTGTTGCTTCTTTCTGCACTTCTCTGTCCTTTCTCCACCCTCCTTCCCTCTTTCTTCACCTCTGTTGCTTCTTTCTGCACTTCTCTTGCTTCTTTCTGCACCCTCGTGCCTCTTTCTGCACCCCTTGTGCCTCTTTATGTACCTTTCTTGCCTCTCTCTGCACCTCTGTTCCTTCTTTCTGCACTTCTCTTGCTTCTTTATGCACCTCACTTGCTTCTTTCTGCACCCTCTTCCCTCTTTCTCCACCCCTCTTAATACTTCTCTGCATCTCTGTTGCTTGTTTCTGCCCTTCTCTTGTTTCTTACTCCACCCCTGTTCCCTCTTTCTGCACCTCTGTTGCTTGTTTCTGCACTTCTCTGTCCTCTTTCTCCACCCTCCTTCCCTCTTTCTTCACCTCTGTTGCTTCTTTCTGCACTTCTGTTGCTTCTTTCTGCACCCCTCGTGCCTCTTTCTGCACCCCTTGTGCCTCTTTCTGCACCCCTCTTCCCTCTTTCTGCACCTCTCTTGCCTCTTTCCACACTTCTCTTGCCTCTTTCTGTACCACTGTTGTTTTTTTCTACACATCTCTTGCCTCTTTCTGCACCTCTGTTGCTTCTTTCTGCACCCCTCGTGCCTCTTTGTGCACTCCCTGTGCCTCTTTCTGCACCCCTTTTCCCTCTTTCTGCACCTCTCTTGCCTCTTTCCACACTTCTCTTGCCTCTTTCTGTACCACTGTTGTTTTTTTCTGCACTTCTCTTGCTTCTTTCTGTACCTCTGTTGCTTCTTTCTGCACCCCTCTTGCCTCTTTCTGTACCCCTTCCCTCTTTCTGCACATCTCTTCCTTTTTCTGCACTTCTCTTCCCTCTTTCTGCACTTCTCTTCTCTTTTTCTGCACCCCTTTTGCCTCTATCTGCACCTCACTTGCCTCTTTCTGCACCTCTCCAGCCTATTTCTATACCTGTCTTGCCTCTTTCTGCACTTCTCTTCCTTTTTTCTGCACCCTTCTTGTTTCTTTCAGCAACTCTCTTGTCTGTTTTATCACTTCTCTTGCTTCTTACTGCACCCTTTTTGCCTCTTTCTGCACCTCTGTTCCTTCTTTCTGCACTTCTTTTGTTTCTTTCTGCAGCTCTCTTGCTTCTTTCTGCACCCCTTGCCTCTTTATCCACCCTCATCTCTCTTTCTGCACACCTGTTGCCTCTTTCTGCACCTCTGTTCCTTCTTTCTGCACTACTGTTGTTTCTTTCTACAGCTCTCTTGCTTCTTTCTACACCCCCTTGCCTCTTTCTCCACCCTCTTCCCTCTTTCTGCACCCCTGTTGCCTCTTTCTGCACCTCTGTTCCTTCTTTCTGCACTTTTTTTGTTTCTTTCTGCACATCTATTGCTTCTTTCTGCACCCTCTTCCCTCTTTTTGCACCCCTCTTGCCTCTTTCTGCACCTCTGTTGCTTCTTTCTGCACTCCTCTTGCTTCTTTATGCACCTCTGTTGCTTCTTTCTGCACCCCTCTTGCCTCTTTCTCCAACGATGTTCCCCCTTTTTGCATCTCTGTTGCTTCTTTCTGCACTTCTCTTGCCTCTTTTTCCCGCCCTCATCCCTCTTTCTGCACCTCTGTCCCTTCTTTCTGCAACCCTTGTGCCTCTTTCTTCACCCCTCCTCCCTCTTTCTGCATCTCTCTTGCTTCTTTTTGCTTCCCTCTTGCCTCTTTCTCCACCCCTCTTCTCCCTTTCTGCATCTCTATTGCTTCTTTTGGCACTTCTCTTGTCTCTTTCTGCACCCCTCTTCCCTCTTTCTGCACCTCTGTTGCTTCTTTCTGCACTTCTCTTGCTTCTTTCTGCACCCCTCGTGCCTCTTTCTGCACCTCTGTTGCTTCTTTCTGTACTTCTCTTGCTTCTTTCTGCACCTCTGTCCCTTCTTTCTGCAACCCTTGTGCCTCATTCTGCACCCCTCCTCCCTCTTTCTGCACCCCTCTTGCCTCTTTCTGCACCTCTGTTCCTTCTTTCTGCACTTCTTTTGTTTCTTTCTGCCCTCTCTTGCTTCTTTCTGCTTCACTCTTGCCTCTTTCTCCACCCTCTTCCCCCTTTCTGCATCTCTGTTGCTTCTTTATGCACTTGTCTTGTATCTTTCTGCACCCCTCTACCCTCTTTCTGCACCTCTGTTGCTTCTTTCTGCACTTCTCTTGCTTCTTTCTGTACCCCTCGTGCCTCTTTCTGCACCCCTTTTCCCTCTTTCTGCACCTTTCTTGCCTCTCTCTGCACCTCTGTTACTTCTTTCTGCACTTCTCTTGCTTCTTTCTGCACCTCCCTTGCTTCTTTCTGCACCCCTGTTCCGTCTTTCTCCACCCCTCTTATTACTTTCTGCATCTCTGTTGCTTGTTTCTGCCCTTTGCTTGTCTCTTTCTCCACCCCTGTTCCCTCTTTCTGCACCTCTGTTGCTTCTTTCTGCACTTCTCTGTCCTTTCTCCGCACTCCTTCCCTCTTTCTTCACCTCTGTTGCTTCTTTCTGCACTTCTCTTGCGTCTTTCTGCACCCCTTGTGCCTCTTTCTGTACCTTTCTTGCCTCTCTCTGCACCTCTGTTCCTTCTTTCTGCACTTCTCTTGCTTCTTTCTGCACCTCACTTGCTTCTTTCTGCACCCCTCTTCCCTCTTTCTCCACCCCTCTTAATACTTTCTGCATCTCTGTTGCTTGTTTCTGCCCTTCTCTTGTCTCTTACTCCACCCCTGTTCCTCTTTCTGCACATCTGTTGCTTCTTTCTGCACTTCTCTGTCCTCTTTCTCTACCCTCCTTCCCTCTTTCTTCACCTCTGTTGCTTCTTTCTGCACTTCTCTTGCTTCTTTCTGCACCCCTCGTGCCTCTTTCTGCACCCCTTGTGCCTCTTTCTGCACCCCCTTCCCTCTTTCTGCACATCTCTTCCTTTTTCTGCACTTCTCTTCCCTCTTTCTGCACTTCTCTTCTCTTTTTCTGCATCTCTGTTGCTTCTTTATGCACTTGTCTTGTATCTTTCTGCACCCCTCTTCCCTCTTTCTGCACCTCTGTTGCTTCTTTCTGCACTTCTCTTGCTTCTTTCTGTACCCCTCGTGCCTCTTTCTGCACCCCTTTTCCCTCTTTCTGCACCTTTCTTGCCTCTCTCTGCACCTCTGTTACTTCTTTCTGCACCTCCCTTGCTTCTTTCTGCACCCCTGTTCCGTCTTTCTCCACCCCTCTTATTACTTTCTGCATCTCTGTTGCTTGTTTCTGCCCTTTGCTTGTCTCTTTCTCCACCCCTGTTCCCTCTTTCTGCACCTCTGTTGCTTCTTTATGCACTTCTCTGTCCTTTCTCCACCCTCCTTCCCTCTTTCTTCACCTCTGTTGCTTCTTTCTGCACTTCTCTTGCTTCTTTCTGCACCCCTTGTGCCTCTTTCTGCACCCCTTGTGCCTCTTTCTGTACCTTTCTTGCCTCTCTCTGCACCTCTGTTCCTTCTTTCTGCACTTCTCTTGCTTCTTTCTGCACCTCACTTGCTTCTTTCTGCACCCCTCTTCCCTCTTTCTCCACCCCTCTTAATACTTTCTGCATCTCTGTTGCTTGTTTCTGCCCTTCTCTTGTCTCTTACTCCACCCCTGTTCCCTCTTTCTGCACCTCTGTTGCTTCTTTCTGCACTTCTCGGTCCTCTTTCTCTACCCTCCTTCCCTCTTTCTTCACCTCTGTTGCTTCTTTCTGCACTTCTCTTGCTTCTTTCTGCACCCCTCGTGCCTCTTTCTGCACCCCTTGTGCCTCTTTCTGCACCCCTCTTCCCTCTTTCTGCACCTCTCTTGCCTCTTTCCACACTTCTCTTGCCTCTTTCTGCACCTCCTGTTGCTTCTTTCTGCACCCCTCGTGCCTCTTTGTGCACTCCCTGTGCCTCTTTATGCACCCTTTTCCCTCTTTCTGCACCTCTCTTGCCTCTTTCCGCAGTTCTCTTGCTTCTTTCTAATCCACTGTTGTTTTTTTCTGCACTTCTCTTGCTTCTTTCTGTACCTCTGTTGCTTCTTTCTGCACCCCTCTTGTCTCTTTCTGTACCCCTTCCCTCTTTCTGCACATCTCTTCCTTTTTCTGCACTTCTCTTCCCTCTTTCTGCACTTCTCTTCTCTTTTTCTGCATCTCTGTTGCCTCTATCTGCACCTCACTTGCCTCTTTCTGCACCTCTCCAGCCTCTTTCTGTACCTGTCTTGCCTCTTTCTGCACTTCTCTTCCTTTTTTCTGCACCCTTCTTTGTTTCTTTCTGCAACTCTCTTTTCTGTTTTATCACTTCTCTTGCTTCTTTCTGCACCCCTTTTGCCTCTTTCTCCACCTCTGTTCCTTCTTTCTGCTCTTCTTTTGTTTCTTTCTGCAGCTCTCTTGCTTCTTTCTGCACCCCCTTGCCTCTTTCTCCACCCCTCGTATCTCTTTCTGCACACCTGTTGCCTCTTTCTGCACCTCTGTTCCTTCTTTCTGCACCTCTTTTGTTTCTTTGTGCACCTCTGTTGCTTCTTTCTGCACCCCTCTTGCCTATTTCTCCAACGATGTTCCCCCTTTTTGCATCTCTGTTGCTTCTTTCTGCACTTCTCTTGCCTCTTTTTCCACCCCTCATCCCTCTTTCTGCACCTCAATTGCTTCTTTATGTACTTCTCTTGCTTCTTTCTGCACCTCTGTCCCTACTTTCTGCAACCCTTGTGCCTCTTTCTGCACCCCTGCTCCCTCTTTCTGCACCCCTCTTGCCTCTTTCTGCACCTCTGTTCCTTCTTTCTGCACTTCTTTTGTTTCTTTCTGCACGTCTCTTGCTTTTTTCTGCTTCCCTCTTGTCTCTTTCTCCACCCCTCTTCCCCCTTTCTGCATCTCTGTTGCTTCTTTTTGCAATTCTCTTGTATCTTTCTGCACCCCTCTTCCCTCTTTCTGCACCTCGGTTGCTTCTTTCTTCTCTTGCTTCTTTCTGCACCCCATGTGCCTCTTTCTGTACCTTTCTTGCCTCTCTCTGCACCTCTGTTCCTTCTTTCTGCACTTCTCTTGCTTCTTTCTGCACCTCACTTGCTTCTTTCTGCACCCCTCTTCCCTCTTTCTCCACCCCTCTTAATACTTTCTGCACTCTGTTGCTTGTTTCTGCCCTTCTCTTGTCTCTTACTCCACCCCTGTTCCCTCTTTCTGCACCTCTGTTGCTTCTTTCTGCACTTCTCTGTCCTCTTTCTCTACCCTCCTTCCCTCTTTCTTCACCTCTGTTGCTTCTTTCTGCACTTCTCTTGCTTCTTTCTGCACCCCTCGTGCCTCTTTCTGCACCCCTTGTGCCTCTTTCTGCACCCCCTTCCCTCTTTCTGCACCTCTCTTGCCTCTTTCCACACTTCTCTTGCCTCTTTCTGCACCTCTGTTGCTTCTTCTCTGCACCCCTCGTGCCTCTTTGTGCACTCCTGTGCCTCTTTATGCACCCCTTTTCCTCTTTCTGCACCTCTCTTGCCTCTTTCCGCAGTTCTCTTGCTTCTTTCTAATCCACTGTTGTTTTTTTCTGCACTTCTCTTGCTTCTTTCTGTACCTCTGTTGCTTCTTTCTGCACCCCTCTTGTCTCTTTCTGTACCCCTTCCCTCTTTCTGCACATCTCTTCCTTTTTCTGCACTTCTCTTCCCTCTTTCTGCACTTCTCTTCTCTTTTTCTGCATCTCTGTTGCTTCTTTATGCACTTGTCTTGTATCTTTCTGCACCCCTCTTCCCTCTTTCTGCACCTCTGTTGCTTCTTTCTGCACTTCTCTTGCTTCTTTCTGTACCCCTCGTGCCTCTTTCTGCACCCTTTTCCCTCTTTCTGCACCTTTCTTGCCTCTCTCTGCACCTCTGTTACTTCTTTCTGCACTTCTCTTGCTTCTTTCTGCACCTCCCTTGCTTCTTTCTGCACCCCTGTTCCGTCTTTCTCCACCCCTCTTATTACTTTCTGCATCTCTGTTGCTTGTTTCTGCCCTTTGCTTGCTCTCTTTCTCCACCCCTGTTCCCTCTTTCTGCACCTCTGTTGCTTCTTTCTGCACTTCTCTGTCCTTTCTCCACCCTCCTTCCCTCTTTCTTCACCTCTGTTGCTTCTTTCTGCACTTCTCTTGCTTCTTTCTGCACCCCTTGTGCCTCTTTCTGTACCTTTCTTGCCTCTCTCTGCACCTCTGTTCCTTCTTTCTGCACTTCTCTTGCTTCTTTCTGCACCTCACTTGCTTCTTTCTGCACCCTCTTCCCTCTTTCTCCACCCCTCTTAATACTTTCTGCATCTCTGTTGCTTGTTTCTGCCCTTCTCTTGTCTCTTACTCCACCCTGTTCCCTCTTTCTGCACCTCTGTTGCTTCTTTCTGCACTTCTCTGTCCTCTTTCTCTACCCTCCTTCCCTCTTTCTTCACCTCTGTTGCTTCTTTCTGCACTTCTCTTGCTTCTTTCTGCACCCCTCGTGCCTCTTTCTGCACCCCTTGTGCCTCTTTCTGCACCCCTCTTCCCTCTTTCTGCACCTCTCTTGCCTCTTTCCACACTTCTCTTGCCTCTTTCTGCACCTCTGTTGCTTCTTTCTGCACCCCTCGTGCCTCTTTGTGCACTCCCTGTGCCTCTTTATGCACCCCTTTTCCCTCTTTCTGCACCTCTCTTGCCTCTTTCCGCAGTTCTCTTGCTTCTTTCTAATCCACTGTTGTTTTTTTCTGCACTTCTCTTGCTTCTTTCTGTACCTCTGTTGCTTCTTTCTGCACCCCTCTTGTCTCTTTCTGTACCCCTTCCCTCTTTCTGCACATCTCTTCCTTTTTCTGCACTTCTCTTCCCTCTTTCTGCACTTCTCTTCTCTTTTTCTGCACCCCTTTTGCCTCTATCTGCACCTCACTTGCCTCTTTCTGCACCTCTCCAGCCTCTTTCTGTACCTGTCTTGCCTCTTTCTGCACTTCTCTTCCTTTTTTCTGCACCCTTCTTGTTTCTTTCTGCAACTCTCTTTTCTGTTTTATCACTTCTCTTGCTTCTTTCTGCACCCCTTTTGCCTATTTCTGCACCTCTGTTCCTTCTTTCTGCACTTCTTTTGTTTCTTTCTGCAGCTCTCTTGCTTCTTTCTGCACCCCCTTGCCTCTTTCTCCACCCCTCGTCTCTCTTTCTGCACACCTGTTGCCTCTTTCTGCACCTCTGTTCCTTCTTTCTGCACCTCTTTTGTTTCTTTATGCACCTCTGTTGCTTCTTTCTGCACCCCTCTTGCCTATTTCTCCAACGATGTTCCCCCTTTTTGCATCTCTGTTGCTTCTTTCTGCACTTCTCTTGCCTCTTTTTCCACCCCTCATCCCTCTTTCTGCACCTCAATTGCTTCTTTATGTACTTCTCTTGCTTCTTTCTGCACCTCTGTCCCTACTTTCTGCAACCCTTGTGCCTCTTTCTGCACCCCTGCTCCCTCTTTCTGCACCCTCTTGCCTCTTTCTGCACCTCTGTTCCTTCTTTCTGCACTTCTTTTGTTTCTTTCTGCACCTCTCTTGCTTTTTTCTGCTTCCTCTTGCCTCTTTCTCCACCCCTCTTCCCCCTTTCTGCATCTCTGTTGCTTCTTTTTGCAATTCTCTTGTATCTTTCTGCACCCCTCTTCCCTCTTTCTGCACCTCGTTTGCTTCTTTCTTCTCTTGCTTCTTTCTGCACCCTTGTGCCTCTTTCTGCACCCCTTTTCCCTCTTTCTGTACCTTTCTTGCCTCTCTCTGCACCTCTGATCCTTCTTTCTGCACTTCTCTTGCTTCTTTCTGCACCTCACTTGCTTCTTTTTGCACCCCTCTTCCCTCTTTCTCCACCCCTCTTAATACTTTCTGCATCTCTGTTGCTTGTTTCAGCCCTTCTCTTGTCTCTTTCTCCACCCCTGTTCCCTATTCCTGCACCCCTATTGCTTCTTTCTGCACTTCTCTGTCCTCTTTCTCCACCCTCCTTCCCTCTTTCTTTACCTCTGTTGCTTCTTTCTGCACTTCTCTTGCTTCTTTCTGCACCCCTCGTGCCTCTTTCTACATCCCCTTGCCTCTTTCTCCACCCCTCGTCTCTTTTTCTGCACCCCTTTTGCCTCTATCTGCACCTCACTTGCCTCTTTCTGCACCTCTCCAGCCTCTTTCTATACCTGTCTTGCCTCTTTCTGCACTTCTCTTCCTTTTTTCTGCACCCTTCTTGTTTCTTTCAGCAACTCTCTTGTCTGTTTTATCACTTCTCTTGCTTCTTTCTGCACCCTTTTGCCTCTTTCTGCACCTCTGTTCCTTCTTTCTGCACTTCTTTTGTTTCTTTCTGCAGCTCTCTTGCTTCTTTCTGCACCCTCTTGCCTCTTTCTCCACCCCTCGTCTCTCTTTCTGCACACCTGTTGCCTCTTTCTGCACCTCTGTTCCTTCTTTCTGCACTACTGTTGTTTCTTTCTACAGCTCTCTTGCTTCTTTCTACACCCCCTTGCCTCTTTCTGCACTCTCTTGCCTCTTTCTGCACACCTCTTGCCTCTTTCTGCACCTCTGTTCCTCCTTTCTGCACTTCTTTTGTTTCTTTCTGCACATCTATTGCCTCTTTCTGCACCCCTCTTCCCTCTTTCTGCACCTCTCTTGCCTCTGTCTGCACCTCTGTTGCTTCTTTCTGCACTCCTCTTGCTTCTTTATGCACCTCTGTTGCTTCTTTCTGCACCCCTCTTGCCTCTTTCTCCAACGATGTTTCCCCTTTTTGCATCTCTGTTGCTTCTTTCTGCACTTCTCTTGCCTCTTTTTCCCGCCCTCATCCCTCTTTCTGCACCTCTGTTGCTTCGTTTCTGTACTTCTCTTGCTTCTTTCTGCACCTCTGTCCCTTCTTTCTGCAACCCTTGTGCCTCTTTCTTCACCCCTCCTCCCTCTTTCTGCACCTCTCTTGCTTCTTTCTGCTTCCCTCTTGCCTCTTTCTGCACCCCTCTTCCCTCTTTCTGCACCTCTCTTGCCTCTTTCCACACTTCTCTTGCCTCTTTCTGCACCACTGTTGTTTATTTCTGCACATCTCTTGCCTCTTTCTGCACCTCTGTTGCTTCTTTCTGCACCCCTCGTGCCTCTTTGTGCACTCCCTGTGCCTCTTTCTGCACCCCTTTTCCCTCTTTCTGCACCTCTCTTGCCTCTTTCCGCAGTTCTCTTGCTTCTTTCTAATCCACTGTTGTTTTTTTCTGCACTTCTCTTGCTTCTTTCTGTACCTCTGTTGCTTCTTTCTGCACCCCTCTTGTCTCTTTCTGTACCCCTTCCCTCTTTCTGCACATCTCTTCCTTTTTCTGCACTTCTCTTCCCTCTTTCTGCACTTCTCTTCTCTTTTTCTGCACCCCTTTTGCCTCTATCTGCACCTCACTTGCCTCTTTCTGCACCTCTCCAGGATCTTTCTGTACCTGTCTTGCCTCTTTCTGCACTTCTCTTCCTTTTTCTTCACCCTTCTTGTTTCTTTCTGCAACTCTCTTGTCTGTTTTATCACTTCTCTTGCTTCTTTCTACACCCCTTTTGCCTCTTTCTGCACCTCTGTCCCTACTTTCTGCAACCCTTGTGCCTCTTTCTGCACCCTGCTCCCTCTTTATGCACCCCTCTTGCCTCTTTCTGTACCTCTGTTCCTTCTTTCTGCACTTCTTTTGTTTCTTTCTGCACCTCTCTTGCTTTTTTCTGCTTCCCTCTTGCCTCTTTCTCCACCCCTCTTCCCCCTTTCTGCATCTCTGTTGCTTCTTTTTGCAATTCTCTTGTATCTTTCTGCACCCCCCTTCCCTCTTTCTGCACCTCTGTTGCTTCTTTCTTCTCTTGCTTCTTTCTGCACCCTTGTGCCTCTTTCTGCACCCCTTTTCCCTCTTTCTGTACCTTTCTTGCCTCTCTCTGCACCTCTGTTCCTTCTTTCTGCACTTCTCTTGCTTCTTTCTGCACCTCACTTGCTTCTTTCTGCACCCCTCTTCCCTCTTTCTCCACCCCTATTAATACTTTCTGCATCTCTGTTGCTTGTTTCAGCCCTTCTCTTGTCTCTTTCTCCACCCCTGTTCCCTATTCCTGCACCTCTGTTGCTTCTTTCTGCACTTCTCTGTCCTCTTTCTCCACCCTCCTTCCCTCTTTCTTCACCTCTGTTGCTTCTTTATGCACTTCTCTTGCTTCTTTCTGCACCCCTCGTGCCTCTTTCTGCACCCCTTGTGCCTCTTTCTGCACCCCTCTTCCCTCTTTCTGCACCTCTCTTGCCTCTTTCCACACTTCTCTTGCCTCTTTCTGCACCACTGTTGTTTTTTTCTGCACATCTCTTGCCTCTTTCTGCACCTCTGCTGCTTCTTTCTGCACCCCTCGGGCCTCTTTGTGCACTCCCTGTGCCTCTTTCTGCACCCTTTTTCCCTCTTTCTGCACCTCTCTTGCCTCTTTCCGCACTTCTCTTGCTTCTTTCTACTCCACTGTTGTTTTTCCTGCACTTCTCTTGCTTCTTTCAGTACCTCTGTTGCTTCTTTCTGCACCCCTCTTGCCTCTTTCTGTACCCCTTCCCTCTTTCTGCACATCTCCTCCTTTTTCTGCACTTCTCTTCCCTCTTTCTGCACTTCTCTTCTCTTTTTCTGCACCCCTTTTGCCTCTATCTGCACCTCACTTGCCTCTTTCTGCACCTCTCCAGCCTCTTTCTATACCTGTCTTGCCTCTTTCTGCACTTCTCTTCCTTTTTCTGCACCCTTCTTGTTTCTTTCAGCAACTCTCTTGTCTGTTTTATCACTTCTCTTGCTTCTTTCTGCACCCCTTTGCCTCTTTCTGCACCTCTGTTCCTGCTTTCTGCACTTCTTTTGTTTCTTTCTGCAGCTCTCTTGCTTCTTTCTGCACCCCTCTTGCCTCTTTCTCCACCCTCGTCTCTCTTTCTGCACACCTGTTGCCTCTTTCTGCACCTCTGTTCCTTCTTTCTGCACTACTGTTGTTTCTTTCTACAGCTCTCTTGCTTCTTTCTACATCCCCTTGCCTCTTTCTCCACCCTCTTCCCTCTTTCTGCATCCCTGTTGCCTCTTTCTGCACCTCTGTTCCTTCTTTCTGCACTTTTTTTGTTTCTTTCTGCACATCTATTGCTTCTTTCTGCACCCCTCTTCCCACTTTTTGCACCCCTCTTGCCTCTTTCTGCACCTCTGTTGCTTCTTTCTGCACTCCTCTTGCTTCTTTATGCACCTCTGTTAATTCTTTCCGCACCCCTCTTGCCTCTTTCTCCAACGATGTTCCCCCTTTTTGCATCTCTGTTGCTTCTTTCTGCACTTCTCTTGCCTCTTTTTCCCGCCCTCATCCCTCTTTCTGCACCTCTGTTGCCTCGTTCTGTACTTCTCTTGCTTCTTTCTGCACCTCTGTCCCTTCTTTCTGCAACCCTTGTACCTCTTTCTTCACCCCTCCTCCCTCTTTCTGCACCTCTCTTGCTTCTTTCTGCTTCCCTCTTGCCTCTTTCTCCAACCCTCTTCTCCCTTTCTGCATCTCTGTTGCTTCTTTTGGCACTTCTCATGTCTCTTTCTGCACCCCTCTTCCCTCTTTCTGCACCTCTGTTGCTTCTTTCTGCACTTCTCTTGCTTCTTTCTGCACACCTCGTGCCTCTTTCTGCACCTCTGTTGCTTCGTTCTGTACTTCTCTTGCTTCTTTCTGCACCTCTGTCCCTTCTTTCTGCAACCCTTGTGCCTCTTTCTGCACCCCTCCTCCCTCTTTCTGCACCCCTCTTGCCTCTTTCTGCACCTCTGTTCCTTCTTTCTGCACTTCTTTTGTTTCTTTCTGCCCCTCTCTTGCTTCTTTCTGCTTCCCTCTTGCCTCTTTCTCCACCCCTCTTCCCCCTTTCTGCATCTCTGTTGATTCTTTATGCACTTGTCTTGTATCTTTCTGCACCCCTCTTCCCTCTTTCTGCATCTCTGTTGCTTCTTTCTGGACTTCTCTTGCTTCTTTCTGCACTCCTCGTGCCTCTTTCTGCACCCCTTTTCCCTCTTTCTGCACCTTTCTTGCCTCTTTTCTGCACCTCTGTTACTTCTTTCTGCACTTCTCTTGCTTCTTTCTGCACCTCTCTTGCTTCTTTCTGCACCCCTCTTTCCTCACCCCTCTTATTACTTTCTGCATCTCTGTTGCTTGTTTCTGTCCTTTGCTTGTCTCTTTCTCCACCCCTGTTCCCTCTTTCTGCACCTCTGTTGCTTCTTTCTGCACTTCTCTGTCCTTTCTCCACCCTCCTTCCCTCTTTCTTCACCTCTGTTGCTTCTTTCTGCACTTCTCTTGCTTCTTTCTGCACCCCTCGTGCCTCTTTCTGCACCCTCTTGCCCTCTTTCTGTACCTTTCTTGCTCTCTCTGCACCCCTGTTCCTTCTTTCTGCACTTCTCTTGCTTCTTTCTGCACCTCACTTGCTTCTTTCTGCACCCCTCTTCCATCTTTCTCCACCCCTCTTAATACTTTCTGCATCTCTGTTGCTTGTTTCTGCCCTTCTCTTGTTTCTTACTCCACCCCTGTTCCCTCTTTCTGCACCTCTGTTGCTTCTTTCTGCACTTCTCTGTCCTTTTATCCACCCTCCTTCCCTCTTTCTTCACCTCTGTTGCTTCTTTCTGCACTTCTCTTGCTTCTTTCTGCACCCCTCGTGCCTCTTTCTGCACCCCTTGTGCCTCTTTCTGCACCCCTCTTCCCTCTTTCTGCACCTCTCTTGCCTCTTTCCACACTTCTCTTGCCTCTTTCTGGACCACTGTTGTTTTTTTTACACATCTCTTGCCTCTTTCTGCACCTCTGTTGCCTCTTTCTGCACCCTCGTGCCTCTTTGTGCACTCCCTGTGCCTCTTTCTGCACTCCCTTTTGCCTCTTTCTGCACCTCTCTTGCCTCTTTCCACACTTCTCTTGCCTCTTTCTGTACCACTGTTGTCTTTTTTCTGCACTTCTCTTGCTTCTTTCTGTCACCTCTGTTGCTTCTTTCTGCACTCCTCTTGCCTCTTTCTGTACCCCTTCCCTCTTTCTGCACATCTCTTCCTTTTTCTGCACTTCTCTTCCCTCTTTCTGCACTTCTCTTCTCTTTTTCTGCACCTCTTTTGCCTCTATCTGCACCTCACTTGCCTCTTTCTGCACCTCTCTAGCCTCTTTCTATACCTGTCTTGCCTCTTTCTGCACTTCTCTTCCTTTTTTCTGCACCCTTCTTGTTTCTTTCAGCAACTCTCTTGTCTGTTTTATCACTTCTCTTGCTTCTTACTGCACCTCTTTGCCTCTTTCTGCACCTCTGTTCCTTCTTTCTGCACTTCTTTTGTTTCTTTCTGCAGCTCTCTTGCTTCTTTCTGCACCCCCTTGCCTCTTTCTCCACCCCTCATCTCTCTTTCTGCACACCTGTTGCCTCTTTCTGCACCTCTGTTCCTTCTTTCTGCACTACTGTTGTTTCTTTCTACAGCTCTCTTGCTTCTTTCTACACCCTCTTGCCTCTTTCTCCACCCTCTTCCCTCTTTCTACACCCCTGTTGCCTCTTTCTGCACCTCTGTTCCTTCTTTCTGCACTTCTTTGTTTCTTTCTGCACATCTATTGCTTCTTTCTGCACCCCTCTTCCCTCTTTTTGCACCCCTCTTGCCTCTTTCTGCACCTCTGTTGCTTCTTTCTGCACTCCTCTTGCTTCTTTATGCACCTCTGTTGCTTCTTTCTGCACCCCTCTTGCCTCTTTCTCCAACGATGTTCCCTCCTTTCTGCATCTCTGTTGCTTCTTTCTGCACTTCTCTTGCCTCTTTTTCCACCCTCATCCCTCTTTCTGCACCTCTGTTGCTTCGTTCTGCACTTCTCTTGCTTCTTTCTGCACCTCTGTCCCTTCTTTCTGCAACCCTTGTGCCTCTTTCTGTCACCCCTCCTCCCTCTTTCTGCACCTCTCTTGCTTCTTTATGCTTCCCTCTTGCCTCTTTCTGCACCTCTCTTCTCTCTTTCTGCATCTCTGTTGCTTGTTTCTGCACCTCTCTTGTCTCTTTCTGCACCCCTCTTCCCTCTTTCTGCACCTCTGTTGCTTCTTTCTGCACTTCTCTTGCTTCTTTCTGCACCTCTGTGCCTCTTTCTGCACCTCTGTTGCTTCTTTCTGCACCTCTCTTGCTTCTTTCTGCACCCTCGTGCCTCTTTCTGCACCTCTGTTGCTTCTTTCTGTACTTCTCTTGCTTCTTTCTGCACCTCTGTTCCTTCTTTCTGCAACCCTCTGTGCCTCTTTCTGCACCCCTCCTCCCTCTTTCTGCACCCCTCTTGCCTCTTTCCTGCACCTCTGTTCCTTCTTTCTGCACTTCTTTTGTTTCTTTCTGCCCCTCTCTTGCTTTTTTCTGCTTCCCTCTTGCCTCTTTCTCCACCCCTCTTCCCCCTTTCTGCACCTCTGTTCCTTCTTTCTGCACTTTTTTTGTTTCTTTCTGCACATCTATTGCTTCTTTCTGCACCCCTCTACCCACTTTTTGCACCCCTCTTGCCTCTTTCTGCACCTCTGTTGCTTCTTTCTGCACTCCTCTTGCTTCTTTATGCACCTCTGTTGCTTCTTTCTGCACCCCTCTTTCCTCTTTCTCCAACGATGTTCCCCCTTTTTGCATCTCTGTTGCTTCTTTCTGCACTTCTCTTGCCTCTTTTTCCCGCCCTCATCCCTCTTGCTGCACCCTCTGTTGCTTCGTTCTGTACTTCTCTTGCTTCTTTCTGCACCTCTGTCCCTTCTTTCTGCACCCTTATGCTTCTTTCTTCACCCCTCTCTGCCTCTTTCTGCACCTCTCTTGCTTCTTTCTGCTATCCCTCTTGCCTCTTTCTCCACCCCTCTTCTCCTTTCTGCATCTCTGTTGCTTCTTTCTGCACTTCTCTTGTCTCTTTCTGCACCTCTGTTGCTTCTTTCTGCACCCTCTGGCCTCTTTGTGCACTCCCTGTGCCTCTTTCTGCACCTCTCTTCCCTCTTTCTGCACCTCTCTTGCCTCTTTCTGCACTTCTCTTGCTTCTTTCTATCACCTGTTGTTTTTCTCTGCTCTTGCTTCTTTCTAGTACCTCTGTTGCTTCTTTCTGCACCCCTCTTGCCTCTTTCTGTACCCCTTCCCTCTTTCTGCACATCTCTTCCTCTTTCTGCACTTCTCTTCCCTCTTTCTGCACTTCTCTTCTCTTTTTCTGCACCCCTTTGCCTCTATCTGCACCTCACTTGCCTCTTTCTGCACCTCTCCTGCCTCTTTCTGCACCTGTCTTGCCTCTTTCTGCACTTCTCTTCCTTTTTTCTGCACCTTTCTTGTTTCTTTCTGCAACTCTCTTGTCTGTTTTATCACTTCTCTTGCTTCTTTCTGCACCTCTTTTGCCTCTTTCTGCACCTCTGTTGCCTGCTTTCTGCACTTCTTTGTTTCTTTCTGCAGCTCTCTTGCTTCTTTCTGCACCCTCTTGCCTCTTTCTGCCACCTCGTCTCTCTTTCTGCACACCTCTTGCCTCTTTCTGCACCTCTGTTCCTTCTTTCTGCACTACTGTTGTTTCTTTCTACAGCTCTCTTGCTTCTTTCTACATCCCTTGCCTCTTTCTCCACCTCTCTTCCTCTTTCTGCATCCCTGTTGCCTCTTTCTGCACCTCTGTTCCTTCTTTCTGCACTTTTTGTTTCTTTCTGCACATCTCTTGCTTCTTTCTTCACCCTCTTCCCACTTTCTGCACCCCTCTTGCCTCTTTCTGCACCTCTGTTGCTTCTTTCTGCACCTCTTGCTTCTTTCTGCACCTCTGTTACTTCTTTCTGCACCCTCTTGCCTCTTTCTGCAACGTGTTCCTCTTTTTGCACTCTCTGTTGCTTCTTTCTGCACTTCTCTTGCTCTTTCCGCCCTCATCCCTCTTTCTGCACCTCTGTTGCCTCGTTCTGCACTTCTCTTGCTTCTTTCTGCACCTCTGTCGCTTCTTTCTGCACCCTTTTGCCTCTTTCTGCACCCCTCCTGCCTCTTTCTGCACCTCTCTTGCTTCTTTCTGCTTCCCTCTTGCCTCTTTCTGCAACCCTCTTCTCCCTTTCTGCATCTCTGTTGCTTCTTTCTGCACTTCTCATGTCTCTTTCTGCACCCCTCTTCCCTCTTTCTGCACCTCTGCTTGCTTCTTTCTGCACTTCTCTTGCTTCTTTCTGCACACCTCGTGCCTCTTTCTGCACCTCTGTTGCTCTTTCTGTACTTCTCTTGCTTCTTTCTGCACCTCTGTTCCTTCTTTCTGCAACCCTTGTGCCTCTTTCTGCACCTCTCCTCCTCTTTCTGCACCCCTCTTGCCTCTTTCTGCACCTCTGTTCCTTCTTTCTGCACTTCTCTTGTTTCTTTCTGCACCTCTCTTGCTTCTTTCTGCTTCCCTCTTGCCTCTTTCTCCACCCTCTTCCCTCTTTCTGCATCTCTGTTGATTCTTTCATGCACTTGTCTTGTATCTTTCTGCACCCCTCTTCCTCTCTTTCTGCATCTCTGTTGCTTCTTTCTGCACCTCTCTTGCTTCTTTCTGCACTCCTCGTGCCTCTTTCTGCACCCTCTTCCTCTTTCTGCACCTCTCTTGCCTCTTTTCTGCACCTCTGTTACTTCTTTCTGCACTTCTCTTGCTTCTTTCTGCACCTCTCTTGCTTCTTTCTGCACCTCTCTTTCCTCTCACCCTCTCTTGCTTCTTTCTGCACCTCTGTTGCTTGTTTCTGTACCTCTTGCTTGTCTCTTTCTCCACCCCTGTTCCCTCTTTCTGCACCTCTGTTGCTTCTTTCTGCACTTCTCTGTCCTTTCTCCACCCTCCTTCCCTCTTTCTGCACCTCTGTTGCTTCTTTCTGCACTTCTCTTGCTTCTTTCTGCACCTCTCGTGCCTCTTTCTGCACTCCCTCTGTTGCCTCTTTCTGCACCTTCTCTTGCCTCTTTCTGCACCCCTGTTCCTTCTTTCTGCACTTCTCTTGCTTCTTTCTGCACCTCTCTTGCTTCTTTCTGCACCCCTCTTCCATCTTTCTCCACCCCTCTTACTACTTTCTGCATCTCTGTTGCTTGTTTCTGCACTTCTCTTGTTTCTTACTCCACCCCTGTTCCCTCTTTCTGCACCTCTGTTGCTTCTTTCTGCACTTCTCTTGTCCTTTTATCCACCCCTCTTCCCTCTTTCTGTACCTCTGTTGCTTCTTTCTGAACTTCTCTTGCTTCTTTCTGAAACCCTCATGCCTCTTTCTGCACCCTGTGTGCCTCTTTCTGCACCCTCTTCCCTCTTTCTCTGCACTCTCTTGCCTCTTTCCACACTTCTCTTGCCTCTTTCTGTACCACTGTTGTTTCTTTCTGCACATCTCTTGCCTCTTTCTGCACCTCTGTTGCTTCTTTCTGCACCCCTCGTTGCCTCTTCTGCACTCTCTGTGCCTCTTTCTGCTCCTCTTTCCTCTTTCTGCACCTCTCTTGCCTCTTTCCACACTTCTCTTGCCTCTTTCTGCACCACTGTTGCTTCTTTCTGCACTTCTCTTGCTTCTTTCTGTACCTCTGCTTGTCTCTTTCTGCACCTCTCTTGCCTCTTTCTGTACCTCTGTTCCTCTTTCTGCACATCTCTTCGCTTCTTTCTGCACCTCTCTTGCCTCTTTCTGCATTTCTCTTCTCTTCTTTCTGCACCTCTCTTGCCTCTCTCTGTACCTCTCTTACCTCTTTCTGCACCTCTCTTGCCTCTTTCTGTACCTGTCTTGCTTCTTTCTACACCTCTCTTCCTTCTTTATGCACCCTTCTTGTTTCTTTCTGCACCTCTCTTGTCTGCTTTATCACTTCTCTTGCCTCTTACTGCACCCTTTTGCCTCTTTCTGCACCTCTGTTGCCTTCTTTCTGCACTTCTTTGTTTCTTTCTGCAGCTCTCTTGCTTCTTTCTGCACCCCTCTTGCCTCTTTCTCCACCTCCTCATCTCTCTTTCTGCACACTCTGTTGCCTCTTTCTGCACCTCTGTTCCTTCTTTCTGCACTACTGTTGTTTCTTTCTGCAGCTCTCTTGCTTCTTTCTGCACCTCCTTGCCTCTTTCTGCACCCCTCTTCCCTCTTTCTGCACCTCCTGTTGCCTCTTTCTGCACCTCTGTTCCTTCTTTCTGCACTTTTTGTTTCTTTCTGCACATCTGTTGCTTCTTTCTGCACCCTCTTGCCTCTTTCTGCACCCCTCTTGCCTCTTTCTGCACCTCTGTTGCTTCTTTCTGCACTCCTCTTGCTTCTTTATGCACCTCTGTTGCTTCTTTCTGCACCCCTCTTGCCTCTTTCTCCAACGCTGTTGCCCCTTTTTGCATCTCTGATGCTTCTTTCTGCATTTCTCTTGCCTCTTTTTCCACCCTCATCCCTCTTTCTGCACCTCTGTTGCTTCGTTCTGTACTTCTCTTGCTTCTTTCTGCACCTCTGTCCCTTCTTTCTGCAACCCTCTGTGCCTCTTTCTTCACCCCTCCTCCCTCTTTCTGCACCTCTCTTGCCTCTTTCTGCTTCCTCTTGCCTCTTTCTCCACCTCTTCTCCCTTTCTGCATCTCTGTTGCTTGTTTCTGCACTTCTCTTGTCTCTTTCTGCACCCCTCTTCCCTCTTTCTGCACCTCTGTTGCTTCTTTCTGCACTTCTCTTGCTTCTTTCTGCACCCCTCGTGCCTCTTTCTGCACCTCTGTTGCTTCTTTCTGCACTTCTCTTGCTTCTTTCTGCACCTCTGCTTGCCTCTTTCTGCACCTCTGTTGCTTCTTTCTGTACTCTCTTGCTTCTTTCTGCACCTCTGTCCCTTCTTTCTGCAACCCTCTGTGCCTCTTTCTGCACCCCTCCTCCCTCTTTCTGCACCCCTCTTGCCTCTTTCCTCACCTCTCGTTCCTTCTTTCTACCCTCTTGTCTCTTTCTGCACCTCTCTTGCTTTTTTGCTACCTCTCTTCTTTCTCCACCTCTCTTGCCTCTTTCTGCACCTCTGTTCCTTCTTTCTGCACTTTTTTTGTTTCTTTCTGCACATCTATTGCTTCTTTCTGCACTCTCTTCCCTCTTTCTGCACCCTCTTGCCTCTTTCTGCACCTCTGTTGCTTCTTTCTGCACTTCTCTTGCTTCTTTCTGCACCTCTGTTGCTTCTTTCTGCACCCCTCTTTCCTCTTTCTCCAGCATGTCCTCTTTTGCATCTCTGTTGCTTCTTTCTGCACTTCTCTTGCCTCTTTCTCCCGCCCTCATCCCTCTTGCTGCACCTCTGTTGCTTCTTTCTGCACTTCTCTTGCTTCTTTCTGCACCTCTGTCCTTCTTTCTGCAACCTCTTATGCCTCTTTCTTCACCTCTCTTCCCTCTTTCTGCACCTCTCTTGCTTCTTTCTGCTACCTCTCTTGCCTCTTTCTCGCACCCCTCTTCTCCTCTTTCTGCATCTCTGTTGCTTCTTTCTGCACTTCTCTTGTCTCTTTCTGCACCTCTCTTCCCTCTTTCTGCACCTCTGTTGCTTCTTTCTGCACTTCTCTTGCTTCTTTCTGCACCTCTCGTGCTCTCTTTCTGCACCTCTGTTGCTTCTTTCTGTACTTCTCTTGCTTCTTTCTGCACCTCTGTCCTTCTTTCTGCAACCCTCTGTGCCTCTTTCTGCACCTCTCTTCTCTCTTTCTGCACCCCTCTTGCCTCTTTCTGCACCTCTGTTTCCTTCTTTCTGCACTTCTTTTGTTTTTTTCTGCACCTCTCATGCTTTCTGCTTCCCTCTTGCCTCTTTCTCCACCTCTCATCCCCCTTTCTGCATCTCTGTTGCTTCTTTCTGCACTTCTCTTGCTATCTTTCTGCACCTCTTCCCTCTTTCTGCACTCTCTGTTGCTTCTTTCTGCACTTCTCTTGCTTCTTTCTGCACCTCTGTGCCTCTTTCTGCACCTCTCTTGCCTCTTTCTGCACCTTTCTTGCCTCTTTCTGCACCTCTGTTACTTCTTTCTGCACTTCTCTTGTTTCTTTCTGCACCTCTCTTGCTTCTTTCTGCACCCCTCTTGCCTCTTTCCTCACTCCTCTTACTACTTTCTGCATCTCTGTTGCTTCGTTTCTGCCCTTTGTTGCCTCTTTCTGCACCCCTGTTGTCCTCTTTCTGCACCTCTGTTGCTTCTTTCTGCACTTCTCTTGCCTCTTTCTCCACCCTCCTTGCCTCTTTCTGCACCTCTGTTGCTTCTTTCTGCACTTCTCTTGCTTCTTTCTGCACCTCTGTTGCCTCTTTCTGCACTCCTCTGTGCCTCTTTCTTGTACCTTTCTTGCCTTCTTTCTGCACCTCTGTTCCTTCTTTCTGCACTTCTCTTGCTTCTTTCTGCACCTCTCTTGCTTCTTTCTGCACCTCTCTTCCCTCTTTCTGCACCTCTCTTGCCTCTTTCTGCATCTCTGTTGCTTGTTTCTGCACTTCTCTTGTTTCTTTCTCCACCTCTCTTGCCTCTTTCTGCACCTCTGTTGCTTCTTTCTGCACTTCTCTTGTCCTCTTTCTGCACCCTCCTTCCTCTTTCTGCACCTCTGTTGCTTCTTTCTGCACTTCTCTTGCTTCTTTCTGCACCTCTCGTGCTCTCTTTCTGCACCCTTTGCCTCTTTCTGCACCCTCTTGCCTCTTTCTGCACCTCTCTTGCCTCTTTCTGCACACTTCTCTTGCCTCTTTCTGCACCCTTGTTGCTTCTTTCTACACTCTCTTGCCTCTTTCTGCACCTCTGTTGCTTCTTTCTGCACCTCTCGTGCCTCTTTCTGCACTCCTCTTGCCTCTTTCTGCACCCCTCTTGCTTCTTTCTGCACCTGTCTTGCCTCTTTCTGCACTGCTCTTACCTCTTTCTGTACCTCTGTTGCTTCTTTCTGCACTTCTCTTGCTTCTTTCTGTACCTCTCTTGCTTCTTTCTGCACCCCTCTTGCCTCTTTCTGCACCCTCTTCCTCTTTCTGCACCTCTCTTCCTCTTTCTGCACTTCTCTTCCTTCTTTCTGCACTTCTCTTGCTCTTTTCTGCACCTCTTTGCCTCTTTCTGCACCTCACTTGCCTCTTTCTGCACCTCTCTAGCCTCTTTCTGCACCTGTCTTGCCTCTTTCTGCACTTCTCTTGCCTCTTTCTGCACCCTCTTGTTTCTTTCTGCACTCTCTTGCTCTGTTCTTATCACTTCTCTTGCATCTTTCTGCACCTCTCTTGCCTCTTTCTGCACCTCTGTTCCTTCTTTCTGCACTTCTCTTGTTTCTTTCTGCAGCTTCTCTTGCTTCTTTCTGCATCCCCTTGCCTCTTTCTGCACCCCTCATCTCTCTTTCTGCACACCTGTTGCCTCTTTCTGCACCTCTGTTCCTTCTTTCTGCACCTCTGTTGTTTCTTTCTACAGCTCTCTTGCTTCTTTCTACACCCTCTTGCCTCTTTCTGCACCCTCTTCCCGCTTTCTGCACCTCTGTTGCCTCTTTCTGCACCTCTGTTGCCTTCTTTCTGCACTTTTTTGCTTCTTTCTGCACTCTCTTGCTTCTTTCTGCACCTCTCTTGCCTCTTTTCTGCACCTCTCTTGCCTCTTTCTGCACCTCTCTTGCTTCTTTCTGCACTTCTCTTGCTTCTTTCTGCACCTCTGTTGCTTCTTTCTGCACCTCTTGCCTCTTTCTCCAACCTCTTCCCTCTTTTTGCATCTCTGTTGCTTCTTTCTGCACTTCTCTTGCCTCTTTCTCCACCCCTCTTGCCTCTTTCTGCACCTCTGTTGCTTCTTTCTGTACTTCTCTTGCTTCTTTCTGCACCTCTGTCCCTTCTTTCTGCAACCCTCTGTGCCTCTTTCTGCACCTCTCTTGCCTCTTTCTGCACCTCTCTTGCCTCTTTCTGCACTCCTCTTGCCTCTTTCTCCACCTCTCTTGCTTCTTTCTGCATCTCTGTTGCTTCTTTCTGCACTTCTCTTGTCTCTTTCTGCACTCTCTTGCCTCTTTCTGCACCTCTGTTGCTTCTTTCTGCACTTCTCTTGCTTCTTTCTGCACCTCTCGTGCCTCTTTCTGCACCTCTGTTGCTTCTTTCTGTACTTCTCTTGCTTCTTTCTGCACCTCTGTTCCTTCTTTCTGCAACCTCTTTGCTTCTTTCTGCACCTCTCTTCCCTCTTTCTGCACCCCTCTTGCCTCTTTCTGCACCTCTGTTCCTTCTTTCTGCACTTCTTTTGTTTCTTTCTGCCCTCTCTTGCTTCTTTCTGCATCCCTCTTGCCTCTTTCTGCACCTCTCTTCCCTCTTTCTGCATCTCTGTTGCTTCTTTCTGCACTTCTCTTGCTATCTTTCTGCACCCTCTTCCTTCTTTCTGCACCTCTGTTGCTTCTTTCTGCACTTCTCTTGCTTCTTTCTGCACCCCTCTTGCCTCTTTCTGCACCCCTTTTCCTCTTTCTGCACCTCTCTTGCCTCTTTCTGCACCTCTGTTACTTCTTTCTGCACTTCTCTTGCTTCTTTCTGCACCTCTCTTGCTTCTTTCTGCACCTCTGTTCCGTCTTTCTGCACCCCTCTTGCTTCTTTCTGCATCTCTCTTGCTTCTTTCTGCACCTCTCTTGTCTCTTTCTGCACCCCTGTTCCCTCTTTCTGCACCTCTGCTTGCTTCTTTCTGCACTTCTCTGTCCTCTTTCTGCACCCTCTCTTGCCTCTTTCTGCACCTCTGCTTGCTTCTTTCTGCACTTCTCTTGCTTCTTTCTGCACCCTCGTGCTTCTTTCTGCACCTCTCTGTGCCTCTTTCTGTACCTCTCTTGCCTCTTTCTGCACCTCTGTTCCTTCTTTCTGCACTTCTCTTGCTTCTTTCTGCACCTCTCTTGCTTCTTTCTGCACCCCTCTTCCTCTTTCTCCACTCCTCTTGCTACTTTCTGCACCTCTGTTGCTTCTTTCTGCACTTCTCTTGTCTCTTTCTGCACCTCTCTTGCCTCTTTCTGCACCTCTGTTGCTTCTTTCTGCACTTCTCTGTCCTCTTTCTGCACCCTCCTTGCCCTCTTTCTGCACCTCTGTTGCTTCTTTCTGCACTTCTCTTGCTTCTTTCTGCACCTCTCTGTGCCTCTTTCTGCACCCCTCTTGCCTCTTTCTGCACCTCACTCTCTTCTTTCTGCAACCCTCTTGCCTCTTTCTGTACCTTTCTTGCCTCTTTCTGCACCTCTCTTCCTTCTTTCTGCACCTCTCGTGCCTCTTTCTGCACTCCTCTTGCCTCTTTCTGCACTCCTCTTTCCTCTTTCTGCTCCTCTCTTGCCTCTTTCTGCTAGCTCTCTTGCTTCTTTCTGCACCTCTGTTGCTTCTTTCTGCACTTCTCTTGCTTCTTTCTGCACCTCTCTTGCCTCTTTCTGCACCCCTCTTGCCTCTTTCTGTACCCTCTTGCCTCTTTCTGCACATCTCTTGCTCTCTTTCTGCACCTCTCTTGCCTCTTTCTGCACCTCACTTGCCTCTTTCTGCACCTCTCTTGCCTCTTTCTGCACCTCTCTTGCCTCTTTCTGCACTTCTCTTCCTTTTTCTGCACCTCTCTTGTTTCTTTCTGCAACTCTCTTGTCTGTTTTATGCACTTCTCTTGCTTCTTTCTGCACCTCTCTTGCCTCTTTCTGCACCTTTGCTTCTTTCAGCACTTCTCTTGCTTCTTTCTGCACCTCTCTTGCTTCTTTCTGCTTGCCTCTTTCTGCACTTCTCTTGCCTCTTTCTGCATTTCTGTGCATCTTTATGCACTTCTCTTGCCTCCTTCTGCACCCTCTTCCCTCTTTCTGCACCTCTGTTGCTTCTTTCTGCATTCCTCTTGCTTCTTTCTGCACATTTCTTGCTTCTTTCTGCACCTCTCTTCCCTCTTTCTGCACTTCTCTTGCCTCTCTCTGCACCTCTGTTGCTTCTTTCTGCACTTCTCTTGCTTATTTCTGCACCTCTCTTGCTTCTTTCTGCACCTCTCTTGCCTCTTTCTCCACCTCTCTTGCTTACTTTCTGCATCTCTGTTGCTTGTTTCTGCACTTCTCTGTCCTTTCTGCACCTCTCTTGCCTCTTTCAGCACCTTTGTTGCTTCATTCTGCACTTCTCTTGCCTCTTTCTGCACCTCTCTTGCCTCTTTCTGCACCCTTGTGCCTCTTTCTGCACTTTCTTGCTCTCTCTGCACCTCTGTTCCTTCTTTCTGCACTCTCTTGCTTCTTTCTGCACCTCTCTTGCTTCTTTCTGCACCTCTTCCCTCTTTCTCCACCCTCTTACTACTTTCTGCATCTCTGTTGCTTGTTTCAGCCCTTCTCTTGTCTCTTTCTCCACCCTCTTCCCTCTTTCTGCACCTCTGTTGCTTCTTTCTGCACTTCTCTGTCCTCTTTCTGCACCCTCTTCCCTCTTTCTGCACCTCTGTTGCTTCTTTCTGCACTTCTCTTGCTTCTTTCTGCACCTCTGTTGCCTCTTTCTGCACCTCTCTTGCCTCTTTCTGCACCCCTCTTCCCTCTTTCTGCACCTCTCTTGCCTCTTTCTACACTTCTCTTGCATGTTTCTGCACTCTCTGTTGCTTCTTTCTGCACCTCTCTTGCCTCTTTCTGCACTCTCTGTGCCTCTTTCTGCACCTCTCTTGCCTCTTTCTGCACCTCTCTTGCCTCTTTCTTCAGTTCTCTTGCTTCTTTCTGCACTACTGTTGCTTCTTTCTGCACTTCTCTTGCTTCTTTCTGCACCTCTGTTGCTTCTTTCTGCACTCTCTTGCCTCTTTCTGTACCTCTCTTCCCTCTTTCTGCACATCTCTTCTCTCTTTCTGCACCTCTTTTGCCTCTTTCTGCACCTCTCTTGCCTCTTTCTGCACCTCTCCAGCCTCTTTCTGTACCTCTCTTGCCTCTTTCTGCACCTCTCTTGCCTTCTTTCTGCACACTTCTTGTTTCTTTCTGCAACTCTCTTGTCTGTTTTCTGCACTTCTCTTGCTTCTTTCTGCACCTCTTGCCTCTTTCTGCACCTCTGTTCCTTCTTTCTGCACTTCTCTTGTTTCTTTCTGCAGCTCTCTTGCTTCTTTCTGCACCTCTCTTGCCTCTTTCTGCACCTCTCTTGCTCTCTTTCTGCACACCTGTTGCCTCTTTCTGCACCTCTGTTCCTTCTTTCTGTACCTCTTTTGTTTCTTTCTGCACCTCTGTTGCTTCTTTCTGCACCCCTCTTGCCTATTTCTCCAACGCTCTTGCCTCTTTCTGCACCTCTGTTGCTTCTTTCTGCACTTCTCTTGCCTCTTTTTCTACCCCTCTTGCCTCTTTCTGCACCTCAATTGCTTCTTTTCTGCACTCTCTTGCTTCTTTCTGCACCTCTGTTCCTACTTTCTGCACCCCTTTGCCTCTTTCTGCACCTCTGCTCCCTCTTTCTGCACCCCTCTTGCCTCTTTCTGCACCTCTGTTCCTTCTTTCTGCACTTCTCTTGTTTCTTTCTGCACCTCTCTTGCTTCTTTCTGCTTCCTCTTGCCTCTTTCTGCACCTCTCTTGCCTCTTTCTGCATCTCTGTTGCTTCTTTCTGCACTTCTCTTGCCTCTTTCTGCACCTCTCTTGCCTCTTTCTGCACCTCTGTTGCTTCTTTCTTCCTCTCTTGCTTCTTTCTGCACCTCTGTTGCCTCTTTCTGCACCTCTCTTCCCTCTTTCTGTACCTCTCTTGCCTCTTTCTGCACCTCTGTTCCTTCTTTCTGCACTTCTCTTGCTTCTTTCTGCACCTCTCTTGCTTCTTTCTGCACCCCTCTTGCCCTCTTTCTCCACCTCTCTTACATTCTTTCTGCATCTCTGTTGCTTGTTTCTGCACTTCTCTTGTCTCTTTCTGCACCCCTGTTGCCTCTTTCTGCACCTCTGTTGCTTCTTTCTGCACTTCTCTGTCCTCTTTCTCCACCCTCCTTCCTCTTTATTCACCTCTGTTTCTTCTTTCTGCACTTCTCTTGCTTCTTTCTGCACCTCTCTTGCCTCTTTCTGCACCTCTCTTGCCTCTTTCTGCACCCCTCTTGCCTCTTTCTGCACCTCTCTTGCCTCTTTCTACACTTCTCTTGCCTCTTTCTGTACCACTGTTGCTTCTTTCTGCACTTCTCTTGCCTCTTTCTGCACCTCTGTTGCTTCTTTCTGCACCTCTCTTGCCTCTTTCTGCACTCTCTGTGCCTCTTTCTGCACCCCTTTTGCCTCTTTCTGCACCTCTCTTGCCTCTTTCTGCACTTCTCTTGCCTCTTTCTGTACCTCTGTTGCTTCTTTCTGCACTCCTCTTGCTTCTTTCTGCACCTCTGTTGCTTCTTTCTGCACCTCTCTTGCCTCTTTCTGTACCCTCTTGCCTCTTTCTGCACATCTCTTGCCTTTTTCTGCACTTCTCTTGCCTCTTTCTGCACTTCTCTTGCTCTCTTTCTGCACCTCTCTTGCCTCTTTCTGCACTTCTCTTGCTTCTTTCTGCACCTCTGTTGCTTCTTTCTGCACCTCTCGTGCCTCTTTCTGCTCTCCCTGTGCCTCTTTCTGCACCTCTCTTGCCTCTTTCTGCACCTCTCTTGCCTCTTTCTGCACTTCTCTTGCTTCTTTCTACACCTCTGTTGCTTCTTTCTGCACTTCTCTTGCTTCTTTCTGCACCTCTGTTGCCTCTTTCTGCACCTCTCTTGCCTCTTTCTGCACTCTCTTCCCTCTTTCTGCACATATCTTGCCTCTTTCTGCACCTCTCTAGCCTCTTTCTGCACTTCTCTTGCCTCTTTCTGTACCTCTCTTGCCTCTTTCTGCACCTCTCTTGCCTCTTTCTGCACCTCTCTTGCCTCTTTCTGTACCTCTCTTGCCTCTTTCTGCACCTCTCTTCCTTCTTTCTGCACCTTCTTGCTTCTTTCTGCACCTCTCTTGTCTGCTTTCTGCACTTCTCTTGCTTCTTTCTGCACCTCTCTTGCCTCTTTCTGCACCTCTGTTGCCTTCTTTCTGCACTTCTCTTGCTTCTATTCTGCACTCTCTTGCCTCTTTCTGCACCTCTGTTGCCTCTTTCTGCACTCTCTTGTCTCTCTTTCTGCACACTCTGTTGCCTCTTTCTGCACTCTCTGTTGCTTCTTTCTGCACTTCTTTTGTTTCTTTCTGCACCTCTCTTGCTTCTTTCTGCACCCCTCTTGCCTATTTCTCCACCGCTGTTCCCCCTTTCTGCATCTCTGTTGCTTCTTTCTGCACTTCTCTTGCCTCTTTCTGCACCTCTCATCCCTCTTTCTGCACCTCTATTGCTTCTTTCTGTACTTCTCTTGCTTCTTTCTGCACCTCTGTCGCCTACTTTCTGCACCTCTTGTGCCTCTTTCTGCACCTCTCTTGCCTCTTTCTGCACCTCTCTTGCCTCTTTCTGCACCTCTGTTCCTTCTTTCTGCACTTCTTTTGTTTCTTTCTGCACCTCTCTTGCTTCTTTCTGTACTTCCTCTTGCCTCTTTCTCCACCCTCTTCCCCCTTTCTGCATCTCTGTTGCTTCTTTCTGCACTTCTCTTGCTTCTTTCTGCACCTCCTTCCCTCTTTCTGCACCTCTGTTGCTTCTTTCTGCCTCTCTTGCTTCTTTCTGCACCCTTTGCCTCTTTCTGCACCCTTTTCCCTCTTTCTGTACCTCTCTTGCCTCTTTCTGCACCTCTGTTCCTTCTTTCTGCACTTCTCTTGCTTCTTTCTGCACCTCTCTTGCTTCTTTCTGCACCTCTCTTGCCTCTTTCTCCACCCTCTTAATACTTTCTGCACTCTGTTGCTTGTTTCAGCCCTTCTCTTGTCTCTTTCTGCACCCTGTTGCCTCTTTCTGCACTCTCTGTTGCTTCTTTCTGCACTTCTCTTGTCCTCTTTCTGCACCCTCCTTGCCTCTTTCTTCACCTCTGTTGCTTCTTTCTGCACTTCTCTTGCTTCTTTCTGCACCTCTCTTGCCTCTTTCTGCACCCTCTGTGCCTCTTTCTGTACCTCTCTTGCCTCTCTCTGCACCTCTCTTGCCTTCTTTCTGCACTTCTCTTGCTTCTTTCTGCACCTCTCTTGCTTCTTTCTGCACCTCTCTTGCCTCTTTCTGCACCTCTCTTAACTACTTTCTGCATCTCTGTTGCTTGTTTCTGCCCTTCTCTTGCCTCTTACTCCACCCTGTTCCCTCTTTCTGCACCTCTGTTGCTTCTTTCTGCACTTCTCTGTCCTCTTTCTGCACCCTCCTTCGCCTCTTTCTTCACCTCTGTTGCTTCTTTCTGCACTTCTCTTGCTTCTTTCTGCACCCCTCGTGCACTCTTTCTGCACCCTCTGTGCCTCTTTCTGCACCCCTCTTCCCTCTTTCTGCACCTCTCTTGCCTCTTTCTGCACTTCTCTTGCCTCTTTCTGCACCTCTGTTGCTTCTTTCTGCACCTCTCTTGCCTCTTTCTGCACTTCTCTTCTCTCTTTCTGCACCCCTCTTCCCTCTTTCTGCACCTCTCTTGCCTCTTTCTGCACTTCTCTTGCTTCTTTCTAATCCACTGTTGTCTTTTCTGCACTTCTCTTGCTTCTTTCTGTACCTCTGTTGCTTCTTTCTGCACCCCTCTTGCCTCTTTCTGCACCTCTCTTGCCTCTTTCTGCACATCTCTTCCTTCTTTCTGCACTTCTCTTGCCTCTTTCTGCACTTCTCTTGCTCTTTTCTGCACCTCTCTTGCCTCTATCTGCACCTCTCTTGCCTCTTTCTGCACCTCTCTAGCCTCTTTCTGTACCTCTCTTGCCTCTTTCTGCACTTCTCTTGCTTCTTTCTGCACCTCTCTTGTTTCTTTCTGCAACTCTCTTGTCTGTTTTATGCACTTCTCTTGCTTCTTTCTGCACTTCTATTGCCTCTTTCTGCACCTCTGTTGCCTTCTTTCTGCACTTCTCTTGCTTCTTTCTGCACCTCTCTTGCTTCTTTCTGCACCCTCTTGCCTCTTTCTGCACCTCTCTTGCTCTCTTTCTGCACACTCTGTTGCCTCTTTCTGCACCTCTGTTCCTTCTTTCTGCACCTCTTTTGTTTCTTTCTGCACCTCTGTTGCTTCTTTCTGCACCTCTCTTGCCTCTTTCTGCAACTCTCTTGCCTCTTTCTGCATCTCTGTTGCTTCTTTCTGCACTTCTCTTGCCTCTTTCTGCACCTCTCATCCTTCTTTCTGCACCTCTACTTGCTTCTTTCTGCACCTCTCGTCCCTACTTTCTGCTACCCTCTGTGCCTCTTTCTGCACTCCTGCTCCTCTTTCTGCACCTCTCTTGCTTCTTTCTGCACCTCTGTTCCTTCTTTCTGCACTTCTCTTGTTTCTTTCTGCACCTCTCTTGCTTCTTTCTGCTTCCCTCTTGCCTCTTTCTGCACCCCTCTTGCCTCTTTCTGCATCTCTGTTGCTTCTTTCTGCACTTCTCTTCTATCTTTCTGCACTCTTCCTCTTTCTGCACCTCTGTTGCTTCTTTCTACTTCTCTTGCTTCTTTCTGCACCTCTCTGTGCCTCTTTCTGCACCCCTCTTTCCTCTTTCTGCACCTTCTCTTGCCTCTCTCTGCACCTCTGTTCCTTCTTTCTGCACTTCTCTTGCTTCTTTCTGCACCTCTCTTGCTTCTTTCTGCACCCCTCTTCCCTCTTTCTCCACCTCTCTTGATTCTTTCTGCATCTCTGTTGCTTGTTTCAGCCTTCTCTTGTCTCTTTCTCACCCCTCTTCCCTCTTTCTGCACCTCTGTTGCTTCTTTCTGCACTTCTCTTGCCTCTTTCTGCCACCCTCCTTGCCTCTTTCTTCACCTCTGTTGCTTCTTTCTGCACTTCTCTTGCTTCTTTCTGCACCTCTCGTGCCTCTTTCTGCACCTCTCTTGTCACTCTTTCTGCACCTCTCTTGCCTCTTTCTGCACCTCTCTTGCCTCTTTCTACACTTCTCTTGCCTCTTTCTGCACCTCTGTTGCTTCTTTCTGCACCCTCTGTGCCTCTTTCTGCACTTCTCTTGCCTCTTTCTGCACCTCTCTTGCCTCTTTCTGCACCTCTCTTGCCTCTTTCTGCACTTCTCTTGCCTCTTTCTGATCCACTGTTGCTTCTTTCTGCACTTCTCTTGCTTCTTTCTGCACCTCTGTTGCTTCTTTCTGCACCCTCTTGCCTCTTTCTGTACCCTCTTCCCTCTTTCTGCACATCTCTTCCTTTTTCTGCACTTCTCTTGCCTCTTTCTGCACTTCTCTTCTCTTTTTCTGCACCCCTTTTGCCTCTTTCTGCACCTCTCTTGCCTCTTTCTGCACCTCTCCAGCCTCTTTCTGTACCTCTCTTGCCTCTTTCTGCACTTCTCTTGCCTTCTTTCTGCACCCTTCTTGTTTCTTTCTGCAACTCTCTTGTCTGTTTTATGCACTTCTCTTGCTTCTTTCTGCACTGCTCTTGCCTCTTTCTACATCTCTGTTGCTTCTTTCTGCACTTCTCTTGCTTCTTTCTGCACCTCTCTTGCTTCTGTCTGCACCCCTCTTGCCTCTTTCTGCACCCTCTTGCTCTCTTTCTGCACACCTGTTGCCTCTTTCTGCACCTCTCTTCCTTCTTTCTGTACCTCTTTTGTTTCTTTCTGCACCTCTGCTTGCTTCTTTCTGCACCTCTCTTGCCTATTTCTCCAACGTATCTTGCCTCTTTCTGCATCTCTGTTGCTTCTTTCTGCACTTCTCTTGCCTCTTTCTGCACCCTCTTGCCTCTTTCTGCACCTCAATTGCTTCTTTATGCACCTCTGTTCCTACTTTCTGCAACCCTTGTGCCTCTTTCTGCACCCCTGCTTGCCTCTTTCTGCACCTCTCTTGCCTCTTTCTGCACCTCTGTTCCTTCTTTCTGCACTTCTTTTGCTTCTTTCTGCACCTCTCTTGCTTCTTTCTGCATCCTTCTTGTCTCTTTCTGCACCCTCTTCTCCCTTTCTGCATCTCTGTTGCTTCTTTTTGCAATTCTCTTCTATCTTTCTGCAGTTCTCTTGCCTCTTTCTGCACCTCTGTTGCTTCTTTCTTGTAGGAAGGTGGAATCTGACTATATGGTTGCCCCCACTTTTTTTATGGTGTTTTGCTGGTTTATGACTTAGTTGGACTGGGATCCTGCTATTCAGGGCCCCAGTCTATCTGCTCTCTCTCTAAATGACATGGAGTGCACTCTAGGTGCACTAGTGATTGGATACTGTGGTGCCTTATGAGTCCCTAGTATATGGTACCTTAGGTGCCAAGGGCATAGGTACTTCACAGGCCTCCCAGGGGCTGCAGCATATGTTATGCCACCCCTGGGAAGCAGTCTAAATCTGACACCACAGGCCTGCTACTGCAGCCTGGGTGAGGTGGTGCTAGCACCCCTCACTGAGATATAGGTTTCCTATATCTCTCCTGCACACACATATAAACCTATCAGTCACCCCTAAGGCAGGCCCTATCAATCCTGAGGGCAGGGTGCTTGGCTTCTATGTGAGGGGGTGCCTCTGCATGAGCAGGGCCCCTCTGCAGTTCTCAGAGTCCATTCTCTGGTGCTGTTTGTGGATGCGGTTAAACCATATACTCTTAAGTGCATTATATCCTCGCGGTAAATGCTAACTTTGGAATGGCTGCATCAAAACATGTCGTGTTTGGTGTCAAACATCTTGGAATACTACCCCCCGCCAATCTTGGCGGCGGGGGTAGCATTCCACCCTTCTAGAGGGATAAGACATGTACCTGCTGTGGAAACGCGGTAGAATCCTAAAGAGCCCTGGCATCACAAAATGGATGCCACCAGTCACAGACACTGGGCTGCCCTCCTGCTGATGACCGAAACTCGCAGTGGAGGAAGCCCAACAATAGGCATCCTGTCACAGGGAGGTGTAACCACCTTCCAGACAGGGTTTAGTGTATTGGGGCTGGGTGGGTGCACTCTTAGAGTGCTTTGAAGTCCTGCACTGGGGGAGCAGAAGGCTCCTCTGTGCATATGCCAGTTCAAACCAGCTCAGGGGCTACCTGCCCCTGCTCTGGCACGAAACTGGACAAAGGGAAGTGGGTGTAGCCACCCCCTCCCTTGACCCTCCCATAGGTGGGGTCATAGAGCTAGTCCATCCCCTCTTTTTAGTTTAAGAGGGGGAACCTTGCCATTGCAAAGCAGATAACCCCTGGACGACGCTCTACAGAAGAATCCTGGCCCTTCGACGTTCCACTACCTTTGGAAGACAGAAGAATCTCCCTTGGAGTCAAGGAGTGACTCCCCTGCTTGGCAGGCACCAAAAACGACAACGACGGTCGCAAACTACGCCGCTCCCGCCGGAGTCCGAAGTCCCTGCAGCCCAAGAAGTGGATTTCCTGACCTCTCCCAGGCCATCGTGAGTCCCCAGCGAAGCTGAGGCAAGTGGACCCCACGAGTAACGAGGAACCGCGACCCCTGGGTACCGTGCACTATTGTCGAGTGCAACCCCTTCACAACGTTCTACGAACTTGTGCTTTGGACCACGTGTGGTCCCGACCTCCAGCAGGAATCCCTCCGAAGATCAGAGGCCTACACCGTCCCGAGTGACCGTGGGCCCCTGTTGAGTGATTCCGCCCGAGGTGTCTTCGCGATCCCTTGCCCGCTGGCTTGTGGGTCCCCAGAAGACTTCTTAAAGAAACCAAAGGGCTCCCCTGGTTGCTCCAGGCCTGCCCTGACTTACCCTCGCTGGGTGAGTTCCACAGACCTTGCTGGTCTGCGCCATCGACTTTTCTTCATCTCCCCGAGACTTGCGGCTGCCAAGGCTTGTTGGCTCCGATCGAGTTGCCGACACCGCAGTCAGCTGCAGACGTCGAGGGACACACCGAATCCAGCTCCTGGTCGTCGTCGACGCCTCCTGGACCACGTGGCTGAAGAGTCAAGGCACCTGCAACCGACCTGAAGCGACCGACGACGGTGGGCATCCATCTTCCTTGCCCCGGGTCACTGCCAAGTGACTTTGAACACTGTCCCCTCTGCTTTCAGGTCATCCTTCTTCAGAATCCAGGCTTGGATTCCACCGGACACTTCTTCAGCTCCCGCAAGCAGCAAGTCTTCTTTGTTCGCCATTGAAAACGACGCCGCGACCCGACACCAAAGGACACCTGTGCACCCGGCTTCCCTGGGTGAGGTAACTCCAGCACTACGGTGCTCCTGTGGGTGTGGGCCCTAGAACTACTTACCCTGTAAGTGACTTGCTTGTAGGTTCTCCCGAAGTATCCTAAAACTCTTTATTTCCAACCGCGACTTGCCCCATTGAAGTTAACGGCGATTCGCGCCTGTGTATCCACACTGCACGCGTCCCCCGTGGGTCCTTTACTTACCTGCCTTGGGTGGTTTCGTGAGGCCCCAGCACTTCTGAAGGCCCTAGGCCTTGTCTCCTTGCAAGTCGTTGTTTCTAAGTCTCTTACTTAGTATATGGTCTGGTACGCCCCTAGGGCCCCAGCCATATTTTGTGCTTAACTTATTGTGAAACGTTGATTTGTGCATATGTTTGTCTTCTAATCTCATAAAGAGATTAGTAGAGAGTTATTTAGAAATAAATACATATATATTTGATATATATACCTGTGTGGTGTCTTTTCATTTGGTGATTCAAGAGATTATATGGTAAAACAAGCTGCTTTACATTCCTCCGAGACTTAGCCTGAAGGCTGCTCTCCACAGCTACCACTAGGATAGCTTTCTTTAAAAGGTTGTCTTAAACCTATCTACCATAAGAGTCGATTTGCCCTGGTGCAAGGTGTCCACTTTAATTAGTGAACAGCATATACCAGGCCAACTTCTCACATTGGTGGGCAGCGTGTGGGATTCCAGCTTGCCATTGTTTTACCAGAAAATCTCTATTTGAATTACTAACTGAAAACCATTATAGGTACTCAAGGTACATATAAAGTCAAGCTTAGTATCAATAAGTTCTACTGAACTTAGAGCTGTGTGCCAAGGGATAGCACACCCTTTCCACAGCTCAAGCTAGGATCAGTAGGCCACAAACTAGTGTAGGTAGTACAACACTGCACAACACTAGAATGTCCTTAAAGGGTGGACCCAGTGGATCCACTCAGCCTCAGTATAAGGACATGGCTTTCTCTGACTTGAGAGCCATGTGTGTTGACAGACACCTGAGACTAGGACAGAGTCCCTCAACACTACACCTGATAGATCTGCTGACAGCAGATGACCTTAGATTGGCTCTAGGAGCTAAGGGGTCTGAATCAGTGGGTGGGTCAATCATAGTATCTGGGTCAGATGAGGACAATCCGAATGACCAAGACTCTGTGGTTGAAGGGCCAGGCTTCAAGGAGCCTGAACAGGACAGAGGAGTTCTCCCTAAGAGAACTGGCAGAGTGGATGAGAGGCACAGATCCCCTTCCAGGGAATCTGAGCACTCTTATCACTCTGGCAGAGAATTTGTCCAAGAGAGGAGCTCATACTTTAACTTAAGAGAGACCTCCTCTGAGAGAAGGTGCAAACTGCTCCAGTATGAGGAAGCCAAAGTGGCCCTCAGAACCAAGCAGTTGGCACTGGATAGAGAAGCCCTGGAGATCCAGAGAGCTTCCAGAAGGGAGGGTTTAGAACCCCCTGGTGGCAGCAACAGTGTCCCTAGAGGCAGAGAATATGTCCCTGACCATAGGAACCTGAGCAAGGTTGTTCCTCCCTACCAGAGTGGGGATGATATCCACAAGTGGATAACTGCTATGGAGAGGGCCTGTAGAGTACAGCAGGTCCCCCAAAAGCAGTGGGCAGCAATCTTGTGGCTCTCCTTTTCAGATAAAGGTAGAGACAAGCTCCTCACTGTTAGAGAAGAGGATGCTGATAATTATGAGGTCCTGAAGAGTGCACTGATAGATGGGTTTGGCTTAACCACTGAAGAGTACAGGTTGAAGTTCAGAGATACCCAGAAGGCACAGACTCAGGACTGGACAGACTTTGTAGATTGTGCATCCAAGGCTCTGGAGGGTTGGCTGGTTGGCAGTAGGGTTACTGATTTCAAAGGATTTTATAATCTAATGATGAGAGAACAGATCCTTAATAATTGTCAAAACCAGCTTTTACACCAGTACCTGGTGGACTCTGATCTGACCTCTCCCCAAGAATTGGGAAAGAAGGCAGACAAATGGGTCAGAACCAGAGTAAGGCCTAAGAATCAGGGTGGTGACCACAAGAAAGATTCTACCAAGTCCCAAGAGAAAGGTGGGGATAAATCCAAGGATAAGTCCACTACAGGGCCCCAAAATTCCTCTTCTGGGGGTGGGTCCCAAACTCCTTCCTCTCCTGAAAAGAAACCCTATTGCCATGTCTGTAAAAGCCTGGGCACTGGAAATCTGATCCCAGTTGTCCCAGGAATGGCAATAAAGAAAATGTTCCTCCAACAACTACTACCACCCCTCCTGGTACTACCAGTAGTAATCCTCCAGTTGGGAGTAGTGCACCCAAAAAGTTAGGTGCTTTTGCAAGAGGAACAGAGGTGGGCCCTAGTTTAGACAGGACCCCTCAACAGACTCCTCAGATTCTGATGGTGGTGTAGGATATGCCACCTTTACCATGGGTCCCATAGCATTGGGCAGGTACAGACTGGAGCCAATGATTAATGGTCAGAAAGCTGTGGCATTTAGGGACACAGGGGCTAGTGTCACCATGGTGGCAGGGAAACTAGTCCCCCTCACCAGCTTTTACCTGAGTTTAAATACCAGGTGACCAACATTGATGGTGTCAGAACAGATCACCCCATGGCCATAGTCAATCTCAGCTGGGAGGGGGTCACAGGCCCAAAAAGAGTGGCAGTGTCCCCAACCCTACCTGTAGATTGCCTGATGGGCAATGATTTGGAAATTTCAGCCTGGGCTGAAGTTGAACACCAAACCCATCTTAGGATGTTGGGCGTCCCTGCAAGGTTAGTGGGGCTGTGATGGCCACAGCCCCAGCCCAAGAATTTGGAGAGATGGAGCCTGAAAGAATGGCCCACTCTCCCCCGAAAGAGAGCACAAGGGTTGAAGAAAAGTCTTCTTCCCCCAGACAGTAGGTAAGGGTCAGCCTCCTCAGGGAACTGACCCTACCCCTAGTGAAGGAACTGCCACAGAGGTAGTCAGGCCTGGCCTGGCCACACCCCTGATGGCAGAGGACCCTTCCAAGGTGGTACCCAGTCTGGAGCAGGTAACCTGCCCCTCTCTACCCTGCCTCAGTCAGCCCAGGGCTGCAGAGGTCAGGAGGTCAGTGGACCCCCCGGGCCCCCTGTCCAGAGGAAGCCCCCCATCAGCAGATTAGGGGCACCCAGTCTAGTAGCCCTAGCCAGGTGAAAATTCCTCTACACACTGAGGGATCCCCCATACCTTTATGTAGGGACCTCCCCCAGAAGGACTCTGGTAGGCAAGGGCAAACCTGGGACCAGAAGGTTCCAAACCTGCCATGTCCCTCCAGTGTTCCATCCAAAGGGACCCAACCCCCAGCTGTAGGCAGCCAAAGGTTGACCCTTAGAGCAAAGTGCAACTCAGTCATGGAAAGACAGGCATACATGGTGACCAGTGATCTGAGGAAGCTGAGGCCAACATTCCTAGGGCCTCACTTCCCTACTCAGACACCTCACCGGCCTTGTACTTTACCTAAGCACACCAGAGGTAGTGATTCCCCATGGTGGAGACCCTCTCATACCCTTAGGGCGAGGGATTGCTTAGTGGACCATAACATAGGGGGCAACCATGCTAGTGCAGGTGCTTCCTTATATGGCCACTTAGTCAATATAGGCTCAACTGGTCAAGGTTAGCCTTATCTCCTTTCGTTTGGGGGGTTATGTAGGAAGGTGGAATCTGACTATATGGTTGCCCCCACTTTTTTTATGGTGTTTTGCTGGTTTATGACTTAGTTGGACTGGGACCCTGCTATTCAGGGCCCCAGTCTATCTGCTCTCTCTCTAAATGACATGGAGTGCACTCTAGGTGCACTAGTGATTGGATACTGTGGTGCCTTATGAGTCCCTAGTATATGGTACCTTAGGTGCCAAGGGCATAGGTACTTCACAGGCCTCCCAGGGGCTGCAGCATATGTTATGCCACCCCTGGGAAGCAGTCTAAATCTGACACCACAGGCCTGCTACTGCAGCCTGGGTGAGGTGGTGCTAGCACCCCTCACTGAGATATAGGTTTCCTATATCTCTCCTGCACACACATATAAACCTATCAGTCACCCCTAAGGCAGGCCCTATCAATCCTGAGGGCAGGGTGCTTGGCTTCTATGTGAGGGGGTGCCTCTGCATGAGCAGGGCCCCTCTGCAGTTCTCAGAGTCCATTCTCTGGTGCTGTTTGTGGATGCGGTTAAACCATATACTCTTAAGTGCATTATATCCTCGCGGTAAATGCTAACTTTGGAATGGCTGCATCAAAACATGTCGTGTTTGGTGTCAAACATCTTGGAATACTACCCCCCCGCCAATCTTGGCGGCGGGGGTAGCATTCCACCCTTCTAGAGGGATAAGACATGTACCTGCTGTGGAAACGCGGTAGAATCCTAAAGAGCCCTGGCATCACAAAATGGATGCCACCAGTCACAGACACTGGGCTGCCCTCCTGCTGATGACCGAAACTCGCAGTGGAGGAAGCCCAACAATAGGCATCCTGTCACAGGGAGGTGTAACCACCTTCCAGACAGGGTTTAGTGTATTGGGGCTGGGTGGGTGCACTCTTAGAGTGCTTTGAAGTCCTGCACTGGGGGAGCAGAAGGCTCCTCTGTGCATATGCCAGTTCAAACCAGCTCAGGGGCTACCTGCCCCTGCTCTGGCACGAAACTGGACAAAGGGAAGTGGGTGTAGCCACCCCTCCCTTGACCCTCCCATAGGTGGGGTCATAGAGCTAGTCCATCCCCTCTTTTTAGTTTAAGAGGGGGAACCTTGCCATTGCAAAGCAGATAACCCCTGGACGACGCTCTACAGAAGAATCCTGGCCCTTCGACGTTCCACTACCTTTGGAAGACAGAAGAATCTCCCTTGGAGTCAAGGAGTGACTCCCCTGCTTGGCAGGCACCAAAAACGACAACGACGGTCGCAAACTACGCCGCTCCCGCCGGAGTCCGAAGTCCCTGCAGCCCAAGAAGTGGATTTCCTGACCTCTCCCAGGCCATCGTGAGTCCCCAGCGAAGCTGAGGCAAGTGGACCCCACGAGTAACGAGGAACCGCGACCCCTGGGTACCGTGCACTATTGTCGAGTGCAACCCCTTCACAACGTTCTACGAACTTGTGCTTTGGACCACGTGTGGTCCCGACCTCCAGCAGGAATCCCTCCGAAGATCAGAGGCCTACACCGTCCCGAGTGACCGTGGGCCCCTGTTGAGTGATTCCGCCCGAGGTGTCTTCGCGATCCCTTGCCCGCTGGCTTGTGGGTCCCCAGAAGACTTCTTAAAGAAACCAAAGGGCTCCCCTGGTTGCTCCAGGCCTGCCCTGACTTACCCTCGCTGGGTGAGTTCCACAGACCTTGCTGGTCTGCGCCATCGACTTTTCTTCATCTCCCCGAGACTTGCGGCTGCCAAGGCTTGTTGGCTCCGATCGAGTTGCCGACACCGCAGTCAGCTGCAGACGTCGAGGGACACACCGAATCCAGCTCCTGGTCGTCGTCGACGCCTCCTGGACCACGTGGCTGAAGAGTCAAGGCACCTGCAACCGACCTGAAGCGACCGACGACGGTGGGCATCCATCTTCCTTGCCCCGGGTCACTGCCAAGTGACTTTGAACACTGTCCCCTCTGCTTTCAGGTCATCCTTCTTCAGAATCCAGGCTTGGATTCCACCGGACACTTCTTCAGCTCCCGCAAGCAGCAAGTCTTCTTTGTTCGCCATTGAAAACGACGCCGCGACCCGACACCAAAGGACACCTGTGCACCCGGCTTCCCTGGGTGAGGTAACTCCAGCACTACGGTGCTCCTGTGGGTGTGGGCCCTAGAACTACTTACCCTGTAAGTGACTTGCTTGTAGGTTCTCCCGAAGTATCCTAAAACTCTTTATTTCCAACCGCGACTTGCCCCATTGAAGTTAACGGCGATTCGCGCCTGTGTATCCACACTGCACGCGTCCCCCGTGGGTCCTTTACTTACCTGCCTTGGGTGGTTTCGTGAGGCCCCAGCACTTCTGAAGGCCCTAGGCCTTGTCTCCTTGCAAGTCGTTGTTTCTAAGTCTCTTACTTAGTATATGGTCTGGTACGCCCCTAGGGCCCCAGCCATATTTTGTGCTTAACTTATTGTGAAACGTTGATTTGTGCATATGTTTGTCTTCTAATCTCATAAAGAGATTAGTAGAGAGTTATTTAGAAATAAATACATATATATTTGATATATATACCTGTGTGGTGTCTTTTCATTTGGTGATTCAAGAGATTATATGGTAAAACAAGCTGCTTTACATTCCTCCGAGACTTAGCCTGAAGGCTGCTCTCCACAGCTACCACTAGGATAGCTTTCTTTAAAAGGTTGTCTTAAACCTATCTACCATAAGAGTCGATTTGCCCTGGTGCAAGGTGTCCACTTTAATTAGTGAACAGCATATACCAGGCCAACTTCTCACATTTCTTCTCTTGCTTCTTTCTGCACCCTTGTGCCTCTTTCTGCACCCCTTTTTCCTCTTTCTGTACCTTTCTTGCCTCTCTCTGCACCTCTGTTCCTTCTTTCTGCACTTCTCTTGCTTCTTTCTGCACCTCACTTGCTTCTTTCTGCACCCCTCTTCCCTCTTTCTCCACCCCTCTTAATACTTTCTGCATCTCTGTTGCTTGTTTCAGCCCTTCTCTTGTCTCTTTCTCCACCCCTGTTCCCTCTTTCTGCACCTCTGTTGCGTCTTTCTGCACTTCTCTGTCCTCTTTCTCCACCCTCCTTCCCTCTTTATTCACCTCTGTTGCTTCATTCTGCACTTCTCTTGCTTCTTTCTGCACCTCTTGTGCCTCTTTCTGCACCTCTCTGTGCCTCTTTCTGCACCCTCTTCCCTCTTTCTGCACCTCTCTTGCCTCTTTCCACACTTCTCTTGCCTCTTTCTGTACCACTGTTGCTTTTTTCTACACATCTCTTGCCTCTTTCTGCACCTCTGTTGCTTCTTTCTGCACCTCTCGTGCCTCTTTGTGCACCTCCTGTGCCTCTTTCTGCACCCCTTTTCCCTCTTTCTGCACCTCTCTTGCCTCTTTCCACACTTCTCTTGCCTCTTTCTGTACCACTGTTGCTTTTTTCTGCACTCCTCTTGCTTCTTTCTGTACCTCTGTTGCTTCTTTCTGCACCCCTCGTGCCTCTTTCTGTACCCCTTCCCTCTTTCTGCACATCTCTTCCTTTTTCTGCACTTCTCTTCCCTCTTTCTGCACTTCTCTTCTCTCTTTCTGCACCTCTCTTGCCTCTTTCCACACTTCTCTTGCCTCTTTCTGCATCTCTGTTGCTTCTTTCTGCACCCCTCGTGCCTCTTTGTGCACTCCCTGTGCCTCTTTCTGCACCCCTTTTCCCTCTTTCTGCACCTCTCTTGCCTCTTTCTGCAGTTCTCTTGCTTCTTTCTAATCCACTGTTGTTTTTTTCTGCACTTCTCTTGCTTCTTTCTGTACCTCTCTTGCTTCTTTCTGCACCTCTCTTGCCTCTTTCTGTACTCCTCTTCCCTCTTTCTGCACATCTCTTGCCTTTTCCTGCACTTCTCTTCCCTCTTTCTGCACTTCTCTTGCTCTTTTTCTGCACCCCTCTTGCCTCTATCTGCACCTCATCTTGCCTCTTTCTGCACCTCTCCAGCCTCTTTCTGTACCTGTCTTGCCTCTTTCTGCACTTCTCTTCCTTTTTTCTGCACCCTTCTTGTTTCTCTCTGCAACTCTCTTGTCTGTTTTATCACTTCTCTTGCTTCTTTCTGCACCCCTATTGCCTCTTTCTGCACCTCTGTTCCTTCTTTCTGCACTTCTTTTGTTTCTTTCTGCAGCTCTCTTGCTTCTTTCTGCACCCTCTTGCCTCTTTCTCCACCCCTCGTCTCTCTTTCTGCACACTCTGTTGCCTCTTTCTGCACCTCTGTTCCTTCTTTCTGCACCTCTCTTGTTTCTTTATGCACCTCTGTTGCTTCTTTCTGCACCCCTCTTGCCTATTTCTCCAACGATGTTCCCACTTTTTGCATCTCTGTTCCTTCTTTCTGCACTTCTCTTGCTTCTTTCTGCACCTCACTTGCTTCTTTCTGCACCCTCTTCCCTCTTTCTCCACCCCTCTTAATACTTTCTGCATCTCTGTTGCTTGTTTCAGCCCTTCTCTTGTCTCTTTCTGCACCCCTGTTCCCTATTCCTGCACCTCTGTTGCTTCTTTCTGCACTTCTCTGTCCTCTTTCTCCACCCTCCTTGCCTCTTTCTTCACCTCTGTTGCTTCTTTATGCACTTCTCTTGCTTCTTTCTGCACCTCTCGTGCCTCTTTCTGCACCTCTCTGTGCCTCTTTCTGCACCCCTCTTCCCTCTTTCTGCACCTCTCTTGCCTCTTTCCACACTTCTCTTGCCTCTTTCTGCACCACTGTTGCTTTTTTCTGCACATCTCTTGCCTCTTTCTGCACCTCTGTTGCTTCTTTCTGCACCTCTCGTGCCTCTTTGTGCACTCCCTGTGCCTCTTTCTGCACCCATTTTGCCTCTTTCTGCACCTCTCTTGCCTCTTTCCGCACTTCTCTTGCTTCTTTCTACTCCACTGTTGTTTTTTTCTGCACTTCTCTTGCTTCTTTCTGTACCTCTGTTGCTTCTTTCTGCACCTCTCTTGCCTCTTTCTGTACCCTCTTCCCTCTTTCTGCACATCTCTTCCTTTTTCTGCACTTCTCTTCCCTCTTTCTGCACTTCTCTTCTCTTTTTCTGCAACCCTTTTGCCTATATCTGCACCTCACTTGCCTCTTTCTGCACCTCTCCAGCCTCTTTCTATACCTGTCCAGCCTCTTTCTATACCTGTCTTGCCTCTTTCTGCACTTCTCTTCCTTTTTTCTGCACCCTTCTTGTTTCTTTCAGCAACTCTCTTGTCTGTTTTATCACTTCTCTTGCTTCTTTCTGCACCTTTTTTGCCTCTTTCTGCACCTCTGTTCCTTCTTTCTGCACTTCTTTTGTTTCTTTCTGCAGCTCTCTTGCTTCTTTCTGTACCCTCTTGCCTCTTTCTCCACCCCTCGTCTCTCTTTCTGCACACCTGTTGCCTCTTTCTGCACCTCTGTTGCCTTCTTTCTGCACTACTGTTGTTTCTTTCTACAGCTCTCTTGCTTCTTTCTGCACCCTCTTGCCTCTTTCTCCACCTCTCTTCCCTCTTTCTGCACCTCTGTTGCCTCTTTCTGCACCTCTGTTCCTTCTTTCTGCACTTTTCTTGTTTCTTTCTGCACATCTATTGCTTCTTTCTGCACCTCTGTTGCTTCTTTCTGCACTCCTCTTGCTTCTTTATGCACCTCTGTTGCTTCTTTCTGCACCCCTCTTGCCTCTTTCTCCAACGATGTTCTCCTTTCTGCATCTCTGTTGCTTCTTTCTGCACTTCTCTTGCCTCTTTTTCCCGCCCTCTTACCCTCTTTCTGCACCTCTGTTGCTTCGTTCTGTACTTCTCTTGCTTCTTTCTGCACCTCTGTCCCTTCTTTCTGCAACCCTTGTGCCTCTTTCTTCACCCCTCTTCCCTCTTTCTGCACCTCTCTTGCTTCTTTCTGCTTCCTCTTGCCTCATTCTCCACCCTCTTCTCCTCTTTCTGCATCTCTGTTGCTTCTTTCTGGCACTTCTCTTGCCTCTTTCTGCACCCCTCTTCCCTCTTTCTGCACCTCTGTTCCTTCTTTCTGCACTTCTCTTGCTTCTTTCTGCACCCCTCTTGCCTCTTTCTGCACCTCTGTTGCTTCTTTCTGTACTTCTCTTGCTTCTTTCTGCACCTCTGTCCCTTCTTTCTGCAACCCTTGTGCCTCTTTCTGCACCCCTCCTCCCTCTTTCTGCACCCCTCTTGCCTCTTTCTGCACCTCTGTTCCTTCTTTCTGCACTTCTTTTGTTTCTTTCTGCCCCTCTCTTGCTTCTTTCTGCTTCCCTCTTGCCTCTTTCTCCACCCCTCTTCCCCCTTTCTGCATCTCTGTTGCTTCTTTATGCACTTGTCTTGTATATTTCTGCATCCCTCTTCCCTCTTTCTGCACCTCTGTTGCTTCTTTCTGAACTTCTCTTGCTTCTTTCTGCACCCCTCGTGCCTCTTTCTGCACCCCTTTCCCTCTTTCGCACCTTTCTTGCCTCTCTCTGCACCTCTGTTACTTCTTTCTGCACTTCTCTTGCTTCTTTCTGCACCTCTCTTGCTTCTTTCTGCACCCCTCTTCCCTCTTTCCTCACCCCTCTTATTACTTTATGCATCTCTGTTGCTTGTTTCTGCCCTTTGCTTGTCTCTTTCTCCACCCCTGTTCCCTCTTTCTGCACCTCTGTTGCTTCTTTCTGCACTTCTTTGTCCTTTCTCCACCCTCCTTCCCTCTTTCTTCACCTCTGTTGCTTCTTTCTGCACTTCTCTTTCTTCTTTCTGCACCCCTCGTGCCTCTTTCTGCACCCCTTGTGCCTCTTTCTGCACCCCTCTTCCCTCTTTCTGCACCTCTCTTACCTCTTTCCACACTTCTCTTGCCTCTTTCTGTACCACTGTTGTTTTTTTCTACACCTCTCTTGCCTCTTTCTGCACCTCTGTTTCTTCTTTCTGCACCCCTCGTGCCTCTTTGTGCACTCCCTGTGCTTCTTTCTGCACACCTTTTCCCTCTTTCTGCACCTCTCTTGCCTCTTTCCACACTTCTCTTGCCTCTTTCTGTACCACTGTTGTTTCTTTCTGCACTTCTCTTGCTTCTTTCTGTACCTCTGTTGCTTCTTTCTGCACCCCTCTTGCCTCTTTCTGTACCCTCTTCCCTCTTTCTGCACATCTCTTCCTTTTTCTGCACTTCTCTTCCCTCTTTCTGCACTTCTCTTCTCTTTTTCTGCACCCCTTTGCCTCTATCTGCACCTCACTTGCCTCTTTCTGCACCTCTCCAGCCTCTTTCTATACCTGTCTTGCCTCTTTCTGCACTTCTCTTTCTTTTTTCTGCACCCTTCTTGTTTCTTTCAGCAACTCTCTTGTCTGTTTTATCACTTCTCTTACTTCTTTCTGCACACTTTTTGCCTCTTTCTGCACCTCTGTTCCTTCTTTCTGCACTTCTTTTGTTTCTTTCTGCAGCTCTCTTGCTTCTTTCTGCACCCCCTTGCCTCTTTCTCCACCCTCATCTCTCTTTCTGCACACCTGTTGCCTCTTTCTGCACCTCTGTTCCTTCTTTCTGCACTACTTTTGTTTCTTTCTACAGCTCTTTTGCTTCTTTCTACACCCCTTGCCTCTTTCTCCACCTCTCTTCCCTCTTTCTGCACCCCTGTTGCTTCTTTCTGCACCTCTGTTCCTTCTTTCTGCACTTTTTTGTTTCTTTCTGCCCATCTATTGCTTCTTTCTGCATCCCTCTTCCCTCTTTTTGCACCTCTCTTGCCTCTTTCTGCACCTCTGTTGCTTCTTTCTGCATTCCTCTTGCTTCTTTATGCACCTCTGTTGCTTCTTTCTGCACCCCTCTTGCCTCTTTCTCCAATGATGTTCCCCCTTTTTGCATCTCTGTTGCTTCTTTCTGCACTTCTCTTGCCTCTTTTTCCACCCCTCATCCCTCTTTCTGCACCTCTGTTGCTTCGTTCTGTACTTCTCTTGCTTCTTTCTGCACCTCTGTCCCTTCTTTCTGCAACCCTTGTGCCTCTTTCTTCACCCCTCCTCCCTCTTTCTGCACCTCTCTTGCTTCTTTCTGCTTCCCTCTTGCCTCTTTCTCCACCCCTCTTCTCCCTTTCTGCATCTCTGTTGCTTCTTTTGGCACTTCTCTTGTCTCTTTCTGCACCCCTCTTCCCTCTTTCTGCACCTCTGTTGCTTCTTTCTGCACTTCTCTTGCTTCTTTCTGCACCCTCCTGCCTCTTTCTGCACCTCTGTTGCTTCTTTCTGTACTTCTCTTGCTTCTTTCTGCACCTCTGTCCCTTCTTTCTGCAACCCTTGTGCCTCTTTCTGCACCCTCCTCCCTCTTTCTGCACCCCTCTTGCCTCTTTCTGTACCTCTGTTCCTTCTTTCTGCACTTCTTTTGTTTCTTTCTGCCCCTCTCTTGCTTCTTTCTGCTTCCCTCTTGCCTCTTTCTCCACCCCTCTTCCCCTTTCTGCATCTCTGTTGCTTCTTTATGCACTTGTCTTGTATCTTTCTGCACCCCTCTTCCCTCTTTCTGCACCTCTGTTGCTTCTTTCTGCACTTCTCTTGCTTCTTTCTGCACCCCTCGTGCCTCTTTCTGCACCCCTTTTCCCTCTTTCTGCACCTTTCTTGCCTCTCTCTGCACCTCTGTTACTTCTTTCTGCACTTCTCTTGCTTCTTTCTGCACCTCCCTTGCTTCTTTCTGCACCCCTGTTCCGTCTTTCTCCACCCCTCTTATTACTTTCTGCATCTCTGTTGCTTGTTTCTGCCCTTTGCTTGTCTCTTTCTCCACCCCTGTTCCCTCTTTCTGCACCTCTGTTGCTTCTTTCTGCACTTCTCTGTCCTTTCTCCACCCTCCTTCCCTCTTTCTTCACCTCTGTTGCTTCTTTCTGCACTTCTCTTGCTTCTTTCTGCACCCCTTGTGCCTCTTTCTGTACCTTTCTTGCCTCTCTCTGCACCTCTGTTCCTTCTTTCTGCCCTTCTCTTGCTTCTTTCTGCACCTCACTTGCTTCTTTATGCACCCCTCTTCCCTCTTTCTCCACCCCTCTAAATACTTTCTGCATCTCTGTTGCTTGTTTCTGCCCTTCTCTTGTCTCTTACTCCACCCCTGTTCCCTCTTTCTGCACCTCTGTTGCTTCTTTCTGCACTTCTCTGTCCTCTTTCTCCACCCTCCTTCCCTCTTTCTTCACCTCTGTTGCTTCTTTCTGCACTTCTCTTGCTTCTTTCTGCCCCACTCGTGCGTCTTTCTGCACCCCTTGTGCCTCTTTCTGCACCCCTCTTCCTCTTTCTGCACCTCTCTTGCCTCTTTCCAGACTTCTCTTGCCTCTTTCTGTACCACTGTTGTTTTTTCTACACATCTCTTGCCTCTTTCTGCACCTCTGTTGCTTCTTTCTGCACCCTCGTGCCTCTTTGTGCACTCCCTGTGCCTCTTTCTGCACCCCTTTTCCCTCTTTCTGCACCTCTCTTGCCTCTTTCCGCACTTCTCTTGCTTCTTTCTACTCCACTGTTGTTTTTTTCTGCACTTCTCTTGCATCTTTCTCTACCTCTGTTGCTTCTTTCTGTACCCCTTTGCCTCTTTCTGTACCCCTTCCCTCTTTCTGCACATCTCTTCCTTTTTCTGCACTTCTCTCCCTCTTTCTGCACTTCTCTTCTTTCTTTCTGCACCCCTCTTGCCTCTATCTGCACCTGACTTGCCTCTTTCTGCACCTCTCCAGCCTCTTTCTGCACAACTCTTCCTTTTTTCTGCACCTTTCTTGTTTCTTTCTTCAACTCTCTTGTCTGTTTTATCACTGCTCTTGCTTCTTTCTGCACTCCTTTTGCCTCTTTCTGCACCTCTGTTCCTTCTTTCTGCACTTCTTTTGTTTCTTTCTGCAGCTCTCTTACGTCTTTCTGCACCCCTTGCCTCTTTCTCCACCCCTCGTCTCTCTTTCTGCACACCTGTTGCCTCTTTCTGCACCTCTGTTCCTTCTTTCTGCCCTTCTTTTGTTTCTTTCTACAGCTCTCTTGCTTCTTTCTACATCCCCTTGCCTCTTTCTCCACCCCTCGTCTCTCTTTCTGCACACCTGTTGCCTCTTTCTGCACCTCTGTTCCTTCTTTCTGCCCTTCTTTGTTTCTTTCTACAGCTCTCTTGCTTCTTTCTACATCCCCTTGCCTCTTTCTCCACCCCTCGTCTCTCTTTCTGCACCCCTCTTGCCTCTTTCTGCACCTCTGTTCCTTCTTTCTGCACTTTTTTTGTTTCTTTCTGCACATCTATTGCTTCTTTCTGCACCCCTCGTGCCTCTTTCTGCACCCCTATTCCCTCTTTTTGCACCCCTCTTGCCTCTTTCTGCACCTCTGTTGCTTCTTTCTGCACTCCTCTTGCTTCTTTATGCACCTCTGTTGCTTCTTTCTGCACTTCTCTGTCCTCTTTCTCCACCCTCCTTCCCTCTTTCTTCACCTCTGTTGCTTCTTTCTGCACTTCTATTGCTTCTTTCTGCACCCCTTGTGCCTCTTTCTGCACCCCTTGTGCCTCTTTCTGCACCCCTCTTCCCTCTTTCTGCACCTCTCTTGCCTCTTTCCACACTTCTCTTGCCTCTTTCTGTACCACTGTTGTTTTTTCCTACACATCTCTTGCCTCTTTCTGCACCTCTGTTGCTTCTTTCTGCACCCTCATGCCTCTTTGTGCACTCCCTGTGCCTCTTTCTGCACCCCTTTTCCCTCTTTCTGCACCTCTCTTGCCTCTTTCCGCACTTCTCTTTCTTCTTTCTACTCCACTGTTGTTTTTTTCTGCACTTCTTTGCATCTTTCTGTACCTCTGTTGCTTCTTTCTGTACCCCTCTTGCCTCTTTCTGTACCCCTTCCCTCTTTCTGCACATCTCTTCCTTTTTCTGCACTTCTCTTCCCTCTTTCTGCACTTCTCTTCTCTCTTTCTGCACCCCTCTTGCCTCTATCTGCACCTGACTTGCCTCTTTCTGCACCTCTCCAGCCTCTTTCTGCACTTCTCTTCCTTTTTCTGCACCTTTCTTGTTTCTTTCTGCAACTCACTTGTCTGTTTTATCACTGCTCTTGCTTCTTTCTGCACCCTTTTGCCTCTTTCTGCACCTCTGTTCCTTCTTTCTGCACTTCTTTTGTTTCTTTCTGCACCCCTCTTCCCTCTTTCTGCACCTCTCTTACCTCTTTCCACACTTCTCTTGCCTCTTTCTGTACCACTGTTGTTTTTTTCTACACCTCTCTTGCCTCTTTCTGCACCTCTGTTTCTTCTTTTCTGCACCCCTCGTGCCTCTTTGTGCACTCCTGTGCTTCTTTCTGCACACCTTTTCCCTCTTTCTGCACCTCTCTTGCCTCTTTCCACACTTCTCTTGCCTCTTTCTGTACCACTGTTGTTTTTTTCTGCACTTCTCTTGCTTCTTTCTGTACCTCTGTTGCTTCTTTCTGCACCCCTCTTGCCTCTTTCTGTACCCCTTCCCTCTTTCTGCACATCTCTTCCTTTTTCTGCACTTCTCTTCCCTCTTTCTGCACTTCTCTTCTCTTTTTCTGCACCCCTTTGCCTCTATCTGCACCTCACTTGCCTCTTTCTGCACCTCTCCAGCCTCTTTCTATACCTGTCTTGCCTCTTTCTGCACTTCTCTTCTTTTTTCTGCACCCTTCTTGTTTCTTTCAGCAACTCTCTTGTCTGTTTTATCACTTCTCTTACTTCTTTCTGCACACTTTTTGCCTCTTTCTGCACCTCTGTTCCTTCTTTCTGCACTTCTTTTGTTTCTTTCTGCAGCTCTCTTGCTTCTTTCTGCACCCCCTTGCCTCTTTCTCCACCCCTCATCTCTCTTTCTGCACACCTGTTGCCTCTTTCTGCACCTCTGTTCCTTCTTTCTGCACTACTGTTGTTTCTTTCTACAGCTCTCTTGCTTCTTTCTACACCCCCTTGCCTCTTTCTCCACCCTCTTCCCTCTTTCTGCACCCCTGTTGCCTCTTTCTGCACCTCTGTTCCTTCTTTCTGCACTTTTTTTGTTTCTTTCTGCCCATCTATTGCTTCTTTCTGCATCCCTCTTCCCTCTTTTTGCACCCCTCTTGCCTCTTTCTGCACCTCTGTTGCTTCTTTCTGCATTCCTCTTGCTTCTTTATGCACCTCTGTTGCTTCTTTCTGCACCCCTCTTGCCTCTTTCTCCAATGATGTTCCCCCTTTTTGCATCTCTGTTGCTTCTTTCTGCACTTCTCTTGCCTCTTTTTCCACCCCTCATCCCTCTTTCTGCACCTCTGTTGCTTCGTTCTGTACTTCTCTTGCTTCTTTCTGCACCTCTGTCCCTTCTTTCTGCAACCCTTGTGCCTCTTTCTTCACCCCTCCTCCCTCTTTCTGCACCTCTCTTGCTTCTTTCTGCTTCCCTCTTGCCTCATTCTCCACCCCTCTTCTCCCTTTCTGCATCTCTGTTGCTTCTTTTGGCACTTCTCTTGTCTCTTTCTGCACCCCTCTTCCCTCTTTCTGCACCTCTGTTCCTTCTTTCTGCACTTCTCTTGCTTCTTTCTGCACCCCTCATGCCTCTTTCTGCACCTCTGTTGCTTCTTTCTGTACTTCTCTTGCTTCTTTCTGCACCTCTGTCCCTTCTTTCTGCAACCCTTGTGCCTCTTTCTGCACCCCTCCTCCCTCTTTCTGCACCCCTCTTGCCTCTTTCTGCACCTCTGTTCCTTCTTTCTGCACTTCTTTTGTTTCTTTCTGCCCCTCTCTTGCTTCTTTCTGCTTCCCTCTTGCCTCTTTCTCCACCCCTCTTCCCCCTTTCTGCATCTCTGTTGCTTCTTTATGCACTTGTCTTGTATCTTTCTGCACCCTCTTCCCTCTTTCTGCACCTCTGTTGCTTCTTTCTGCACTTCTCTTGCTTCTTTCTGCACCCCTCGTGCCTCTTTCTGCACCCCTTTTCCCTCTTTCTGCACCTTTCTTGCCTCTCTCTGCACCTCTGTTACTTCTTTCTGCACTTCTCTTGCTTCTTTCTGCACCTCCCTTGCTTCTTTCTGCACCCCTGTTCCGTCTTTCTCCACCCCTCTTATTACTTTCTGCATCTCTGTTGCTTGTTTCTGCCCTTTGCTTGTCTCTTTCTCCACCCCTGTTCCCTCTTTCTGCACCTCTGTTGCTTCTTTCTGCACTTCTCTGTCCTTTCTCCACCCTCCTTCCCTCTTTCTTCACCTCTGTTGCTTCTTTCTGCACTTCTCTTGCTTCTTTCTGCACCCCTTGTGCCTCTTTCTGTACCTTTCTTGCCTCTCTCTGCACCTCTGTTCCTTCTTTCTGCCCTTCTCTTGCTTCTTTCTGCACCTCACTTGCTTCTTTATGCACCCCTCTTCCCTCTTTCTCCACCCCTCTAAATACTTTCTGCATCTCTGTTGCTTGTTTCTGCCCTTCTCTTGTCTCTTACTCCACCCCTGTTCCCTCTTTCTGCACCTCTGTTGCTTCTTTCTGCACTTCTCTGTCCTCTTTCTCCACCCTCCTTCCCTCTTTCTTCACCTCTGTTGCTTCTTTCTGCACTTCTCTTGCTTCTTTCTGCCCCCCTCGTGCGTCTTTCTGCACCCCTTGTGCCTCTTTCTGCACCCCTCTTCCCTCTTTCTGCACCTCTCTTGCCTCTTTCCAGACTTCTCTTGCCTCTTTCTGTACCACTGTTGTTTTTTTCTACACATCTCTTGCCTCTTTCTGCACCTCTGTTGCTTCTTTCTGCACCCCTCGTGCCTCTTTGTGCACTCCCTGTGCCTCTTTCTGCACCCCTTTTCCCTCTTTCTGCACCTCTCTTGCCTCTTTCCGCACTTCTCTTGCTTCTTTCTACTCCACTGTTGTTTTTTTCTGCACTTCTCTTGCATCTTTCTCTACCTCTGTTGCTTCTTTCTGTACCCCTTTTGCCTCTTTCTGTACCCCTTCCCTCTTTCTGCACATCTCTTCCTTTTTCTGCACTTCTCTTCCCTCTTTCTGCACTTCTCTTCTTTCTTTCTGCACCCCTCTTGCCTCTATCTGCACCTGACTTGCCTCTTTCTGCACCTCTCCAGCCTCTTTCTGCACAACTCTTCCTTTTTTCTGCACCTTTCTTGTTTCTTTCTTCAACTCTCTTGTCTGTTTTATCACTGCTCTTGCTTCTTTCTGCACTCCTTTTGCCTCTTTCTGCACCTCTGTTCCTTCTTTCTGCACTTCTTTTGTTTCTTTCTGCAGCTCTCTTACGTCTTTCTGCACCCCTTGCCTCTTTCTCCACCCCTCGTCTCTCTTTCTGCACACCTGTTGCCTCTTTCTGCACCTCTGTTCCTTCTTTCTGCCCTTCTTTTGTTTCTTTCTACAGCTCTCTTGCTTCTTTCTACATCCCCTTGCCTCTTTCTCCACCCCTCGTCTCTCTTTCTGCACCCCTCTTGCCTCTTTCTGCACCTCTGTTCCTTCTTTCTGCACTTTTTTTGTTTCTTTCTGCACATCTATTGCTTCTTTCTGCACCCCTCGTGCCTCTTTCTGCACCCCTATTCCTCTTTTTGCACCCCTCTTGCCTCTTTCTGCACCTCTGTTGCTTCTTTCTGCACTCCTCTTGCTTCTTTATGCACCTCTGTTGCTTCTTTCTGCACTTCTCTGTCCTCTTTCTCCACCCTCCTTCCCTCTTTCTTCACCTCTGTTGCTTCTTTCTGCACTTCTATTGCTTCTTTCTGCACCCCTTGTGCCTCTTTCTGCACCCCTTGTGCCTCTTTCTGCACCCCTCTTCCCTCTTTCTGCACCTCTCTTGCCTCTTTCCACACTTCTCTTGCCTCTTTCTGTACCACTGTTGTTTTTTCCTACACATCTCTTGCCTCTTTCTGCACCTCTGTTGCTTCTTTCTGCACCCCTCGTGCCTCTTTGTGCACTCCCTGTGCCTCTTTCTGCACCCCTTTTCCCTCTTTCTGCACCTCTCTTGCCTCTTTCCGCACTTCTCTTTCTTCTTTCTACTCCACTGTTGTTTTTTTCTGCACTTCTTTGCATCTTTCTGTACCTCTGTTGCTTCTTTCTGTACCCTCTTGCCTCTTTCTGTACCCCTTCCCTCTTTCTGCACATCTCTTCCTTTTTCTGCACTTCTCTTCCCTCTTTCTGCACTTCTCTTCTCTCTTTCTGCACCCCTCTTGCCTCTATCTGCACCTGACTTGCCTCTTTCTGCACCTCTCCAGCCTCTTTCTGCACTTCTCTTCCTTTTTTCTGCACCTTTCTTGTTTCTTTCTGCAACTCACTTGTCTGTTTTATCACTGCTCTTGCTTCTTTCTGCACCCCTTTTGCCTCTTTCTGCACCTCTGTTCCTTCTTTCTGCACTTCTTTTGTTTCTTTCTGCACCCCTCTTCCCTCTTTCTGCACCTCTCTTACCTCTTTCCACACTTCTCTTGCCTCTTTCTGTACCACTGTTGTTTTTTTCTACACCTCTCTTGCCTCTTTCTGCACCTCTGTTTCTTCTTTCTGCACCCCTCGTGCCTCTTTGTGCACTCCCTGTGCTTCTTTCTGCACACCTTTTCCCTCTTTCTGCACCTCTCTTGCCTCTTTCCACACTTCTCTTGCCTCTTTCTGTACCACTGTTGTTTTTTTCTGCACTTCTCTTGCTTCTTTCTGTACCTCTGTTGCTTCTTTCTGCACCCCTCTTGCCTCTTTCTGTACCCCTTCCCTCTTTCTGCACATCTCTTCCTTTTTCTGCACTTCTCTTCCCTCTTTCTGCACTTCTCTTCTCTTTTTCTGCACCCCTTTTGCCTCTATCTGCACCTCACTTGCCTCTTTCTGCACCTCTCCAGCCTCTTTCTATACCTGTCTTGCCTCTTTCTGCACTTCTCTTCTTTTTTTCTGCACCCTTCTTGTTTCTTTCAGCAACTCTCTTGTCTGTTTTATCACTTCTCTTACTTCTTTCTGCACACTTTTTGCCTCTTTCTGCACCTCTGTTCCTTCTTTCTGCACTTCTTTTGTTTCTTTCTGCAGCTCTCTTGCTTCTTTCTGCACCCCCTTGCCTCTTTCTCCACCCCTCATCTCTCTTTCTGCACACCTGTTGCCTCTTTCTGCACCTCTGTTCCTTCTTTCTGCACTTCTTTTGTTTCTTTCTGCAGCTCTCTTGCTTCTTTCTGCACCCCCTTGCCTCTTTCTCCACCCCTCATCTCTCTTTCTGCAACCCTTGTGCCTCTTTCTTCACCCCTCCTCCCTCTTTCTGCACCTCTCTTGCTTCTTTCTGCTTCCCTCTTGCCTCTTTCTCCACCCCTCTTCTCCCTTTCTGCATCTCTGTTGCTTCTTTTGGCACTTCTCTTGTCTCTTTCTGCACCCCTCTTCCCTCTTTCTGCACCTCTGTTGCTTCTTTCTGCACTTCTCTTGCTTCTTTCTGCACCCCTCCTGCCTCTTTCTGCACCTCTGTTGCTTCTTTCTGTACTTCTCTTGCTTCTTTCTGCACCTCTGTCCCTTCTTTCTGCAACCCTTGTGCCTCTTTCTGCACCCCTCCTCCCTCTTTCTGCACCCCTCTTGCCTCTTTCTGCACCTCTGTTCCTTCTTTCTGCACTTCTTTTGTTTCTTTCTGCCCCTCTCTTGCTTCTTTCTGCTTCCCTCTTGCCTCTTTCTCCACCCCTCTTCCCCCTTTCTGCATCTCTGTTGCTTCTTTATGCACTTGTCTTGTATCTTTCTGCACCCCTCTTCCCTCTTTCTGCACCTCTGTTGCTTCTTTCTGCACTTCTCTTGCTTCTTTCTGCACCCCTCGTGCCTCTTTCTGCACCCCTTTTCCCTCTTTCTGCACCTTTCTTGCCTCTCTCTGCACCTCTGTTACTTCTTTCTGCACTTCTCTTGCTTCTTTCTGCACCTCCCTTGCTTCTTTCTGCACCCCTGTTCCGTCTTTCTCCACCCCTCTTATTACTTTCTGCATCTCTGTTGCTTGTTTCTGCCCTTTGCTTGTCTCTTTCTCCACCCCTGTTCCCTCTTTCTGCACCTCTGTTGCTTCTTTCTGCACTTCTCTGTCCTTTCTCCACCCTCCTTCCCTCTTTCTTCACCTCTGTTGCTTCTTTCTGCACTTCTCTTGCTTCTTTCTGCACCCCTTGTGCCTCTTTCTGTACCTTTCTTGCCTCTCTCTGCACCTCTGTTCCTTCTTTCTGCCCTTCTCTTGCTTCTTTCTGCACCTCACTTGCTTCTTTATGCACCCCTCTTCCCTCTTTCTCCACCCCTCTAAATACTTTCTGCATCTCTGTTGCTTGTTTCTGCCCTTCTCTTGTCTCTTACTCCACCCCTGTTCCCTCTTTCTGCACCTCTGTTGCTTCTTTCTGCACTTCTCTGTCCTCTTTCTCCACTCTCCTTCCCTCTTTCTTCACCTCTGTTGCTTCTTTCTGCACTTCTCTTGCTTCTTTCTGCCCCCCTCGTGCCTCTTTCTGCACCCCTTGTGCCTCTTTCTGCACCCCTCTTCCCTCTTTCTGCACCTCTCTTGCCTCTTTCCGCACTTCTCTTGCTTCTTTCTACTCCACTGTTGTTTTTTTCTGCACTTCTCTTGCATCTTTCTCTACCTCTGTTGGATCTTTCTGCACCCCTCTTGCCTCTTTCTGTACCCCTTCCCTCTTTCTGCACATCTCTTCCTTTTTCTGCACTTCTCTTCCCTCTTTCTGCACTTCTCTTCTTTCTTTCTGCACCCCTCTTGCCTCTATCTGCACCTGACTTGCCTCTTTCTGCACCTCTCCAGCCTCTTTCTGCACAACTCTTCCTTTTTTCTGCACCTTTCTTGTTTCTTTCTTCAACTCTCTTGTCTGTTTTATCACTGCTCTTGCTTCTTTCTGCACTCCTTTTGCCTCTTTCTGCACCTCTGTTCCTTCTTTCTGCACTTCTTTTGTTTCTTTCTGCAGCTCTCTTACGTCTTTCTGCACCCCTTGCCTCTTTCTCCACCCCTCGTCTCTCTTTCTGCACACCTGTTGCCTCTTTCTGCACCTCTGTTCCTTCTTTCTGCCCTTCTTTTGTTTCTTTCTACAGCTCTCTTGCTTCTTTCTACATCCCCTTGCCTCTTTCTCCACCCCTCGTCTCTCTTTCTGCACCCCTCTTGCCTCTTTCTGCACCTCTGTTCCTTCTTTCTGCACTTTTTTTGTTTCTTTCTGCACATCTATTGCTTCTTTCTGCACCCTCGTGCCTCTTTCTGCACCCCTATTCCCTCTTTTTGCACCCCTCTTGCCTCTTTCTGCACCTCTGTTGCTTCTTTCTGCACTCCTCTTGCTTCTTTATGCACCTCTGTTGCTTCTTTCTGCACTTCTCTGTCCTCTTTCTCCACCCTCCTTCCCTCTTTCTTCACCTCTGTTGCTTCTTTCTGCACTTCTATTGCTTCTTTCTGCACCCCTTGTGCCTCTTTCTGCACCCCTTGTGCCTCTTTCTGCACCCCTCTTCCCTCTTTCTGCACCTCTCTTGCCTCTTTCCACACTTCTCTTGCCTCTTTCTGTACCACTGTTGTTTTTTCCTACACATCTCTTGCCTCTTTCTGCACCTCTGTTGCTTCTTTCTGCACCCCTCGTGCCTCTTTGTGCACTCCCTGTGCCTCTTTCTGCACCCCTTTTCCCTCTTTCTGCACCTCTCTTGCCTCTTTCCGCACTTCTCTTGCTTCTTTCTACTCCACTGTTGTTTTTTTCTGCACTTCTCTTGCATCTTTCTGTACCTCTGTTGCTTCTTTCTGCACCCCTCTTGCCTCTTTCTGTACCCCTTCCCTCTTTCTGCACATCTCTTCCTTTTTCTGCACTTCTCTTCCCTCTTTCTGCACTTCTCTTCTCTCTTTCTGCACCCCTCTTGCCTCTATCTGCACCTGACTTGCCTCTTTCTGCACCTCTCCAGCCTCTTTCTGCACTTCTCTTCCTTTTTTCTGCACCTTTCTTGTTTCTTTCTGCAACTCACTTGTCTGTTTTATCACTGCTCTTGCTTCTTTCTGCACCCCTTTTGCCTCTTTCTGCACCTCTGTTCCTTCTTTCTGCACTTCTTTTGTTTCTTTCTGCAGCTCTCTTACGTCTTTCTGCACCCCGTTGCCTCTTTCTCCACCCCTCGTCGCTCTTTCTGCACCTCTGTTCTTTCTTTCTGCCCTTCTTTTGTTTCTTTCTACAGCTCTCTTGCTTCTTTCTACATCCCCTTGCCTCTTTCTCCACCCCTCGTCTCTTTTTCTGCACCCCTTTTGCCTCTATCTGCACCTCACTTGCCTCTTTCTGCACCTCTCCAGCCTCTTTCTATACCTGTCTTGCCTCTTTCTGCACTTCTCTTCCTTTTTTCTGCACCCTTCTTGTTTCTTTCAGCAACTCTCTTGTCTGTTTTATCACTTCTCTTGCTTCTTTCTGCACCCCTTTGCCTCTTTCTGCACCTCTGTTCCTTCTTTCTGCACTTCTTTTGTTTCTTTCTGCAGCTCTCTTGCTTCTTTCTGCACCCCCTTGCCTCTTTCTCCACCCCTCGTCTCTCTTTCTGCACACCTGTTGCCTCTTTCTGCACCTCTGTTCCTTCTTTCTGCACTACTGTTGTTTCTTTCTACAGCTCTCTTGCTTCTTTCTACACCCCCTTGCCTCTTTCTCCACCCTCTTCCCTCTTTCTGCACCCCTGTTGCCTCTTTCTGCACCTCTGTTCCTTCTTTCTGCACCTTTTTTGTTTCTTTCTGCACATCTATTGCTTCTTTCTGCACCCCTCTTCCCTCTTTTTGCACCCCTCTTGCCTCTTTCTGCACCTCTGTTGCTTCTTTCTGCACTCCTCTTGCTTCTTTATTCACCTCTGTTGCTTCTTTCTGCACCCCTCTTGCCTCTTTCTCCAACGATGTTCCCCCTTTTTGCATCTCTGTTGCTTCTTTCTGCACTTCTCTTGCCTCTTTTTCCACCCCTCATCCCTCTTTCTGCACCTCTGTTGCTTCTTTCTGTACTTCTCTTGCTTCTTTCTGCACCTCTGTCCCTTCTTTCTGCAACCTTTGTGCCTCTTTCTTCACCCCTCCTCCCTCTTTCTGCACCTCTCTTGCTTCTTTCTGCTTCCCTCTTGCCTCTTTCTCCACCCCTCTTCTCCCTTTCTGCATCTCTGTTGCTTCTTTTGGCACTTCTCTTGTCTCTTTCTGCACCCCTCTTCCCTCTTTCTGCACCTCTGTTGCTTCTTTCTGCACTTCTCTTGCTTCTTTCTGCACCCCTCGTGCCTCTTTCTGCACCTCTGTTGCTTCTTTCTGTACTTCTCTTGCTTCTTTCTGCACCTCTGTCCCTTCTTTCTGCAACCCTTGTGCCTCTTTCTGCACCCCTCCTCCCTCTGCACCCCTCTTGCCTCTTTCTGCACCTCTGTTCCTTCTTTCTGCACTTCTTTTGTTTCTTTCTGCCCCTCTCTTGCTTCTTTCTGCTTCCCTCTTGCCTCTTTCTCCACCCCTCTTCCCCCTTTCTGCATCTCTGTTGCTTCTTTATGCACTTGTCTTGTATCTTTCTGCACCCCTCTTCCCTCTTTCTGCACCTCTGTTGCTTCTTTCTGCACTTCCCTTGCTTCTTTCTGCACCCCTCGTGCCTCTTTCTGCACCCCTTTTCCCTCTTTCTGCACCTTTCTTGCCTCTCTCTGCACCTCTGTTACTTCTTTCTGCACTTCTCTGGCTTCTTTCTGCACCTCCCTTGCTTCTTTCTGCACCCCTCTTCCCTCTTTCTCCACCCCTCTTATTACTTTCTGCATCTCTGTTGCTTGTTTCTGCCCTTTGCTTGTCTCTTTCTCCACCCCTGTTCCCTCTTTCTGCACCTCTGTTGCTTCTTTCTGCACTTCTCTGTCCTTTCTCCACCCTCCTTCCCTCTTTCTTCACCTCTGTTGCTTCTTTCTGCACTTCTCTTGCTTCTTTCTGCACCCCTCGTGCCTCTTTCTGCACCCCTTGTGCCTCTTTCTGTACCTTTCTTGCCTCTCTCTGCACCTCTGTTCCTTCTTTCTGCACTTCTCTTGCTTCTTTCTGCACCTCACTTGCTTCTTTCTGCACCCCTCTTCCCTCTTTCTCCACCCCTCTTAATACTTTCTGCATCTCTGTTGCTTGTTTCTGCCCTTCTCTTGTCTCTTACTCCACCCCTGTTCCCTCTTTCTGCACTTCTCTTGCTTCTTTCTGCACCCCTCGTGCCTCTTTCTGCACCTCTGTTGCTTCTTTCTGTACTTCTCTTGCTTCTGTCTGCACCTCTGTCCCTTCTTTCTGCAACCCTTGTGCCTCTTTCTGCACCCCTCCTCCCTCTTTCTGCACCCCTCTTGCCTCTTTCTGCACCTCTGTTCCTTCTTTCTGCACTTCTTTTTGTTTCTTTCTGCCCCTCTCTTGCTTCTTTCTGCTTCCCTCTTGCCTCTTTCTCCACCCCTCTTCCCCCTTTCTGCATCTCTGTTGCTTCTTTATGCACTTGTCTTGTATCTTTCTGCACCCCTCTTCCCTCTTTCTGCACCTCTGTTGCTTCTTTCTGCACTTCTCTTGCTTCTTTCTGCACCCTCGTGCCTCTTTCTGCACCCCTTTTCCCTCTTTCTGCACCTTTCTTGCCTCTCTCTGCACCTCTGTTACTTCTTTCTGCACTTCTCTTGCTTCTTTCTGCACCTCCCTTGCTTCTTTCTGCACCCCTGTTCCGTCTTTCTCCACCCCTCTTATTACTTTCTGCATCTCTGTTGCTTGTTTCTGCCCTTTGCTTGTCTCTTTCTCCACCCCTGTTCCCTCTTTCTGCACCTCTGTTGCTTCTTTCTGCACTTCTCTGTCCTTTCTCCACCCTCCTTCCCTCTTTCTTCACCTCTTTTGCTTCTTTCTGCACTTCTCTTGCTTCTTTCTGCACCCCTTGTGCCTCTTTCTGTACCTTTCTTGCCTCTCTCTGCACCTCTGTTCCTTCTTTCTGCACTTCTCTTGCTTCTTTCTGCACCTCACTTGCTTCTTTATGCACCCCTCTTCCCTCTTTCTCCACCCCTCTTAATACTTTCTGCATCTCTGTTGCTTGTTTCTGCCCTTCTCTTGTCTCTTACTCCACCCCTGTTCCCTCTTTCGGCACCTCTGTTGCTTCTTTCTGCACTTCTCTGTCCTCTTTCTCCACCCTCCTTCCCTCTTTCTTCACCTCTGTTGCTTCTTTCTGCACTTCTCTTGCTTCTTTCTGCACCCCTCGTGCCTCTTTCTGCACCCCTTGTGCCTCTTTCTGCACCCCTCTTCCCTCTTTCTGCACCTCTCTTGCCTCTTTCCACACTTCTCTTGCCTCTTTCTGTACCACTGTTGTTTTTTTCTACACATCTCTTGCCTCTTTCTGCACCTCTCTTGCCTCTTTCCGCACTTCTCTTGCTTCTTTCTACTCCACTGTTGTTATTTTCTGCACTTCTCTTGCATCTTTCTGTACCTCTGTTGCTTCTTTCTGCACCCCTCTTGCCTCTTTCTGTACCCCTTCCCTCTTTCTGCACATCTCTTCCTTTTCCTGCGCTTCTCTTCTCTCTTTCTGCACTTCTCTTCTCTCTTTCTGCACCCTTCTTGCCTCTATCTGCACCTGACTTGCCTCTTTCTGCACCTCTCCAGCCTCTTTCTGCACAACTCTTCCTTTTTTCTGCACCTTTCTTGTTTCTTTCTGCAACTCTCTTGTCTGTTTTATCACTGCTCTTGCTTCTTTCTGCACCCCTTTTGCCTCTTTCTGCACCTCTGTTCCTTCTTTCTGCACTTCTTTTGTTTCTTTCTGCAGCTCTCTTACGTCTTTCTGCACCCCCTTGCCTCTTTCTCCACCCCTCGTCTCTCTTTCTGCACACCTGTTGCCTCTTTCTGCACCTCTGTTCCTTCTTTCTGCCCTTCTTTTGTTTCTTTCTACAGCTCTCTTGCTTCTTTCTACATCCCCTTGCCTCTTTCTCCACCCCTCGTCTCTCTTTCTGCACCCCTCTTGCCTCTTTCTGCACCTCTGTTCCTTCTTTCTGCACTTTTTTTGTTTCTTTCTGCACATCTATTGCTTCTTTCTGCACCCCTCGTGCCTCTTTCTGCACCCCTATTCCCTCTTTTTGCACCCCTCTTGCCTCTTTCTGCACCTCTGTTGCTTCTTTCTGCACTCCTCTTGCTTCTTTATGCACCTCTGTTGCTTCTTTCTGCACTTCTCTGTCCTCTTTCTCCACCCTCCTTCCCTCTTTCTTCACCTCTGTTGCTTCTTTCTGCACTTCTCTTGCTTCTTTCTGCACCCCTTGTGCCTCTTTCTGCACCCCTCTTCCCTCTTTCTGCACCTCTCTTGCCTCTTTCCACACTTCTCTTGCCTCTTTCTGTACCACTGTTGTTTTTTCCTACACATCTCTTGCCTCTTTCTGTACCTCTGTTGCTTCTTTCTGCACCCCTCGTGCCTCTTTGTGCACTCCCTGTGCCTCTTTCTGCACCCCTTTTCCCTCTTTCTGCACCTCTCTTGCCTCTTTCCGCACTTCTCTTGCTTCTTTCTACTCCACTGTTGTTTTTTTCTGCACTTCTCTTGCATCTTTCTGTACCTCTGTTGCTTCTTTCTGCACCCCTCTTGCCTCTTTCTGTACCCCTTCCCTCTTTCTGCACATCTCTTCCTTTTTCTGCACTTCTCTTCCCTCTTTCTGCACTTCTCTTCTCTCTTTCTGCACCCCTCTTGCCTCTATCTGCACCTGACTTGCCTCTTTCTGCACCTCTCCAGCCTCTTTCTGCACTTCTCTTCCTTTTTTCTGCACCTTTCTTGTTTCTTTCTGCAACTCTCTTGTCTGTTTTATCACTGCTCTTGCTTCTTTCTACACCCCTTTTGCCTCTTTCTGCACCTCTGTTCCTTCTTTCTGCACTTCTTTTGTTACTTTCTGCAGCTCTCTTACGTCTTTCTGCACCCCCTTGCCTCTTTCTCCACCCCTCGTCGCTCTTTCTGCACACCTGTTGCCTCTTTCTGCACCTCTGTTCTTTCTTTCTGCCCTTCTTTTGTTAATTTCTACAGCTCTCTTGCTTCTTTCTACATCCCCTTGCCTCTTTATCCACCCCTCGTCTCTATTTCTGCACCCCTTTTGCCTCTATCTGCACCTCACATGCCTCTTTCTGCACCTCTCCAGCCTCTTTCTATACCTGTCTTGCCTCTTTCTGCACTTCTCTTCCTTTTTTCTGCACCCTTCTTGTTTCTTTCAGCAACTCTCTTGTCTGTTTTATCACTTCTCTTGCTTCTTTCTGCACCCCTTTTGCCTCTTTCTGCACCTCTGTTCCTTCTTTCTGCACTTCTTTTGTTTCTTTCTGCAGCTCTCTTGCTTCTTTCTGCACCCCCTTGCCTCTTTCTCCACCCCTCGTCTCTCTTTCTGCACACCTGTTGCCTCTTTCTGCACCTCTGTTCCTTCTTTCTGCACTACTGTTGTTTCTTTCTACAGCTCTCTTGCTTCTTTCTACACCCCCTTGCCTCTTTCTCCACCCTCTTCCCTCTTTCTGCACCCCTGTTGCCTCTTTCTGCACCTCTGTTCCTTCTTTCTGCACCTTTTTTGTTTCTTTCTGCACATCTATTGCTTCTTTCTGCACCCCTCTTCCCTCTTTTGCACCCCTCTTGCCTCTTTCTGCACCTCTGTTGCGTCTTTCTGCACTCCTCTTGCTTCTTTATTCACCTCTGTTGCTTCTTTCTGCACCCCTCTTGCCTCTTTCTCCAACGATGTTCCCCCTTTTGCATCTCTGTTGCTTCTTTCTGCACTTCTCTTGCCTCTTTTTCCACCCCTCATCCCTCTTTCTGCACCTCTGTTGCTTCTTTCTGTACTTCTCTTGCTTCTTTCTGCACCTCTGTCCCTTCTTTCTGCAACCTTTGTGCCTCTTTCTTCACCCCTCCTCCCTCTTTCTGCACCTCTCTTGCTTCTTTCTGCTTCCCTCTTGCCTCTTTCTCCACCCTCTTCTCCCTTTCTGCATCTCTGTTGCTTCTTTTTAAACTTCTCTTGCCTCTTTCTGCACCCCTCTTCCCTCTTTCTGTACCTCTGTTGCTTCTTTCTGCACTTCTCTTGCTTCTTTCTGCACCCCTCGTGCCTCTTTCTGCACCTCTGTTGCTTCTTTCTGTACTTCTCTTGCTTCTTTCTGCACCTCTGTCCCTTCTTTCTGCAACCCTTGTGCCTCTTTCTGCACCCCTCCTCCCTCTGCACCCCTCTTGCCTCTTTCTGCACCTCTGTTCCTTCTTTCTGTACTTCTTGTGTTTCTTTCTACACCTCTCTTGCTTCCTTCTGCTTCCCTCTTGCCTCTTTCTCCACACCTCTTCCCCCTTTCTGCATCTCTGTTGCTTCTTTCTGCACCCCTCGTGCCTCTTTCTGCACCCCTTTTCCCTCTTTCTGCACCTTTCTTGCCTCTCTCTGCACCTCTGTTACTTCTTTCTGCACTTCTCTTGCTTCTTTCTGCACCTCCCTTGCTTCTTTCTGCACCCCTCTTCCCTCTTTCTCCACCCCTCTTATTACTTTCTGCATCTCTGTTGCTTGTTTCTGCCCTTTGCTTGTCTCTTTCTCCATCCCTGTACCCTCTTTCTGCACCTCTGTTGCTTCTTTCTGCACTTCTCTGTCCTTTCTCCACCCTCCTTCCCTCTTTCTTCACCTCTGTTGCTTCTTTCTGCACTTCTCTTGCTTCTTTCTGCACCCCTTGTGCCTCTTTCTGCACCCCTTGTGCCTCTTTCTGTACCTTTCTTGCCTCTCTCTGCACCTCTGTTCCTTCTTTCTGCACTTCTCTTGCTTCTTTCTGCACCTCACTTGCTTCTTTCTGCACCCCTCTTCCCTCTTTCTCCACCCCTCTTAATACTTTCTGCATCTCTGTTGCTTGTTTCTGCCCTTCTCTTGTCTCTTACTCCACCCCTGTTCCCTCTTTCTGCACTTCTCTTGCTTCTTTCTGCACCCCTCGTGCCTCTTTCTGCACCTCTGTTGCTTCTTTCTGTACTTCTCTTGCTTCTGTCTGCACCTCTGTCCCTTCTTTCTGCAACCCTTGTGCCTCTTTCTGCACCCCTCCTCCCTCTTTCTGCACCCCTCTTGCCTCTTTCTGCACCTCTGTTCCTTCTTTCTGCACTTCTTTTGTTTCTTTCTGCCCCTCTCTTGCTTCTTTCTGCTTCCCTCTTGCCTCTTTCTCCACCCCTCTTCCCCCTTTCTGCATCTCTGTTGCTTCTTTATGCACTTGTCTTGTATCTTTCTGCACCCCTCTTCCCTCTTTCTGCACCTCTGTTGCTTCTTTCTGCACTTCTCTTGCTTCTTTCTGCACCCTCGTGCCTCTTTCTGCACCCCTTTTCCCTCTTTCTGCACCTTTCTTGCCTCTCTCTGCACCTCTGTTACTTCTTTCTGCACTTCTCTTGCTTCTTTCTGCACCTCCCTTGCTTCTTTCTGCACCCCTGTTCCGTCTTTCTCCACCCCTCTTATTACTTTCTGCATCTCTGTTGCTTGTTTCTGCCCTTTGCTTGTCTCTTTCTCCACCCCTGTTCCCTCTTTCTGCACCTCTGTTGCTTCTTTCTGCACTTCTGTCCTTTCTCCACCCTCCTTCCCTCTTTCTTCACCTCTTTTGCTTCTTTCTGCACTTCTCTTGCTTCTTTCTGCACCCCTTGTGCCTCTTTCTGTACCTTTCTTGCCTCTCTCTGCACCTCTGTTCCTTCTTTCTGCACTTCTCTTGCTTCTTTCTGCACCTCACTTGCTTCTTTATGCACCCCTCTTCCCTCTTTCTCCACCCCTCTTAATACTTTCTGCATCTCTGTTGCTTGTTTCTGCCCTTCTCTTGTCTCTTACTCCACCCCTGTTCCCTCTTTCTGCACCTCTGTTGCTTCTTTCTGCACTTCTCTGTCCTCTTTCTCCACCCTCCTTCCCTCTTTCTTCACCTCTGTTGCTTCTTTCTGCACTTCTCTTGCTTCTTTCTGCACCCCTCGTGCCTCTTTCTGCACCCCTTGTGCCTCTTTCTGCACCCCTCTTCCCTCTTTCTGCACCTCTCTTATCTCTTTCCACACTTCTCTTGCCTCTTTCTGTACCACTGTTGTTTTTTTCTACACATCTCTTGCCTCTTTCTGCACCTCTCTTGCCTTTTCCGCACTTCTCTTGCTTCTTTCTACTCCACTGTTGTTATTTTCTGCACTTCTCTTGCATCTTTCTGTACCTCTGTTGCTTCTTTCTGCACCCCTCTTGCCTCTTTCTGTACCCCTTCCCTCTTTCTGCACATCTCTTCCTTTTTCTGCGCTTCTCTCCTCTCTTTCTGCACTTCTCTTCTCTCTTTCTGCACCCTTCTTGCCTCTATCTGCACCTGACTTGCCTCTTTCTGCACCTCTCCAGCCTCTTTCTGCACAACTCTTCCTTTTTTCTGCACCTTTCTTGTTTCTTTCTGCAACTCTCTTGTCTGTTTTATCACTGCTCTTGCTTCTTTCTGCACCCCTTTTGCCTCTTTCTGCACCTCTGTTCCTTCTTTCTGCACTTCTTTTGTTTCTTTCTGCAGCTCTCTTACGTCTTTCTGCACCCCTTGCCTCTTTCTCCACCCCTCGTCTCTCTTTCTGCACACCTGTTGCCTCTTTCTGCACCTCTGTTCCTTCTTTCTGCCCTTCTTTTGTTTCTTTCTACAGCTCTCTTGCTTCTTTCTACATCCCCTTGCCTCTTTCTCCACCCCTCGTCTCTCTTTCTGCACCCCTCTTGCCTCTTTCTGCACCTCTGTTCCTTCTTTCTGCACTTTTTTTGTTTCTTTCTGCACATCTATTGCTTCTTTCTGCACCCCTCGTGCCTCTTTCTGCACCCCTATTCCCTCTTTTTGCACCCCTCTTGCCTCTTTCTGCACCTCTGTTGCTTCTTTCTGCACTCCTCTTGCTTCTTTATGCACCTCTGTTTCTTCTTTCTGCACTTCTCTGTCCTCTTTCTCCACCCTCCTTCCCTCTTTCTTCACCTCTGTTGCTTCTTTCTGCACTTCTCTTGCTTCTTTCTGCACCCCTTGTGCCTCTTTCTGCACCCCTTGTGCCTCTTTCTGCACCCCTCTTCCCTCTTTCTGCACCTCTCTTGCCTCTTTCCACACTTCTCTTGCCTCTTTCTGTACCACTGTTGTTTTTTCCTACACATCTCTTGCCTCTTTCTGTACCTCTGTTGCTTCTTTCTGCAACCCTCGTGCCTCTTTGTGCACTCCCTGTGCCTCTTTCTGCACCCCTTTTCCCTCTTTCTGCACCTCTCTTGCCTCTTTCCGCACTTCTCTTGCTTCTTTCTACTCCACTGTTGTTTTTTCTGCACTTCTCTTGCATCTTTCTGTACCTCTGTTGCTTCTTTCTGCACCCCTCTTGCCTCTTTCTGTACCCCTTCCCTCTTTCTGCACATCTCTTCCTTTTTCTGCACTTCTCTTCCCTCTTTCTGCACTTCTCTTCTCTCTTTCTGCACCCCTCTTGCCTCTATCTGCACCTGACTTGCCTCTTTCTGCACCTCTCCAGCCTCTTTCTGCACTTCTCTTCCTTTTTTCTGCACCTTTCTTGTTTCTTTCTGCAACTCTCTTGTCTGTTTTATCACTGCTCTTGCTTCTTTCTACACCCCTTTTGCCTCTTTCTGCACCTCTGTTCCTTCTTTCTGCACTTCTTTTGTTACTTTCTGCAGCTCTCTTACGTCTTTCTGCACCCCCTTGCCTCTTTCTCCACCCCTCGTCGCTCTTTCTGCACACCTGTTGCCTCTTTCTGCACCTCTGTTCTTTCTTTCTGCCCTTCTTTTGTTTCTTTATACAGCTCTCTTGCTTCTTTCTACATCCCCTTGCCTCTTTCTCCACCCCTCGTCTCTATTTCTGCACCCCTTTTGCCTCTATCTGCACCTCACATGCCTCTTTCTGCACCTCTCCAGCCTCTTTCTATACCTGTCTTGCCTCTTTCTGCACTTCTCTTCCTTTTTCTGCACCCTTCTTGTTTCTTTCAGCAACTCTCTTGTCTGTTTTATCACTTCTCTTGCTTCTTTCTGCACCCCTTTTGCCTCTTTCTGCACCTCTGTTCCTTCTTTCTGCACTTCTTTTGTTTCTTTCTGCAGCTCTCTTGCTTCTTTCTACACCCCCTTGCCTCTTTCTCCACCCTCTTCCCTCTTTCTGCACCCCTGTTGCCTCTTTCTGCACCTCTGTTCCTTCTTTCTGCACTTTTTTTGTTTCTTTCTGCACATCTATTGCTTCTTTCTGCACCCCTCTTCCCTCTTTTTGCACCCCTCTTGCCTCTTTCTGCACCTCTGTTGCTTCTTTCTGCACTCCTCTTGCTTCTTTATGCACCTCTGTTGCTTCTTTCTGCACCCCTCTTGCCTCTTTCTCCAACGATGTTCCCCCTTTTTGCATCTCTGTTGCTTCTTTCTGCACTTCTCTTGCCTCTTTTTCCACCCCTCATCCCTCTTTCTGCACCTCTGTTGCTTCGTTCTGTACTTCTCTTGCTTCTTTCTGCACCTCTGTCCCTTCTTTCTGCAACCTTTGTGCCTCTTTCTTCACCCCTCCTCCCTCTTTCTGCACCTCTCTTGCTTCTTTCTGCTTCCTCTTGCCTCTTTCTCCACCCCTCTTCTCCCTTTCTGCATCTCTGTTGCTTCTTTTGGCACTTCTCTTGTCTCTTTCTGCACCCCTCTTCCCTCTTTCTGCACCTCTGTTGCTTCTTTCTGCACTTCTCTTGCTTCTTTCTCCACCCCTCGTGCCTCTTTCTGCACCTCTGTTACTTCTTTCTGTACTTCTCCTGCTTCTTTCTTCACCTCTGTCCCTTCTTTCTGCAACCCTTGTGCCTCTTTCTGAACCCCTCCTCCCTCTTTCTGCACCCCTCTTGCCTCTTTCTGCACCTCTGTTCCTTCTTTCTGCACTTCTTTTGTTTCTTTCTGCCCCTCTCTTGCTTCTTTCTGCTTCCCTCTTGCCTCTTTCTCCACCCCTCTTCCCCCTTTCTGCATCTCTGTTGCTTCTTTATGCACTTGTCTTGTATCTTTCTGCACCCCTCTTCCCTCTTTCTGCACCTCTGTTGCTTCTTTCTGCACTTCCCTTGCTTCTTTCTGCACCCCTTTTCCCTCCTTCTGCACCTTTCTTGCCTCTCTCTGCACCTCTGTTACTTCTTTCTGCACTTCTCTTGCTTCTTTCTGCACCTCCCTTGCTTCTTTCTGCACCCCTCTTCCCTCTTTCTCCACCCCTCTTATTACTTTCTGCATCTCTGTTGCTTGTTTCTGCCCTTTGCTTGTCTCTTTCTCCATCCCTGTTCCCTCTTTCTGCACCTCTGTTGCTTCTTTCTGCACTTCTCTGTCCTTTCTCCACCCTCCTTCCCTCTTTCTTCACCTCTGTTGCTTCTTTCTGCACTTCTCTTGCTTCTTTCTGCACCCCTCGTGCCTCTTTCTGCACCCCTTGTGCCTCTTTCTGTACCTTTCTTGCCTCTCTCTGTACCTCTGTTCCTTCTTTCTGCACTTCTCTTGCTTCTTTCTGCACCTCACTTGCTTCTTTCTGCACCCCTCTTCCCTCTTTCTCCACCCCTCTTAATACTTTCTGCATCTCTGTTGCTTGTTTCTGCCCTTCTCTTGTCTCTTACTCCACCCCTGTTCCCTCTTTCTGCACCTCTGTTGCTTCTTTCTGCACTTCTCTGTCCTCTTTCTCCACCCTCCTTCCCTCTTTCTTCACCTCTGTTGCTTATTTCTGCACTTCTCTTGCTTCTTTCTGCAGCCCTTGTGCCTCTTTCTGCACCCCTTGTGCCTCTTTCTGCACCCCTCTTCCCTCTTTCTGCACCTCTCTTGCCTCTTTCCACACTTCTCTTGCCTCTTTCTGTACCACTGTTGTTTTTTTCTACACATCTCTTGCCTCTTTCTGCACCTCTGTTGCTTCTTTCTGCACCCCTCGTGCCTCTTTGTGCACTCCCTGTGCCTCTTTCTGCACCCCTTTTCCCTCTTTCTGCACCTCTCTTGCCTCTTTCCGCACTTCTCTTGCTTCTTTCTACTCCACTGTTGTTTTTTTCTGCACTTCTCTTGCATCTTTCTGTACCTCTGTTGCTTCTTTCTGCACCCCTCTTGCCTCTTTCTGTACCCCTTCCCTCTTTCTGCACATCTCTTCCTTTTTCTGCACTTCTCTTCACTCTTTCTGCACTTCTCTTCTCTCTTTCTGCACTCCTCTTGCCTCTATCTGCACCTGACTTGCCTCTTTCTGCACCTCTCCAGCCTCTTTCTGCACTTCTCTTCCTTTTTTCTGCACCTTTCTTGTTTCTTTCCGCAACTCTCTTGTCTGTTTTATCACTGCTCTTTCTTCTTTCTGCACCCCTTTTGCCTCTTTCTGCACCTCTGTTCCTTCTTTCTGCACTTCTTTTGTTTCTTTCTGCAGCTCTCTTACGTCTTTCTGCACCCCCTTGCCTCTTTCTCCACCCCTCGTCTCTCTTTCTGCACACCTATTGCCTCTTTCTGCACCTCTGTTCCTTCTTTCTGCCCTTCTTTTGTTTCTTTCTACAGCTCTCTTGCTTCTTTCTACATCCCCTTGCCTCTTTCTCCACCCCTCGTCTCTCTTTCTGCACCCCTCTTGCCTCTTTCTGCACCTCTGTTCCTTCTTTCTGAACTTTTTTTGTTTCTTTCTGCACATCTATTGCTTCTTTCTGCACCCCTCGAGCCTCTTTCTGCACCCCTATTCCCTCTTTTTGCACCCCTCTTGCCTCTTTCTGCACCTCTGTTGCTTCTTTCTGCACTCCTCTTGCTTCTTTATGCACCTCTGTTGCTTCTTTCTGCACTTCTCTGTCCTCTTTCTCCACCCTCCTTCCCTCTTTCTTCACCTCTGTTGCTTCTTTCTACACTTCTCTTGCTTCTTTCTGCACCCCTCGTGCCTCTTTCTGCACCCCTTGTGCCTCTTTCTGCACCCCTCTTCCCTCTTTCTGCACCTCTCTTGCCTCTTTCCACACTTCTCTTGCCTCTTTCTGTAGCACTGTTGTTTTTTTCTACACATCTCTTGCCTCTTTCTGCACCTCTGTTGCTTCTTTCTGCACCCCTCGTGCCTCTTTGTGCACTCCCTGTGCCTCTTTCTGCACCCTTTTCCCTCTTTCTGCACCTCTCTTGCCTCTTTCCGCACTTCTCTTGCTTCTTTCTACTCCACTGTTGTTTTTTTCTGCACTTCTCTTGCATCTTTCTGTACCTCTGTTGCTTCTTTCTGCACCCCTCTTGCCTCTTTCTGTACCCCTTCCCTCTTTCTGCACATCTCTTCCTTTTTCTGCACTTCTCTTCCCTCTTTCTGCACTTCTCTTCTCTCTTTCTGCACCCCTCTTGCCTCTATCTGCACCTGACTTGCCTCTTTCTGCACCTCTCCAGCCTCTTTCTGCACTTCTCTTCCTTTTTTCTGCACCTTTCTTGTTTCTTTCTGCAACTCTCTTGTCTGTTTTATCACTGCTCTTGCTTCTTTCTGCACCCTTTTGCCTCTTTCTGCACCTCTGTTCCTTCTTTCTGCACTTCTTTTGTTTCTTTCTGCAGCTCTCTTACGTCTTTCTGCACCCCTTGCCTCTTTCTCCACCCCTCGTCACTCTTTCTGCACACCTGTTGCCTCTATCTGCACCTCTGTTCTTTCTTTCTGCCCTTCTTTTGTTTCTTTCTACAGCTCTCTTGCTTCTTTCTACATCCCCTTGCCTCTTTCTCCACCCCTCGTCTCTCTTTCTGCACCCCTCTTGCCTCTTTCTGCACCTCTGTTCCTTCTTTCTGCACTTTTTTTGTTTCTTTCTGCACATCTATTGCTTCTTTCTGCACCCCTCGTGCCTCTTTCTGCACCCCTATTCCCTCTTTTTGCACCCCTCTTGCCTCTTTCTGCACCTCTGTTTCTTCTTTCTGCACTCCTCTTGCTTCTTTATGCACCTCTGTTGCTTCTTTCTGCACCCCTCTTGCCTCTTTCTCCAACGATGTTCCCCCTTTTTGCATCTCTGTTGCTTCTTTCTGCACTTCTCTTGCCTCTTTTTCCACCCCTCATCCCTCTTCCTGCAGCTCTGTTGCTTCTTTCTGTACTTCTCTTGCTTCTTTCTGCACCTCTGTCCCTTCTTTCTGCAACCCTTGTGCCTCTTTCTGCACCTCTCCTCCCTCTTTCTGCACCCCTCTTGCCTCTTTCTGCACCTCTGTTCCTTCTTTCTGCACTTCTTTTGTTTCTTTCTGCCCCTCTCTTGCTTCTTTCTGCTTCCCTCTTGCCTCTTTCTCCACCCCTCTTCCCCCTTTCTGCATCTCTGTTGCTTCTTTATGCACTTGTCTTGTATCTTTCTGCACCCTTCTTCCCTCTTTCTGCACCTCTGTTGCTTCTTTCTGCACTTCTCTTGCTTCTTTCTGCACCCCTCGTGCCTCTTTCTGCACCCATTTTCCCTCTTTCTGCACCTTTCTTGCCTCTCTCTGCACCTCTGTTCCTTCTTTCTGCACTTCTCTTGCTTCTTTCTGCACCTCCCTTGCTTCTTTATGCACCCCTCGTCCCTCTTTCTCCACCCCTTTTAATACTTCATCTCTGTTGCTTGTTTCTGCCTTTCTCTTGTCTCTTTCTCCACCCCTGTTCCTTCTTTCTGCACCTCTGTTGCTTCTTTCTGCACTTCTCTGTCCTCTTTCTCCACCCTCCTTCCCTCTTTCTTCACCTCTGTTGCTTCTTTCTGCACTTCTCTTGCTTCTTTCTGCACCCCTCGTGCCTCTTTCTGCAACCCTTGTGCCTCTTTCTGCACCCCTCTTCCCTCTTTCTGCACCTCTCTTGCCTCTTTCCACACTTCTCTTGCCTCTTTCTGCACCACTGTTGTTTTTTTCTGTACATCTCTTGCCTCTTTCTGCACCTCTCTTGCTTCTTTCTGCACCCCTTGTAGGAAGGTGGAATCTGACTATATGGTTGCCCCCACTTTTTTGCCTGGTGTTTTGCTGGTTTATGACTTAGTTGGACTGGGATCCTGCTATTCAGGGCCCCAGTCTATCTGCTTCCTCTCTAAAATGGTTTCCATGTGCCTTAGGCACATCTCTGATTGGAATCTGGAGTGCCCTTATAAGTCCCTAGTATATGGTATACTATGTACCCAGGGCATAGGTACCTCAGAGGCTTGCCAGGGGCTGAAGCATGTATTGTGCCACCCCTGGAAGGCCAGCCAAAAGGACACCACAGGTCTGCTACTGCAGCCTGGGTAAGGTGGTGCATGCACCCCTTACTGTGATATAGGCTACCTATATCACTACATACATACACACATATAAACCTATAAGTCACTCCTATGGCAGGCCTTATCAATCCTGAAGGCAGAGTGCGTGGTTCCTATGTGAGAGGGTGCCCCTGCATGAGCTGGGCCCCTCTGCAGCGTTCGGAGACCCTTCTCTGATGCTGTTTGTAGTGCAGCCCGACCATATACTCTTAAGCGCATTATAACCTCGCGTTAAATGCTAACTTTGGGATGGCTGCACGGAAACATGTCGTGTTTGGTGTCAAACATCTTGGAATACTACCCCCCGCCAGTTCTGGTGGCGGGGGTAGCATTCCACCCTTCTAGAGGGAGAGACATGTACACACCGGTATACCCGGTACTGACTTTCCAGAGCCCTGGCATCACAAAATGGATGCCGCTGCCACAGACACGAGTCTGGCCTCCTGCTGCTGACCGAAACTCCGGCAGGGGAGGCCTGGACAATAGGTTTCCTGTCCCAGGGAGGTGTAACCTGTGAGAAGTTGGCCTGGCATATGCTGTCCACTAATTATAGTGGGCACCTTGCACCAGTCCAAACAACCCCTTATTGGAGATAGGTTAAAGACAACCTTTATTGAAAGCTATCCTAGTGGTAGCTATGGAGAGCAGCCTTCAGGCTAAGTCTTGAAGGAATGTAAAGCAGCTTGTTTTACCAGTCTATAATCTCTTGAGTGACCAAATGAAAGAGGACCACACCAGGTATATATTCAAAATATATGTATTTATTACTAAACACACCCCTCTAGTCTCTTTATGAGGCTAGAGTTCGAAGTACATACGTTACGAGTTAGTTATCTACAGTAATAGCACAAATACACGTTTGAGCCCCAGGGGCGTACCAAACCATATACCAATATAGTGCTATAAGAACCACGACTGAGCTAGACACAAGGCCTAGAGCCTGTAGAAGTGCTTGGACCACAAGGAACCACCCAAGGCAGTGACACAGGGGACCCACGGGGGACGCGTGCAGTGTATGAACACAACCGCGAACCACCGTTAACTTCTATGTGGAAAGTCGCGATTAGAATTTAAAAGAAAAGGGACACTTAGAGGAGGACTTGGAGCAAACCCTTTGAGAACTAGGCTGTTCTAGTGTCAATACCCATGGGAGCACCGGAGTACTCGAGTTACCTCACCCAGGGAAGCCGGGTGCATAGGTGTCTTTCGGGGTCGGGTTTCGTCGTCGCTTTCAATGGCGATCTGCTGCAAAGTGCTGCTGGCGACCAAGTCGAAAGTGTTCGGGTGGATCCAAAGGTGGATCGAAGATCTGAAGAACCTGAAAGCAGAGGGGACAGAGTCTGGGTCACTAGCCAGTGACCAGGAAGGCGATGAGCAGATGCCCACCGATGTCGAGTGCTTCAGGTAGGTTGACGGTCATCTTGACTCTTCAGCCACGAGGTCCAGGAGGCGTTGACGACAACCAGGAGCTGGATTCGATCTGTGCCACGAAGTTTGTCAATTGCAGGGGTGTTGGCGACCGGATTGGACCCAACAAGCCTTGGTAACGGCAAGTCTCGTGGAAAGCGAAGAAGGACGATATTGCAGACCAGCAAGGTCTGGGGGACTCACCCAGCGAGGATAAGTCAGGGCACACCTGGAGAAACCAGGGAGCCCAAGCAGGAAAAGATTGGCCTTCGTGAGGGCCTACTAGCCAATGGACTAGCAACCGCAAAGGAGCCTTGAGACGGTGCACGTGGAGCTGGCTCACAGGACACTCGTGGAGTGGAGGCCAGTGATCTTTGGTGTAGTTGGTGCTGGAGGCTGGGGCTACTCGGAGCTCAAAGCATGACTTCATGGGAGACCCAAAAGAGGATGCACTTGCAAATGCGTTTGGTGTCCAGGGGTCATGGTTCCACGTTACCCACGACAGCTATGGGCCTCAGCTTTTCTGGGGACTCAGGGCAGCCTCGGGGAAGTCTGGAAATCTACCTCTGGTGATGCAAAGACTTCGGCGTCCGACGGGAGCTTCGGCGATGCAGACTGGACAATTGCTTCTTTGGTGCCTGCCAAGCAGGGAGTCACTCCTTGACCCCAAGGGAGATTCTTCAGTCCTCTAATCTTAAAGTAGAGCATCGAAGGTCCAGGATTCTGTATCAGAGTTTCGTCCAGGTAAATCTAAAGTCCTAAGGACTGGGTTCCCCTACTTATACTAAGGTAGGGGTTGGACATACTCTGTGACCCCACCTATGGGAGGGTCAGGGCAGAGGGGTGGTTACACCCCTTTCCCTTTGTCCAGTTTCGTGCCAGAGCAGGGGCTGGAAGCCCCTGAGCCGGTTTGAACTGGGGTATGCACAGGGACACCAAGTGTGCCCCCAGTGCAGGACTTCAAAGCACCAGAGAGTGCTCTCGCCCAGCCCCAATACACACTATCCTGTCTGGGGAGGTGGTCACACCTCCCTGGGACAGGAAACCTATTGTCCAGGCCTCCCCTGCCAGAGTTTCAGTCAGCAGCAGGAGGCCAGACTCGTGTCTGTGGCAGCGGCATCCATTTTGTGATGCCAGGGCTTGGAAAGTCAGTACCGGGCATACCGGTGTGTACATGTCTTTCCCTCTAGAAGGGTGGAATGCTACCCCCGCTGCCAGAACTGGCGGGGGGGGTAGTATTCCAAGATGTTTGACACCAAACACGACATGTTTCCGTGCAGCCATCCCAAAGTTAGCATTTAACACGAGGTTATAATGCGCTTAAGAGTATATGGTCAGGCTGCACTACAAACAGCATCAGAGAAGGGTCTCCGAACGCTGCAGAGGGGCCCTGCTCATGCAGGGGCACCCTCTCACATAGGAACCACGCACTCTGCCTTCAGGATTGATAAGGCCTGCCATAGGAGTGACTTATAGGTGTATATGTATGTATGTATATAGTGATATAGGTAGCCTATATCACAGTAAGGAGTGCATGCACCACCTTACCCAGGCTGCAGTAGCAGACCTGTGGTGTCAGTTTGGATGGCCTTCCAGGGGTGGCACAATACATGCTGCAGCCCCTGGTAGGCCTCTGAGGTACCTATGCCCTGGGTACATAGTATACCATATACTAGGGACTTATAAGGGCACTCCAGATTCCAATCAGAGATGTGCCTAAGGCACATGGAAACCATTTTAGAGAGGAAGCAGCTAGGCTGGGGTTCTGATTAGCAGGGCCCCAGCAAGACTAAGGTCGAAAAACAGTGAAGCATCAGCAAAAAGTGGGGGTACCCATGTGAAGCAGATCCTACTCTCCTACACAACCCCCCAAACGTAGGGACATTAAACTAACCTTGCCCAGTTAAGTCTTCATGTTCTAAGTGGAAGTACCTAGAGAGTCCATCTGCATTGGCATGGTTACTCCCAGGTCTATGTTCCACTGTGAAGTCCATCCCCTGTAGGGAAATGGACCACCTAAGCAGTTTGGGGTTTTCACCCTTCATTTGTTTTAGCCATAAGAGGGGCTTATGGTCTGTTTGAACAAGGAAGTGAGTACCAAACAAGTATGGCCTCAGCTTCTTCAGAGCCCAGACCACAGCAAAGGCCTCCCTCTCAATGGCTGACCAACGTTTCTCTCTAGAGGTCAGCCTTCTGCTAATGAAAGCTACTGGCTGATCCTGACCTTCATCATTCAATTGTGACAGTACAGCCCCTACCCCCAATTCAGATGCATCAGTTTGAACAATGAACTTCTTGGAGTAATCAGGACTCTGTAGAATGGGAGCAGTGCACATGGCCTGCTTCAGGTCATCAAATGCCTTTTGACAGCTAACTGTCCACTGAACCTTTTTGGGCATTTTCTTGGAAGTTAAGTCATTCAGGGGTGTCACTATTGATCCATACCCCTTGACAAATCTCCTATAGTACCCAGTTGTGAGAAGTTGGCCTGGTATATGCTGTTCACTAATTAAAGTGGACACCTTGCACCAGGGCAAATCGACTCTTATGGTAGATAGGTTTAAGACAACCTTTTAAAGAAAGCTATCCTAGTGGTAGCTGTGGAGAGCAGCCTTCAGGCTAAGTCTTGGAGGAATGTAAAGCAGCTTGTTTTACCATATAATCTCTTGAATCACCAAATGAAAAGACACCACACAGGTATATATATCAAATATATATGTATTTATTTCTAAATAACTCTCTACTAATCTCTTTATGAGATTAGAAGACAAACATATGCACAAATCAACGTTTCACAATAAGTTAAGCACAAAATATGGCTGGGGCCCTAGGGGCGTACCAGACCATATACTAAGTAAGAGACTTAGAAACAACGACTTGCAAGGAGACAAGGCCTAGGGCCTTCAGAAGTGCTGGGGCCTCACGAAACCCCCAAGGCAGGTAAGTAAAGGACCCACGGGGGACGCGTGCAGTGTGGATACACAGGCGCGAATCGCTGTTAACTTCAATGGGGCAAGTCGCGGTTGGAAATAAAGAGTTTTAGGATACTTCGGGAGAACCTACAAGCAAGTCACTTACAGGGTAAGTAGTTCTAGGGCCCACACCCATAGGAGCACCGTAGTGCTGGAGTTACCTCACCCAGGGAAGCCGGGTGCACAGGTGTCCTTTGGTGTCGGGTCGCGGCGTCGTTTTCAATGGCGAACAAAGAAGACTTGCTGCTTGCGGGAGCTGAAGAAGTGTCCGGTGGAATCCAAGCCTGGATTCTGAAGAAGGATGACCTGAAAGCAGAGGGGACAGTGTTCAAAGTCACTTGGCAGTGACCCGGGGCAAGGAAGATGGATGCCCACCGTCGTCGGTTGATTCAGGTCGGTTGCGGGTGCCTTGACTCTTCAGCCACGTGGTCCAGGAGGGGTTGATGATAACCAGGAGCTGGATTCGGTGGGTCCCTCGACGTCTGCAGCTGACTGCGGTGTCGGCAACTCGATCGGAGCCAACAAGCCTTGGCAGCAGCAAGTCTTGGGGAGATGAAGAAAAGTCGATGGCGCAGACCAGCAAGGTCTGAGGGACTCACCCAGCGAGGGTAAGTCAGGGCAGGCCTGGCGCAACCAGGGGAGCCCTTTGGTTTCTTTAAGAAGTCTTCTGGGGACCCACAAGCCAGCGGGCAAGGGATCGCGAAGACACCTCGGGCGGAATCACTCAACAGGGGCCCACGGTCACTCGGGACGGTGTAGGCCTCTGATCTTCAAAGGGATTCCTGCTGGAGATCGGGACCACATGTGGTCCAAAGCACAAGTTCGTAGAACGTTGTGAAGGGGTTGCACTCGACAATAGTGCACGGTATCCAGGGGTCGCGGTTCCTCGTTACTCGTGGGGTCCACTTGCCTCAGCTTTGCTGGGGACTCACGATGGCCTTGGCGAGGTCAGGAAATCCACTTCCTGGGCTGCAGGGACTTCGGACTCTGGCGGGAGCGGCGTAGTTTGCGACCGTCGTTGTCGTTTTTGGTGCCTGCCAAGCAGGGGAGTCACTCCTTGACTCCAAGGGAGATTCTTCTGTCTTCCAAAGGTAGTGGAACGTCGAAGGGCCAGGATTCTTCTGTAGAGCGTCGTCCAGGGGTTATCTGCTTTGCAATGGCAAGGTTCCCCCTCTTATACTAAAAAGAGGGGATGGACTAGCTCTATGACCCCACCTATGGGAGGGTCAAGGGAGGGGTGGCTACACCCACTTCCCTTTGTCCAGTTTCGCGCCAGAGCAGGGGCAGGTAGCCCCTGAGCTGGTTTGAACTGGCATATGCACAGAGGAGCCTTCTGCTCCCCCAGTGCAGGACTTCAAAGCACTCTAAGAGTGCACCCACCCAGCCCCAATACACTAAACCCTGTCTGGAAGGTGGTTACACCTCCCTGTGACAGGATGCCTATTGTTGGGCTTCCTCCACTGTGAGTTTCGGTCATCAGCAGGAGGGCAGCCCAGTGTCTGTGACTGGTGGCATCCATTTTGTGATGCCAGGGCTCTTTAGGATTCTACCGCGTTTCCACAGCAGGCACATGTCTTATCCCTCTAGAAGGGTGGAATGCTACCCCCGCCGCCAAGATTGGCGGGGGTAGTATTCCAAGATGTTTGACACCAAACACGACATGTTTTGATGCAGCCATTCCAAAGTTAGCATTTACCGCGAGGATATAATGCACTTAAGAGTATATGGTTTAACCGCATCCACAAACAGCACCAGAGAATAGACTCTGAGAGCTGCAGAGGGGCCCTGCTCAGGCAGAGGCACCCCCTCACATAGAAGCCAAGCACCCTGCCCTCAGGATTGATAGGGCCTGCCTTAGGGGTGACTGATAGGTTTATATGTGTGTGCAAGAGAGATATAGGTAACCTATATCTCAGTGAGGAGTGCTAGCACCACCTCACCCAGGCTGCAGTAGCAGGCCTGTGGTGTCAGATTTAGACTGCTTCCCAGGGGTGGCATAACACATGCTGCAGCCCCTGGGAGGCCTGTGAAGTACCTATGCCCTTGGCACCTAAGGTACCATATACTAGGGACTCATAAGGCACCACAGTATCCAATCACTAGTGCACCTAGAGTGCACTCCGTGTCGTTTAGAGAGAACAGAGAGGCTGGGGCCCTGATTGGCAGGGACCCAGCCAGACTATAGCCAGAAACCAGTGCTAACATCAGAAAAAAGTGGGGGCAACATAACAGGCAGATCCTACTCTCCTACACAACCCCCCAAACGTAGGGACACTAAACTAACCTTGACCAGTTGAGTCTTCGTGTTCAAAGTGGAAATACCTTGAGAGTCCATCTGCATTGGCATGTTGGGTCCCAGGCCTATGTTCCACTGTATAGTCCATCCCCTGTAGGGAAATGGACCACCTCAAAAGTTTTGGGTTTTCACCTTTCATCTGCTTTAGCCATAGGAGGGGCTTGTGGTCAGTCTGAACTATGAAGTGAGTGCCAAACAAGTATGGCCTCAGCTTCTTCAGGGCCCAAACCACAGCAAAGGCCTCCCTCTCTATAGCTGACCAACGTTTCTCTCTAGGGGTCAGCCTTCTGCTAATAAAAGCTACTGGCTGGTCTTGACCTTCATCATTCAGTTGAGACAGTACAGCTCCCACACCCAGCTCAGAAGCATCTGTTTGGACAATGAACTTTTTGGTGTAGTCTGGACTCTGTAAGATGGGGGCAGTGCACATGGCCTGCTTTAGGTCTTCAAATGCCTTTTGACAGCTAGCTGTCCACTGAACCTTTTTGGCATTTTCTTAGAGGTAAGATCATTCAAGGGGGTCACTATAGATCCATATCCCTTGACAAACCTCCTATAGTACCCAGTCAGGCCTAAGAAGGCTCTCACCTGTGTCTGGGTGGTTGGAGCAACCCATTCCAGTATGGTTTGGATTTTGCTCTGCAAAGGCTGAACCTGGCCTCCACCTACAAGGTGGCCCAGGTACACAACCTGACTCTGCCCTATCTGGCACTTGGTGGCCTTGATAGTGAGGCCTGCTTTCTGCAGGGCCTCCAAAACATTTCTGAGGTGGACCAGGTGATCCTGCCAGGAGGAACTAAAGACAGCAATATCATCTAGATAAGCTGAGCAATAAGTTTCCATCCCTGCCAGAACTTTATTCACCAACCTCTGAAAAGTGGCAGGTGCATTTTTCAATCCAAAGGGCATCACCACAAAGTGGTAGTGCCCACCAGGAGTCGAAAATGCTGTTTTGGCTTTTGCATCATCAGCTAATCTGATTTGCCAGTAGCCAGCTGTTAGGTCAAATGTGCTTAGATATTTGGCTGAGGCCAAAGTATCAATCAGCTCATCTGCCCTTGGTATGGGATAGGCATCAGTCCTAGTGACTGCATTGAGGCCTCTGTAGTCTACACAAAACCTCATTTCTTTCTTACCACCCTGGGTATGAGGCTTGGGTACCAGGACTACTGGGCTAGCCCAAGGGCTATCTGAAGGCTCAATCACGCCTAACTCCAACATTTTCTGGACTTCAGTCCTGATACAGTCCCTGACATGGTCAGGTTGCCTGTAGATTTTATTCTTGACAGGCAGACTGTCCCCAGTGTCCACCTCATGGGTGCACCAGGTAGTCTGACTAGGGGTCAGGCTAAACATATGTCTAAACTGTTGCAGAACTTGTCTGCACTCAGTTTGCTGACGGTCAGTGAGGCTGCTTGCCAAAGCAACACCATCTACTGACCCATCATCAGGGTTCTGAGAGAGCAGGTCAGGGAGAGGGTCACTCTCCTCCTCCTGGTCCTCATCAGTTGCCATGAGCAAGCCCATGTCAGCCCTGTCAACATATGGCTTTAATCTGTTGACATGAAGCACCCTTAGGGGGCTCCTGGGAGTTCCAAGATTCACCAGATAGGTGACTTCTCCCTTCTATTCAACTATTGTATGGGGGCCACTCCATTTGTCCTGGAGGGCTGCTGGGGCCACAGGCTCCAACACCCACACTTTCTGTCCTGGCTGGTATACAGTCAGCACAGCCTTTGGTCATGCCAAGCTTTTTGCAATTCTTGGCTGGCCTCCAGGTTTTTGGTTGCCTTTTTCATGTACTCTGCCATCCGGGAGCGGAGACCAAGTACATAGTCCATCACATCTTGTTTGGGGGGCTTGAGAGGTAACTCCCAGCCCTCTTTTACCAAACATAGTGGACCTCTCACAGGATGCCCAAACAGAAGCTCAAATGGGCTGTAGCCAACCCCCTTCTGTGGAACCTCTCTGTATGCAAACAAAAGGCAAGGAAGAAGAAGGTCCCATTTCCGCCTAAGCTTCTCTGGGAGTCCCTTAATCATTCCTTTCAAGGTTTTGTTGAAGCGTTCAACTAAACCATTGCATTGTGGGTGATAGGGGTGGTGAACTTATAAGTTACACCACACTCCTTCCACATTGCTTTCAGATATCCTGACATGAAGTTGGTACCTCTGTCAGAAATGACCTCCTTTGGGAAACCCACTCTGGAGAAAACTCCAATGAGGGCTCTTGCCACCACATGTGCTGTGGTGGTCCTCAGAGGAATTGCCTCTGGGTACCTGGTGGCATGATCCACTACCACCAGGATAAATCTGTGCCCAGATGCAGTCTGAGGGTCAAGGGGACCAACAATGTCAATCCCTACCCTTTCAAAGGGTACCCCCACCACAGGTAGTGGTATCAGGGGGCCTTTGTTGTGCCACCTGCCTTACCACTGGCTTGGCAAGTGACACAGGAGCGACAAAACTCCTTTGTGTCCTCTGACATATGTGGCCAATGAAAATGTGGAACACGCCTGTCCCAGGTCTTGTTTTGGCCCAAGTGTCCTGCCAAAGGGATATCATGTGCTAAGGTCAAGAGGAACCCCTAAACTTCTGAGGTATTACCAACCTCCTGGTGGCTCCAGGGGCTGGGTCTCTACCCTCAGAATATAGGAGTCCCTCATCCCAATAAACTTTATGGGACCCACTAGCACTCCCAGCAGCCTCAGCAGCAGCCTGCTGTCTGAGGGGTTCAAGAGAGGGGCAGCACTGTTGCTCCTTGCTCAGATCTTCCCTGGAAGGGCCCCCTGCCCCCAAGAACTCAACCTGGTCAGGTTCAAGTCCCTCTGGGGCAGTTCCTTCTTCAGGTTCTGCTTCACCTCCCTCTGGAAGTGAATCCTTGATCTGAGACAGAGGGGAAGGCACTGCCTTAACCCTACTGCTCCTCCTCTTGGGAAGCATCTGGTCCATTGTTCCAGGATCCAGAGCTGGTTCAGTGTCATGCATTCTTGCTTGTGACCTGGTCACAGCAAATACCTCTGCAGGGATGCCCAACATCTCAGCATGAGTCCATAACTCTACTTCAGACCAGGCTGAAGTCTCTAGATCATTGCCCAACAGACATTCTACAGGGAGGTCTGCACTGACTACAACCTTCTTGAGGCCAGTTACCCCTCCCCAGGAGAAATTCACAACTGCCAGACTATGGTTGGTCTGGACATTGCTTGCATTGGTCACCTGGTACATTTCACCCAGGATGATCTGTCCAGGGTCCACTAGGTCCTCTGCCACCATGGTGACACTAGCACCTGTGTCCCTAAATGCCAAAGCCTGTTTGCCATTTATCAAAGGCTGCTGTTTGTACTTGCCCAGATTACTGGGGCTTACTAGGAAGGACATATCAATGTTTCCCTCACAAATCAGCATTGCCTGAGTGGTCACTCTGACTAGGTCAGAATCCACTTCAGAACCCAGGGTCAACCCTACTACACCCTTATTCTGTGTACCACCTCCACCAGTAGCTGAGCTAGGGGGCACAGTTGCCTTAGGGGCAGGAGTGGTGGTGGTTTGGTCTTTGGACTTGGTACAATCAGAAGTCCAGTGCCCTTTCTGTTTACAGAATTTGCACCAGGGCTTCTTTTGGCCTTTTCCCTTGTTGGACTGTGACTCCCCACCAGATGCAGATTTTTGGGGCCCTTGTGAAGACTTCTGGTCTTTTGACTTATCCACACCTTTCTCAGAGCCTTTAGGATCTTGCTTCTTAGTGTCACCCCCTTGGTTCTGGGTTTTCTGCCTCACCCTGGTTCTGACCCATTTGTCTGCCTTCTTTCCCAATTCTTGGGGAGAGGTCAGATCAGAGTCCACCAGGTACTGATGCAACAACTGGTTCTGGCAATTATTTAGGATCTGTTCTCTCATCATCAGATTATACAATCCCTTGAAATCAGTAACCCTACTGCCAACCAGCCAACCATCTAGAGCCTTGGTTGCACAATCAACAAAGTCAGTCCAGTCCTGAGTCTGTGCCTTCTGGGTATCTCTGAACTTCAACCTGTACTGCTCAGTGGTTAAGCCAAACCCATCTATCAGTGCACTCTTCAGGACCTCATAATCATCAGCATCCTCCTCTCTAACAGTGAGGAGCTTGTCTCTTCCTTTATCTGAAAAGGAGAGCCACAAGATTGCTGCCCACTGCTTTTGGGGGACCTGCTTTTGGGGGACACTTGTGGATATCATCCCCACTCTGGTAGGGAGGAACAACCTTGCTCAGGTTCCTATGGTCAGGAATATATTCTCTGCCTCTAGGGACACTGTTGCTGCCACCAGGGGTTCTAACCCCTCTTTTCTAGAAGCTCTCTGGATCTCCAGGGCTTCCCTATCCAGTGCCAACTGCTTGGTTCTGAGGGCCACTCTGGCTTCCTCATACTGGAGCAGTTTGCACCTTCTCTCAGAGGAGGTCTCTCTTAAGGAAAAGTATGAGCTCCTCTGCTGGACAAATTCTCTGCCAGAGTGATAAGAGTGGTCAGATTCCCTGGAAGGGGATCTGTGCCTCTCCTCCTCTCTGTCAGTTCTCTTAGGGAGAATTCCTCTGTCCTTTTCAGGCCCCTTGGAGCCTGGCCCTTCAATCACAGAGTCTTGGTCATTCTGATTTTCATCATCTGACCCAGATACTATGACTGACCCACCCACTGATTCAAACCCTTTAGCTCCTAGAGCCAATCTAAGGTCATCTGCTGTCAGCAGATCTATCAGGTGGAGTGTTGAGGGACTCTGTCCTAGTCTCAGGTGTCTGTCAACACACATGGCTCTCAAGTCAGAGAAAGCCATGTCCTTATACTGAGGCTGAGTGGATCCACTGGGTCCACCCTTTAAGGACATTCTAGTGTTGTGCAGTGTTGTACTACCTACACTAGTTTGTGGCCTACTGATCCTAGCTTGAGCTGTGGAAAGGGTGTGCTATCCCTTGGCACACAGCTCTAAGTTCAGTAGAACTTATTGATACTAAGCTTGACTTTATATGTACCTTGAGTACCTATAATGGTTTTCAGTTAGTAATTCAAATAGAGATTTTCTGGTAAAACAATGGCAAGCTGGAATCCCACCGCTGCCACCAATGTGAGAAGTTGGCCTGGTATATGCTGTTCACTAATTAAAGTGGACACCTTGCACCAGGGCAAATCGACTCTTATGGTAGATAGGTTTAAGACAACCTTTTAAAGAAAGCTATCCTAGTGGTAGCTGTGGAGAGCAGCCTTCAGGCTAAGTCTCGGAGGAATGTAAAGCAGCTTGTTTTACCATATAATCTCTTGAATCACCAAATGAAAAGACACCACACAGGTATATATATCAAATATATATGTATTTATTTCTAAATAACTCTCTACTAATCTCTTTATGAGATTAGAAGACAAACATATGCACAAATCAACGTTTCACAATAAGTTAAGCACAAAATATGGCTGGGGCCCTAGGGGCGTACCAGACCATATACTAAGTAAGAGACTTAGAAACAACGACTTGCAAGGAGACAAGGCCTAGGGCCTTCAGAAGTGCTGGGGCCTCACGAAACCACCCAAGGCAGGTAAATAAAGGACCCACGGGGGACGTGTGCAGTGTGGATACACAGGCGCGAATCGCCGTTAACTTCAATGGGGCAAGTCGCGGTTGGAAATAAAGAGTTTTAGGATACTTCGGGAGAACCTACAAGCAAGTCACTTACAGGGTAAGTAGTTCTAGGGCCCACACCCACAGGAGCACCGTAGTGCTGGAGTTACCTCACCCAGGGAAGCCGGGTGCACAGGTGTCCTTTGGTGTCGGGTCGCGGCGTCGTTTTCAATGGCGAACAAAGAAGACTTGCTGCTTGCGGGAGCTGAAGAAGTGTCCGGTGGAATCCAAGCCTGGATTCTGAAGAAGGATGACCTGAAAGCAGAGGGGACAGTGTTCAAAGTCACTTGGCAGTGACCCGGGGCAAGGAAGATGGATGCCCACCGTCGTCGGTTGATTCAGGTCGGTTGCGGGTGCCTTGACTCTTCAGCCACGTGGTCCAGGAGGGGTCGACGATGACCAGGAGCTGGATTCGGTGGGTCCCTCAACGTCTGCAGCTGACTGCAGTGTCGGCAACTCGATTGGAGCCAAAAAGCCTTGGCAGCAGCAAGTCTCGGGGAGATGAAGAAAAGTCGATGGCGCAGACCAGCAAGGTCTGAGGGACTCACCCAGCGAGGGTAAGTCAGGGCAGTCCTGGAGCAACCAGGGGAGCCCTTTGGTTTCTTTAAGAAGTCTTCTGGGGACCCACAAGCCAGCAGGCAAGGGATGGCGAAGACACCTCGGGCGGAATCACTCAACAGGGGCCCACGGTCACTCGGGACGGTGTAGGCCTCTGATCTTCGGAGGGATTCCTGCTGGAGGTCGGGACCACACGTGGTCCAAAGCACAAGTTCATAGAACGTTGTGAAGGGGTTGCACTCGACAATAGTGCACGGTACACAGGGGTCGCGGTTCCTCATTACTCGTGGGGTCCACTTGCCTCAGCTTCGCTGGGGACTCACGATGGCCTTGGAGAGGTCAGGAAATCCACTTCCTGGGCTGCAAGGACTTCGGACTCCGGCGGGAGCGGCGTAGTTTGCGACCGTCGTTGTCGTTTTTGGTGCCTGCCAAGCAGGGGAGTCACTCCTTGACTCCAAGGGAGATTCTTCTGTCTTCCAAAGGTAGTGGAACGTCGAAGGGCCAGGATTCTTCTGTAGAGCGTTGTCCAGGGGTTATCTGCTTTGCAATGGCAAGGTTCCCCTCTTATACTAAAAAGAGGGGATGGACTAGCTCTATGACCCCACCTATGGGAGGGTCAAGGGAGGGGTGGCTACACCCACTTCCCTTTGTCCAGTTTCGCGCCAGAGCAGGGGCAGGTAGCCCCTGAGCTGGTTTGAACTGGCATATGCACAGAGGAGCCTTCTGCTCCCCCAGTGCAGGACTTCAAAGCACTCTAAGAGTGCACCCACCCAGCCCCAATACACTAAACCCTGTCTGGAAGGTGGTTACACCTCCCTGTGACAGGATGCCTATTGTTGGGCTTCCTCCACTGTGAGTTTCGGTCATCAGCAGGAGGGCAGCCCAGTGTCTGTGACTGGTGGCATCCATTTTGTGATGCCAGGGCTCTTTAGGATTCTACCGCGTTTCCACAGCAGGCACATGTCTTATCCCTCTAGAAGGGTGGAATGCTACCCCCGCTGCCAAGATTGGCGGGGGGTAGTATTCCAAGATGTTTGACACCAAACACGACATGTTTTGATGCAGCCATTCCAAAGTTAGCATTTACCGCGAGGATATAATGCCCTTAAGAGTATATGGTTTAACCGCATCCACAAACAGCACCAGAGAATAGACTCTGAGAGCTGCAGAGGGGCCCTGCTCAGGCAGAGGCACCCCCTCACATAGAAGCCAAGCACCCTGCCCTCAGGATTGATAGGGCCTGCCTTAGGGGTGACTGATAGGTTTATATGTGTGTGCAAGAGAGATATAGGTAACCTATATCTCAGTGAGGGGTGCTAGCACCACCTCACCCAGGCTGGCAGGCCTGTGGTGTCAGATTTAGACTGCTTCCCAGGGGTGGCATAACACATGCTGCAGCCCCTGGGAGGCCTGTGAAGTACCTATGCCCTTGGCACCTAAGGTACCATATACTAGGGACTCATAAGGCACCACAGTATCCAATCACTAGTGCACCTAGAGTGCACTCCATGTCGTTTAGAGAGAACAGAGAGGCTGGGGCCCTGATTGGCAGGGACCCAGCCAGACTATAGCCAGAAACCAGTGCTAACATCAGAAAAAAAGTGGGGGCAACATAACAGGCAGATCCTACTCTCCTACACCAGTCAGGCCTAAGAAGGCTCTCACCTGAGTCTGGGTAGTTGGAGCATTCCAGTCCATGATGGTCTGGATCTTGCTCTGCAGTGGTTGAACCTGGCCTCCACCCACAAGGTGGCCCAGGTACACAACCTGACTCTGCCCTATCTGGCACTTTGTGGCCTTGATAGTCAGGCCTGCTTTCTGCAGGGCCTGCAAAACATTTCTGAGGTGGACCAGGTGATCCTCCCAGGTGGAGCTAAAGACAGCAATATCATCTAGATATGCTGCACTATAGGCTTCCAGACCTGTAAGGACTGTATTCACCAGCCTCTGAAAAGTGGCAGGTGCATTCTTCAGACCAAAGGGCATCACCACAAATTGATAATGCCCACTAGGGGTTGAGAATGCTGTCTTTGGCTTTGCATCATCAGCTAGTCTGATCTGCCAGTAGCCAGCTGTCAGGTCAAATGTGCTTAGATACTTGGCTGAGGCCAAAGTGTCTATTAGCTCATCTGCCCTTGGTATTGGATGGGCATCAGTCCTAGTGACTGCATTGAGACCCCTGTAGTCCACACAAAACCTCATCTCTCTTTTCCCACCATTGGTGTGAGGTTTTGGCACAAGGACCACTGGACTAGCCCAAGGGCTATCTGAGGGTTCAATAACTCCCAAATCCAACATCTTCTGGACTTCTGTCCTGATACAGTCCCTGACATGGTTAGGTTGCCTATAAATCTTATTTTTAATAGGCAGACTGTCCCCAGTGTTCACTTCATGAGTGCACCAGGTAGTCTGACTGGGTGTCAGTGAGAATATGTGTCTGAACTGATTGAGCACCTGTCTGCAATCAGTCTGCTGCTGGGTAGTGAGGCTGCCTGCCAAGGCTACACCATCCACTGACCCATCACCAGGGTTCTGTGAGAGCAGATCAGGGAGTGGGTCACTCTCTTCCTCCTGTCCCTCATCAGTAGCCATGAGCAAGCCCATGTCTGCCCTGTCCACATATGGTTTTAACCTGTTGACATGGAGAACCCTGTGGGGACTCCTGGGTGTTCCTAGGTCTACTAAGTAGGTAACCTCACCCTTCTGCTCAACAATGGTGTGGGGTCCACTCCATTTGTCTTGGAGAGCTGCTGGGGCCACTGGCTCCAACACCCACACCTTCTGTCCTGGCTGGTAAACAGTCAGTACAGCCTTTTGGTCATGCCAGGCCTTTTGAAGTTCCTGGCTAGCCTCAAGGTTTTTAGTTGCCTTTTTCATATACTCAGCCATCCGGGAGCGGAGACCAAGTACGTAGTCCACTATGTCTTGCTTTGGGGGCTTGAGAGGTAACTCCCATCCTTCCTTCACCAGGCACAGTGGACCCCTGACAGGGTGACCAAACAAAAGTTAAAAAGGGCTGTAGCCAACCCCCTTTTGAGGCACCTCCCTGTACGCAAATAAAAGGCAGAGCAAGAGTATGTCCCATCTTCGCCTAAGCTTTTCTGGGAGCCCTTTAATCATGCCCTTCAAGGTTTTGTTGAATCTCTCAACTAAACCATTGCATTGTGGGTGATAGGGTGTGGTGAACTTGTAAGTCACTCCACACTCCTTCCACATTGCTTTTAAGTATCCAGACATAAAGTTTGCACCCCTGTCTGATACAACCTCCTTAGGGAAGCCCACTCTTGAGAAAATTCCCAGGAGGGCCCTTGCCACCACAGGTGCTGTAGTGGTCCTAAGGGGAATAGCCTCTGGGTACCTGGTGGCATGATCCACTACCACCAGGATAAACCTGTGCCCAGATGCTGTTTGGGGATCCATGGGACCAACAATGTCAATCCCCACCCTTTCAAAGGGAACCCCCACCACAGGTAGTGGTATCAGGGGGTCTTTGTAGTGCCACCTGCCTTGCCACTGGCCTGGCAGGTTACACAGGAGCGACAAAACTCCTTGGTGTCTTCAGACATGTGGGGCCAGTGAAAGTGAGGGACAATTCTGTCCCAAGTCTTGTTCTGGCCCAGGTGACCTGCTAAGGGAATATCATGGGCTAGGGTCAATAGGAAGCCCCTGAACTTCAAAGGTATAACCAACCTCCTGGTAGCACCAGGCTTGGGGTCTCTACACTCTGAGTACAAGAGTCCATCATCCCAATACACAGTATGGGGACCACTAGCTTTCCCAGCAGCCTCAGCAGCAGCTTGCTGTCTGAGGGGTTCAAGAGAGGGGCAGCTCTGCTGCTCCTGGCTCAGATCTGCCCTGGAAGGTCCCCCTGTCCCCAAGAACTCAACCTGTTCAGGTTCAAGCTCCTCTGGGACAGTTCCTTCCTCAGGACTGAGATCATCCCCCTCAAGGGACTGATCTTCCTTCTGAGCCAAGGGGAAGGCACTGCCTTTACCCTACTACTCCTCTTCTTGGAAGGCACTTGGTCCATTATTCCAGAATCCAAGGCCTGTTCAGTGCTAGACATTTTGGCTTGTGACCTGGTCACAGCAAACACATCTGCAGGGATCCCCAGCATTTCTGCATGGGTCCTGAGCTCCACTTCTGCCCAAGCTGAAGTTTCTAAGTCATTGCCAAGCAAGCATTCAACGGGTAGGTCTGCACTTACCACAACCTTCTTAAGGCCAGTTACCCCTCCCCAGGAGAAGTTAACAACTGCCAGAGTATGGTCTGTTCTGACGTTGCTAGCATTGGTCACTTGGTACATTTCACCAAGTATAATCTGCCCAGGATTCACAAGGTCTTGTGTCACCATGGTGACACTTGCCCCTGTGTCCCTAAATGCCAAAGCCTCTCTTCCATTGATTAAAGGCTGTTGTCTGTACTTGCCCAGATTACTGGGACTCACAGAGGAGGTCATATCCATGCCTCCATCACAGACTAGGACAGCCTGAGTGAGTTCTCTGACTAGGTCAGAGCTCATCTCTTTACCCAGGGTCAACCCTACTAAACCCTTGGCTTGTGTAGTCCCACCACCAACTGTAGCTGCACTAGGGGGAGCAGGTGCCTTAGGGGCATTGGTGGGGGCTGGAGTCGAGTCTTTGGACTTGGTGCATTCACTGGTCCAGTGGGTCTTTTGCTTACAGACCTTGCACCATGGTTTTCTTTGGCCTTTCCCTTTGGTAGACTGTGAATCCCCACCTGAAGAAGATTTTTGGGGGCCTTGTGAAGACTTTTGATCTTTACCCTTCTCCCCACCCTTATCAGAGGTTTTCGAATCTTGCTTCTTAGGGTCACCACCTTGGTTCTGTACCTTCTGCTTCACCCTGGTTCTGACCCATTTGTCTGCCTTCTTTTCCAATTCTTGGGGAGAGGTCAGATCAGAGTCTACCAGGTGCTGATGCAACAGCTGATTTTGACAGTTATTAAGAATCTGCTCCCTCATTATCAGATTGTACAATCCTGTGAAGTCACATACCTTACTGCCCAATAACCAACCTTCCAGAGCCTTGGCAGAACAATCAACAAAGTCCACCCAGTCTTGAGTCTGTGCTTTTTGGGTATCCCTGAACTTTAACCTGTATTGTTCAGTGGTTAGGCCAAACCCATCAATTAGAGCACTCTTCAAGACTTTGTAATTATCAGCATCCTCCTCTCTAACAGTGAGGAGCTTGTCTCTACCTTTGTCTGCAAAGGAGAGCCACAAGATTGCTGCCCACTGCTCCTGAGGGACCCTCTGTACTTTACAGGCCCTCTCTAGAGCAGTTATCCATTTGTGGATATCATCCCCACTCTGGTAGGGAGGGACAATCTTGCTCAGGTTTCTATGGTCATAAGACCTTTCCCTATCTTTGGGGAAACTGCTGCCACCATGGGACTCTAGTCCCAACTTTTGTCTCTCTCTATAGAGATCTAGGGACTCCCTGTCTATAGCCAATTGCTGTTTCCTGAGTTCAAGTTGAGCTTGCTCATATTGAATCAGTCTCTTTCTCCTCTCATGAGAGGATTCCCTCCTATGAGAGGAGACAGAGGTCCCTATTGAGGTGTCAGAGTGGTTAGACTCCTGAGAAGGAGACCTAGACCTTCTGGGCACACTCAGAACTCTTCCTGGGGGACAAAGGGGAGATCAGTCTGATCCTCTCCCTCCTCCTCCTCCACAGGAGGAATTGGATTCTCCAGGACAAGGTCATTTTCACCTTCCTGGCCAGTTTCAGAGGGGGGCCTGGGTTTCTTCACCCCTGGCCCCTTCCTCATCTTCTGCCCCACCCTCCTTGCCTACCCCTTCAGACCCTAGGGGCCTGCTGAGATCATCAGCTAGTAACACCTCCCTGAGGTGTTGGGTGCTGGCACTTTTGCCTTTCTTCAACTTCCTAGTAGTGCATAAGGCTCTCAATTCCAAGAATGGGAGTTTATCATACTTGGAGGGAAGAAGTCCACTGGCTTCTGGCAAGGACTCACTGCGTCCTGGCTTTGAAGACATCACTAGTGAGGTGTGGTGTATGCACTACCTACTCTAGTGTGGCCTACTAAACTCTCTTGAGTTGTAGAAAGGGTGTGCTGTCCCTTAACACACAACTCTAAGTTCAGTAGAACTTACTGTATTACTAAGCTTGATTATATGTACCTTAGGTACCCTTAGTGGTTTTCAGTTGATCAATTCAATTGAGATTATCTGGTAAAACAATAGCAAGCTGGAATCCCACACGCTGCACAACAATGTGAGAAGTTGGCCTGGCATATGCTGTCCACTAATTATAGTGGGCACCTTGCACCAGTCCAAACAACCCCTTATTGGAGATAGGTTAAAGACAACCTTTATTGAAAGCTATCCTAGTGGTAGCTATGGAGAGCAGCCTTCAGGCTAAGTCTTGAAGGAATGTAAAGCAGCTTGTTTTACCAGTCTATAATCTCTTGAGTGACCAAATGAAAGAGGACCACACCAGGTATATATTCAAAATATATGTATTTATTACTAAACACACCCCTCTAGTCTCTTTATGAGGCTAGAGTTCGAAGTACATAAGTTATAAGTTAGTTATCTACAGTAATAGCAAAAATACACGTTTGAGCCCCAGGGGCGTACCAAACCATATACCAATAAAGTGGTATAAGAACCACGACTGAGCTAGACACAAGGCCTAGAGCCTGTAGAAGTGCTTGGACCACAAGGAACCACCCAAGGCAGTGACACAGGGAACCCACGGGGGATGCGTGCAGTGTATGAACACAACCGCGAACCACCGTTAACTTCTATGGGGAAAGTCGCGATTAGAATTTAAAAGAAAAGGGACACTTAGAGGAGGACTTGGAGCAAACCCTTTGAGAACTAGGCTGTTCTAGTGTCAATACCCACGGGAGCACCGGAGTACTCAAGTTAGCTCACCCAGGGAAGCCGGGTGCATAGGTGTCTTTCGGGGTCGGGTTTCGTCGTCGCTTTCAATGGCGATTTGCTGCAAAGTGCTGCTGGCGACCAAGTCGAAAGTGTTCGGGTGGATCCAAAGGTGGATCAAAGATCTGAAGAACCTGAAAGCAGAGGGGACAGAGTCTGGGTCACTAGCCAGTGACCAGGAAGGCGATGAGCAGATGCCCACCGATGTCGAGTGCTTCAGGTAGGTTGACGGTTGTCTTGACTCTTCAGCCACGAGGTCCAGGAGGTGTCGACGACAACCAGGAGCTGGATTCGAGCTGTCCCACAACGTCTGTCGATTGCAGGGGTGTCGACGACCGGATTGGACCCAACAAGCCTTGGCAACGGCAAGTCTCGTGGAAAGCGAAGAAGGACGATGTTGCAGACCAGCAAGGTCTGGGGGACTCACCCAGCGAGGATAAGTCAGGGCACACCTGGAGCAACCAGGGAGCCCAAGAAGAAAAAGATTGGCCTTCGTGAGGGCCTACTAGCCAACGGACTAGCGACCACGAAGGAGCCTCAAGACGGTGCACGTGGAGCTGGCTCACAGGACACTCATGGAGTGGAGGCCAGTGATCTTCGGTGCAGTTGGTGCTGGAGGCTGGGGCTACTCTGAGCCCAAAGCACGACTTCGTGGGAGACCCAGAAGAGGATGCACTTGCAAATGCGTTTGGTGTCCAGGGGTCACGGTTCCACGTTACCCACGACAGCTATGGGCCTCAGCATGCTGGGGACTCAGGGCAGCCTCGGGAAGTCTGGAAATCCACCTCTGGTGATGCAAAGACTTCGGCGTCCGACGGGAACTTCGGCGATGCAGACTGGACAATTGCTTCTTTGGTGCCTGCCAAGCAGGGGAGTCACTCCTTGACCCCAAGGGAGATTCTTCAGTCCTCTAATCTTAAAGTAGAGCATCGAAGGTCCAGGATTCTGTATCAGAGTTTCGTCCAGGTAAATCTAAAGTCCTAAGGACTGGGTTCCCCTACTTATACTAAGGTAGGGGGTTGGACATACTCTGTGACCCCACCTATGGGAGGGTCAGGGCAGAGGGGTGGTTACACCCCTTTCCCTTTGTCCAGTTTCGTGCCAGAGCAGGGGCTGGAAGCCCGTGAGCCGGTTTGAACTGGGGTATGCACAGGGACACCAAGTGTGCCCCCAGTGCAGGACTTCAAAGCACCAGAGTGCTCCCGCGCAGCCCCAATACACACTATCCTGTCTGGGGAGGTGGTTACACCTCCCTGGGACAGGAAACCTATTGTCCTGCCGGAGTTTCGGTCAGCAGCAGGAGGCCAGACTCGTGTCTGTGGCAGCGGCATCCATTTTGTGATGCCAGGGCTTGGAAAGTCAGTACCGGGCATACCGGTGTGTACATGTCTTTCCCTCTAGAAGGGTGGAATGCTACCCCCGCCACCAGAACTGGTGGGGGGTAGTATTCCAAGATGTTTGACACCAAACACGACATGTTTCCGTGCAGCCATCCCAAAGTTAGCATTTAACGCGAGGTTATAATGCGCTTAAGAGTATATGGTCAGGCTGCACTACAAACAGCATCAGAGAAGGGTCTCCGAACGCTGCAGAGGGGCCCTGCTCATGCAGGGGCACCCTCTCACATAGGAACCACGCACTCTGCCTTCAGGATTGATAAGGCCTGCCATAGGAGTGACTTATAGGTGTATATGTGTGTATGTATATAGTGATATAGGTAGCCTATATCACAGTAAGGGGTGCATGCACCACCTTACCCAGGCTGCAGTAGCAGACCTGTGGTGTCAGTTTGGATGGCCTTCCAGGGGTGGCACAATACATGCTGCAGTCCCTGGTAGGCCTCTGAGGTACCTATGCCCTGGGTACATAGTATACCATATACTAGGGACTTATAAGGGCACTCCAGATTCCAATCAGAGATGTGCCTAAGGCACATGGAAACCATTTTAGAGAGGAAGCAGCTAGGCTGGGGTTCTGATTAGCAGGGCCCCAGCCAGACTAAGGTCGAAAAACAGTGAAGCATCAGCAAAAAGTGGGGGTACCCATGTGAAGCAGATCCTACTCTCCTACACAACCACCTCCCCAGACAGGATAGTGTGTATTGGGGCTGGGCGGGAGCACTCTCTGGTGCTTTGAAGTCCTGCACTGGGGGCACATTTGGTGTCCCTGTGCATACCCCAGTTCAAACCGGCTCAGGGGCTTCCAGCCCCTGCTCTGGCGTGAAACTGGACAAAGGGAAAGGGTGTAACCACCCCTCTGCCCTGACCCTCCCATAGGTGGGTCCCCAGAGTATGTCCAACCCCCTATCTTAGTATAAGTATGGGACCCCAGTCCTTAGGACTTTAGATTAACCTGGACGAAACTCTGACAGAATCCTGGACCTTCGACGCTCTACTTCAAGATTAGAGGACTGAAGAATCTCCCTTGGGGTCAAGGAGTGACTCCCCTGCTTGGCAGGCACCAAAGAAGCAATTGTCCAGTCTGCATCGCTGAAGCTCCCGCCGGACGCCGAAGTCTTTGCATCACCAGAGGTAGATTTCCAGACTTCCACGAGGCTGCCCTGAGTCCCCAGCAAAGCTGAGGCCCGTAGCTGTTGTGGGTAACGTGGAACCGTGACCCCTGGACACCGATCGCATTTGCAAGAGCATCCTCTTCTGGGTCTCGCACAAAGTTGTGCTTTGGGCTCCGAGTAGCCCCAGCCTCCAGCACCGACTGCACCGAAGACCACTGGCCTCCACTCCACGAGTGTCCTGTGAGCCAGCTCCACATGCGTCGACTCGAGGCTCCTTCGCGGTCGCTAGTCCGTTGGCTAGTAGGCCCTCCCGAAGCCCAATCTTCTTCTGCTTGGGCTCCCTGGTTGCTCCAGGCGTGCCCTGACTTACCCTCGCTGGGTGGGTCCCACAGATCTTGCTGGTCTGCACCATTGTCCTTCTTCCATTTCCACGAGACTTGCCGTTGCCAAGGCTTGTTGGGTCCAATCCGGTCGTCGATACCCCTGCACTTGACAAACGTCGTGGGACAGCTCGAATCCAGCTCCTGGTCATCGTTGACGCCTCCTGGACCTCGTGGCTGAAGAGTCAAGACAACCATCAACCTACCTGAAGCACTCGACATCGGTGGGCATCTGCTCATCGCCTTCCTGGTCACTGGCTAGTGACCCAGACTCTGTCCCCTCTGCTTTCAGGTTCTTCAAATCTTTGATCCACCTTTGGATCCACCCGAACACTTTCGACTTGGCCGCCAGCAGCACTTTGCAGCAGATCGCCATTGAAAACGACGACGAAACCCGACCCCGAAAGACACCTATGCACCCGGCTCCCCTGGGTGAGGTAACTCGAGTACTCCGGTGCTCCCGTGGGTATTGACACTAGAACAGCCTAGTTCTCAAAGGGTTTGCTCCAAGTCCTCCTCTAAGTGTCCCTTTTCTTTAAAATTCCAACCGCGACTTTCCCCATAGAAGTCAACGGCGATTCGCGGCTGTGTTCTCACACTGCACGCGTCCCCCGTGGGTCCCCTGTGTCACTACCTTGGGTGGTTCCTTGTGGTCCAAGCACTTCTACAGGCTCTAGGCCCTGTGTCTAGCTCAGTCGTGGTTCTTATACCACTTTATTGGTATATGGTTTGGTACGCCCCTAGGGCTCAAACGTGTATTTGTGCTATTACTGTAGATAACTAACTTATAACTTATGTACTTCGAACTCTAGCCTCATAAAGAGACTAGAGGGGTGTGTTTAGCAATAAATACATATATTTTGAATATATACCTGGTGTGGTCCTCTTTCATTTGGTCACTCAAGAGATTATAGACTGGTAAAACAAGCTGCTTTACATTCCTTCAAGACTTAGCCTGAAGGCTGCTCTCCATAGCTACCACTAGGATAGCTTTCAATAAAGGTTGTCTTTAACCTATCTCCAATAAGGGGTTGTTTGGACTGGTGCAAGGTGCCCACTATAATTAGTGGACAGCATATGCCAGGCCAACTTCTCACATTGGTGTGCAGCGTGTGGGATTCCAGCTTGCTATTGTTTTACCAGATAATCTCAATTGAATTGATCAACTGAAAACCACTAAGGGTACCTAAGGTACATATAAACCAAGCTTAGTATACAGTAAGTTCTACTGAACTTAGAGTTGTGTGTTAAGGGATAGCACACCCTTTCTACAACTCAAGAGAGTTTAGTAGGCCACACTAGAGTAGGTAGTGCATACACCACACCTCACTAGTAATGTCTTCAAAGCCAGGACCCAGTGAGTCCTTGCCAGAAGCCAGTGGGATTCTTCCCTCCAAGTATGATAAACTCCCATTCTTGGAATTGAGAGCATTATGCAATACTAGGAAGCTGAAGGCAGGCAAAAGTGCCAGCACCCAACACCTCAGGGAGGTGCTACTAGCTGATGATCTCAGCAGGCCCCTAGGGTCTGAAGGGGTAGGCAGAGAGGGTGGGGCAGAAGATGAGGAAGGGGTCAGGGGTGAAGAAACCCAGGCCCCCCCCCCTCTGAAACTGGCCAGGAAGGTGAAAATGACCTTGACCTGGAGAAAGCAATCCCTTCTGTGGAGGAGGAGGAGGATCAGAATGACCTCCCCTTTGTCCCCCCAGGAAGAATTGTGAGTGTGCCCAGAAGGTCTAGATCTCCTTCTCAGGAGTCTAACCACTCTGACACCTCAATAGGGACCTCTGTCTCCTCTCATAGGAGAGAATCCTCTCATGACAGGAGAAAGAGACTGATTGAGTATGAGCAAGCCCAGCTTGAACTCAGAAAACAGCAGTTGGCTATAGACAGGGAGTCCCTAGATCTCTACAAAGAGAGAAAAGATGGGACTAGAGTCCCATGGTGGCAGCAATTTCCCCAGAGATAGGGAAAGGTCTTATGACCATAGAAACCTGAGCAAGATTGTCCCTCCCTACCAGAGTGGGGATGACATCCACAAATGGATAACTGCTCTAGAGAGGGCCTGTAAGGTACAAAGGGTCCCTCAGGAGCAGTGGGCAGCAATCTTGTGGCTCTCCTTTGCAGACAAAGGTAGAGATAAGCTCCTCACTGTTAGAGAGGAGGATGCTGACAATTACAAAGTCTTGAAGAGTGCTCTGATAGATGGGTTTGGCCTAACCACTGAACAGTATAGGTTGAAGTTCAGAGACACCCAAAAGGCTCAGACTCAGGACTGGGTTGATTTTGTAGATTGTGCTACTAAGGCTCTGGAAGGTTGGATACATGGCAACAAGGTGCATGACTTTTTAGGATTGTACAATTTGATTATAAGGGAGCAGATCCTTAATAATTGTCAAAACCAGCTTTTACACCAGTACCTGGTGGACTCTGATCTGACCTCTCCCCAAGAATTGGGAAAGAAGGCAGACAAATGGGTCAGAACCAGAGTAAAGACTAATTCTTCTGGGGGTGGGTCCCAAACTCCTTCCTCTCCTGAAAAGAAACCATATTGCCATGTCTGTAAAAAGCCTGGACACTGGAAAACTGATCCCAGTTGCCCCAGAATTGGCAATAAAGAAAATGTTCCTCCAACAACTACTACCACCCCTCCTGGTACTACCAGTAGTAATCCTCCAGTTGGGAGTAGTGTACCCAGAAAGTTAGGTGCTTTTGCAAGAGGAACAGAGGTGGGCCCTAGTTTAGACAGGACCCCCTCAACAGACTCCTCTGACTCTAATGGTGGTATAGGATTTGCCACCTTTACCATGGGTCCCAAGGCATTGGGCAGGTACAGACTGGAGCCAATAATTAATGGTCAGAAAGCTGTGGCATTTAGGGACACAGGGGCTAGTGTCACCATGGTGGCAGGGAAACTAGTCCCCCTCACCAGCTTTTACCTGAGTTTAAATACCAGGTAACCAACATTGATGGTGTCAGAACAGATCACCCCATGTCCATAGTCAATCTCAGCTGGGAAGGGGTCACAGGCCCAAAAGAGTGGCAGTGTCCCCAACCTTGCCTGTAGATTGCCTGATGGGCAATGATCTGGAAATTTCAGCCTGGGCTGAAGTTGAACACCAAACCCATCTGAGAATGCTGGGCGTCCCTGTAAAGGTTAGAGGGGCTGTGATGGCCACAGCCCAAGCCCAGGGAAATTTTGGAGAGATGGAGCCTGGAAGAATGGCCCACTCTCCCCAAAAAGAGAGCACAAGAGTTGAAGAAAAGTCTTCTTCCCTCCAGACAGTAGGTAAGGGTCAGCCTCCTCAGGGAACTGACCCTACCCCTAGTGAAGGAACTGCCCCAGAGGTAGTCAGGCCTGGCCTGGCCCCACCCCTGATGGCAGAGGACCCTTCCAAGGTGGCACCCAATCTGGAGCAGGTAACCTGCCCCTCTCTACCCTGCCTCAGCCAGCCCAGGGCTGCAGAGGTCAGGAGGTCAGTGGACCCCCCAGGGCCCCCTGTCCAGAGGAACCCCCCCATCAGCAGATTAGGGGCACCCAGTCTAGTAGCCCTAGCCAGGTGAAAATTCCTCAACACACTGAGGGATCCCCCATATCTTTGTGTAGGGACCTCCCTCAGAAGGACTCTGTTAGGCAAGGGCAACCCTGGGACCAAAAGGTTCCAAACCTGCCATGTCCCTCCAGTGGTCCATCCAAAGGGACCCAACCCCCAGCTGTAGGCAGCCAAAGGTTGACCCTTAGAGCACAGTGCAACTCAGTCATGGAACGACAGGCATACATGGTGACCAGTGATCTGAGGAAGCTGAGACCAACCTTCCTAGGGCCTCACTTCCCTTCTCAGACACCTCACCAGTCTTGTACTTTACCAAAGCACACCACAGGTAGTAATTCCCCATGGTGGAGACCCTCTCATACCCTTAGGGTGAGGGATTGCTTAGTGGGCCATAAGACAGGGGGCAACCATGCTAGTGCAGGTGCTTCCTTCTATGGCCACTTAGTAAATAAAGGCTCAACTGGCCAAGGTTAGCCTTATCTCCTTTCGTTTGGGGGGTTATGTAGGAAGGTGGAATCTGACTATATGGTTGCCCCCACTTTTTGCCTGGTGTTTTGCTGGTTTATGACTTAGTTGGACTGGGATCCTGCTATTCAGGGCCCCAGTCTATCTGCTTCCTCTCTAAAATGGTTTCCATGTGCCTTAGGCACATCTCTGATTGGAATCTGGAGTGCCCTTATAAGTCCCTAGTATATGGTATACTATGTACCCAGGGCATAGGTACCTCAGAGGCCTGCCAGGGGCTGAAGCATGTATTGTGCCACCCCTGGAAGGCCAGCCAAAGGACACCACAGGTCTGCTACTGCAGCCTGGGTAAGGTGGTGCATGCACCCCTTACTGTGATATAGGCTACCTATATCACTACATACATACACACATATAAACCTATAAGTCACTCCTATGGCAGGCCTTATCAATCCTGAAGTCAGAGTGCGTGGTTCCTATGTGAGAGGGTGCCCGTGCATGAGCTGGGCCCCTCTTCAGCGTTCGGAGACCCTTCTCTGATGCTGTTTGTAGTGCAGCCCGACCATATACTCTTAAGCGCATTATAACCTCGCGTTAAATGCTAACTTTGGGATGGCTGCACGGAAACATGTCGTGTTTGGTGTCAAACATCTTGGAATACTACCCCCCCCTCCAGTTCTGGCGGCGGGGGTAGCATTCCACCCTTCTAGAGGGAGAGACATGTACACACCGGTATACCCGGTACTGACTTTCCAGAGCCCTGGCATCACAAAATGGATGCCGCTGCCACAGACACGAGTCTGGCCTCCTGCTGCTGACCAAAACTCCGGCAGGGGAGGCCTGGACAATAGGTTTCCTGTCCCAGGGAGGTGTAACCACCTCCCCAGACAGGATAGTGTGTATTGGGGCTGGGCGGGAGCACTCTCTGGTGCTTTGAAGTCCTGCACTGGGGGCACATTTGGTGTCCCTGTGCATACCCCAGTTCAAACCGGCTCAGGGGCTTCTAGCCCTGCTCTGGCGCAAAACTGGACAAAGGGAAAGGGTGTAACCACCCTCTGCCCTGACCCTCCCATAGGTGGGTCCCCAGAGTATGTCCAACCCCCTATCTTAGTATACGTATGGGACCCCAGTCCTTAGGACTTTAGATTAACCTGGACGAAACTCTGACACAGAATCCTGGACCTTCGACGCTCTACTTCAAGATTAGAGGACTGAAGATTCTCCCTTGGGGTCAAGGAGTGACTCCCCTGCTTGGCAGGCACCAAAGAAGCAATTGTCCGGTCTGCATCGCTGAAGCTCCCGCTGGACGCCGAAGTCTTTGCATCACCAGAGGTGGATTTCCAGACTTCCCCGAGGCTGCCCTGAGTCCCCAGAAAAGCTGAGGCCCGTAGCTGTTGTGGGTAACATGGAACCGTGACCCCTGGACACCGATCGCATTTGCAAGTGCATCCTCTTCTGGGTCTCCCATGAAGTTGTGCTTTGGGCTCCTAGTAGCCCCAGCCTCCAGCATCGACTGCACCGAAGACCACTGGCTTCCACTCCACGAGTGTCCTGTGAGCCAGCTCCACGTGCGTCGACTTGAGGCTCCTTTGCGGTCGCTAGTCCATTGGCTAGTAGGCCCTTCCGAAGCCCAATCTTCTTCTGCTTGGGCTCCCTTGTTGCTCCAGGAGAGCCCTGACTTACCCTTGCTGGGTGGGTCCCACAGACCTTGCTGGTCTGCACCATCGTCCTTCTTCCATTTCCACAAGACTTGCCGTTGCCAAGGCTTGTTGGGTCCAATCCGGTCGCCGACACCCCTGCACTCGACAGACGTTGTGTGACAGCTCGAATCCAGCTCCTAGTTGTCGTCAAAGCCTCCTGAACCTCGTGGCTGAAGAGTCAAGATGATCGTCAACCTGCCTGAAGCACTCGACATCGGTGGGCATCTGCTCATCACCTTCCTGGTCACTGGCTAGTGACCCAGACTCTGTCCCCTCTGCTTTCAGGTTCTTCAAATCTTCGATCCACCTTTGGATCCACCCGAACACTTTCGACTTGGCCGCCAGCAGCACTTTGCAGCAGATCGCCATTGAAAACGACGACGAAACCCGACCCCGAAAGACACCTATGCACCCGGCTCCCCTGGGTGAGGTAACTCGAGTACTCCAGTGCTCCCGTGGGTATTGACACTAAAACAGCCTAGTTCTCAAAGGGTTTGCTCCAAGTCCTCCTCTAAGTGTCCCTTTTCTTTAAAATTCCAACCGCAACTTTCCCCATAGAAGTCAACGGCGATTCGCGGCTGTGTTCTCACACTGCACGTGTCCCCCGTGGGTCCCCTGTGTCACTACCTTGGGTGGTTCCTTGTGGTCCAAGCACTTCTACAGGCTCTAGGCCCTGTGTCTAGCTCAGTCGTGGTTCTTATACCACTTTATTGGTATATGGTTTGGTACGCCCCTAGGGCTCAAACGTGTATTTGTGCTACTACTGTAGATAACTAACTTAGAACTTATTTACTTCGAACTCTAGCCTCATAAAGAGACTAGAGGGGTGTGTTTAGCAATAAATACATATATTTTGAATATATACCTGGTGTGGTCCTCTTTCATTTGGTCACTCAAGAGATTATAGACTGGTAAAACAAGCTGCTTTACATTCCTTCAAGACTTAGCCTGAAGGCTGCTCTCCATAGCTACCACTAGGATAGCTTTCAATAAAGGTTGTCTTTAACCTATCTCCAATAAGGGGTTGTTTGGACTGGTGCAAGGTGCCCACTATAATTAGTGGACAGCATATGCCAGGCCAACTTCTCACACCCCTCGTGCCTCTTTGTGCACACACTGTGCCTCTTTCTGCACCCCTTTTCCCTCTTTCTGTACCTCTCTTGCCTCTTTCCGCACTTCTCTTGCTTCTTTCTATTCCACTGTTGGTTTTTTTGCACTTCTGATGCCTCTTTCTGTACCTCTGTTGCTTCTTTCTGTACCCCTCTTGCCTCTTTCTGTACCCCTTCCCTCTTTCTGCACATCTCTTCCTCGTTCTGCACTTCTCTTCCCTCTTTCTGCACTTCTCTTCTCTCTTTCTGCACCCCTCCTGCCTCTATCTGCACCTCACTTGCCTCTTTCTGCACCTCTCCAGCCTCTTTCTGCACCTGTCTTGCCTCTTTCTGCACTTCTCTTCCTTTTTTCTGCACCTTTCTTGTTTCTTTCTGCAACTCTCTTGTCTGTTTTATCACTTCTCTTGCTTCTTTCTGCACCTCTGTTGCTTCTTTCAGCACCCCTCCTGCCTCTTTCTGCACCCCTCTTCCCTCTTTCTAGACCTCTCTTGCCTCTTTCTGCACCCCTGTTCCCTCTGTCTGCACCTCTCTTGCCTGTCTCTGTACCTATCTTGCCTCTTTCTGCACCTCTCTTGCCTCTTTCTGCACCTCTGTTGGTTCTTTCTGCACTTCTCTTGCCTCTTTCTGCACACCTCTTGTCTCTTTCTGCACCTCAGGTGGTTCTTTCTGCACTTCTCTTGCTTCTTTCTACTCCTCTCTTGCTTTTTTCAGCACCCCTCTTGCCTCTTTCTGCACTCCTCTTCCCTCTTTCTGCACCTCTCTTGCCTCTTTCTGCACCACTGTTCCCTTTTTCTGCAGTTCTCTTGCCTCTTTCTGCACCTCTGTTGCTTCTTTCTGCACTTCTCTTGCCTCTTTCTGCACTTCTCTTGCCTCTTTCTACACCTCTGTTGGTTCTTTCTACACTCCTCTTGCTTCTTTCTGCACCCCTCTTCCCTATTTCTGCACCTCTCTTGCCTCTGTCTGCACCCCTGTTCCATCTTTCTGCACCTTGTTTGCCTGTTTGTGCAACTTTCTTGCCTCTTTCTGCAGTTCTCTTGCCTCCTTCTGCACCTCTGTTGCTTCTTTCTGCATTTCTCTTGCCTCTTTATGCACTCCTTTTGCCTCTTTCTGCACCCTTTTTGCTTATTTCTGCACTTCTCTTGCTTCTTTCTGTACCTCTCTTGGTTCGTTCTGTACCTCTCTTGCTTCTTTCTGCACCCTCTTGCCTCTTTCTGCACCTCACTTGCCTCTTTCTGCACCTCTCATGCCTCTTTCTGCACCTGTCTTGCCTCTTTCTGCACTTCTCTTCCTTTTTTCTGCACCTTTCTTGTTTCTTTCTACAACTCTCTTGTCTGTTTTATCACTTCTCTTGCTTCTTTCTGCACCTCTGTTGCTTCTTTCAGCACTTCTCTTGCCACTTTCTGCACTTCTTTTGCCTGTTTCTGCAACTCTCTTGTCTCTTTCATCACTTCTCTTGCTTCTTTCTGCACCTCTGTTACTTCTTTCTGCATCCCTCTTGCCTCTTTCTGCACTCCTCTTCCCTCTTTCTGTACCTCTCTTGCCTCGTTATGCACCCCTGTTCCCTCTGTCTGCACCTCTCTTGCCTGTTTCTGTACCTCTCTTGCCTCTTTCTGCACCTCTGTTGGTTCTTTCTGCACTTTTCTTGCCTCTTTCTGCACCCCTCTTGCCTCTTTCTGCATCTCTGGTGGTTCTTTCTGTACTTCTCTTGCTTCTTTCTACACCCCTCTTGCTTTTTTCTTCACCGCTCTTGCCTCTTTCTGCACCCCTCTTCCCTCTTTCTGCAGTTCTCTTGCCTCTTTCTGCACCTCTGGTGTTTCTTTCTGCACTTCTCTTGCTTCTTTCTACAACTCTCTTGCTTTTTTCTGCACCTCTCTTGCCTCTCTGCACCCCTGTTCCCTCTTTCTGCAGTTCTCTTGCCTCTTTTTGCACCTCTGTTGCTTCTTTCTGCACTTCTCCGGCCTCTTTCTGCACTTCTATTGCTTCTTTCTGCACCTCTGTTGGTTCTTTCTGCACTTCTCTTGCCTCTTTCTGCATCCCTCTTGCCTCTTTCTGCACCTCTGTTCCTTCTTTCTGCACATCTTTTGTTTCTTTCTACAGCTCTCTTGCTTGTTTCTACATCCCCTTGCTTCTTTCTTCACCCCTCTTCCCTATTTCTGCACCCCTGTTGCCTCTTTCTGCTCATCTGTTCCTTCTTTCTGCACTTCTTTTGTTTCTTTCTGCACATCTATTGCTTCCTTCTGCATCCCTCGTGCCTCTTTCTGCACCCCTCTTTCCTCATTTTGCACCGCTCTTGCCTCTTTCTGCACCTCTGTTGCTTCTTTCTGCACTCCTCTTGCTTCTTTCTGCACTTCTCTTGCTTCTTTCTGCACCACTTGTGCTTCTTTCTGCACCCCTCTTACCTCTTTTTACACCCCTCTTGCCTCTTTCTGCACCTCTGTTCCTTCTTTCTGCACTTCTTTTGTTTCTTTATGCACCTCTGTTGCTTCTTTCTGCACCCCTCTTGCCTCTTTCTCCAACCATGTTCCCCCTTTTTGCATCTCTGTTGCTTCTTTCTTCACTTCTCTTGCCTCTTTTTCCACCCCTCATCCCTCTTTCTACACCTCTGTTGCTTCTTTCTGTACTTCTCTTGCTTCTTTAAACCTCTGTCCCTTCTTTCTGCAACCCTTATGCCTCTTTCTGCACCCCTCCTCCCTCTTTCTGCACCCCTCTTGCCTCTTTCTACACCTCTGTTCCTTCTTTCTGCACTTCTTTTGTTTCTTTCTGCACCTCTCTTATTTCTTTCTGCTTCCCTCTTGCCTCTTTCTCCATTCCTCTTCCCCCTTTCTGCATCTCTGTTGCTTCTTTTTGCACTTCTCTTGTCTCTTTCTGCACCCCTCTTCCCTCTTTCTGCACCTCTGTTGCTTCTTTCTGCACTTCTCTTGCTTCTTTCTGCACCACTCGTGCCTCTTTCTGCACCCCTTTTCCCTCTTTCTGCACCTGTCTTGCCTCTCTCTGCACCTCTGTTCCTTCTTTCTGCACTACTCTTGCTTCTTTCTGCCCCTCACTTGCTTCTTTCTGCACCCCTCTTGCCTCTTTCTCCGCCCCTCTTAATACATTCTGCATTGCTGCTGCTTGTTTCTGCACTTCTCTTGTCTCTTTCTCCACCCCTGTTCCCTCTTTCTGCACCTCTGTTGCTTCTTTCTGCACTTCTCTGTCCTCTTTCTCCACCCTCCTTCCCTCTTTCTTCACCTCTGTTGCTTCTTTCTGCACTTCTCTTTCTTCTTTCTGCACCCCTCGTGCCTCTTTCTGCAACCCTCTTCCCTCTTTCTGCACCCCTCTTCCCTCTTTCTGCACCTCTCTTGCCTCTTACCGCACTTCTCTTGCCTCTTTCTGCACCACTGTTGTTTTTTTCTGCACATCTCTTGCCTCTTTCTGCACCTCTATTGCTTCTTTCTGCACCCCTCGTGCCTCTTTGTGCACCCTCTGTACCTCTTTCTACACCCCTTTTCCCTTTTTTGCCCCTCTCTTGCCTCTTTCCGCACTTCTCTTGCTTCTTTCTACTCCACTGTTGTTTTTTTCTGTACTTCTCTTGCCTCTTTATGTACCTCTGTTGCTTCTTTCTGCACCCCTCTTGCCTCTTTCTGTACCCCTTCCCTCTTTCTGCACATCTCTTCCTCTTTCTGCACTTCTCTTCCCTCATTCTGCACTTCTCTTCTCTCTTTCTGTACCCCTCTTGCCTCTATCTGCACCTCACTTGCCTCTTTCTGCACCTCTCCTGCCTCTTTCTGCACCTGGCTTGCCTCTTTCTGCACGTCTCTTCCTTTTTTCTGCACTTTTCTTGTTTCTTTCTGCAACTCTCTTGTCTGCTTTATCACTTCCCTTGCTTCTTTCCGCACCTCTGTTGCCTCTTTCAGCACTTCTCTTGCCTCTTTCTGCATTTCTTTTGCCTGTTCCTTCAACTCTCTTGTCTCTTTCATCACTTCTTTTGCTTCTTTCTGCGCCTCTGTTGCTTCTTTCTGCACCCCTCTTGCCTCTTTCTGCACCCCTCTTCCCTCTTTATGTACCTCTCTTGACCCTTTCTGCACCCCTGTTCCCTCTGTCTGCACCTCTCTTGCCTTTATCTGTACCTATATTGCCTCTTTCTGCACCTCTCTTGCCTCTTTCTGCACATCTGTTGGTTCTTTCTGCCCTTCTCTTGCCTCTTTCTGCACCCCTCTTGCCTCTTTCTGCACCTCTGGTGGTTCTTTCTGTACCTCTCTTGCTTTTTTCTGCACCCCTCTTGCCTCTTTCTGCACCTCTGTTCCTTCTTTCTGTACCACTGTTATTTTTTTCTACACATCTCTTGCCTCTTTCTGCACCTCTGTTGCTTCTTTCTGCACCCCTTGTGCCTCTTTGTGCACTCCCTGTGCCTCTTTCTGCACCCCTTTTCCCTCTTTCTGCACCTCTCTTGCCTCTTTCCGCACTTCTCTTGCTTCTTTCTACTCCACTGTTGTTTTTTTCTGCACTTCTCTTGCATCTTTCTGTACCTCTGTTGCTTCTTTCTGCACCCCTCTTGCCTCTTTCTGTACCCCTTCCCTCTTTCTGCACATCTCTTCCTTTTTCTGCACTTCTCTTCCCTCTTTCTGCACTTCTCTTCTCTCTTTCTGCACCCCTCTTGCCTCTATCTGCACCTGACTTGCCTCTTTCTGCACCTCTCCAGCCTCTTTCTGCACCTGTCTTGCCTCTTTCTGCACTTCTCTTCCTTTTTTCTGCACCTTTCTTGTTTCTTTCTGCAACTCTCTTGTCTGTTTTATCACTACTCTTGCTTCTTTCTGCACCCCTTTGCCTCTTTCTGCACCTCTGTTCCTTCTTTCTGCACTTCTTTTGTTTCTTTCTGCACATCTATTGCTTCTTTCTGCACCCCTTTGCCTCTTTCTGCACCTCTGTTCCTTCTTTCTGCACTTCTTTTGTTTCTTTCTGCATCTCTCTTACTTCTTTCTGCACCCCCTTGCCTCTTTCTCTACCCCTCGTCTCTCTTTCTGCACACCTGTTGCCTCTTTCTGCACCTCTGTTCCTTCTTTCTGCACTTCTTTTGTTTCTTTCTACAGCTCTCTTGCTTCTTTCTACATCCCCTTGCCTCTTTCTCCACATCTCTTCCCTCTTTTTGCACCCCTCTTGCCTCTTTCTGCACCTCTGTTGCTTCTTTCTGCACTCCACTTGCTTCTTTATGCACCTCTGTTGCTTCTTTCTGCACCCCTCTTGCCTCTTTCTCCAACGATGTTCGCCCTTTTTGCATCTCTGTTGCTTCTTTCTGTACTTCTTTTGCTTCTTTCTGCACCTCTGTCCCTTCTTTCTGCAACCCTTGTGCCTCTTTCTGCACCCCTCCTCCCTCTTTCTGCACCCCTCTTGCCTCTTTCTGCACCTCTGTTCCTTCTTTCTTCACTTCTTTTGTTTCTTTCTGCCCCTCTCTTGCTTCTCTCCGCTTCCCTCTTGCCTCTTTCTCCACCCCTCTTCCCCCTTTCTGCATCTCTGTTGCTTCTTTTTGCACTTGTCTTGTATCTTTCTGCACCCTTCTTCCCTCTTTCTGCACCTCTGTTGCTTCTTTCTGCACTTCTCTTGCTTCTTTCTGCACCCCTCGTGCCTCTTTCTGCACCCATTTTCCCTATTTCTGCACCTTTCTTGCCTCTCTCTGCACCTCTGTTCCTTCTTTCTGCACTTCTCTTGCTTCTTTCTGCACCTCCCTTGCTTCTTTATGCACCCCTCTTCCCTCTTTCTCCACCCCTCTTAATACTTCATCTCTGTTGCTTGTTTCTGCCTTTCTCTTGTCTCTTTCTCCACCCCTGTTCCTTCTTTCTGCACCTCTGTTGCTTCTTTCTGCACTTCTCTGTCCTCTTTCTCCACCCTCCTTCCCTCTTTCTTCACCTCTGTTGCTTCTTTCTGCACTTCTCTTGCCTCTTTCTGCACCTCTGTTGCTTCTTTCTGTACCCCTCGTGCCTCTTTGTGCACACACTGTGCCTCTTTCTGCACCCCTTTTCCCTCTTTCTGTACCTCTCTTGCCTCTTTCCACACTTCTCTTGCTTCTTTCTATTCCACTGTTGTTTTTGTATGCACTTCTGATGCCTCTTTCTGTACCTCTGTTGCTTCTTTCTGTACCCCTCTTGCCTCTTTCTGTACCCCTTCCCTCTTTCTGCACTTCTCTTCTCTCTTTCTGCACTCCTCCTGCCTCTATCTGCACCTCACTTGCCTCTTTCTGCACCTCTCCAGCCTCTTTCTGCACCTCTCTTGCCTCTTTCTGCACTTCTCTTCCTTTTTTCTGCACCTTTCTTGTTTTTTTCTGCAACTCTCTTGTCTGTTTTATCACTTCTCTTGCTTCTTTCTGCACCCCTGTTGCTTCTTTCAGCACCCCTCCTGCCTCTTTCTGCACCCCTCTTCCCTCTTTCTAGACCTCTCTTGCCTCTTTCTGCACCCCTGTTCCCTCTGTCTGCACCTCTCTTGCCTCTTTCCGCACCTCTGTTGGTTCTTTCTCTAATTCTCTTGCCTCTTTCTGCACCCCTCTTGCCTCTTTCTGCATCTCTGGTGGTTCGTTCTGCACTTCTCTTGCTTCTTTCTACTCCTCTCTTGATTTTTTCTGCACCCCTGTTGCCTCTTTCTGCACCCCTCTTCCCTCTTTCTGCACCTCTCTTGCCTCTTTCTGCACCGCTGTTCCCTTTTTCTGCAGTTCTCTTGCCTCTTTCTGCACCTCTGTTGCTTCTTTCTGCACTTCTCTTGCCTCTTTCTGTACTCCTCTTGCCTCTTTCTCCACCTCTGTTGGTTCTTTCTACACTCCTCTTGCTTCTTTCTGCACCCCTCTTCCCTATTTCTGCACCTCTCTTGCCTCTGTCTGCACCCCTGTTCCATCTTTCTGCACCTTGTTTGCCTGTTTGTGCAACATTCTTGCCTCTTTCTGCAGTTCGCTTGCCTCCTTCTGCACCTCTGTTGCTTCTTTGTGCACATCTCTTGCCTCTTTCTGCACTCCTTTTGCCTCTTTCTGCACCCTTTTTGCTTATTTCTGCACTTCTCTTGCTTCTTTCTGTACCTCTCTTGCTTCGTTCTGTACCTCTCTTGCTTCTTTCTGCACCCTCTTGCCTCTTTCTGCACCTCACTTGCCTCTTTCTGCACCTCTCATGCCTCTTTCTGCACCTGTCTTGCCTCTTTCTGCACTTCTCTTCCTTTTTTCTGTACCTTTCTTCTCTCTTTCTGCAACTCTCTTGTCTGTTTTATCACTTCTCTTGCTTCTTTCTGCACCTCTGTTGCTTCTTTCAGCACTTCTCTTGCCTCTTTCTGCACTTCTATTGCTTCTTTCTGCACCTCTGTTGGTTCTTTCTGCACTTCTCTTCCCTCTTTCTGCAGTTCTCTTGCCTCTTTCTGCACCTCTGTTCCTTCTTTCTGCACATCTTTTGTTTCTTTCTACAGCTCTCTTGCTTGTTTCTACATCCCCTTGCTTCTTTCTCCACCCCTCTTCCCTATGTCTGCACCCCTGTTGCCTCTTTCTGCTCCTCTGTTCCTTCTTTCTGCACTTCTTTTGTTTCTTTCTGCACATCTATTGCTTCCTTCTGCATCCCTTGTGCATCTTTCTGCACCCCTCTTCCCTCTTTTTGCACCGCTCTTGCCTCCTTCTGCACCTCTGTTGCTTTTTTCTGCACTCCTCTTGCTTCTTTCTGCACTTCTCTTGCTTCTTTCTGCACCACTTGTGCTTCTTTCTGCACCCCTCTTACCTCTTTTTACACCCCTATTGCCTCTTTCTGCACCTCTGTTCCTTCTTTCTGCACTTCTTTTGTTTCTTTCTGCACCTCTGTTGCTTCTTTCTGCACCCCTCTTGCCTCTTTCTCCAACCATGTTCCCCCTTTTTGCATCTCTGTTGCTTCTTTCTTCACTTCTCTTGCCTCTTTTTCCACCCCTCATCCCTCTTTCTGCAACTCTGTTGCTTCTTTCTGTACTTCTCTTGCTTCTTTCTGCACCTCTGTCCCTTCTTTCTGCAACCTTTGTGCCTCTTTGTGCACCCCCTGTAACTCTTTCTACACCCCTTTTCCCTCTTTTTGCCCCTCTCTTGCCTCTTTCCGCACTTCTCTTGCTTCTTTCTACTCCACTGTTGTTTTTTTCTGTACTTCTCTTGCCTCTTTCTGCACCTCACTTGCCTCTTTCTGCACCTCTCATACATCTTTCTGCACCTGTCTTGCCTCTTTCTGCACTTCTCTTCCTTTTTTCTGCACCTTTCTTGTTTCTTTCTGCAACTCTCTTGTCTGGTTTTATCACTTCTCTTGCGTCTTTCTGCACCGCTGTTGCTTCTTTCAGCACTTCTCTTGCCTCTTTCTGCACTTCTTTTGCCTGTTTCTGCAACTCTCTTGTCTCTTTCATCACTTCTCTTGCTTCTTTCTGCACCTCTGTTACTTCTTTCTGCATCCCTCTTGCCTCTTTCTGCACTGCTCTTCCCTCTTTCTGTACCTCTCTTGCCTCTTTCTGCACCCCTATTCCGTCTGTCTGCACCTCTCTTGCCTGTTTCTTTACCTCTCTTGCCTCTTTCTGCACCTCTCTTGCCTCTTTCTGCACCTCTGTTGGTTCTTTATGCACTTCTCTTGCCTCATTCTGCACCCCTCTTGCATCTTTCTGCACCTCTGGTGGTTCTTTGTGCACTTCTCTTTTTTCTTTCTACACCTCTCTTGCTTTTGTCCGCACCCCTCTTGCCTCTTTCTACACCCCTCTTCCTTCTTTCTGCACCTCTCTTACCTCTTTCTGCACCTCTCTTGCCTCTGTCTACACCTCATTTGCCTCTTTCTGCACCTCTCCTGCCTCTTTCTGCACCTGACTCTGTGAGGCTTTGTTAGTCTCATTTTAACTCTGCTATCACTGCGCAAGTGGTTTTAGTACTTTTACTCTTACCTGCTTTCTGTTGGTTGCATTTTTAATTTACCCTGCACTTTCCGAGTGCTGCCCCGGTCCACCGCAGCTTCGTGCCGTTTGAGTGGAGGACGTACACTCAACTTTGCTGCCCTGCCTCTACGTGCTGATGCATTTCCGGGGTTGGAGGGGTGGGCTTAATCTGCTGCTCTCCACCATTTAACCTGAATGCCCAGCGGACGCGCAGCAGACTCGGTGAGGCTTTGTTAGTCTCATTTTAACTTTGCTATCGCTACACAAGTGGTTTTAGTACTTTTAGTCTTACCTGCATTCTGTTGGTCGCATTTTTAATTTACCCTGTACCCTGCACTTTCTGAGTGCTGCCCCGGTCCACCGCGGCTTCGTGCCGTTTGAGTGGAGGGCGTACACTCGACTTTGCTGACCTGTCTCTTCGTGCTGATGCATTTCCGGGGTTGGAGGGGGCGGGCTTAATCTGCCGCTCTCCACCATTTAACCCGAATGCCACAGCGGATGTGCAGCGGACGCGTGCAGCGGGTGTGCCGCTGGCGTGCCTAAGGCAAGCCCGTCTACGCCCGTCCGCACCTGCACGTCACCAGGCACCACGACCCCTGGTCCAGGGACCCCCCATAGTCTAATTTACACATGTGAACTCTTACTCGCACTTCAACCCAAAGTGCCCTGTGGATACTACGAGTGGCACCATGATACTCCACAAGAGCAGTGTAACAAATGTGGGTTTAGAGTAGAGATGGGATCCAATTCACTCCAGCAGACCTCTGTCACAACACATTTGACCATCTATAACCTTAACTGCAGATCACTTGTACAACATCACGCAGAAATATTTGATCTACTACAGGATTCCGCACCTGACATATTATTCTTGACGGAGACTTGGCTAACTGCCGACTCTGTGGCAATTCCTGCCTTGGCCCTTCCTGCAGGCTATATGTTACACATACAGAATAGGACTAGTGGGAGGGGGGAGGCATAGCGGTTATAGTTAAATCAGTATTCTTGTGCACTCTCACTCCTCAGTCCATTCCAGATTGCGAAAGTGCCTTGTTTAAAATCACTTTGTCCCATCAGTTTACTTTTACGGGGCTTCTTATTTATCGTCCACCGGGCCCTTCTAAAGCCTTTCAAGAAGCCTTAGTACACACTGTATCTACTCTTGTCCTAGAAGCTGCCAATCTGAGCATTCTAGGAGACCTTAATTTACATTTGGAATGCCTTAAATCCCAGGATATCACCAACTTCCTGAGTGATATGGGTGCGTGCCAACTAACTCAGTTAGTGGAGGGTCATACACACGCCGCAGGTCACTTACTTGATCCGGTATTTTCTCATCTTTTATCGCTGGAAGTTGATACACCTCTCCCTCTGACCTGGACGGACCATTCTCTCATTTCCCTGCGCCTGTGCACTGCAGGCACTCCTATGCGCACCCCATATCAGTCTTCCTGGAAGCGCCCCTGGCACAAATTGGACGTGCCTATTTTTCTATCTACATTAAATCAGTCCCGCCTAGAATGGCCCAGTGATCTAGAGGCAGCTGACAATGCTTTCAGGGGCTGGATCAACAACTCACTTGATCAATGCATCCCAAGGAAAACGAGTAGAGCCAAGCGTACCCAAACCCATGCATGGTACAACAAGACACTGACCAAGGAAAAGAAAAAATGCAAAATTTTAGAACGGGCCTGGAGACCTGACTATAACGTTACTGAAAAAATCACTTATAGGAAAGCAATTAAAGCCTATCACAAACTAGTCCAAAAGACCAAAGCTTTGTTCTATTCCAACCTGATCTCGTCAAGCCCCAACCCCTCCAAAACCATTTTTTCCCTTCTGAAAGAGATGGTGAAACTCCCAGCAGAGGCGAATAATATCATATCTGATAACATACATTGTGAGTCACTGGCCAAACATTTCATCAATAAGGTGGAAGGCATCTACAGTGCCCTGGAAACAAGGGTAAGAGTCTCCAAACCTCTAGCGAATTCCTCTATGACAGCCATACCCTATTCCTTAAAAGATCTGCCTCCCATGTCCCTTAAAGATTTGGATGTGATTACAGCCAAGGTCAAATCTGGCTCCCCAGACGACCCACTAAAACCTGACCTCTTTAGGAAATTTCATGACTGCCTCCTGATTGAGGGTCGGAATTGATTAAAAGGTCATTTCAAACTGCGGAGATTCCTAAATCATGGAAGCATGCTAAGGTGATTCCCTTGCTGAAGAAGCCCACACTAGATACGTCTCTGCCGGAGAACATCCGCCCAATCTCCTTACTCCCGTATCTGGCTAAAATTATCGAGTCCCATGTAAACATCATCCTGATTCAATACCTGGAAGTCAATGAGATTCTGGACGGATCACAAAATGGTTTCCGGTCCAGACACAGCATGGAATCTGCCCTACTGGCAGTTACAGAGCAGTTACTGGCTGTAATGGATGAAGGTAACACCTCGGCATTGGTTTTACTTGACCTCAGCGCAGCCTTTGATACTGTCTCCCACAAGATCTTACTTTAACGGCAGGGGGAGATTGGGGTTAAAGGCAAGGCTCTAGCCTGGTTTGCATCTTTTTTGACAGAGCGCACCTTTCAGACTCCACGCCCCTCCCTACCGATCCAGCGTTTGTCCCCTCAGCTTGGTGTCCCGCAGGGCTCTGCCCTGAGCCCCATGCTGTTTAACGTATATGTTTGCCCATTGGCCCTCTTGGCGAAAGCACGGAACATCAAGATGGTATCATACGCTGATGATACCCAGCTGGTGTTTACCTCTTCTAACAATGCTAAACAGGATCAAGTGAAATTCCTAGAGGACCTTCCGGCCATCTCAGACTGGATGGCAGACAACTACCTAATTGAACTCCACCAAGTCTGAGGTGAACTTGGTAGGTCGGGATATCCATCTATGGGACAACCAATGGTGGCCGAAGGCTCTAGGCACTCCTCCACAACCAAAAATGACAGTTAAGAACCTAGGGGTCCTGATGGACAATGCCCTTTCATTCTAGAACCACGCAAAAAAAGTGGCGGGGACTTGTTTCGGCCTCCTACGCGGTCTGAAACCCATCCTGGGATTCTTTGATGCATCTATCCGCCAAACGATTGTCCAATCAATTGTGCTGTCCCGTCTGGACTATTGTAATGGGCTCCTACTTGGAGTCAATAAAGCTGTCATCAAAAGACTCCAACGGGCACAGAATGCTGCAGCACGTACCCTTTTTGCCCTACCGAAGCACTGTCATGCTTCCCATCTCCTTCGCCGTCTCCACTGGCTGCCGATTGAACAGAGAGTCCAGTTCAAGACTCTTTGCACCATGCATAAGATCCTACATGGCCAAGCTCCTCAAATCCTGCAAGGGCTTTGTTCTTCATACGTTCCAGGGCGGGCTCTGTGCTCTGCCAATTTGCACCTGGCTAGTACTCCAAGAGTGCGCAGGCAGGGAGCTGGTGGATGCTCCTTTAAGGCATTGGCCCCCGCCCTTTGGAATGCCGGCCCTCTTGCTGTGCAGAGCACGCAAGATCATTGGGCATTCAGGAAATTGATTAAAACCTGGCTTTTCTCTTCCACTTAGCTCATCCTGCTCTGACCTCCCTTGTCTGGTAGCACTGGGACGCCCTGATGCTGGGGCAGCCATGCGCTCTTTCTGCACCTCTGTTGGTTCTTTCTGCACTTTTCTTGCCTTTTTCTGCACCCCTCTTGCCTCTTTCAGCACCTCTCGTGGTTCTTTCTGTACTTCTCTTGCTTCTTTCTACACCCCTCTTGTTTTTTTCGGCACAGCTCTTGCCTCTTTCTGCACTTCTGTTGCTTCTTTCTGCACCCCTCTTGCCTCTTTCTGCACCCCTCTTCCCTCTTTCTGCACCTCTCTTGCCTCTTTCTGCACCCCTGTTCCCTCTGTCTGCACCTCTCTTGCCTGTCTCTGTACCTATCTTGCCTCTTTCTGCACCTCTCTTGCCTCTTTCTGCACCTCTGTTGGTTCTTTCTGCACTTCTCTTGCCTCTTTCTGCACCCTTCTTGCCTCTTTCTGCACCTCTGGTGGTTCTTTCTGCACTTCTCTTGCTTCTTTCTACACCTCTCTTGCTTTTTTCTGCACCCCTCTTGCCTCTTTCTGCACCCTCTTCCCTCTTTATGCACCTCTCTTGCCTCTATCTGCACCCCTGTTCCCTCTTTCTGCAGTTCTCTTGCCTCTTTCTGCACCCATGTTGCTTCTTTCTGCACTTCTCTTGCCTCTTTCTGCACTCATCTTGCCTCTTTCTACACCTCTGTTGGTTCTTTCTACACTCCTCTTGCTTCTTTCTGTACCACTTTTGCCTCTTTCTGCACCCCTCTTCCCTATTTCTGCACCTCTCTTACCTCTGTCTGCACCCCTGTTCCATCTTTCTGGACGTTGTTTGCCTGTTTGTGCACCTTTCTTGCCTCTTTCTGCAGTTCTCTTGCCTCCTTCTGCACCTCTGTTGCTTCTTTGTGCACTTCTCTTGCCTCTTTCTGCACTCCTCTTGCCTCTTTCTGTACCCATTTTGCTTCTTTCTGCACTTCTCTTGCTTCTTTCTGTACCCTCTTGCCTCTTTCTGCACCTCACTTGCCTCTTTCTGCACCTCTCATGCCTCTTTCTGCACCTGTCTTGCCTCTTTCTGCACTTCTCTTCCTTTTTTCTGCACCTTTCTTGTTTCTTTCTGCAACTCTCTTGTCTGTTTTTTCACTTCTTTTGCTTCTTTCTGCACCTCTGTTGCTTCTTTCAGCAATTCTCTTGCCTCTTTCTGCACTTCTTTTGCCTGTTTCTGCATCTCTTGTCTCTTTAATCACTTCGCTTGCTTTATTCTGCACCTCTGTTGCTTCTTTCTGCACCCCTCTTGCTTCTTTCTGCACCCCTCTTCCCTCGTTTTGCACCTACCTTGCCTCTTTCTGCACCCCTGTTCCCTTTGTCTGCACCTCTCTTGCCTGTTTCTGTACCTCTCTTGCCCCTTTCTACTCCTCTCTTGCCTCTTTCTGCACCTCTGGTGGTTCTTTCTGCACTTCTCTTGCTTCTTTCTACACCTCTCTTGCTTTTTTCTGCACTGCTCTTGCCTCTTTCTGCACCCCTCTTCCCTCTTTCTGCACCTCTGGTGGTTCTTCTTGCCTCTTTCTGCACCCCTCTTGCCTCTTTCTGCACCTCTGGTGGTTCTTTCTGCACTTCTCTTGCTTCTTTCTACACCTCTCTTGCTTTTTTCTGCACTGCTCTTGCCTCTTTCTGCACCCCTCTTCCCTCTTTCTGCAGTTCTCTTGCCTCTTTCTGCACCTCTGTCCCTTCTTTCTGCAACCATTGTGCCTCTTTCTGCACCCCTCCTCCCTCTTTTTGCACCCCTCTTGCCTCTTTCTGCACCTCTGTTCCTTCTTTCTGCACTTCTTTTGTTTCTTTCTGCACCTCTCTTGTTTCTTTCTGCTTCCCTCTTGTATCTTTCTCCACCTCTCTTCCCCCTTTCTGCATCTCTGTTGCTTCTTTTTGCACTTCTCTTGTCTCTTTCTGCACCCCTCTTCCCTCTTTCTGCACCTCTGTTGCTTCTTTCTGCACTTCTCTTGTTTCTTTCTGCACCCCTCGTGCCTCTTTCTGCACCCCTTTTCCCTCTTTATGTGCCTTTCTTGCCTCTCTCTGCACCTCTGTTCCTTCTTTCTGCACTTCTCTTGCTTCTTTCTGCAATTCACTTGCTTCTTTCTGCACCCCTCTTGCCTCTTTCTCTGCTCCTCTTAACACATTCTGCATCGCTGTTGCTTGTTTCTGCACTTCTCTGTCCTCTTTCTCCACCCTCTTTCCCTCTTTCTTCACCTCTGTTGCTTCTTTCTGCACTTCTCTTGCTTCTTTCTGCACCCCTCGTGCTACTTTCTGCACCCCTTGTGCCTCTTTCTGCACCCCTCTTCCCTCTTTCTGCACCTCTCTTGCCTCTTTCCGCACTTCTCTTGCCTCTTTCTGCACCACTGTTGTTTTTTTCTGCACATCTCTTGCCTCTTTCTGCACCTCTATTGCCTCTTTCTGCACCCCTCATGTCTCTTTATGCACCCCCTGTGCCTCTTCCTGTACCCCTTTTCCCTCTATCTGCCCCTCTCTTGCCTCTTTCCGCACTTCTCTTGCTTCTTTCCACTCCACTGTTGGTTTTTCTTCACTTCTCTTGCTTCTTTCTGTACCTCTGTTGCTTCTTTCTGCTCCCCTCTTGCCTCTTTCTGTACCCCTTCCCTCTTTCTGCACATCTCTTCCTCTTTCTGCACTTCTCTTCCCTCTTTCTGCACTTCTCTTCTCTCTTTCTGCAGCCCTCTTGCCTCTATAGTTACCTCACTTGCCTCTTTCTGCACCTCTCCAGCCTCTTTCTGCACCTGTCTTGCCTCTTTCTGCACTTCTCTTCCTTTTTGTCTGCAGCTTTCTTGTTTCTTTCTGCAACTCTCTTGTCTGTTTTATCACTTCTCTTGCTTCTTTCCGCACCTCTGTTGCCTCTTTCAGCACTTCTCTTGCCTCTATCTGCACCTCACTTGCCTCTTTCTTCACCTCTCTAGCCTCTTTCTGCACCTGTCTTGCCTCTTTCTGCACTTCTCTTCCTTTTTTCTGCACCTTTCTTGTTTCTTTCTGCAACTCTCTTGTCTCTTTCATCACTTCTCTTGCTTCTTTCTGCACCTCTGTTGCTTCTTTCTGCACCCCTCTTGCCTCTTTCTGCACCCCTCTTCCTTCTTTCTGCACCCCTCTTGCCTCTTTCTGCACCTCTGGTGGTTCTTTCTGCACTTCTCTTGCTTCTTTCTGTACCTCTCTTGCTTTTTTCTGTACCCCTCTTGCCTCTTTCTGCACCCCTCTTCCCTCTTTCTGCACCTCTCTTGCCTCTTTCTGCATCCCTGTTCCCTCTGTCTGCATCTCTCTTGCCTGTCTCTGTACCTATCTTGCCTCTTTCTGCACCTCTCTTGACTCTTCCTGCACCTCTATTGGTTCTTTCTGCACTTTTCTTGCCTCTTTCTGCACCCTTCTTGCCTCTTTCTGCACCTCTGGTGGTTCTTTCTGCACTTCTCTTGCTTCTTTCTACACCTCTCTTGCTTTATTCTGCATCCCTGTTGCCTCTTTCTGCACCCCCTTCCCTCTTTCTGCACCTCTCTTGCCTCTTTCTGCACCCCTGTTCCCTCTTTCTGCAGTTCTCTTGCCTCTTTCTGCACCTCTGTTGCTTCTTTCTGCACTTCTTTTTCCTCTTTCTGCACTCCTCTTGCCTCTTTCTACACCTCTGTTGGTTCTTTCTACACTCCTCTTGCTTCTTTCTGCACCATTATTGCCTCTTTCTGCACCCCTCTTCCCTATTTCTGCACCTCTCTTGCCTCTGTCTGCACCCCTGTTCCATCTTTATGCACGTTGTTTGCCTGTTTGTGCAACTTTCTGGCCTCTTTCTGCACTCCTCTTGCCTCTTTCTGCACCCATTTTGCTTCTTTCTGCACTTCTCTTGCCTCTTTCCGCACTTCTCTTGCCTCTTTCTGCACCACTGTTGTTTTTTTCTGCACATCTCTTGCCTCTTTCTGCACCTCTATTGCCTCTTTCTGCACCCCTCATGTCTCTTTATGCACCCCCTGTGCCTCTTCCTGTACCCCTTTTCCCTCTATCTGCCCCTCTCTTGCCTCTTTCCGCACTTCTCTTGCTTCTTTCCACTCCACTGTTGGTTTTTTCTTCACTTCTCTTGCTTCTTTCTGTACCTCTGTTGCTTCTTTCTGCTCCCCTCTTGCCTCTTTCTGTACCCCTTCCCTCTTTCTGCACATCTCTTCCTCTTTCTGCACTTCTCTTCCCTCTTTCTGCACTTCTCTTCTCTCTTTCTGCAGCCCTCTTGCCTCTATAGGTACCTCACTTGCCTCTTTCTGCACCTCTCCAGCCTCTTTCTGCACCTTTCTTGCCTCTTTCTGCACTTCTCTTCCTTTTTGTCTGCAGCTTTCTTGTTTCTTTCTGCAACTCTCTTGTCTGTTTTATCACTTCTCTTGCTTCTTTCCGCACCTCTGTTGCCTCTTTCAGCACTTCTCTTGCCTCTATCTGCACCTCACTTGCCTCTTTCTTCACCTCTCTAGCCTCTTTCTGCACCTGTCTTGCCTCTTTCTGCACTTCTCTTCCTTTTTTCTGCACCTTTCTTGTTTCTTTCTGCAACTCTCTTGTCTCTTTCATCACTTCTCTTGCTTCTTTCTGCACCACTGTTGCCTCTTTCTGCACCCTCTTGGCTCTTTCTGCACCCCTCTTCCATCTTTCTGCAGCCCTCTTGTGTCTTTCTGCACCTCTGCTAGATCTTTTTGCAGTTCTCTTGCTTCTATCTGCACTTCTCTTGCTTTTTCTGTACCCCTCTTGCCTCTTTCTGCACACTTCTTCCCTCTTTCTGCACCTCTCTTGCCTCTTTCTGCATCCCTGTTCCCTCTGTCTGCATCTCTCTTGCCTGTCTCTGTACCTATCTTGCCTCTTCTGCACCTCTCTTGACTCTTCCTGCACCTCTATTGGTTCTTTTTGCACTTCTCTTGCCTCTTTCTGCACCCTTCTTGCCTCTTTCTGCACCTCTGGTGGTTCTTTCTGCACTTCTCTTGCTTCTTTCTACACCTCTCTTGCTTTATTCTGCATCCCTGTTGCCTCTTTCTGCACCCCTTCCCTCTTTCTGCACCTCTCTTGCCTCTTTCTGCACCCCTGTTCCCTCTTTCTGCAGTTCTCTTGCCTCTTTCTGCACCTCTGTTGCTTCTTTCTGCACTCCTCTTGCCTCTTTCTACACCTCTGTTGGTTCTTTCTACACTCCTCTTGCTTCTTTCTGCACCATTATTGCCTCTTTCTGCACCCCTCTTCCCTATTTCTGCACCTCTCTTGCCTCTGTCTGCACCCCTGTTCCATCTTTCTGCACGTTGTTTGCCTGTTTGTGCAACTTTCTTGCCTCTTTCTGCACCTCTCTTGCCTCTTTCTGCACCCATTTTGCTTCTTTCTGCACTTCTCTTGCTTCTTTCTGTACCTCTCTTGCTTCTTTCTGTACCTCTCTTGCTTCTTTCTGCACCCTCTTGCCTCTTTCTGCACCTCACTTGCCTCTTTCTGTACCTCTCCTGCCTCTTTCTGCACCTGTCTTTCCTCTTTCTGCACTTCTCTTCCTTTTTTCTGCACCTTTCTTGTTTCTTTCTGCAACTTTCTTGTCTGTTTTATCACTTCTCTTGCTACTTTCTGCACCTCTGTTGCTTCTTTCAGCACTTCTCTTGCCTCTTTCTGCACTTCTTTTGCCTGTTTCTTTAACTCTCTTGTCTCTTTCATCACTTCTCTTGCTTCTTTCTGCACCGCTGTTACTTCTTACTGCACCCCTCTTGCCTCCTTCTGTACTCCTCTTCCCTCTTTCTGTACCTCTCTTGCCTTTTTCTGCACCCCTATTTCCTCTGTCTGCACCTCTCTTGCCTGTTTCTGTACCTCTCTTGCCTCTTTCTGCACCTCTGTTGGTCCTTTATGCACTTCTCTTGCCTCTTTCTGCACCTCACTTGCCTCTTTCTTCACCTCTCATGCCTCTTTCTGCACCTGTCTTGCCTCTTTCTGCACTTCTCTTCCTTTTTTCTGCACCTTTCTTGTTTCTTTCTGCAACTTTCTTGTCTGTTTTATCACTTCTCTTGCTTCTTTCTGCACCTCTGTTGCTTCTTTCAGCACTTGTATTGCCTCTTTCTGCACTTCTTTTGCCTGATTCTGCATCTCTTGTCTCTTTCATCACTTTGCTTGCTTCTTTCTGCACCTCTGTTGCTTCTTTCTGCACCCCTCTTGCCTCTTTCTGCACCCCCTCTTCCCTGGTTTTGCATCTCCCTTGCCTCTTTCTGCACCCCGTTCTCTCTGTCTGCACCTCTCTTGCCTGTTTCTGTACCTCTCTTGCCCTTTTCTGCACCTCTCTTGCCTCTTTCTGCACCTCTGTTGGTTCTTTCTGCACTTTTCTTGCCTCTTTCTGCACCTCTCGTGGTTCTTTCTGTACTTCTCTTGCTTCTTTCTACACCCCTCTTGTTTTTTTCTGCAACGCTCTTGCCTCTTTCTGCACCTCTGTTGCTTCTTTCTGCACCCCTCTTTCCTCTTTCTGCACCCCTCTTCCCTCTTTCTGCACCTCTCTTGCCTCTTTTGCACCCCTGTTCCCTCTGTCTGCATCTCTCTTGCCTGTCTCTGTACCTATCTTGCCTCTTTCTGCACCTCTCTTGACTCTTCCTGCACCTCTATTGGTTCTTTCTGCACTTCTCTTGCCTCTTTCTGCACCCTTCTTGCCTCTTTCTGCACCTCTGGTGGTTCTTTCTGCACTTCTCTTGCTTCTTTCTACACCTCTCTTGCTTTTTTCTGCATCCCTGTTGCCTCTTTCTGCATCCTCTTCCCTCTTTCTGCACCTCTCTAGCCTCTTTCTGCACCCCTGTTCCCTCTTTCTGCAGTTCTCTTGCCTCTTTCTGCACCTCTGTTGCTTCTTTATGCACTTCTTTTGCCTCTTTCTGCACTCCTCTTGCCTCTTTCTACACCTTTGTTGGTTCTTTCTACACTCCTCTTGCTTCTTTCTGCACCATTCTTGCCTCTTTCTGCACCCCTCTTCCCTATTTCTGCACCTCTCTTGCCTCTGTCTGCACCCCTGTTCCATCTTTATGCACGTTGTTTGCCTGTTTGTGCAACTTTCTTGCCTCTTTCTGCAGTTCTATTGCCTCCTTCTGCACCTCTATTGCTCCTTTGTGCACTTCTCTTGCCTCTTTCTGCACTCCTCTTGCCTCTTTCTGCACCCATTTTGCTTCTTTCTGCACTTCTCTTGCTTCTTTCTGTACCTCTCTTGCTTCTTTCTGTACCTCTCTTGCTTCTTTCTGCACCCTCTTGCCTCTTTCTGCACCTCACTTGCCTCTTTCTGTACCTCTCCTGCCTCTTTCTGCACCTGTCTTTCCTCTTTCTGCACTTCTCTTCCTTTTTTCTGCACCTTTCTTGTTTCTTTCTGCAACTTTCTTGTCTGTTTTATCACTTCTCTTGCTACTTTCTGCACCTCTGTTGCTTCTTTGAGCACTTCTCTTGCCTCTTTCTGCACTTCTTTTGCCTGTTTCTTTAACTCTCTTGTCTCTTTCATCACTTCTCTTGCTTCTTTCTGCACCTCTGTTACTTCTTACTGCACCCCTCTTGCCTCCTTCTGTACTCCTCTTCCCTCTTTCTGTACCTCTCTTGCCTTTTTCTGCACCCCTATTCCCTCTGTCTGCACCTCTCTTGCCTGTTTCTGTACCTCTCTTGCCTCTTTCTGCACCTCTGTTGGTTCTTTATGCTCTTCTCTTGCCTCTTTCTGCACCCCTCTTTCCTCTTTCTGTACCTCTGGTGGTTCTTTCTGCACTTCTCTTTTTTCTTTCTACACCTCTCTTGCTTTTGTCCACACCCTTCTTGCCTCTTTCTGCACCCCTTTTCCTTCTTTCTGCACCTCTCTTGCCTCTTTCTGCATCCCTCTTGCCTCTGTCTGCACCTCACTTGCCTCTTTCTGCACCTCTCCTGCCTCTTTCTGCACCTGTCTTGCCTGTTTGTGCACTTCTCTTCCTTTTTTCTTCACCTTTTTTGTTTCTTTCTGCAATTCTCTTGTCTGTTTTATCACTTCTCTTGCTTCTTTCTGCACCTCTGTTGCTTCTTTCAGCACTTCTCTTGCCTCTTTCTGCACTTCTTTTGCCTGTTTCTGTATCTCTTGTCTCCTTAATCACTTTGTTTGCTTCTTTCTGCACCTCTGTTGCTTCTTTCTGCACCCCTCTTGCCTCTTTCTGCACCCCTCTTCCCTCATTTTGCACCTCCCTTGCCTCTTTCTGTACCCCTGTTCCCTCTGTCTGCACCTCTCTTGCCTGTTTCTGTACCTCTCTTGCCCCTTTCTACTCCTCTCTTGCCTCTTTCTGCACCTCTGTTGGTTCTTTCTGCACTTTTCTTGCCTCTTTCTGCACCCCTCTTGCCTCTTTCTGCACCTCTGGTGGTTCTTTCTGCCCTTCCCTTGCTTCTTTCTACACCTCTCTTGCTTTTTTCTGCACCGCTCTTGCCTCTTTCTGCACCCCTCTTCCCTCTTTCTGCAGTTCTCTTGCCCCTTTCTGCACCTCTGGTGGTTCTTTATGCACTTCTCTTGCTTCTTTCTACACCTCTCTAGCTTTTTTCTGCACCTCTCTTGCCTCTTTCTGCACCCCTGTTCCCTCTTTCTGCAGTTCTCTTGCCTCTTTTTGCACCTCTGTTGCTTCTTTCTGCACTTCTCTGGCCTCTTTCTGCAGTTCTATTGCTTCTTTCTGCACCTCTGTTGGTTCTTTCTGCACTTCTCTTGCCTCTTTCTGCATCCCTCTTGCCTCTTTCTGCTCCTCTGCTGCTTCTTTCTGCACTTCTCTTGCTTGTTTCTGCACCTCTTTTGCTTCTTTCTGCACCTCTCTTGCCTTCTTCTGCACCTCTCTTCCCTCTTTCTACAGTTCTTGTGCCTCTTTCTGTACCTCTGTTGCTTCTTTCTGCACTTCTCTTGCCTCTTTCAGCTCCCCTCTTGCCTCTGTCTGCACCTCTGTTGGTTCTTTCTGCAGTTCTCCTGCCTCTTTCTGCACCTGTTTTGCCTTTTTCTTGGCATCTATTGCCTCTTTCTGCACTTCTCATGCCCCTTTCTGCACTTCTCTTGCCTCTTTCTGCGCTTCTCTTGCTTCTTTCTTCACTTCTCTTGCCTTTTCCTGCATGTTTGTTGCCTCTTTCTACATTTCTCTTGCTTCTTTCTAGACTTCTCTTGCCTCTTTCTGCAACCATCTTGCCTCTTTCTGCAACTCTGTTGCTTCTTTCTGCACTTCTCTTGCCTCTTTCTGCACCTCTCTTGCCTCCTTCTGCACCTCTGTTGTTTCTTTCTGCACTGCTCTTGCTTCTTTTTGCACCTTTCTTGTAACTTTCTGCACCCCTCTTGCCTCTTTCTACATCTCTCTTCCCTCTTTCTGCTCCTCTCTTGCCTCTGTCTGCACCCCTGTTCCCTCTTTCTGCACCTCTTTTGCCTGTTTCTTCAACACTCTTGCTTCTTTCTGAACTTCTCTCGCCTCTTTCTGTACTCAAATGGGAAGTGGAAGCTGTCAAGTTTAAAGGTCTGCGTGCTCTTGTGACTGAGGTATATGTCTACTTGTATATGTATTCTTACATGTGTTATGCATCTGAAGATGGTAGCTTAAAAAGCGGGTAACTTCTCCTATAGGTGGTCAAATTTTCTCAGTTCTCCTCTGACATTCGGTTGCACAGGCAGACATGTCTTATGTATATATGTGTTATAGAGCCCCTCAAATATACTATTGAATACCCATGTGCCTTCTAGTGTGAGCAGAAAGAAATGCATACACCTTTTTACACAAATTTACAGAGTATGCTGTTTGAAACACAGGTATTCAAGTGTTTGTATGTTTATTTTCATTTAATATGTCACTAGGTAAAAGCATAGACACGCATGCATACCTTCACAAACTTGGTCAGACTTACAACAGTGATATGCTTAGGATTGCTGTTTTATATTTGGTAGGCCTAACATTCTGAGCAGTTATTTAATAGTGAACCTTAAAGATAAAAGTGAAGTTTAGGACACCTTCGGAGAAGGATTAGTAATTAGGGTACTTTGTATGAGTCTGTTGTAAGGTACAGTCAAAGTAGGCCTCTTTCTGCACTTCTCTTGCTTGTTTCTGCACCTCTCTTCCTTCTTACGCACCTCTCTTGCCTTCTTCTGCACCTCTCTTCACTCTTTCTACAGTTCTCTTGCCTCTTTCTGTACCTCTGTTGCTTCTTTCTGCACTTCTCTTGCCTCTTTCAGCACCCCTCTTGCCTCTGTCTGCACCTCTGTTGGTTCTTTCTGCAGTTCTCTTGCCTCTTTCTGCACATGTCTTGCCTTTTTCTGTGCATCTCTTGTCTCTTTCTGTACTTCTCATGCCTCTTTCTGCACTTCTCTTGCCTCTTTCTACGCTTCTCTTGCTTCTTTCTGCACTTATCTTGCCTTTTTCTGCACTGCTGTTGCCTCTTTCTACATTTCTCTTGCTTCTTTCTGGACTTCTCCTGCCTCTTTCTGCAACCATCTTGCCTCTTTCTGCACCTCTGTTGCTTCTTTCTGTACTTCTCTTGCCTCTTTCTGTACCCTCTTGCCTCCTTCTACACCTCTGTTGGTTCTTTCTGCACTGATCTTGCTTCTTTTTGCACCTCACTTGCAAATTTCTGCATCCCTCCTGCCTCTTTCTGCATCCCTCTTCCCTCTTTCTGCACCTCTCTTGCCTCTGTCTGCACCCCTGTTCACTCTTTCTGAACCTCTTTTGCCTGTTTCTGCAACTCTCTTGCTTCTTTCTGAACTTCTCTCGCCTCTTTTTCTACTCAAATGGGAAGTGCAAGGTGTCAAGTTTAAAGGTTAGCGTGCTCTTGTGACTGAGGTATATGTCTACTTGTATATGTATTCTTACATGTGTTATGCATCTGAAGATGGTAGCTTCAAAAGCGGGTAACTTCTCCCTACAGGTGGTCAAATTTTCTCAGTTCTGCTCTGTCATTCGGTTGCACAGGCAGACATGTCTTATGTATATATGTGTTATAGAGCCCCTCAAGTATACTATTGTATGCCCATGTGCCCTGTATTGTGAGCAGAAAGAAAGGCATACACCTTTTTTTACACAAATTTACAGAGTATGCTGTTTGAAACACAGGTATTCAAGTGTTTGTATGTTTATTTTCAATTAACATGTCACTAGGTAAAAGCATAGACACGCATGCATACCTTCATAAACTTGGTCAGACTTACAACAGTGATATGCTTAGGATTGCTGTTTTATATTTGGTAGGCCTAACATTCTGAGAAGTCGATTAATAGTGAACCTTCAAGAGAAAAGTGAGGTTTAAGACACCTTCGGAGAAGGATTAGTGATTAGGGTACTTTGTATGAGTCTGTTGTAAGGTACAGTCAAAGTAGGCCTCTTTCTGCACCTCTGTTGATTTTTTCTGTACATCTCTTGCTACTTTCTGCACCTTTCTTCCTCTTTCTGGACTTCTGTTGCCTATTTCTGCATTTCTCTTGCTTCTTTTTGCACCCTTCTTCCTCTTTCTGCACCTCTCTTGCCTCTTTCTGCACTTCTCTTGCTTCTTTCTGCGCCTTTCTTCCTCTTTTTTTGCACATGTCCTACCTATGTAGGCATAGTTAGAAATTAGCATTTAAAAACCTTAGAAATTCACTGAAAAAGAACCAGAGGTTTCAGGGACGTTATAGTTAGGGATTAGCATTTAAAAACCTTAGAAATTCACTGAAAAAACCATATGTTTCAGGGACATTATAGTTAGAAATTAGCATTTAAAAACCTTTGAAATTCACTGAAAAACCATAGGTTTCAGGGACGTTATAGTTAGAAGTTAGCATTTAAAAACCTTTGAAATTCACTGAAAAAAACCACAGGTTTCAGGGTCGTTATAGTTAGTTGGACATTTCACTCGTACAAAACCAGAGAAATTGGGCCGTTATAGTTAGTTGAGCTAACTACAACTCGCGCCCCCACAATGCACTGCTGATGACATCACATATTACATCACTCATGACATGGCCAGTGACATCACTGATGACGTCACTGATGACATCTCAAATGACATCACTGATGACATCACTGATGACATCATCCACGTGATAATCTGATGCACCTCCTCACACCCTAATATAACCTTTGATACACTCACTCTAAATTACAGACTGCCATTCGCAAAACCATAGACACTCCAACACCAATAACTACATACTGTGAGAAGTTGGCCTGGCATATGCTGTCCACTAATTATAGTGGGCACCTTGCACCAGTCCAAACAACCCCTTATTGGAGATAGGTTAAAGACAACCTTTATTGAAAGCTATCCTAGTGGCAGCTATGGAGAGCAGCCTTCAGGCTAAGTCTTGAAGGAATGTAAAGCAGCTTGTTTTACCAGTCTATAATCTCTTGAGTGACCAAATGAAAGAGGACCACACCAGGTATATATTCAAAATATATGTATTTATTGCTAAACACACCCCTCTAGTCTCTTTATGAGGCTAGAGTTCAAGTACATAAGTTATAAGTTAGTTATCTACAGTAATAGCACAAATACACGTTTGAGCCCTAGGGGCGTACCAAACCATATACCAATAAAGTGGTATAAGAACCACGACTGAGCTAGACACAGGGCCTAGAGCCTGTAGAAGTGCTTGGACCACAAGGAACCACCCAACGTAGTGACACAGGGGACCCACGGGGGACGCGTGCAGTGTAAGAACACAGCCGCGAATCGCCGTTGACTTCTATGGGGGAAGTCGCGGTTGGAATTTTAAAGAAAAGGGACACTTAGAGGAGGACTTGGAGCAAACCCCTTTAGAACTGGGTTGTTCTAGAGTCTAAACCCACGGGAGCACCGGAGTACTCGAGTTACCTCACCCAGGAAGCCAGGTGCATAGGTGTCTTTCGGGGTCGGGTTTCGCTCGCCGTTTTCAATGGCGATCTGCTGCAAAGTGCTGCTGGCGGCCAAGTCAAAAGTGTTCGGGTGGATCCAAAGGTGGATCGAAGATCTGAAGAACCTGAAAGCAGAGGGGACAGAGTCTGGGTCACTAACCAGTGACCAGGAAGGCGATGAGCAGATGCCCACCGATGTCGAGTGCTTCAGGTAGGTTGACGGTCGTCTTGACTCTTCAGCCACGAGGTCCAGGAGGTGTCGACGACAACCAGGAGCTGGATTCGAGCTGCCCACGACGTCTGTCGATTGCAGGGGTGTCGGCAACCAGATTGGACCCAACAAGCCTTAGCAACGGCAAGTCTCGTGGAAACGGAAGAAGGACAATGGTGCAGACCAGCAAGGTCTGAGGGACTCAACCAGTGAGGGTAAGTCAGGGCATGCCTGGAGCAACCAGGGAGCCCAAGCAGAAGAAAATTGGCCTTCGGGAGGGCCTACTAGCCAACAGACTAGCGACCGCGAAGGAGCCTCGAGTGGACGCACTTGGAGCTGGCTCACAGGACACTCGTGGAGTGGAGGCCAGTGATCTTCGGTGCAGTCGGTGCTGGAGGCTGGGGCTACTCGGAGCCCAAAGCCCAACTTCGTGGAAGACCCAGAAGAGGATGCAATTGCAAATGTGCACGGTTTCCAGGGTTCACGGTTCCACGTTACCCACGATAGCCACGGGCCTCAGCTTTTCTGGGACCTCAGGGTAGCCTCGGGGAAGTCTGGAAATCCACCTCTGGTGATTGAAAGACTTCGGTGTCCGGCGGGAGCTTCAGCGATGCAGACCAGACAATTGCTTTGTTGGTGCCTGCCAAGCAGGGGAGTCACTCCTTGACCCCAAGGGAGATTCTTCAGTCCTCTAATCTTAAAGTAGAGCGTTGAAGGTCCAGGATTCTGTGTCAGAGTTTCGTCCAGGTAAATCTAAAGTCCTAAGGACTGGGGTCCCATACTTATACTAAGTTAGGGGTTGGACATACTCTGGGGACCCACCTATGGGAGGGTCAGGGCAGAGGGGTGGTTACACCCCTTTCCCTTTGTCCAGTTTCGCAGCCAGAGCAGGGTCTGGAAGCCCCTGAGCCGGTTTGAACTGGGGTATGCACAGGGACACCAAATGTGCCCCCAGTGCAGGACTTCAAAGCACCAGAGAGTGCTCCCGCCCATCCCCAATACACACTATCCTGTCTGGGGAGGTGGTTACACCTCCCTGGGACAGGAAACCTATTGTCCAGGCCTCCCCTGCCGGAGTTTCGGTCAGCAGCAGGAGGCCAGACTCGTGTCTGTGGCAGCGGCATCCATTTTGTGATGCCAGGGCTTGGAAAGAAGTTACAGGGCAGGCCGGTGTGTACATGTCTCTCCTCTAGAAGGGTGGAATGCTACCCCCGCCGCCAGAACTGGCGGGGGGTAGTATTCCAAGATGTTTGACACCAAACACGACATGTTTCCGTGCAGCCATCCCAAAGTTAGCATTTAACGCGAGGTTATAATGCGCTTAAGAGTATATGGTCAGGGTGCACTACAAACAGCATCAGAGAAGGGTCTCCGAACGCTGCAGAGGGGCTCTGCTCATGCAGGGGCACCCTCTCACATAGGAACCAAGCACTCTGCCTTCAGGATTGATAAGGCCTGCCATAGGAGTGACTTATAGGTTTATATGTGTGTATGTATGTAGAGATATAGGTAGCCTATATCACAGTAAGGGGTGCGTGCACCACCTTACCCAGGCTGCAGTAGCAGACCTGTGGTGTCATTTTGGATGGCCTTCCAGGGGTGGCACAATACATGCTGCAGCCCCTGGTAGGCCTCTGAGGTACCTATGCCCTGGGTACATAGTATACCATTTACTAGGGACTTATAAGGGCACTCCAGATTCCAATCAGAGATGTGCCTAAGGCACATGGAAACCATTTTAGAGAGGAAGCAGCTAGGCTGGGGTTCTGATTAGCAGGGCCCCAGCCAGACTAAAGTCGAAAAACAGTGAAGCATCAGCAAAAGTGGGGGTACCCATGTGAAGCAGATCCTACTCTCCTACACAACCCCCCCAAACGTAGGGACATTAAACTAACCTTGCCCAGTTAAGTCTTCATGTTCTAAGTGGAAGTACCTAGAGAGTCCATCTGCATTGGCATGGTTACTCCCAGGTCTATGTTCCACTGTGAAGTCCATCCCCTGTAGGGAAATGGACCACCTAAGCAGTTTGGGGTTTTCACCCTTCATTTGTTTTAGCCATAAGAGGGGCTTATGGTCTGTTTGAACAAGGAAGTGAGTACCAAAGAAGTATGGCCTCAACTTCTTCAGAGCCCAGACCACAGCAAAGGCCTCCCTCTCAATGGCTGACCAACGTTTCTCTTTAGGGGTCAGCCTTCTGCTAATAAAAGCTACTGGCTGATCCTGACCTTCATCATTCAATTGTGACAGTACAGCCCCTACCCCCAATTCAGATGCATCTGTTTGGACAATGAACTTCTTGGAGTAATCAGGACTCTGTAGAATGGGAGCAGTGCACATGGCCTGCTTTAGGTCATCAAATGCCTTTTGACAGCTAACTGTCCACTGAACCTTTTGGGCATTTTCTTGGAAGTTAAGTCATTCAGGGGTGTCACTATTGATCCATACCCCTTGACAAATCTCCTATAGGTCCCAGTCAGGCCTAAAAAGGCTCTCACCTGAGTCTGGGTAGTTGGAGCAGTCCAGTCCATGATGGTCTGGATCTTGCTCTGCAGTGGTTGAACCTGGCCTCCACCCACAAGGTGGCCCAGGTACACAACCTGACTCTGCCCTATCTGGCACTTGGTGGCCTTGATAGTCAGGCCTGCTTTCTGCAGGGCCTGCAAAACATTTCTGAGGTGGACCAGGTGATCCTCCCAGGTGGAGCTAAAGACAGCAATATCATCTAGATATGCTGCACTATAGGCTTCCAGACCTGTAAGGACTGTATTCACCAACCTCTGAAAAGTGGCAGGTGCATTCTTCAGACCAAAGGGCATCACCACAAATTGATAATGCCCACTAGGGGTTGAGAATGCTGTCTTTGGCTTTGCATCTTCAGCTAGTCTGATCTGCCAGTAGCCAGCTGTCAGGTCAAATGTGCTTAGATACTTGGCTGAGGCCAAAGTGTCTATTAGCTCATCTGCCCTAGGTATTGGATGGGCATCAGTCCTAGTGACTGCATTGAGACCCCTGTAGTCCACACAAAACCTCATCTCTCTTTTCCCACCATTGGTGTGAGGTTTTGGCACAAGGACCACTGGACTAGCCCAAGGGCTATCTGAGGGTTCAATAACTCCCAAATCTAACATCTTCTGGACTTCTGTCCTGATACAGTCCCTGACATGGTCAGGTTGCCTATAAATCTTATTTTTAATAGGCAGACTGTCCCCAGTGTCCACTTCATGAGTGCACCAGGTGGTCTGACTGGGTGTCAGTGAGAATATGTGCCTGAACTGATTGAGCATCTGTCTGCAATCAGTTTGCTGCTGGGCAGTGAGGCTGCCTGCCAAGGGTACACCATCCACTGACCCATCATCAGGGTTCTGTGAGAGCAGGTCAGGGAGTGGGTCACTCTCTTCCTCCTGTCCCTCATCAGTAGCCATGAGCAAGCCCATGTCTGCCCTGTCCACATATGGTTTTAACCTGTTGAAATGGAGAACCCTGTGGGGACTCCTGGGTGTTCCTAGGTCTACTAAATAGGTAACCTCACCCTTCTGTTCAACAATGGTATGGGGTCCACTCCATTTGTCTTGGAGAGCTGCTGGGGCCACTGGCTCCAACACCCACACCTTCTGTCCTGGCTGGTAAACAGTCAGCACAGCCTTTGGTCATGCCAGGCTTTTTGAAGTTCCTGGCTAGCCTCAAGGTTTTTAGTTGCCTTTTTCATGTACTCAGCCATCCGGGAGCGGAGACCAAGTACATAGTCCACTATGTCTTGCTTTGGGGGCTTGAGAGGTAACTCCCATCCTTCCTTCACCAAGCACAATGGACCCCTGACAGGGTGACCAAACAAAAGTTCAAAAGGGCTGTAGCCAACCCCTTTTGAGGCACCTCCTGTATGCAAATAAAAGGCAGGGCAAGAGTATGTCCCATCTTCGCCTAAGCTTTTCTGGGAGCCCTTTAATCATGCCCTTCAAGGTTTTGTTGAATCTCTCAACTAAACCATTGCATTGTGGGTGATAGGGTGTGGTGAACTTGTAAGTCACCCCACACTCCTTCCACATTGCTTTCAAGTATCCAGACATAAAGTTAGCACCCCTGTCTGATACCACCTCCTTAGGGAAGCCCACTCTTGAGAAAATTCCCAGGAGGGCTCTTGCCACCACAGGTGCTGTAGTGGTCCTAAGGGGAATAGCCTCTGGGTACCTGGTGGCATGATCCACTACCACCAGGATAAACCTGTGCCCAGATGCTGTTTGGGGATCCATGGGACCAACAATGTCAATCCCCACCCTTTCAAAGGGAACCCCCACCACAGGTAGTGGTATCAGGGGGCCTTTGTAGTGCCACCTGCCTTGCCACTGGCCTGGCAGGTTACACAGGAGCGACAAAACTCCTTGGTGTCTTCAGACATGTGGGGCCAGTGAAAGTGAGGGACAATTCTGTCCCAAGTCTTGTTCTGGCCCAGGTGACCTGCTAAGGGAATGTCATGGGCTAGGGTCAATAGGAAGCCCCTGAACTTCAGAGGTATAACCAACCTCCTGGTGCCACCAGGTTTGGGGTCTCTACACTCTGAGTACAAGAGTCCATCATCCCAATACACTGTAAGGGGACCACTAGCTTTCCCAGCAGCCTCAGCAGCAGCTTGCTGTCTGAGGGGTTCAAGAGAGGGCAGCTCTGCTGCTCCTGGCTCAGATCTGCCCTGGAAGGGCCCCCTGTCCCCAAGAACTCAACCTGGTCAGGTTCAAGCTCCTCTGGGACAGTTCTTTCCTCAGGACTGAGATCATCCCCTCAAGAGACTGATCTTCTTTCTGAGCCAAGGGGGAAGGCACTGCCTTTACCCTACTACTCCTCTTCTTGGAGGGCACTTGGTCCATTATTCCAGAATCCAAGGCCTGTTCAGTGTTAGACATTTTGGCTTGTGACCTGGTCACAGCAAACACATCTGCAGGGATGCCCAGCATTTCTGCATGGGTCCTGAGCTCCACTTCTGCCCAAGCTGAAGTTTCTAAATCATTGCCAAGCAAGCATTCAACTGGTAGGTGGAGAAGTGTGGCTCAATGGTTAGAGCGGCAGACCCTGATGCAGAGATCTGGCCCGGGACCAGGGTTCAATTCCCGCCTCGGCGGGTCTTGGGCTCAACTTCCTCGGACCTGATAATTCTCGCCTCGGTGCCTATTCTAATCATGGGTCCCACTCTGCAACTCTGGGCAATAGCTTGCTTAATCTCCACAACGGCCCCACCAGCGCTGGGATGCCTGGCTTCACCTTGGGGTGTCCAGGAGTGGACATTTCACAGGGAAAAGCCAGGAAGGGTTCCACAGCGGTATGCGTTCAGCGCCAGGATGCCTCAGGGTAGCAGTGCGCTTTACAAGTACAAATTCATTTCATTTCACTTACCACAACCTTCTTAAGGCCAGTTACCCCTCCCCAGGAGAAGATAACAACTGCCAGAGTATGGTCTGTTCTGACATTGCTAGCATTGGTCACTTGGTACATTTCACCAAGTATAATCTGCCCAGGATCCACAAGGTCTTGTGTCACCATGGTGACACTTGCCCCTGTGTCCCTAAATGCCAAAGCCTCTTTTCCATTGATTAAGGGCTGTTGCCTGTACTTGCCCAGATTACTGGGACTCACAGAGGAGGTCACATCCATGCCTCCATCACAGACTAGGACAGCCTGAGTGAGTTCTCTGACTAGGTCAGAGCTCATCTCTTTACCCAGGGTCAACCCTACTAAACCCTTGGCTTGTGTAGTCCCACCACCAACTGTAACTGCACTAGGGGGAGCTGGTGCCTTAGGGGCATTGGTGGGGGCTGGAGTAGAGTCTTTGGACTTGGTGCAATCACTGGTCCAGTGGGTCTTTTGCGTACAGACCTTGCACCATGGTTTCTTTTGGCCTTTTCCCTTGTTAGACTGTGAATCCCCACCTGAAGAAGATTTTTGGGGGCCTTGTGAAGACTTCTGGTCTTTACCCTTCTCCCCACCCTTATCAGAGTTTTTAGAATCTTGCTTCTTATGGTCACCACCTTTGTTCTGTACCTTCTGCCTCACCCTGGTTCTGACCCATTTGTCTGCCTTCTTTCCCAATTCTTGGGGAGAGGTCAGATCAGAGTCCACCAGGTGCTGATGCAACAGCTGATTTTGACAATTATTAAGAATCTGCTCCCTCATGATAAGATTGTACAATCCTGTGAAGTCACATACCTTACTGCCCAATAACCAACCTTCCAGAGCCTTGGCAGAACAATCAACAAAGTCCACCCAGTCTTGAGTCTGTGATTTTGGGTATCTCTGAACTTTAACCTGTATTGTTCAGTGGTTAGGCCAAACCCATCAATCAGAGCACTCTTCAAGACTGTGTAATTATCAGCATCCTCCTCTCTAACAGTGAGGAGCTTATCTCTACCTTTGTCTGCAAAGGAGAGCCACAAGATTGCTGCCCACTACTTCTGAGGGACCCTCTGTACTTTACAGGCCCTCTCCAGTGCAGTTATCCATTTGTGGATGTCATCCCCACTCTGGTAGGGAGGGACATCTTGCTCAGGTTCCTATGGTCATAAGACCTTTCCCTATCTCTGGGGAAATTGCTGCCACCATGGGACTCTAGTCCCATCTTTTTTCTCTCTTTGTAGAGATCTAGTGACTCCCTGTCTATAGCCAACTGCTGTTTCCTGAGCTCAAGCTGGGCTTGCTCATACTGAATCAGTCTCTTTCTCCTGTCATGAGAGGATTCTCTCCTATGAGAAGAGACAGAGGTCCCTATTGAGGTGTCAGAGTGGTTAGACTCCTGAGAAGGAGATCTATCCCTTCTTGGCACACTCTCAACTCTTCCTGGGGGACAAAGGTGAGGTCATCCTGATCCTCCCCTTCATCCACAGGAATAGCTGGGTTTTCCAGGGCAAGGTCATTGTCACCTTCCTGGCCAGTTTCAGAGGGGGGGCCTTGGTTTCTTCACCCCTGACCCCTTCCTCCTGTTCTGCCCCACCCTCTCTGCCTACCCCTTCAGACCCTAGGGGCCTGCTGAGATCATCAGCTAGTAGCACCTCTCTGAGGTATAGGGTGCTGGCACTTTTGCCTGCCTTCAGCTTCCTAGTATTGCATAATGCTCTCAATTCCAAGAATGGGAGTTTATCATACTTGGAGGGAAGAAGCCCACTGGCTTCTGGCAAGGATTCACTGGGTCCTGGCTTTGAAGACATTACTAGTGAGGTGTGGTGTATGCACTACCTACTCTAGTGTGGCCTACTAAACTCTCTTGAGTTGTAGAAAGGTTGTGCTATCCCTTAACACACAACTCTAAGTTCAGTAGAACTTACTGTATACTAAGCTTGATTTATATGTACCTAAGGTACCCTTAGTGGTTTTCAGTTGATCAATTCAATTGAGATTATCTGGTAAAACAATAGCAAGCTGGAATCCCACACGCTGCACACCAATGTGAGAAGTTGGCCTGGCATATGCTGTCCACTAATTATAGTGGGCACCTTGCACCAGTCCAAACAACCCCTTATTGGAGATAGGTTAAAGACAACCTTTATTGAAAGCTATCCTAGTGGTAGCTATGGAGAGCAGCCTTCGGGCTAAGTCTTGAAGGAATGTAAAGCAGCTTGTTTTACCAGTCTATAATCTCTTGAGTGACCAAATGAAAGAGGACCACACCAGGTATATATTCAAAATATATGTATTTATTGCTAAACACACCCCTCTAGTCTCTTTATGAGGCTAGAGTTCGAAGTACATAAGTTATAAGTTAGTTATCTACAGTAATAGCACAAATACACGTTTGAGCCCTAGGGGCGTACCAAACCATATACCAATAAAGTGGTATAAGAACCACGACTGAGCTAGACACAGGGCCTAGAGCCTGTAGAAGTGCTTGGACCACAAGGAACCACCCAAGGTAGTGACACAGGGGACCCATGGGGGACGCGTGCAGTGTAAGAACACAGCCGCAAATCGCCGTTGACTTCTATGGGGGAAGTCGCGGTTGGAATTTTAAAGAAAAGGGACACTTAGAGGAGGACTTGGAGCAAACGCCTTTAGAACTGGGTTGTTCTAGAGTCTATACCCACGGGAGCACCCGAGTACTTGAGTTACCTCACCCAGGGAAGCCAGGTGCATAGGTGTCTTTCGGGGTCGGGTTTCGTCGTCATTTTCAATGGCGATCTGCTGCAAAGTGCTGCTGGCGGCCAAGTCGAAAGTGTTCGGGTGGATCCAAAGGTGGATCGAAGATCTGAAGAACCTGAAAGCAGAGGGGACAGAGTCTGGGTCACTAGCCAGTGACCAGGAAGGCGATGAGCAGATGTCCACCGATGTCGAGTGCTTCAGGTAGGTTGACGGTCGTCTTGACTCTTCAGCCACGAGGTCCAGGAGGTGTCGACGATGACCAGGCGCTGGATTTGAGCTGTATCATGACGTCTGTCGATTGCAGGGGTGTCGACAACCGGATTAGACCCAACAAGCCTTAGCAACGGCAAGTCTCGTGGAAACAGAAGAAGGACGATGGTGCAGACCAGCAAGGTTTGAGGGACTCACCCAGTGAGGGTAAGTCAGGGCACGCCTGGACCAACCAGGGAGCCCAAGCAAAAGAAGATTGGCCTTCGGGAGGGCCTACTAGCCAACGGACTAGCGACCGCAAAGGAGCCTCAAGTGGACGCACTTGGAGCTGGCTCACAGGACACTCGTGGAGTGGAGGCCAGTGATCTTCGGTGCAGTCGGTGCTGGAGGCTGGCGCTACTCGGAGCCCAAAGCACAACTTCGTGGGAGACCCAGAAGAGGATGCACTTGCAAATGTGCGCGGTGTCCAGGGGTCACAGTTCCACGTTACCCACGATAGCCACGGGCCTCAGCTTTGCTGGGGACTCAGGGTAGACTCGGGGAAGTCTGGAAATCCACCTCTGGTGATGCAAAGACTTCGGCGTCCGGCGGGAGCTTCAGCGATGCAGACCGGACAATTGCTTCATTGGTGCCTGCCAAGCAGGGGAGTCACTCCTTGACCCCAAGGGAGATTCTTCAGTCCTATAATCTTAAAGTAGAGCGTCGAAGGTCCAGGATTCTGTGTCAGCGTTTCGTCCAGGTAAATCTAAAGTCCTAAGGACTGGGGTCCTATACTTATACTAAGTTAGGGGGTTGGACATACTCTGGGGACCCACCTATGGGAGGGTCAGGGCAGAGGGGTGGTTACACCCCTTTCCCTTTGTCCAGTTTCACGCCAGAGCAGGGCTGGAAGCCCCTGAGCCGGTTTGAACTGGGGTATGCACAGGGACACCAAATGTACCCCCAGTGCAGGACTTCAAAGCACCAGAGAGTGCTCCCGCCCAGCCCCAATACACACTATCCTGTCTGGGGAGGTGGTTACACCTCCCTGGGACAGGAAACCTATTGTCCAGGCCTCCCCTGCCGGAGTTTTGGTCAGCAGCAGGAGGCCAGACTCGTGTCTGTGGCAGCGGCATCCATTTTGTGATGCCAGGGCTTGGAAAGAAGTTACCGGGCAGGCCGGTGTGTACATGTCTCTCCCTCTAGAAGGGGGGGTAGTATTCCAAGATGTTTGACACCAAACACGACATGTTTCCGTGCAGCCATCCCAAAGTTAGCATTTAACGCGAGGTTATAATGCGCTTAAGAGTATATGGTCAGGCTGCACTACAAACAGCATCAGAGAAGGGTCTCCGAATGCTGCAGAGGGGCTCTGCTCATGCAGGGGCACCCTCTCACATAGGAACCAAGCACTCTGCCTTCAGGATTGATAAGGCCTGCCATAGGAGTGACTTATAGTTTTATATGTGCGTATGTATGTAGAGATATAGGTAGCCTATATCACAGTAAGGGGTGCGTGCACCACCTTACCCAGGCTGCAGTAGCAGACCTGTGGTGTCATTTTGGATGGCCTTCCAGGGGTGGCACAATACATGCTGCAGCCCCTGGTAGGCCTCTGAGGTACCTATGCCCTGGGTACATAGTATACCATTTACTAGGGACTTATAAGGGCACTCCAGATTCCAATCAGAGATGTGCCTAAGGCACATGGAAACCATTTTAGAGAGGAAGCAGCTAGGCTGGGGTTCTGATTAGCAGGGCCCCAGCCAGACTAAAGTCGAAAAACAGTGAAGCATCAGCAAAAAGTGGGGGTACCCATGTGAAGCAGATCCTACTCTCCTACACATACCCACTCACTGATTCTTAGGTCTACACACACATCCACTCACTCACCCGTACAGTCACTCATACTTACGGTCACTCAGTACAGGACTATCATATGCACTCATACTCCTATATAGACACTCAAACACCGCCACTCATCCATAGAGGTACTCACACACCTAGTCAGTCATGCAAATAATTAAACACACTGCCATTTACTCACCTATACAGTTATACACACACCAGCTCACTTACTCATACAAATACTACCACATTCTTACGCTCTTATACAATCACTGATACAAGCACACACTCATCCATACAGTCACTCTCACAATCACACACTCTCGCTTATAGCTATTTATATACTCCAACACACATATATACTGCCTTTCACATATGTAGTTACTCACACATGTACCACTGGGACATACATTCACTCACAAACACACTCTTACACACACTTATCCACCCATATAGTCTTTCACAGATGCACTCTTGAAACCATCCACCCAGTGAATCACCCACTCACACATCTATGCACAGAGTCGCACACACCCCACCCACACAAACACTCAGGCACCCATACAGATACTCAGACAACCAATCAATAACTCATATAGACACTCATGTAGCTATTTACAAACCCATGCAGCCACTTACACAGCAATAGACAGACGGATACAGACATTCACCCAGTTTAGTCACTAACCCATGCATTCAGTAAGATACGTTTAATCACTCACTTATAGAGTTAGTCACGCACCTACTAAATCATCCATACAGACACTTATACACCCACTCATTCTTCAATACGCCTTTCCCTATATATATTAAAAATATTTAAACTTTACAGAAACACACAGTCACTGGATGATGTCATCAGTGATGTCATCAGTGATGTCACTGACCATGTCATGAGTGATGTAATATGTGACGTCATCAGCAGTGCATTGCGGGGGCGCGAGTTATAGTTAGCTGAACTAACTATAACGGGGGAATTTCACGGGTTTTGTACGAGTGCAATGTCCAACTAACTATAACTGTCCCTAAAACCTATGGTTTTTTCAGTGAATATATATATATATATATATATATATATATATATATATGAGCTTGCAAATCCTGGGCCAAGTTCCTTACGAACAGGAAATCAGGTACAGACCACAAACAGCTTTCAGTGAGATAGGTGCTTTATTGATCAGAGGATCTCCACTGCATGACGCGTTTCGACCGGGTTACCCCGGTCTTGATCACATGACGTGCGAGTGTTTTACGTGTCTTAAATAATAACGTGCTATACAATTAGCCACTCCTCCTATAACGACAGACATAGAAGGCATACTATACTGCGCAAAATTGTGCATTTGCAACAAGTACATATTAATGCAACTAAATGCCTACTATAGTAACATAGATAGTAAATGCTAATCAAATTCTAAACATGAAGCCAAGTGGCCAAAAATTGTATGGGTAATAAATAGTAACAGTACAATTAAGATTCATCACATCTCTGCTACTGCAAATTACCATTAAAAATTGTAAAGTCTGCCATGAGGAATTAAGGTGCTAAAATAAAAGTGCTAGTGCAGTATAAAGTGCTGTGCGTGACACATAAAGTTGAAGCTATTCAAACATCATAGCTTCAAAAGGTACAGGATTGAGGCAGCCTAATTTCTAAAAAGTGAATATCTAAAGGGCACATCACTCGCATAAAATGCATGAAATACCCAAGACTAATGGGCATGACATACCAAACGGGAAACCATGTCGTAAGGGTGCAAGGTTAAATCCTGCATGGAAAAAATGTACAAATGCGCAGTTACAGTACCAGGACATAGCAGCATAATGATTGGTAAAGAAAAATGTGCCAATTCGCAGTTACAGTACCAAGAAATAGCAGCATGATGGATGGCTCTATAGTAGGTGCTGACATAAAGTGCAAGGTTAAATCCTGCATGGAAAAAATGTGTGCAAATACGCAGTTACAGTACCAGGACATAGCAGCATAATGATTGGTAAAGAAAAATGTGCAAATTCGCAGTTACAGTACCAAGAAATAGCAGCATGATAAGTAGTAGACAAAACATCAATGATATAGGTATAAATACAGCTATATACATGTATATAAACATGTATATACATACACATATATATATATATATATATATATATATATATATATATATATATATATACACTTTAGGTAGCCAAAGATAAGCCTTCACTGAACCGACCAAAACCGAGTCATAAAAATCCCATAAAACCAGTTAAAACCTAAAATATTGGCTAAAACTAGGTAAAACGAGGGTCAATAGCACGGTCCCAATAGTCGGATCAAACAAAGAAGAGCCCCTTGGCTAAAAATATACAATATAACATACACATGCATGTTTCCATATAGGTCATTTCTTTGTACACAACCAATCATGACAAGTTCTTACCTATATGCCCAGGTGAATGCAGAACACTAGCATGATTATAACCCATTACAAAAATTGTGCATATCCTCGCCCGTATTTAATCCATTTGGCATCTTAGTATCAAGTGTCAAGATGTAATTAGTCTCTAATTGGCGCAACTTCCTTTCTCTGTTTCCACCTCTGGGCGATTTAGGGACAGCATCAATAACAAAATAAGTTAAATCTTTTAAGTTATTGTTGTGTACTAGATTAAAATGTCGAGCAACAGGGTAGGTGTGATCCGTATTGACAATGGCACGCAAATGCTGCAGGATACGGTTAAATACCTGTAGCTTCGTGCTCCCCACATATTTAAGATGACAAGTGCATTCTAGTACATAGACCGCAAAGTCAGTGCGGCATGTGTACATGAGTATTCATGTGTGTTTGTGCCAAATTTGCAGGCTCGACAAACACTGCATTTATAAAAACCTGTTCTGTTGGATAGCCAAGTAGTGGGTGTCATCATGACCTCTGGACTAGACCTCACTAAAGTGTCCCTCATAGAGGGCGCCCTTCTAAATGTGATGGAGGGAGAGTCTGGCAATATGTGCGAGAGAGTTAAATCAGTTTTTACAATGTGCCAGTTATTGAGTATGATCTTTCTAACTTGGGATTCTTGATCACTGAATGTGGTTATGAGTCTTATCGTATTAACGTCACCTGAATTAGTATTACTAGTCACAGACTCAGCATGACTAGCAGTAACTAGTGACGTCTCAATGGTGTTGGCTTTGGAAAGAGCCATATCTAGATCCTTACTGTTGTATCCTCTTTTAAGAACCTTTGAACTGCTTCTGCTTGGCAAACCCTGCGATCAATCTCAGTGCTACAGATTCTTTTATTCTGAGAAACTCACCGTAGGGAATACTCTTAATGAGGTGTCTGGGGTGGGCACTATGGGCGTGTAAAATGGAATTTCCTGCCGTGACATTCCTGTGTAGTTTAGTCTGTATGGTGTCATTACTGATATAAATTTCAACATCTAAAAATTCCACACTGCGGTCACTAATTTGTGCAGTAAATTGTAAATTGGAGTTATTGTTGTTGATAGAATTAACAAAACTCTCTGCAGATTCCAAGGTACCATGCCAAATTACACAGATGTCATCTATAAACGCCACCATTCAATGACATGCGCATCAAACAGCTGCTTGTGGGTGTGCCTGAGGACATGCTCCTCCCACCAGCCAACATGGAGACATGCGTAGCTTGGAGAGAAGCACGCCCCCATGGCCACCCCGCGCAACTGGTGATACACCTCCCTATTGAATAGAAAAAAATTGTTGAGCAAACACAGTTCTATCATTTGTAAAATCATGGCATTATGATGATAACATTGTATATCTCTGGAATCAAGATAATATTTGATTGCTGTTAACCCATCACTGTGTCGAATACTGGTATATAATGAACTAATGTCCATCACAATCAACAGATATTCTTTGTTCCACGTTACGGTTCTAAGTTTGGTAAGGAAGTGTCCGGTATCTTTTATAAATGAAGGCAATTTTTCCACAAAGTCTTGTAAAAAAGTCAACATATTTAGATGTTGCCTCAAGCACACTGTTTTGTGCAGAAATTATCGGGCGTCCAGGCATCGGATTTACTTTTTGTGGACTTTAGGAATTAGGTAAAAGACCGGAGTAATTGGATGTTCATTTTTAAGAATTTATACTCATTTTGACTGAGCAGACCTTCCCTTTTCCATTGCGCCAAATGACCATGGACCAGTTCTTTAGTGTTTTTGATGACTTGTTGAGTTACTTTATTATAACAAGAAATGTCGATATATATATATATGTAGAGAGAGAGAGAGAGAGAGATATCCACAGCTACTGGAATTATGCGGCAGAGGACAACCAAATTATGCATCAGGTTTGAGTACAATATGTGGCAAGAAAAAGCATATTATGCAGCATATTAATGCACATTATGTGATAGTATTCATTCATTATTTTGACATTTTTACACTTGGTAAAAGTGTCTGGGACAAGAGTTCACCTTATTAGTATTAATTTAACACTCAAATTCAGCAATAAACAACTTAAAGATGACCAGTCAATGTTTGCAAAAAGCATTCTGGTGCACATGGACTCGAATCACCATATTTTGTGTAATTATTTATCCGTTTGAGCTGAAACTATTTTATTTGTTTGAAAAAAAGGTTCCTGTGGCAAGGTTATTGATTGCGCAAACCTTTAAGTATTCCCATGTGAATCACAAACAATCCTCTGGTGCTTCCAAGGGGAAAGAGTGGCCACATACACTCTCAACTCTGATGAGGACGAAATCCCCAGTTTGAATAGATAAATAAGACCCCTGAGCAACCAATGTACAATGATGTCAGTACATAAATACAGTAATGTTTCTTTGTCTTTTTATTCTTTCTTCTTCACATGAAATTAGATGATTTCAATAAATTCACTAGTCACTTTGGTCAATCACGTAGCCAACATGTGTTTCGTCATTAGTTACATGAACCTCTGACTTCATCAGGGTTGTTCTTAAGATGTCTCATTGTAAAGTGCTGTTGTTGTAAAACTTTATCAGCTCTCAAAAAAATCCTCGCAAACCAGTCATAAAGAAGTATTAGCCTTCTTCCTTATTAATATATATTTTCACACTCCAATTGTAAAGGTATTGTCGCCCTGGTTTCTCAGTCTGCAAATGCAAGGAGAGTACTTCTACGGTGTGTGCGATCCAGCATGGCCCCCAGAGAAGCCACACATATTTAAAAAAAGGGATCTCCCTATATATATAGAGAGGTACTCGCTATATGATGTGTGTGATATATATTTATATTCACGGAAAAAAACAAAGGTTACCGGGACGTTATAGTTAGGCTGACATTTTAGTCGTACAAAACCAGAGAAATTCAGCCGTTATAGTTAGCTTTGCTAACTATAACTCAACCCCCGCAATGCACTGCTGATGACATCACATATTACATCACTCATGACATGGTCAGTGACATCACTGATGACATCACTGATGACCCCTCAAATGACATCACTGATGACATCACTGAAGACATCATCCACATAATCTCTGATGCACCTACTCACACCCCAATATAACCTTTCATACACCCACTCTAAATTTCAGACTACCATTCTCGAAACCATTGACACACCAAAACCAGTATGTACATACCCACTCACTGATTCACACACATCCATCACTCACCCATACAACCACTCATACACACAGTCACTCGCCAATACAGCCTCGAATATATCCACTCATACACCCATACAGACACTCACACACTGCCACTCACCCATAGAGATACTCACACACCTAGTCACTCACCCAAAGAGTCACTCACACTGCCACTTACTCACCCAGTTATACACAAACCACCTCACTTATTCATACATATACTAACACATACTTACTCTCTTATACAATTACTGACACAAGCACACATTCATCCATACAGCCACTCTCACAATCACTAACCAACACATACAGTCACTTATAAACTCTAGCACTCACATACTGCCTTTCACATCTGCAGTTACTCACCCATATACCACTGAGACATCCATTCACTCACCGACACAGCCATACGCACACTCACTCACCCTTACAGCTCCTCGCAGACACACTCATGAACCCATATACCCAGTGATTTATCCACTCACACATCCATGCAGGGAGTCACATACCCTCTCACCCACCCACACAGACACTCATGCACCCATACAGGTACTCAGACAACCAATCAATAACCCATATAGACACTCAGGTAGGTACTCACCAACCCATGCACCCACTTAGACACCAACTGACAGACTGATACAGACTTTCACACAGATTAGTCACTCACCCATACATTCACTGAGACACATATAATCACTCACTTATACAGTCAGTCACGCACCCACGGAATCATCCATACAGACACCCATACACCCACTCATTCTTCAATACACCTTGGTGTATATATATATAACATTCTTAAACTTTTTAGAAACACTCACAGTCACTGGATGATGTCTTCAATGATGTTATTTGGGATGTCAACAGTGATGTCATCTGTGATGTCACTAACTATGTCATGAGTGATCAAATATGTGACGTCATCAGCAGTGCATTGTGGGGGCACGACTTATAGTTAGCTCAGCTAACTATAGTGGCCTAATTTCTCGGGATTTGTATGACTGAAATGTCAGCCTAACTATAACGTCCCTGTAACCTTTGTTTTTTTAAGTGAGTTTCTAAGGTTTTTTAACCCCTTCCGTGCTTCCGTCGGCCAACGGCCGTCGCGAGCACTACCTCGCTAGTGCTGCGCACGTCCGTTGGCCGACGCGGCCCCGCCCACTCTTTTAAACTGCCGCACCGCGGCGGAATTCGCGCCGCGGTTAAAGGGTTAAATGCTAATTTCTAACTATAACGTCCCAGAAACCTGTGTTTTTTTCAGTGACTTTCTAAGGTTTTTTAAATGCTAATTTCTAACTATAACGTCCCTAAAACATGTGGTTTTTTCAGTGAATTTCTATGGTTTTTAAACTAGCAGTCACGTTTGGTGGAGAAAGGGGGCTGGGCCTCCAACCAGTGCTCAGGAATTCCGAACCAACAAAGGTGCAAAAGGAGGCAAGAGAGGTACAGAAAGAGGCAGGAGGGGTGCAGATAGAAGCAAGTGAGGTGCAGAAAGAGACAAGAGAGGTGCAGAAAGAGGCAAGAGAGGTGCAGAAACAGGCAAGAAAAGTGCAAAAAGAGGCAAGAGAATTGCTGAAAGAAGCAACAGAGGTGTAAAAAGAAGCAAGAAAAGTGCAGAAAGAGGCTCGTGAGATGCAGAAACAGGCAAGAAAGATACAGAAAGAGGGAAGATGAGTGCAGAAAGAGACAACAGGGATGCAGAAAGAAGCAAGACAGGTGCAGAAAAAAGCATAGAAAGTGCAGAATGAAGCAACAGGGGTGCAGAAAGAGACAAACGAAGTGCAGAAAGAAGCAACAAAGGTGTAGAAGGAGGCAAGAGAACTGCAGAAAGAGGCAAGAGAGTTGCAGAAACAGGCAAAAGAGGTACAGAAAGAGGGAACAGAGGTGCAGACAGAGGCAAGAGAGGTGCAGAAAGAGGCAAGAGGGGTGCAGAAATTTGCGAGAGGTGCAGAAAGAAGCAAGAGCAGTGCAGAAAGAACCAACAGAGGTGCAGAAAGAGGCAAGAGGGGTACAGAAAGAGGCAAGTGAAGCGCAGAACGAAGCAAAAGAGGTGCAGAAAGAACCAACAGAGGTGGAAAAAGAGGCAGGAGGGGTGCAGAAAGGGGTAGGAGAAGCGCACAAAGAGGCAAGAGGGGTACAGAAAGAGGCAGGAGGGGTGCAGAAAGAGGAAGAGAACTGCAGAAAGAAGCAACAGAGGTGCTGAAAGAGGCACGAACGGTGCAGAAAGAGACAAAACAGGTGAAGAAAGAAGGAACAGAGGTACAGAAAGAGGCAAGAGTGGTGCAGAAAGAGGAAAGAGAGGTGTAGAAAGAGGCAAGAGAGTTGCACAAAGAGGGAAGAGGGGTGTAGAAACAGGAAAGTGAGGTGCAGAAAGAGGCAAGAGAGGTGCAGAAAGAAGCAAGAGAGTTACAGAAAGAGGCAAGTGAAGTGCAGAAGGAGGCAAGAGAACTGCAGAAAGAGTCAATAGAGGTGCAGAAAGAGGCAAGTGAGGTACAGAAAGAAGCAAGATAAGTGCAGAAAGAAGCAACAGAAGTGCAGAAAGAGGGAAGAGGGGTGGAGAGAGAGGCAAGAGGGATGTAGAAAGAAGCAAGACAGGTGCAGAAAGAAACAAAAGAAGTGCAGAAAGAAGGAACAGAGGTGCAGAAAGAGGCAAGAGGGGTACAGAAAGAAGCAAATGAGGTGCAGAAAGAGGCAACAGACATGCAGAAAGAGGGAAGAGAGGTGCAGAAAGTAGAAAAGATTTGCAGAAAGAAGCAAGAGAAGTGCAGAAAAAGAAAGAAATGTGCAGAAAGAAGCAACAGAAATGCAGAAAGAGGCAAGAGAGGCGCAGAAGGAAGCAAGAGTGGCTTGCGCACCATTAGTACCAATTTAAAACCCACATTTAGCAATAAGTTTCAGGTGACCATTCTAGGTTTGCAAAGGGCCTTCAACCATGCTGTAACACTTGTCGCTGCATTTTTGGTAACGTTTGAGCCGTTTGCGCTAGAAACAAGGCTTTTTTGTTCAAATCTGCAGATTAGGGAGCAGATGATGAATTATGTGGCTAAAGCAGAAAATGCATAATTGTGCAAAAATCGGTGCAGCCAAACAGTCGCATAATTCCAGTGGCCCTGCTCATACCTCTGACTAGGTCCACAAGTGCTCCTCAGTGATTCCTTCTTTTTTTGTCTCACTGAGTTCATAGTTGAGCTTCTATGGAAACGAGGAAGACTAAACCTGACGTTACCACTCCACAACACAGACTACCATACCACATAATTACTCTCCATAACACATAATCCCACTCTACATAATTCCTATACACTAAATACCACATACTTTCTATCCACATAATTTCACTGCACAACATGCCACATAATTCCACTACACACAACGTACATCCACTCCACTCCCAAAAACATTAGTAAAAAACTTTTACATTTACAACGCCAATAGCTCTAATTCTCGCAAATGTGAAACCTATTACATTGCAAACACTTCTTTAACTAGTAGTCGCGTTTGCAGAGTGGTGAAGAAAGGGTGCTGGGCCTCTGACCAGCGCTCAGGAATTCCGCTGCGTAGGACTTACAGGAGGTACCAGGGGGGCTTCTTGGCCCCCAAAGTCCCTCAGGCTTAAATTGGACTTCATCCCCCATCCCGTAGTCCGCCAGGAGGCATGTTTGCAGAGTGGTGGAGAAAGGGGGGGCGTGGCCTCCGAAGACATCTTAGCAATCCCACTGTGTGGGACTTACTGGAGGTAACAAGAGGGGTAGTTGGCCCCCAAGGACATCCTGGGGGCCAACTACCCCTCCTATTACCTCCAGTAAGTCCCACACAGCAGGATTGCTAAGTTCTCATAGCAGGCCACGACCCCTTTGCCCACCACTCTGCAAACGCGCTCCCTGGCGCGCTATTGGATGGGGATTGAAGTCCCCTTCGCTGCTGGGGGTCCTTTAGGGGCCAACTAGCCTACCTCTTACCTCCAGTAAGCCCCATACAGTGGGATTGCTGAGAGGTGGACAAAGGCCACGCCCCTTTCCCCACCACTCTGCAAACGCGCCTCCTGGCGCATTCTAAGTTGGGGTATTAAGTCCCCTTCATTCCTGAGGGTCCCTGGGGGCCAACTAGCCCACCAGGTACCTCCAGTAAGCGCCACACACCTGGATTGCTGAGAGTGGCCGAGGCCACGCCCTTTTACACCACTCTGCAAATGCGGCTCCTGGAGCACTGCTGCTTGGGGGATGAAGTCCACTTGTGTCCTGAGGTCCTCAGGACACAAGAGTACCTCATCGCCCCACCAGCAGTGCACCAAGAGGCGTGTTTGCAGAGTGGTGTAAAAAGGGGCGTGGCCTCGGACCACCTCTTTTTTTGAATTTTTCAGGAACTACTGAACGGATTTACACCATTTAAAAAAAAGCACGCTTTCTAGACCAAGACCTACCTTTTTGCCAAATTTGGTGAAATTCCGTTCAGCAGTTCGAGCTGTAGCTTTGTCTAAAGTTTCCTATGTAAATTAACATGGAGAAAACGCATTTTGGGCCCCCTCTTTTTTCTCGGCCCCCGCTTGACAAATCACCCCGAAACTTTCAAAACAGGATCTGACGGGAGCGCCCCATTAGTTTTGAAAATTTCGCGAAGATTCGTCAACCGGCGCCAAAGATATTGGCAAATCAAAAAACGCTTTTCCTATGGAAACTAGGTCCCAACTATAACTACCTATATATATAGCATTATTATAATTTTCTAAAGGCCTTCTCCCTATCTCTCTCACTTGTATCTCAAGGAATAGAGTCAATCACATATCATTTCAGGCCCTCTAATGACTTTGCTGTACCTTCTCAAAATGTTGGGCTACAGGATATATTTTATCCTTGGTCTTCTTAGCATTATGTGTTGTAAAATTCTCACATGTGGAGATTGTGCTGCCCATGTATATATTTTTCACAAGGGCATCTGAGCACATGTACTGCTAATTCTCTTTTACAGTAATATTCCCTTATGATCTTGCCGGGATGATGATAGAATGGTGATAAAAAATGTATTCTTATTTATGGCATGCTTTGCACTAGTTGCAACTGGTAAATCCTGAATCCTTCTTTAAACATGCAGCTGTACTATTATTTCTAGACTACTCTTAACCAGGCTATCACTCATAGAACATGCTCCCTTAAATGTTATACTCACTCTATTGAGGATCTCTGTGCCCATGTTTTTATATATTCTGTCTGAATGCCCTTTACTTAAAGTATTGATCGGTATGTATTGTTGGCTGTTTTCCTTGTGGATATTGTTTTATTGAATGTTTTCCTGAAAACAGGTTTGTTTGTCTGCTTTTATGTTTGGCTTTGTATTGGGAAGATTCAATAGCTCCCTTGGAGCTATTGAATACCCCTCTGGAGAAAACGTTATGTCATTTTGGCCTCTGCCTCTTTAAATTCATCCTCCTCACTACGGTTAAGCTTTATTCTCAATACTCATCCATGTGGCATACTATGTTTCAGATTTTCTGGGTGGAAACTGCTTGCATTTAGAATGGTAATATCTGCAGCTGGTATTCTACAAATCTTTAATTCAACTCTGGTGTTTTTTATATACACCATCAAATCAAGGAATGTTATTGCCTGCCTGCTGCTGTTGCTTGTGAAATGTAAGTTCATTTCTTATTAAACTTTACAAATGTTTCTGCACTTTACAAAGACCTTTTTCAGATGGCAAAGAGGTCATTGAAGTGCCTTGTCCATAGAATTACCTGAGTTGACCATTCAGTCAGGTCAGGGCCATGAAATACTTGCTCAGTCATATTAACTTTATTTCGGTTCAATGAACCATAAAAGTGCACAGTGCAAAGACATTATAAATACTTTAAAAACTACATAGCTATAGAACACATCCCAAGAGCAATATTAAAAATATTTAAAAACCTCCAGTCATAACACATTGATTTACAAAATGCTTCCCCGAAAATAATATCCAGGCGAGCGAGACAAAAACCTCAACAAGAGAAACCTTGAAAAGGTGCTCCTAAAGGGCCCGCTATATCCCCCGGATTATCTATATTATTTTCAGGTAAGGGTAGCTCAACAACTCCCTGGGATGGCTAAGAAAAAATTGTACAATTACAATATTAAACGATGTAAAAAAAATGTTTTTAACACTATGAGACCTAAATGGGTTGCATATCTGCCAACAATTCAGATTGTCATGATAATTATTTAGTTCATTCTTCGAACAATTCAGGTCATCATAACAAAGATTTAATTCAATCTTCAAACAATTCATGTACACAACAGTATAAAGGGGAGATGCAACCCTAAGAGAATTATATAAAACAGACCTAATTGTAGATCTTATTCAGAAAATTGTAAAACAATGAATTGGATCATCATTGCCCTAAAAATCTTGTCCATAACGCTTTCTAAAAACAAGAGCCCCCCCTGATAAAGTTCACAACCACAGTACAGATGTCAATAGAGGCCAATGAATGCAAATATCTGAAGCCTTCTCTATAAGTACAGGAACGTTGCTTTCTCACTAGTGGGAGCAAATATCTTGCTCTTGTTGTTTTATGAAGTGCACAAAATAATACAAAGTGCAAAGTGCTTTGTTTAGACAAATTGTCAGAAAGGACATGGCGTGAGCTGGTCTGACCAGCCTCCTTGACTTGGAAATGCTGCCAAAAAATGCACTGTGCCTAACCAAAACCTTGTAAGGTAAAATCTATATTGCGAATTAATACTAAAAACTGGATAAAATGTAAATGATTCATCAAAGGACTAACCATAGCAGGACACAGCATTCCAAAATGTCCCTGCGGCTTCTGGTGACAACTATTGGCCCTGATGGAGAAGGCCATTTTAATAATATCTTTGGCTTTTGAGGTCATATTTTGAGGGTTTTCAAAAAAGTCCTACAGGCCAATCTCAAGAAACATACATTTTAAATAATGAAACCAAGGAATCCGATTAACAGTAGAGATAGCCATACAGTCCCCGATGATGTCTTTCGAAAAGGCTAGATCCTCAGATAGCCATATCTTAACCCATAATAACAGAGGGGCAAGGCCAATACAGTCCTCCATGTATTCCAGCCCTAATTCAGAGTGGCAGAATGTTATAGAGGCAATTTTGGGTACCATCAAAAGTCTTCTGATAAAATTATTTTCATCGACTTGAAGCTTAATACTCCTGCTATACCCCCAAACTCCTGCCCCATAAGTGGCGATGAAGATGCATTTTGCTTTCTAAAGAATTGATCATACTTTTACTGGTTTCTGTCCCAATTTGGCGCATCCGAGGCTCTACTTGTCTGCAGCCTTCTTAAAGTCAACATGGGGTCCTAAGACAGCTGTGTATTAAAAAAGTTACCCAAATACGAAAAACGTTTAACTTTTTCCATTTCTTTTCCCTGCATCATAAAAGTTTTTGATTTTGTGGACTTGGGGCCACATACCATAATATACGATTTCTTAAAATTAACTTTTAAGTCAAGTGATGACATAAAATCAGTAAAAGCATCAAGGGGTTTCTGCAGACTCATAGCTGTTCTTGCCTACAGGAGAGTACTGTCAGCATATGAGAGGAGTAGGACAAACTTTTTGCCTATCCTCGGAAAATTTAGCTTCCTCTCCAATAAAAATGCCTCAAGCCCATTTGTATATATAAGAAATAAATAAGGGGCAAGAATACAACCTTGACAGACCCCCTCAGTAGAAGCGATTTGCTGTGTTTCCCCCTTATTACAATATCTTACCCTAACAGTTGTATTTGCATGTAACCTGCGTAGAAGGACTACCATGCTTCATTTACTCCCATGTCTCCCAACATTGCCCACAATTTGTCCAGATTGACAGTATCGAAAGCAGTAGATAAGTCCATGAAGGCCAGATGTATCAACCGCTTCATGGACTTCATGTGTTTACTGACAATCAGAGAAGATTGAGGCATTGTTCTGTCATACCCATACCCAGCGGTGGCCGCTCCATTAGAGAGGAGGAGTGCCGCCACGCCACCACCAGCAAATAAAACGGGTTTTAAACCCATTTTATTTGAATCCCCTGGACCCGCCCCCAGGACTCTGACGAGTCTTGGGAGCGGGTCCTGGGGATGGCACGGCGGGAGACGGTGGCGGCATTAAGGTATGTATATTTATTTATTTGTCCCCGACCTATCCCCCTCTTTACCTCCTTCTTCTGGCTAGCCCGCCCGCCACTTTGGCAGGGAACAAGCCGCTATTGCCCATGCCCCATCTAAAACCATATTGTGAGAACCCTTTTTGCTGCTGCCCACTCCTCTAATCGCACCAGGAGAATCGTGCCTAAAACCTTTATTGTCACATCAATCAAGGATATTGGCCTATAACAGGCAGGGTCAATTCTGTCCCTCTTTTTGTAAACGGGGACCAATACTGCCTCTTTCCATGTCCTAAGCAGTTGCCCAATAATAGCCGCTTTTAAAATATTAGTTAGGAGTGGCCCCCACAGAATAGGTTACCCTTAAAAAGGTCAAGGGGCACTCCGTCGGGCCGTGAGCTTTCAAACAAGAGCCCTGTGATATTGCTACCTCCACCTCTTCCACTGAGATGGACATGCTAAGCTGTAGGGCTTGGGCTGGGCTGTGGATCATCTCCACAACCTGTGTCACCAGAACTTTCGCCCTGTTTAAAGGGTTAAAAACACAGGGAAAACGACCCTCCTAGACATCTCCAAGGATCAAAGAATCCATCTGGGATGCAAACTCCGAGAACATCGGACGATTTATAACTTCTCAGAATTTTTTTGTATCCTTTAGGGACCCTGCTAACACTAAATCATTCCATGCCTCGTTCCTCAAATTCCTTTTCCTCTGTTCAATCACAGATTTATAAGTCTTCCTAAGTGTAGGAGAGTAGGATCTGCCTCTTATGTTGCCCCCACTTTTTTTCTGATGTTTACACTGGTTTCTGGCTATAGTCTGGCTGGGACCCTGCCAATCAGGGCCCCAGCCTCTCTGTTCTCTCTAAACGATTTGGAGTGCACTCTAGGTGCACTAGTGATTGGATACTGTGGTACCATATGAGTCCCTAGTATATGGTACCTTAGGTACCAAGGGCATAGGTACTTCACAGGCCTACCAGGGGCTGAAGCATGTATTATGCCACCCCTGGGAAGCAGACTAAATCTGACACCACAGGCCTGCTACTGCAGCCTGAGTGAGGAAGTGCTAGCACCCCTCACTGAGATATAGGTCCCCTATATCTCTCCTGCACACACATTGAGACTTATCAGTCACCCCTAAAGCAGGCCCTATCAATCCTGAGGGCAGGGTGCTTAGTTTCCATGTGAGGGGGTGCCCCTGCCTGAGCAGGGCCCCTCTGCAGCTCTCAGAGTCCATTCTCTGGGGCTGTTTGTGGATGCGGTTAAACCATATACTCTTAAGTGCATTATATCCTCGCGGTAGAATGCTAACTTTGGAATGGCTGCATCAAAACATGTCGTGTTTGGTGTCAAACATCTTGGAATACTACCCCCCGCCAGTTCTGGCGGCGGGGGTAGCATTCCACCCTTCTAGAGGGATAGACATGTACCTACTGTGGAAACGCAGTAGAATCCTGCAGAGCCCTGGCATCACAAAATGGATGCCACCAGTCACAGACACTGGGCTGCCCTCCTGCTGATGACCAACACTCGCAGTGGAGGAAGCCCAACAATATATATCCTGTCCCAAGGGGGTGTGACCACCTCCCAGACAGGGTTTAGTGTATTGGGGCTGGGTGGGTGCACTCTTAGAGTGCTTTGAAGTCCTGCACTGGGGGAGCAGAAGGCTCCTCTGTGCATACCCCAGTTCAAACCGGCTCAGGGGCTACCTGCCCCTGCTCTGGTGCGAAACTGGACAAAGGGAAGTAGGTGTAACCACCCACTCCCCTGACGCTCCCATAGGTGGGGTCATAGAGCTAGTCCCTCCCTTTCTTTTAGTATAAGAGGGGGAACCTGTGCATTGCAAACTAGATACCCCTGGACGATGCTCTACAAGAAGAATCCCGGACCTTCGACGTTCCACTACCTTTGGAAGACTGAAGAATCTCCTTGGAGTCAAGGAGTGACTCCCTGCTTGGCAGGCACCAAAACGACAACGATGGTCGCAAACTACGCTGCTCCCGCCAGAGCCCGAAGTCCCTGCAGCCCAGGAAGAGGATTTCCTGACTTCTCCAAGGCCATCGTGAGTCCCCAGTGAAGCTGAGGCAAGTGGACCCCACGAGCGACGAGGAACCGCAGACCCTGGGTACCGTGCACTATTGTCAAGTGCAACCCCTTCACGACATTCTACGAAGTTGTGCTTTGGACCACGTATGGCCCCAGCCTCCAGCAAAGATCCCTCCCAAAATCAGAGGCCTACACCTTCCTGAGTGACCGTGGGTCCCTGTTGAGTGAATCCTCCTGAGGCATCTTCACGATCCCTTGCCAGCCAGCTTGTGGGTCCCCAGAAGACTTTCCAAAGAAACCAAAGGGCTCCCCTGGTTGCTTTAGGTCTTCCCTGACCTACCTTCGCTGGGTAAGGTCCTCAGACCTTGCTGGTCTGCACCATTGACTTTTCCGTTCCACCACAAGACTTGCTGCTACCAAGGCTTGTTGGCTCCAATCGGAACGCCGACACCGCAGTCAGCTGCAGACTTTGTGGGACACGCTGAATCCAGCTCCTGGCTATCCTCGACGCCTCCTGGACCTCGTGGTTGAAGAGTCAAGACACCAGTGAACAACCTGAATCTGTCGACGACGGTGGGCATTCATCTTCCTTGCCCCGGGCCACTGCCAAGTGCCCTTGAACACTGTCCCCTCTGCTTTCAGGTCTTCCTCCTTCCGAATCCAGGCTTGGATTCCACCGGACACTTCTCCTGTCGCCGCAAGCAGCAAGTCTTCACTGGCTCCCATTGAAAACAACACCGCGACCCGACACCAAAGGACACCTGTGCACGCGGCTCCCCTGGGTGAGGTAACTTTAGCATTACGGTGCTCCCGTGGGTGTGGGCCCCAGAACTACTTACCCTGTAAGTGCCTTGCTTGTGGCTACCCTAGAAGTGCCCTAAAACTCTTATTTTCTAAGTGCGACAATTGCGCTGACTCGTACAGGGTTCGCGTCTGTGTTAGACACAGCGTGTCCATCTCCCTTGCAACTCTATCTGTAACCGCGTCCTTCGACTCGTACAAGGACCGATCGGTGTGTTCGCCACGAACACGCAAGGGACCTTTAACATTGAAATCTCAATCGCGTCTGTTCGCATAGACTCGTACAGGACTCGCACCGGTGCCAGGACACCGCGTCCGTCCCCTGTGGGTCTCCTACAACTACCTGGGGTGGTTCTTGGGGTCCCTCGATTCTAACTGCTCTAGACCTAGGTCTAGCCAAACTAAGATTGTGATATTTGATTGTGCTAACTTATTTTGATAACATTTGATTTGTACATATGTTCCTGACTTCTAATCTCATAAAGAGATTAGTAGAGAGTTGTTTATTAATAAATACATATATATTTGATATATATACCTGTGTGGTGTCTTTTCATTTGGTGATTCAAGAGATTGTGTGGTAAAACAAGCTGCTTTACATTCCTCCAAGACTTAGCCTGAAGGCTGCTCTCCACAGCTACCACTAGGATAGCTTTCTATAAAGGTTGTCTTAAACCTACCAACCATAAGAGTCGAATTGTTCTGGTGCAAGGTGTCCACTTTAATTAGTGAACAGCATATACCAGGCCAACTTCTCACATTGGTGGCAGCGTGTGGGATTCCAGCTTGCTATTGTTTTACCAGAAAATCTCTATTTGAATTACTAACTGAAAACCACTGTAGGTACTCAAGGTACATATAAAGTCAAGCTTAGTATCAATAAGTTCTACTGAACTTAGAGCTGTGTGAAAAGGGATAGCACACCCTGTCTACAGCTCAAGCTAGTATCAGTAGGCCACAAACTAGTGTAGGTAGTACAACACTGCACAACACTAGAATGTCTTCAAGGGATGGACCCAGTGGATCCACCCAGCTTCAGTATAAGGACATGACTTTTGTTGGCTTGAAAGCCATGTGTGCTGAGAGGCACCTGAAGATAGGACAGAGTCCCTCCACACTACACTTGATAGATCTGCTAACAGCAGATGACCTTAGATTAGCTCTAGGAGCTAAGGGGTCTGGATCAGTGGGTGGGTCAGTTATAGTGTCTGGGTCAGATGATGAACATCAGGATGACCAGGACTCTGTGATTGTAGGGCCAGGCCCAAAGGGGTCTGAAGCAGACAGAGGAATTCTCCCTAAGAGAACTGACATAGTGGAAGACAGGCACAGGTCCCTTTCCAGGGAATCTGAGCACTCCTTTCACTCTGGCAGGGAAACTGTCTACCTGAGGAACTCCTTCTTCCCAAGAAGAGAGACCTCCTCTAAAGGATGTACAAACTGCTGCAGTATGAGGAAGCAAGATTTGCCCTCAAAACCAAGCAGTTGGCATTAGACAAAGAAGCCTTTGAGTTCCAGAAAGCTTCTAGAAGAGAGGGGTTAGAACCCCTGGTGGCAGCAACAGTGTCCCTAGAGGTAGAGAAAATACTCCAGACCATAGGAACCTGAGCAAGGTTGTTCCTCCCTACCAGAGTGGGGATGATATCCACAAGTGGATAACTGCTATAGAAAGGGCCTGTAGAGTACAACAGGTCCCCCAGAAGCAGTGGGCAGCAATCTTGTGGCTCTCCTTTTCAGATAAAGGTAGAGACAAGCTCCTCACTGTTAAAGAAGAGGATGCTGATGACTATGAAGTCCTGAAGAGTGCACTGATGGATGGGTTTGGCTTAACCACTGAGCAGTACAGGTTGAAGTTCAGAGACACCCAGAAGGCACAGACTCAGGACTGGACTGACTTTGTAGATTGTGCAACCAAGGCTCTGGAGGGTTGGCTGGTTGGCAGTAGGGTTACAGATTTCAAGGGATTGTATAATCAAATGATGAGAGAACAGATCCTTAATAATTGCCAGAACCAGTTGTTGCATCAATACCTGGTAGACTCGGATCTGACCTCTCCCCAAGAATTGGGAAAGAAGGCAGACAAGTGGGTCAGAACCAGGGTGAGGCAGAAAACCCAGAACCAAGGGGGTGACACAAAGAAGCAGGATCAGAAGGGCTCTGAGAAAAGTGGGGATAAGTCAACAGACCAGAAATCTTCACAAGGGCCCCAAAATCTGCATCTGGTGGGGAGTCACAATCCAACAAGGGAAAGGCCAAAAGAAGCCCTGGTGCAAATTCTGTAAACAGAAAGGGCACTGGACTTCTGATTGTAACAAGTCCAAAGACCAAACCACCACCACTCCTGCCCCTAAGGCAACTGTTCCCCGTAGTTCAGCTACTGGTGGAGGTGGTACTCAGAATAAGGGTGTAGTAGGGTTGACCCTGGGTTCTGAAGTGGACTCTGACCTAGTCAGAGTACCCACTCAGGCAGTGCTGATTTGTGATGGAGACCTTGATATGTTCTTCCTAGTGAGCACCAGTAACCTGGGCAAATACAAACAGCAGCCTGTAATAAATGGCAAACAGGCTTTGGCATTTAGGGACACAGGTGCTAGTGTCACCATGGTGGCAGAGGATCTTGTGGACCCTGGACAGATCATCCTGGGCTGAAATGTACCAGGTGACCAATGCAAGCAATGTCAAGACCAACCATAGTCTGGCAGTTGTGAATTTCTCCTGGGGAGGGGTAACTGGCCTCAAGAAGGTTGTAGTCAGTGCAGACCTCCCTGTAGAATGTCTATTGGGCAATGATCTAGAGACTTCAGCCTGGTCTGAAGTAGAGTTATGGACTCATGCTGAGATGTTGGGCATCCCTGCAGAGGTATTTGCTGTGACCAGGTCACAAGCCAAAATGCATAACACTGAACCAGCTCTGGATCCTGAAACTATGGACCAGATGCTTCCCAAGAGGAGGAGCAGTAGGGTTAAGGCAGTGCCTTCCCCTCTGTCTCAGACCACTGAGTCCCCTCCCCAGGGAGGAGGAACAGATCCTGAAGAAGGAACTGCACCAGAGGAACTTGAGCCTGATCAGGTTGAGTTCTTGGGGGCAGGGGGCCCTTCTAGGGAAGATCTGAGTAAGGAGCAACAGTGCTGCCCCTCTCTTGAACCCCTCAGACAGCAGGCTGCGGCTGAGGCTGCTGGGAGTGCTAGTGGGTCCCATAAAGTTTATTGGGATGAGGGACTCCTATATTCTGAGGGTAGAGATCCAGCCCCTGGAGCCACCAGGAGGATGGTAATCCCTCAGAAGTTTAGGGGGTTCCTCTTGACCCTAGCACATGATATCCCTTTGGCAGGTCACTTGGGCCAAAACAAGACCTGGGACAGGCTTGTTCCACATTTTCAATGGCCACATATGTCAGAGGACACAAAGGAGTTTTGTCGCTCCTGTGTCACATGCCAAGCCAGTGGCAAGGCAGGTGGCACAACAAAGGCCCCCCTGATACCACTACCTGTGGTGGGGGTACCCTTTGAAAGGGTAGTGTTTGACATTGTTGGTCCCCTTGACCCTCAAACTGCATCTGGCCACAGATTTATCCTGGTGGTAGTGGATCATGCCACCAGGTACCCAGAGGCAATTCCCCTGAGGACCACCACAGCCCCTGTGGTGGCAAGAGCCCTCATTGGAGTCTTCTCCAGAGTGGGTTTCCCAAAGGAGGTCATTTCTGACAGAGGTACCAACTTCATGTCAGGGTATTTGAAGGTAATGTGGAAGGAGTGTGGTGTAACTTATAAGTTCACCACCCCTATCACCCACAATGCAATGGTTTAGTTGAACGCTTCAACAAAACCCTGAAGGGAATGATTAAAGGACTCCCAGAGAAGCTTAGGCGGAAATGGGACCTTCTTCTTCCCTGCCTGTTGTTTGCATACAGAGAGGTTCCACAGAAGGGGGTTGGTTACAGCCCATTTGAGCTTCTGTTTGGGCATCCTGTGAGAGGTCCATTGTGTTTGGTAAAAGAGGGCTGGGAGTTACCTCTCAAGCCCCCAAACAAGATGTGATGGACTATGTACTTGGTCTCCGCTCCCGGATGGCTGAGTACATGAAAAAGGCAACCAAAAACCTGGAGGCCAGCCAAGAATTACAAAAAGCTTGGCATGACCAAAGGCTGTACTGACTGTATACCAGCCAGGACAGAAAGTGTGGGTGTTGGAGCCTGTGGCCCCAGCAGCCCTCCAAGACAAGTGGAGTGGCCCCCATACCATAGTTGAACAGAAGGGAGAAGTCACCTATCTGGTGAATCTTGGAACTCCCAGGAGCCCCCTGAGGGTGCTCCATGTCAACAGATTGAAACCATATGTTGACAGGGCTGACATGGGCTTGCTCATGGCAATTGATGAGGAACAGGAGGAGGAGAGTGACCCTCTCCCTGACCTGCTCTCGCAGAACCCTGATGATGGGTCAGTAGATGGTGTTGCTTTGGCAAGCAGCCTCACTGACCATCAGCAAACTGAGTGCAGACAAGTTCTGCAACAGTACAGACATATGTTTAGCCTGACCCCTAGTCAGACTTCCTGGTGCACCCATGAGGTGGACACTGGAGACAGTCTGTCAAGAGTAAAATCTACAGGCAACCTGACCATGTCAGGGACTGTATCAGGACTGAAGTCCAGAAAATGTTGGAGTTAGGTGTAATTGAGCCTTCAGATAGCCCATGGGCTAGCCCAGTAGCCCTAGTACCCAAGCCTCATACCCAGGGTGGTAAGAAAGAAATGAGGTTTTGTGTAGACTACAGAGGCCTCAATGCAGTCACTAGGACTGATGCCTATCCCATACCCAGGGCAGATGAGCTGATTGATACTTTGGCCTCAGCCAAGTATCTAAGTACATTTGACCTAACAGCTGGCTACTGGCAGATCAGATTAGCTGATGATGCAAAAGCCAAAACAGCATTTTCGACTCCTAGTGGGCACTACCACTTTGTGGTGATGCCCTTTGGATTGAAAATGCACCTGCCACTTTTCAGAGGTTGGTGAATAAAGTTCTGGCAGGGATGGAAACTTATTGCTCAGCTTATCTAGATGATATTGCTGTCTTTAGTTCCTCCTGGCAGGATCACCTGGTCCACCTCAGAAATGTTTTGGAGGCTCTGCAGAAAGCAGGCCTCACTATCAAGGCCACTAAGTGCCAGATAGGGCAGAGTCAGGTTGTGTACCTGGGCCACCTTGTAGGTGGAGGCCAGGTTCAGCCTTTACAGAGCAAAATCCAAACCATAATGGAATGGGTTGCTCCAACCACCCAGACACAGGTGAGAGCCTTCTTAGGCCTGACTGGGTACTATAGGAGGTTTGTCAAGGGATATGGATCTATAGTGACCCCTTGAATGATCTGACCTCAAAGAAAATGCCAAAAAGGTTCAGTGGACCGCTAGCTGTCAGAAGGCATTTGAAGACCTAAAGCAGGCCATGTGCACTGCCCCCATCTTACAGAGTCCAGACTACACCAAAAAGTTCATTGTCCAAACAGATGCTTCTGAGCTGGGTGTGGGAGCTGTACTGTCTCAACTGAATGATGAAGGTCAAGACCAGCCAGTAGCTTTTATTAGCAGAAGGCTGACCCCTAGAGAGAAACGTTGGTCAGCTATAGAGAGGGAGGCCTTTGCTGTGGTGTGGGCCCTGAAGAAGCTGAGGCCATACTTGTTTGGCACTCACTTCATAGTTCAGACTGACCACAAGCCCCTCCTATGGCTTAAACAAATGAAAGGAGAAAACCCAAAACTTTTGAGGTGGTCCATTTCCCTACAGGGGATGGACTATACAGTGGAACATAGACCTGGGACCCAACATGCCAATGCAGATGGACTCTCAAGGTATTTCCACTTTGAACACGAAGACTCAACTGGTCAAGGTTAGTTTAGTGTCCCTGCGTTTGGGGGGTTGAGTAGGAGAGTAGGATCTGCCTCTTATGTTGCCCCCACTTTTTTTCTGATGTTTACACTGGTTTCTGGCTATAGTCTGGCTGGGACCCTGCCAATCAGGGCCCCAGCCTCTCTGTTCTCTCTAAACGATTTGGAGTGCACTCTAGGTGCACTAGTGATTGGATACTGTGGTACCTTATGAGTCCCTAGTATATGGTACCTTAGGTACCAAGGGCATAGGTACTTCACAGGCCTACCAGGGGCTGAAGCATGTATTATGCCACCCCTGGGAAGCAGACTAAATCTGACACCACAGGCCTGCTACTGCAGCCTGGGTGAGGAAGTGCTAGCACTCCTCACTGAGATATAGGTCCCCTATATCTCTCCTGCACACACATTGAGACTTATCAGTCACCCCTAAAGCAGGCCCTATCAATCCTGAGGGCAGGGTGCTTAGTTTCCATGTGAGGGGGTGCCTCTGCCTGAGCAGGGCCCCTCTGCAGCTCTCAGAGTCCATTCTCTGGGGCTGTTTGTGGATGCGGTTAAACCATATACTCTTAAGTGCATTATATCCTCGCGGTAGAATGCTAACTTTGGAATGGCTGCATCAAAACATGTCGTGTTTGGTGTCAAACATCTTGGAATACTAACCCCCCGCCAGTTCTGGCGGCGGGGTAGCATTCCACCCTTCTAGAGGGATAGACATGTACCTACTGTGGAAACGCGGTAGAATCCTGCAGAGCCCTGGCATCACAAAATGGATGCCACCAGTCACAGACACTGGGCTGCCCTCCTGCTGATGACCAACACTCGCAGTGGAGGAAGCCCAACAATAGATATCCTGTCCCAAGGGGGTGTGACCACCTCCCAGACAGGGTTTAGTGTATTGGGGCTGGGTGGGTGCACTCTTAGAGTGCTTTGAAGTCCTGCACTGGGGGAGCAGAAGGCTCCTCTGTGCATACCCCAGTTCAAACCGGCTCAGGGGCTACCTGCCCCTGCTCTGGCGTGAAACTGGACAAAGGGAAGTAGGTGTAACCACCCACTCCCCTGACCCTCCCATAGGTGGGGTCATAGAGCTAGTCCCTCCCTTTCTTTTAGTATAAGAGGGGGAACCTGTGCATTGCAAACTAGATACCCCTGGACGACGCTCTACAAGAAGAATCCCGGACCTTCGACGTTCCACTACCTTTGGAAGACTGAAGAATCTCCCTTGGAGTCAAGGAGTGACTCCCTGCTTGGCAGGCACCAAAAACGACAACGACGGTCGCAAACTACGCCGCTCCCGCTGGAGCCCGAAATCCCTGCAGCCCAGGAAGAGGATTTCCTGACTTCTCCTAGGCCATCGTGAGTCCCCAGTGAAGCTGAGGCAAGTGGACCCCACGAGCGACGAGGAACCGCAGACCCTGGGTACCGTCCACTATTGTCAAGTGCAACCCCTTCACGACGATGAATTTGTGCTTTGGACCACGTGTGGCCCCAGCCTCCAGCAGAGATTCCTCCCAAAATCTGAGGCCTACACTGTCCCGAGTGACCGTGGGCCCCTGTTGAGTGAATCCTCCTGAGGTGTCTTTACAATCCCTTGCCAGCCGGCTTGTGGGTTCCCAGAAGACTTTCCAAAGAAACCAAATGGCTCCCCTGGTTGCTCCAGGCCTGCCCTGACCTACCCTCGCTGGGTAAGGTCCTCAGACCTTGCTGGTCTGCACCATTGACTTTTCCGTTCCACCACAAGACTTGCTGCTACCAAGGCTTGTTGGCTCCAATCGGGTCACCGACACCCTAGTCAGCTGCAGACTTTGTGGGACTCGCTGAATCCAGCTCCTGGCCATCCTCAACGCCTCCTGGACCTCGTGGTTGAAGAGTCAAGACACCAGTGAACGACCTGAATCTGTCGATGACGGTGGGCATTCATCTTCCTTGCCCCGGGCCACTGCCAAGTGCCCTTGAACACTGTCCCCTCTGCTTTCAGGTCTTCCTCCTTCCGAATCCAGGCTTGGATTCCACCGGACACTTCTCCTGTCGCCGCAAGCAGCAAGTCTTCACTGGCTCCCATTGAAAACGACGCAGCGACCCGACACCAAAGGACACCTATGCACCCGGCTCCCCTGAGTGAGGTAACTTTAGCATTACGGTGCTCCCGTGGGTGTGGGCCCCAGAACTACTTACCCTGTAAGTGCCTTGCTTGTGGCTACCCTAGAAGTGCCCTAAAACTCTTATTTTCTAAGTGCGACAATTGCGCTGACTCGTACAGGGTTCGCGTCTGTGTTAGACACATCGCGTCCATCTCCCTTGTAGCTCTATTTGTAACTGTGTCCTTCGACTAGTACTGAGTCCGATCGGTGGGTTCACCTCGAACACCCAAGGGGCCTGTAACATTGAAATCTCCAGTGCGCTGACTCGTACAAGGTTCGCGTCTGTGTTAGACACAGCGCGTCCATCTCCCTTGCAACTCTATCTGTAACCGCGTCCTTCGACTCGTACAAGGACCGATCGGTGTGTTCACCACGAACACGAAAGGGACCTTTAACATTGAAATCTCAATCGCGTCTGTTCGCATAGACTCGTACAGGACTCGCACCGGTGCCAGGACACCACGTCCGTCCCCTGTGGGTCTCCTACAACTACCTGGGGTGGTTCTTGGGGTCCCTCGATTCTAACTGCTCTAGACCTAGGTCTAGCCAAACTAAGATTGTGATATTTGATTGTGCTAACTTATTTTGATAACATTTGATTTGTACATATGTTCCTGACTTCTAATCTCATAAAGAGATTAGTAGAGAGTTGTTTATTAATAAATACATATATATTTGATATATATACCTGTGTGGTGTCTTTTCATTTGGTGATTCAAGAGATTGTGTGGTAAAACAAGCTGCTTTACATTCCTCCAAGACTTAGCCTGAAGGCTGCTCTCCACAGCTACCACTAGGATAGCTTTCTATAAAGGTTGTCTTAAACCTACCAACCATAAGAGTCGAATTGTTCTGGTGCAAGGTGTCCACTTTAATTAGTGAACAGCATATACCAGGCCAACTTCTCACACTAAGGGTTTTTGCTCTCTCTTTATCCTGGAGGATGGAGTGTAGGGCCTCTTTTAGATCTTTATGAGATTTTGTACATTTGTTATTAAACCATCTCTTCAGTGGTAAATTCTTTGGGGGGCTCCTCTTTACCAGGGCCAAAGAGATTGCTGAGCAAAGTGCTTCAAAGTCCTGTACTTCTTCTGAAGGGGTCCCTCCCTGATCCAAACAACTAGCTATAAGCTTCCAATTTCAAGAGACAATATTATGCTCAAATTTTTGAGGATCTACCCGGTCCCATTTCAACCTAATTCCTTAATTTTGATTGTGCTGGATAGGTGGTTCTTCGAATTGCCCTGACCCAAAACGTACATTAAGGTGCGCTGTAAGAGGGTTATAGTCACTTGCACAGTTTGGTCTAATTTTAAAATCTTGCACAAGAGTATTACATTTTTTTTATATAAACATAAAATCTATAATACTGGCATGCCCACCCCCTACATAAGTAGGACAGAACAAGATAGGATCACTCACACAATCATTAAATGGGATTAAGTCATTAACAACCACTATAGAAAATACCTACTCACGTCCCCAGCCCATGTGCAAATTAGCATCACTTGGGCCAAAGCAGGTGCCCATGGCTTTCCCCCTTATTTTTGAAATATCCATTATTAAACATACATGTATTGTTAGCTATACAAAGGTAAACCATCCTAACTAACATTTCTAAATGTTTTTGCAATCTCAAGAATCTCACACTTCGAAAGTGCTGGACTGCCGTCAACCCGTCTGCGTGCTCAATTCTCATGTAGAGTGCAGTTACATCAAGAGTCATTAGAAGATAATCTTGCTCACATGATAAGTCAAAGACATATCTAAAGAAGTCAGAAATGTCCTCCACATACAATGGGGAGGTTTCTCACATACTCACTTAAAATGTGGTCCACATATAGTTTATCCTGGTGGGTTTCTCTCATCCTTGTGTACTTTTGGAATCAAATAGAACAATGGCATTCTAGGGTGATCCATCCTCAAAATTGGCCCTCATCCTGATTAATTAACACCATGTTACACCACTTTTTTGTTTCTTCTAAAAACCTTTTATTGTTCCTTATGACATCTGTTTTAGGAATTCTACAATAGCAATTAACATAATCTAATTGCTTATATTCTTCCTTCATATACATTTCCAGGGGCCAAAGGTCAATATTTCCCACTTTAATTATTTAATGACACACCTACTTTTCTTTCTCAATTTCATAAGTAAGTCATGATAAGCCTTCTGATTACTTGCTTGCCTGTTTACCCCTGTATTTCTTCTACTATATAACCTCTTAAAATCATGTATAGCTATGTCAGAAAATACATCAATTGCAACCCTTTGTGTCTGTTGTATAAACTTCGAACTTGAAGGAAACTAACTTATTGTGTCATCATAGAAATCAATATCTAATGCTGCAATCACCGCATCATCTGTGAGTGTATCATCTATATCCAATATCTCATTTTCTAATGCAAGGAGTGCTGTGATTAATTTCAAGTCTGCTAGCTGAAGATTTCCATATCCATTCATTGCCTATGGCCTTGTGGGTGCAGCCGTTTTCTCCTTTAACTTGTGTACCTTAATGAACTTTTGAATGAATTTAAAAATGTCTATCCTTGTCTGAGATTAATTAAATGATGATTCTCAACACTGATAATTGATGAATTGGAAAAAGTAGAGGACCAAGCAGTGATTAAGAAATTTCTTAATAAAATCAATGTATGTTTTGCAAAATTAGAGGAAATAATTCAAATTAAAAAGCTCAGAAATTAAAGCATCACAAAATTGATTATGAAAATGCCCTGCACCTGGCCCTCCATGCTGGGCACCACCTGCTGCACACGGCCGAGCTCAACCCTCCGTGAGTGATCATTGCCAACTCTGAACAGCCATTGGTCCTATGGACAGGCCTTGTGCTCAACCCTCCGCTGGCAGCCATCTCTGAATGTCAGCCAACCCTTCTCTGTAGCTGGATCCACAGTATAAGCCTCAGCACTGCAAATTTAGCCTCATGGTTCAGAAACATGAATATGAAAGTAGCAACATGGCAAGGAAGCTTGCACAGGTGAAACCGCAGTACTTCACTTAACTAAATGGTAGGGCCATGCTGGGTACCACAGTAGTACTGTATCCTGTGTTGAATTTTTTTAATTTTATTTTACAACAGGGGGCTCCTTCAGGGCCCACCCTCATTGGCCTGGGGTCAGGTTGTGTTCACTTTGCCACTTTTTGGGCACTTTCCTATCTTTTTCAGAACTCGGGGACCAAGGAAACTTGTGGGAAGTAAAGTACTGGGAAATTTGAAGCAGGTCAGGTAAACAGTTCAAAGTTTGTAAGGCGGGGAGGTCCTAAACTTATTTTTCAGCTGTCAATAAAATGTAATTTTCTTTAATTATACTTTCTCCATGTGTATCTGCAAAACCACTAAATGAATGGTTATCAATTTTTTATGCCACAACAGTCTTTTGGTCATTCAGTGCCTTTCCTTATGTGTTGAAAATCCCTTCAATGGTTTTGGAGATATAGACAAAAACAGAGGCGCCTATTCACAACTACATATTGTAGTACCCTTTGTAGTACTACAGTAGTGCCACTGAAGTACTACAGAATGCTATTCACAAAACTATGAGCGTAAATCTCCACCTCTCCTATCTTTTCCATGGGGAGATTTTCACACTTGTAAGTTTTCTACTTAGGGGCCAATTACGATCTGGTTCGGAAGGGCTCCGAATCGGATTCGGGTTTGCTGAATCGGATTCGGAACCCTTGTTTCCGACCGAATCGTACCCAGTCCCGAATGACCGATTACGATGCCCGGAAACCGTTAGGGCTGTCTGAATCGGTTCCGAAAGGCATTCGGACAGGTCGAGCCTTTCGGAGCCGAACCGTACAGCTCTATGGACACGGTTTCCGAGCGAGCGATTACGATGACAGATTCGGACAGCCATTCCGATTTGGTTTGCCCGAGACGAAACGGCTGTTGGAATCTGTCCTTGGGGGCCCGCAGCAGGCCCCCCTTCACCCGGGGCCCTCTGAATCAGGCCCGTGGGGGTACCCATGGGTCCCCTCTTCCCAACCATGCACAGTGTGGCAAGCACCAAGGGGTGCTCGCCAAAGGGTGCACAATTTTCCCCAGCCACCCCTTTTTTCAATAGGAGCCTGTGTTCTCGTTCGGAACACAGGCTCCCATTGAAGTCAATGGGAGTCCAACTGAATTGTATCCGGAAGCATCCGGATGCATCCAAATCGCTCAATTGGACTCCCCCGATCCGAGTCGTTCGGAAAGCATTCTGGAACCGATTCGGTCGGACTGCTTTCCGGACGAGATCGTAATCGGCCCCTAACAAGTAAGTGTGGGAGGAGCCAAGGGGAGTGGCTGGAAACAAAGGCATTCTTACTACTATTTAGGAGGGGTTTAGGAAGCTGTAAGGAATGGTTTAGGAAGGGATATGGAGGAGTTTAGGGAGGAACATGCACTCTTCTACAAAAGAGTAAGCGCATTGCTATTCACAAATTGCACTCAGTTACTACAGCTAAAAAGGACCCAAAACAGCAGTAAATTACTCCAGCTCAGAGCTGGAGTAAAGTCCAGCACCACACATAGCTAGCCACTGGTACTGGAACACCCTCCCATAGAAAATAATGTAGGTGAGAACTTAAAATAACCACAAAGAAAATGTTAAATTTAATTAAATGATTGAAAATAGTTAAACATATAAATAAATATAATGTATTGTTAAACATTCTAAAAATAAAACATGTATTATTTGACTGAAAAAATATTTAACATTTATGAATTTATAAATTAATGTAACATTAATTTGTATTAAACTATAATTAAATAACTTTTAACTAATTTTGCATATTACTTTTAACAATAATTAATTGAAAATAAAATCTTTAATTGTTTTACTTCAAGTGTGAATTAATTTTTTAATTTAAAATATATTTTTTATTTGAATATATTTAAGTTGTTTGAAGATTTAGTTCAACATCAACGGACTAGTGATGTGACATTTAATTTTTTCTTCTTCATTTAAAGTAAATATTTAAAATTATTTAGCATTACTATTTATGATCAAAATATTAATTATTTGTAGTTAAATAAACGTTTTTACTTTTTCTCATATTTTACCATAGGAAGGCTCCCTAGTCGTGGTGGAGATCTCCCTTTCGTAAAGTATAAGGAAAAACAAATGTATAATAAAAATACTACAACTGCAGAAGTCTAGAGGACTGGGAGAGAATTGTCGTCTTTTTCCTGCTAAACCAGTTTTTCTTCATTGTATCCAACCCCATTGCTATCCTTACCCTTTGTTATGCTGTGAATTTATTTGCAACCAGTGAAAATGAACTAACTGAAGCTGTCTGGGCCTAATAAACCAAAGAACTTTACTGGTTTGAAGTATCCTGTTATCTAATTGCCTGCTTGGGAACTCCAGGAAAAAGATGACAAAGGAAGAAGATGCACTTCACTTGTTGGCTCTTGCTTCGTATCACCTCAAGTCAGCACTTTGTATTTCATCTAGATTTCGAGAATGCTCTATGTACCAGTCTAGAGTAGACATGTGCATGGGACAGGACCTACCTGGAAGCTCATTTCTCCTTTCAAGGACAGTACAAGGATTAGGTATTGAAGAAGCCCTGTTGGTCTGGCAAGAATGAAAGAGGATAATGCATGTAGCCACATAAAACCTAAGGACATATTCTTGCCTTTCTCCACTCTCTTTGGCAATGATATTGTGTTCACGTTTGCTAACTAAATATCACAGTACTGTTATAATTGTGATAAGAAAGCAAATCCGTCTTTGTGTACCATTACCTGCAATTTACATTACTGATAAACCTATTCACATGGAGCTAAGCCATAAATCATATGTGCAATTTGGCAAGCAGGTTTTGAGAGAGTTTTGTTTTAAAGAAAGTATTACTTATCCATTTAATTTATTTTCATAAATGATGCATTTCCATTGTCTTTCAATTTCATATTTTGTATCAATTTCAAAGCTATCATTTCCAAATATAGATGTTTTAAATCATTCAAGTTTTGAGCCACGTTTTATATTATACGATCCCTACTAACTATAAATATCAAGATTGGATGTGTGTCGGAAAGCATGATGTACTTTTGAGGGGAAAAAAACAATTTGAATTGACATACACATATTCAGCTGGAAATCACTGCACATGGTCTGAAACTACTATTAGTGATGACACATCTACTGGTGCATTTCATTGGAGAACATGCATAAGTTACCATGATTTGCTTTTGCTGACATTTCACACTTTTGAACAATGCTCTAGAAACTTCCACACTACAATCGGTGGTGAAGCAGTGTAGGATGGGGTTTGCACATGCAAATCATTTGTTCAAATTTAAATACAAGCTACACGCTGGAAGGGGGTGGACCTTTGCCTAGAATTGAGGCTTAACATCAATTTATCAACAGTATATCTATGACAGTGAAGCACATTATGTTCCACGATAATTACAGAGAGGAGTAGTTTTGCAAACCAAGAAGGTTTATTAGCAGATTAGCAAAGTTATGAATTAAAATTGTTGAAATAAATGTAATTCATCCAATAACTGTGTTATTTGGGCCTACATGTTTTGTGTTTTATTTCCACATGTGAATTAACTTTTTAAGCATTTGTGCAACTATTGCTTTTGGTGATCTCTGACGAATCTTATCCGACAGAGCCACCTTTGTTTATATACTACATCATACCCAGGTCCTGAGGAATACAGGGTTACCCCATTGATGCTTAACAGTGTCAGCAAATAAAGCCTCTATAAGGCAGAATCAAATGAAGATTCAGTCCAGTAAATGAGAAAGGTTTTGGTCAGTAGGGAGCCAGGGGCAAAGGCAATTAACAGGTTTCAAGAGCATTTAAATGGCATCTGCTTTCAAGCAAGTGGGAAACCATATCTAAATCTAACTGTCTCAGCAATGCACAATTAAACCTACAATTTCACAGCAAATCGAAACACTCTTCATGATTCCCAGGACACAGTGACCATTCAGGACTGAATGTTCCCCAAGGAAGAAACTTCACCCATTTTCTTAGCCATCGCTTAGAGGAAGCTTGTGGCTGCACAGCCTTCATGAGATATCTTGCAAAGGATGATACATCGCAGTCAGTTTGTGCCTGGCATCGGTATAGAAAACTTATTATTTAGCTTTCAGTAAAACTCACAAAGGTAAACAATTATCACACAAACTAAAACAATTGCAACAATTTACTAAATTCAAGCTACTGCAGCTCAACTCCTGGAATTGAGAGAAAAGGTGTGAGAGCACAGCATCCAAAAATCCATTTTAATATTAGCATGTGTCGTTTAACAGAAGTCTACATTAACTATGGCTAACTTCCAGAGAACACACTTTATCTATAACTACAACGTGAAAATCACATTTGTAATATATGCATATATAATGTTTATTAGTACATATGTTAGGCAAAATGAAAAATAGTGACAGTGTCACCAGTGACCACTACTTATTCGTGACCAGTGAGTTATCTTTCTGATTCATATGGAGCACGTTTTTGGCTCTTGTGTATGACAGAGGTTCGGCTCAATGCAGAGCAGATGAGAGATAGGAGCTTATTATGATGTCGGTCGGAGTTGCCTCCGCCCGACACTGTCTCGGTCTCGGGACTGACCAACCTCAAATCGGCCGTTCCGACTGCCTGATTACGATGCGACCGAACACTGTTCGGTCGGATACTCACTATTCTCTATGGGAGCTTGTGTCAAGGCCGTAAACCAGCTGTAATACAGGCTCTTATAGAGAAATGAGGGTGTGTGTAAAAACCCTGTACCCTGTGGCAGGCACACAGTGCATGGTTTTACATCTCGGCCACCAACTGTAGGCCACAGAGGCAAGGGGGGCCTGCTAGGGGCCTCCAAATTTGCTTTCCGACATTCTTTCCATGTTGGACAGGCTGGAACGGAAAGGCTGTGGGAAACTGACATCGTAATCCTGATGGCGGAAACGCCGTCCATAGGGGATTACGGTGCGGTTCCAACCGGCAAGAAGACTCCAAGAGCAAGTCGAAACCGAGTCGGAATGACTGTCTGCTTGCATTCCGACCGCCGACATCATAATCGGGCGGTTGACCGCAAACCGACCATGTCGGTCGGAAAGCCTCCGACCGCGGTCAGTAAGCTTCCGACTAGTGGTCGGACGCTTTCCAACCGACATCGTAATCGCCCCCTAAGTTGCATGCGTCCAAGGCATTTATGCTGAAACCAGGGGTGCTGTAGTTCCTTCATTTAATAAAGAATAACTATAACATTTCAAGCAGAAATATTTTTTTAGTATCAATAAAAGGAACATAGAACAATAGATGGAAGGGTGGTTAACATTGATCAAAGCACTACATTTGAGAATGGGTTGAGAAAACAGAACAACCTTCATGTTCATAGGCGAAAACAAGCAGGGGTACTTTCTGGGATTGCCAAGGTGTATAGAGTTGTTCAATAAACAACTTTATAGCTGAGTGAAGAGAATATGGCCAATTGGTACATGTTTTATCTGAGGTTGTGTTTTATCTGTATTTTGAAGGTGTGCTTTTATGGTTTTTGCGAAAGAAACCGAATAAAGATTGATTGATTAAATATGTAAGTGCTCACTCTTCCTTTTCAAGCTGCAAGAGATGGCATTACATTTTTCTTGAACTCTTGGAGTGAGGGGATTGTTCGGATATCTAGTGGTAAAGAGGAGATAGTGAAATTATTGGAATTTGGGGGCACAACAGGGTGGGTTAGGTGCTTCTAAACATTTGACCATTAAGGAGTTTGTTTGGCAAAAAAGCAGCAAGAAGTGTTTATCTGTGTGCATTTGCTCTGACTTCAAAGACTGACTGCCAAATGACAGGCAATATCTGTTGACACGCTGCTGCTAATTTTTAGCATAGAAATGTGTGTTGCTAATTTTTAGCATAGAAATGTGTGTTTACATGTTCTCAAAATGGGTGACGCTCATACTTGGGTGCAGGAGTATCATTTATATCGTTTTTTTGTGGTTTTCCATAGAGTGGACAAGACTCATGGGTAACAGAGTACTTAAGGTAGAGCTACAATTATAAGAATGAATTACAGGTAAAATAACATTTTTCATAGCGATACATAATGTAGTCTCAGAAGTAGTCTAGACTTGGATGGACACCGAAAGTGACTAAACACATGATAAGGTTCTTTTCTGGGACCTTCGACATGTTGTTGGAAAGATGGGTTTTCAATTCCTTTTAGAATGATTCCTGGGCTGGAATGGTATTTATGCTCGGGGAGGCACCATCCTATATGGGTGCCTCCAGAAAATGAGTGCATGCATCCAACTAATAACTAAGGGCCCAATTCAAAGAGACTAGGCATTTTGTATTGTGTCTAATGCTGAATGCATCACACATGCAGGGCTAATGTCCACCTATGATCATATGTCACCGTCTCATGAAAACTTTCAGGTACCATGAGGGATATTTGTCAAGGAGTGTCTGGCACTGTCTGTGCTGTTAATGTTATATTAACACATTCTCCCAGCGCTTACAGCACATAATGGCCCATCACAGGTACACACACACTGCACTACAGCATGCAGCAAGATCTCCCCAGATTTGGTTGAGTGCTGCATTACTCAGCTGTTCCTCTGGGTTCCCATAAAGCAGAGGGTACTTATTAAGCACCCCCTCAGTTAGTATGTTCAAATCAGTTACACTGAACGGGGGGTGCCTTGTACTCAAGTCCTTCAGCAATGTGGGGGCAAGTGAGTTAAACAGAGCAGCAGGATGGCAGAGGATTTTTACTTGGAGGGGAGGACGGCTCAGACTGACCATATAGTGGCTGCCTGCAACATCCTGAATAGAACTTACTGCTTCTTTTTTTCCCCGTTTGTCATTTTCTGTATAAAATCTTTTTTTCTGCCTGGGAGCTGAATCTCTGCCAGGAAGGCAGAGTCTCCACCCCGGGAGCGATGGCTTGGCTCCGAGGGCGTAAGCTCCGCTCCTGCACTCTGCAGCCAGGCTGGAACCCAAAGTTCTCAGACAGGAAATGACAAACATGAAAACGGCAGTAAGTTCAATACAGGGAGTTGCTGGCAGCCATTTTATGGTTATTCTGAGTCATCGTCATTTCCAAGCAAGATCCTCCGCCATTCAGCTGCTCTGTTTAACTCATCTGCTCCCACCATGGCTGAGTAACTTTAGGACAAGGCACCCCCTTTCAGTGAAACTGGATTGAACATACTAACTGAGGGGGGTGCTTGATAAGTACCCTCAGCTTTATGGGGTCCAGAGGAACAGCTGAGTAATGCAGCGCTCACCAGATTCTGGCAAGATATCGCAGCGCATTGCTGTGCAGTGGGTGTGTACTTACGGCGACCCCGGATGTATCGCAAGCACTGGGAGGACCTGAGACTCTGGGCCAGAATTAAGGCACAGGACTTATTAGGCCTGTCCTTCCAGCGAAACTTACAGAGGCCCCACCTTAGCCCACTGTACAGGAGGGTCCTGAAGACAGCCATGCTCAGCTTGAGGAGTTTGAGCAGCTGAGACCCGGTAAGCGCATGAACTGCATTATGTGTCTTGAAGTTTGTTGTGAGTGGAGAAAGAGAAGTACCATTATATGTGTCTTTTGTCACCTTTCACTTTATCTGAGTAGTGGCTGTAGTACTTATAAGGCCTATGCATCATTAGAGTGCATGGAATGCTGATTTCGGAGGGCATTCTGGAATTTGTAGTGTTCTACACACAACTGGGTAAATTACCCTTACAGTAGCATTTTACTGAATAAATGCACTTACATCATCATGGCTAGTGAACTAAGGGCCATATAACTTCTGTATGCAATGGTGAAGGCAATATCTAGTGTTGGAATGAGAAGGGTTTGGGTGTTGGATGCTGTATCATGCATGTTTTTTGTGTGTATTTTTTCCAGATAAAATATTATATTTATGTACCATGAAGTAAAGGCCCACTTTGTGAAACTTGTCTCACTCGCAATTATATGAGCATATCCAAGGGGTACAAAATACAGACATCTTCTCAACAGTGACACATATGTAATTTCTAACATCTAGGTAGCTGTACTAACTATGCACATGTGATTACCAGTGTAGAGCGCAAATGAAGCATTCTTGACATGCGAAATGTGGCACTTGCCATGTAGAGTTTCTGATCATGCAAAGGGCAGTCCAATATTTAGAATCACATATAGGCAAAGGCCATACTCAAGGCCTTGCTTGTATATGTACACCCAATTTTGCATGTATGTTGTGTTTCACTATTCTACACAACAGATGACTTTTGATAGTAAGTGTAAGACTATTGAGACTGTACATTACAGGATAATACTGGATACACTTTTAGGTGTGGATTTATCCATCCAGACTGTGTACCATCTACACTTGTGGACTTACATTGAAAGATAACTATGTTTCAATGTCAGGAAACACACAATGCACTAATGCTGAAGGTGAGGGTTAGTAAATATTGAAGAGTATATTGACCTAAATCGAGAAAGATGTCATTGTGTGAGTAAAACCTGGACATTACAGTGCTAGTACACATACTATTGGGTCCACTGAAACATATAATTGGTTAGAAAGATCAAACAAGCACAAAGTCAGCTCTTGCTTAATGTAGTCATATGCTTTGTTATGAATCGTACACCAACTACATAATTGTTTGCCTTCTGTTTCAGTGGACCAGGCTGGCCAAGAACCAACAGGACAGGACCAGGGGCAGAGCGGGATATCCTCGTCTTGTTGGCGGGCACATCCTCTGGATGCCTTCAGCGAGGAGGAACACAAACCTTCAGACAGTGGTAGTGTGCTCACCTGGACGGAGCCTTCAACATCCACAGCAACAGCCCAGGTGGAGGCTGAAGAATCTAAAGTGTGGGGGGGGGGATATTGATAGGGACACCCCCAGCCAGGGGGGGAGGAATGTGGCTCTCCATCTGGCCCACAAGGACTGTTCTTGGATGTGGTGTCCCCAGGGCAGGGCCAGCACCATCAGGGCCAGCCACCGACTCCTCCCTAACTATTGAGGCCCCATTCCATCAGGGCCTCCAGCTGTACCCCCACCAGTAGCCCCTGCCAAGTGCCTCCGGGAAGAGCTAAGAGAGACATCTTCCCTCGATACCCCACACCCATCATGCTCTTCTCAAACCCCTCCATGTGTGGTTACCCCTGTGGCTGCATCCCAGGAAGTGATGGTAGCATCTGATGTTGGGCAGAATGTGTCCTCTCGAGCCTTACAGGATATCTGGGTTGAACTCCGTAAGTTCCAGAGAAAAGGGCAACATCAATGCTGCCATCACTTCCTTGGATGCAGCAATATGGTCATCTGGGTCAAGATGGCCACCAAGTAGGAGCTCAGTCTTGGAGCTCCCGGGTTGGGGATCACCAAATCGGTAAATATCCCCCGCTAACCCAGCCATCCACCCCGCTTCGACATGCAATAGTGTCACAAGTCTTACCTGGAATTCGAATTTCAACCTCTCGTGCTGCCTCAGAGGGTGGAAACTGCAAGGTGACTGCAGGACGCCCCAGGGTGAGTCGACCTCTGCGCCCTCGACGATCACGACGGAGCTTGCATCTGCTGACCGGACTTACTCACGCCCACGGTGTGCCGCAACAGCGAAGGGGCTGCGGGGAACCCCAGAGAGGAAGCGACCTGCACTGCCCCCACGATAGACTGTTTGCGTTGGAGGAGGACGGTGGGTGCTTCCGCCTCAGGGAATCGACCAGTCTCGACCAATCGACCAGCGCGGCTGGGTGCAGACAGTGTTTTCCGGCGATCGGATGTCGGCGCTCCTGCCTTTGGCCCCAGAGACTGGGAGACACCTTTCAGACACTTTCCAGCTTCCTGCTTAAACGACGACACTGGATAGGGGCGGTAGGTGCTTAAACCGGGGCCCCCAGTCGGGCTGGTCTGACGGCGGTCTGAAAGGCGCCTCAGGGGTTTTTGCCAGTCTTCGGCGGCGTTCTTGCCTGTGCCTCTGAGCTGAGGATGTCGGGCCCGAGCCCTTGTTCTGCTTCGAGGCCTTAGGGCATGACCTGTCTCTCCCTGGCAGTTTAACCTCGCTGCTGCCTCTGGGTGCCTCTAATGCCTAGATCCCCGATCGCAGCGCTGACTAGGGGATATCAGCGGTTTCCGCTCTCAGCCTATTGTCTCCGCTTTTTTCTATGGCTGGATGGTTGTTTGAGGCTCCGGGTCACTGTCTGTGACCTGCGTGTGTGCGGCCGGGCGGGCGTGCATTGCTTTGCTGCGAGTTGCTGACGCTCCTCCGGGGATTTCATGGGGTTTGAACTGCCTAACTCCTGGGATGCCGAGGTGGGGTGCACGCCTCTGTGAATGGAGGGCTTGACCCGCCAACCTGATACTTTGTTGCGGGATCGTATGAGGCTGGTGCCTGTCTGGGAGCGGGAGATGGGGGCTCTCTCTGCCTTGATCAGCCGGGCTGCCTTCTGCCCGGGGGCGAGGGAGGGACGCCTCCGCCTTTGTTTCCCCCTGGACACATAGAGTGTTTGTGTGGCCAGAGCCTCCCTGCTGCAGTGGCGGCTCCTTTGTCCTTGTGAGTTGTGGGGTGGCGACCTCACTTAGACGGTTTGGCCTGGTCCTGCAACAATTTTTCAAACGATAAATCAACCCTCAAAATGGTGCTTTCTCATGGCTATCCAATCCACCCACTCTAAACCCACTATTCAAAACGGCCACTTCCCAAAATGGCCTCGAGGATGGCCTGATCCTCTGACTTTTCTACATCGAAGCTAGGTACGATCCAGATCCTTATCAAATGGCATCGATGTTCATCTGAATTGGACTAAATTGAAACTGTGGAAATAATTACTTGCTGGTCGTGTGCCCCTCTGATCCTGCAAATATAACTTCCTGTTGAAATAACTGTTGTAATAATAACTTGCTTGTCATGTGCCCCCATGATCTTGCCTAAATAACTTCCTGTTGAAATAACCGTGAAATAATTACTTACTGGTCGTGTGCCCCTCTGATCCTGCAGAAATAACTTTCTGTTGAAATAACTGTTGAAATAATTACTTACTGGTCGTGCCCCTCTGATCCTGCAGAAATAACTTCCTGTTGAAATAACTGTTGTAATAATAACATGCTTGTCGTGCGCCCCTGTGATCCTGCCGAAATAACTTTCTGTTGAAATAACTGTGAAATAATTACTTACTGGTCGTGTGCCCCTTTGATCCTGCAGAAATAACTTCCTGTTGAAATAACTGTTGAAATAATTACTTACTGGTCGTGTGCCCCTCTGATCCTGCAGAAATAACTTCCTGTTGAAATAATCTGCTGAAATAATTACTTACCCCGCTGATCCTGCAAAAATAACTTCCTGTTGAAATAACTGTTGAAATAATTACTTGCTTGTCGTGTGCCCCTCTGATCCTGCAAGCTGGGACTCGCCTGCCTTGCTCTTGATTTACACAATTTGTTTGTCTCCTCTCACTGATTCGGCAGCGCCAAACCTAACACATTCACCTATTGATGGTCAAACATTCACTAATCACCTGGAAGTCCCCAGGACCGTCTAGTCGCTCGCAAACTTACTACGATTGATTGCCGTCCCTCACTCAAAACCCGCTGTGCCAAAAACGCCCTTCCCCGGATCACCAGCTTTCTCTTTTTACCTCTGGGTTTACCTCCGCAACAGCTATCCTAATACCAGCGCAGACTTGACCCTATGTGAGCCCACAGGCTAATCTCCAACCTTTTACAACCACCTACTATCCTCTAACGGACATTTATTCATTCTATACTAAATGTCTAAATACTGTTGAACTTTTTACATTGCTGATTTAACTACCGTGCTGCTCTTTCCTAATTATTTCCACATTACTAATTAGCCTGTTCCCTCATCTTATTCAAACTTCTACCTCCCACCCCTAACTCCTCGTTATCCCCTTATTAGCTTTATATCACTCCACCCTCCCTCCTTTCTCCCCCATCTCCTCCAACCTTTTGACCACCATGCCCCACCTTAGTCCCAATCCCACATCCCACTCCAACCCCGCTCTCTCCTCCCAACACCCCTCCTCACCAAACATGGCCCCAACTCCTGGTCCATTCCCTACCCTCCCAATCTTTCTAAAAATGCTAAGAAAAATTTCAAACATAAATTACTAATCCGGCATCCCGAAACCCTTATCGTGGATAACTACCACAGCCTCACGTCCCCCATAATAACCAACTACATTTTCTATTCTAAGCGCCCCTCCAAATGGAAGACCACCTTCCTACGCCACCTCCCAGTAACTAAACCTAACAACATTCCTTACGGTTTCAAACTATCTACTACCCCCTCACCTACTTTCCCCGGTGAAATTGACATCTCCATCTTCAAAACTGGAAATATCCTCATACAAGCCTCTGAACTCCACCTCAACATCTTCGAGCATCATTTCAGCACTCTGTCCCACCTGTTGTCCTCACCTACTCCTCTCCCTCGACTCCCCTGCCCCCAGACATGTCCCTGTGCTCCCCTGCCCCCACGACGAATACCCTTCCTCCCTAGACATCTCTAACCTCAAGAATTTATCCTATTCTACGACTTCCTATCCAGCACCCAACCCTGAACCCCACCCCAAAACATCACAAACTCTCACCATCCCCCAAACTCCCAAGCTCTCCAACGACCGTCACCTTCTGACCTCAAGCTCCACAGTTAACCCCTCTCCAGCCCCCCTTCTAGCCCGCACCACCACACCCCCTCCTGCCACCACTCCCCCCTCTCCGATTTTCACCCCCACCCCCAACTCTGATGCTGCCTCTCCACTCACCCCTTACACCCTCTCGTCTCCTACTTTCCCGTCCCCTACCCCTACAACTATCCCATCCCTCTCAATACCTGTCCCTCCCGCACACTGCCAGATCAACCCTCTCTCCTCCCCCAGTCCTCTCCTACTCCCACAGCCTCAGCACCCCGCTTACCACCCCCCAGGCCTCTCACCCTCTCCCAACACCAGACATCCATCCCCGACCAACTCCGAACACACCTCCTCCACTCCTCCTGCCGCAACCACCTCTTTTACTTTCCCATCCTCCCCCACGCACCTCCCCCCCGACCGCCGGTACTACCCTCCCCCACAGACCTCCGCAACTCCCACAATGTCAGCACCGTCCTCGCCTCCCCCAGACCTCCCCCCTCTCCGACCACCCCTCCTGCCTCAACTACGTCCCACCTCACTCTTTTAACTCAGACACTTTGCAACATTGACCGCAATATTGCTTACTTGGTATCTGAAGTCTCCCGGCTTAGTGAGGATTTCAAAGACTTCAAATTCCGTAACCCCAAAACTCGCCCCCCCTGGGCCACTTCACCATACACTGGTCCTCAAAAACCCACTAATCCCAAACCTTGGAAAACCACACCACTACACAACCGTACTCATAGACCTCTTCGCACCTTAAACGACCACTCCGCCACTGACCTAGCCGACATCTGAAATGAAATGAAATGAAATTTGAAAATGAAATTTGTACTTGTACATCTGCAACTCCTACCCGCAAATAACCTCACTTAAGAAGACGGCCGTTCCTCACTCCAACATCCCTGTTATTATAGGGACCAGCAGAATCCCCTCCTCTCCCGGCTCCCCCAGACCCCCTCCTCAACTTTCCGCCATCCACTCGTACCCCCCTAAAAACAACCCTAAGCCCCTGGCCTGCATGCTCATGAACTGCTGTTCAACATTATTAGAAACCAAACCTCCCCCCGCCCCCCTCCACTTGATTGCATCCACCAAAAAATGTGAAGAAATTGCTAACTTTTTCTCGGAAAAAATCGCCAAAATTGACCAATCCTTCATTTTAACTCAGATCCCTCTCAACCCCCAATATTCCATTATTACTACTCCTACACCCTCCCCCGATCCTGCCCCCTACCTCTTCCCCGCACCAACTTTCAACAACCCCTCCTGAAACATACCCCGACAAAATACAGCTCAAAAATAATGCCTCCTGGCATAATTTCCACTCCGTTTCCGAATTAGAAGTCTTTAACATCCTGTCCAAATTAAAATCGTCCTCTCACACAAAAGACCCCCTCCCATCTACCCTCATCCAAGACCTTAAGCACGTCATTGTCCCTTATTGGACCAAAAGCATCAACTCCTCCCTTTCCTCGGGGTGCGTCCCTGTCTCCCTCCAACTCGGACAGGTCACGCCCATTCCTAAAAACCCTAAGGCTGACCCCAACGACCCTAATAACCTCCGCCCCATCTCAAACCTCCCCTTCTTTCCAAAGCCCTTGAAAAATGTACCCTCCTGCAATTGGATAAACACATTGACACTTACAACCTACTCGACCCTCTACAATCCGGCTTCCGTAAAGGCTGCAGCACTGAAACTGCATTGCTAAATATAGTTGATGACATCCACCACGCCCTGGAAAATGGTGAGACCTGCCTACTCATTCTCCTTGACCTCTCTGCGGCATTCGATACAGTTAACCACTTAACCTTACTCAATACACTTAAACTTCGCTTCGGTCTAAATGGCACTGTCCTCAACTGGTTCACCTCCTATTTCCAACACAGAACCCAGCAAATCAAAATCCAAAATTGCCTCTCCAGCCCCACTCCCGTCTCCCTTGGTGTCCCTCAAGGATCTATCCTCTCTCCTGCTCTATTCAACTTATTTATGGAACCCCTTACCCTCATACTTAAACAAGCCGGAATTAACTACCACCTGTATGCTGACGATACCCAACTGTACTATAAAATAAAGTCCCACTCAGATGTCCTAAACCTTAACACCGCCCTGGCTAATATACAATCCTGGTTCTACTCAAATCATCTCAAACTCAACCCAAACAAAACTGAAATCATTCTTTTCTCTCCTAAAAACAACCCACTCCCCATCCAAACATGGATCTCTGACCTTAATGCCCTAAACTGTTCGCTCTCCTTATCCGAATCAGTAAAATCCCTTGGCATCACCATTGACAGTAAGTTAACGCTCAATTCCCACATAAAAACTCGGCGAAAGGAGCACTTTTCACGCTCCAACATCTCAAAAAAATCAAACCTTTCATTCCACCGGAAGATTTCAAATCTGTTTTCCAATCTCTAGTCCTCTCGAAAATTGACTATGGCAACGCCCTACTCTCCGGATCTCCCAAAGTCCACCTTGTGCCCCTCAACTCTGTTCTCAACCTAGCGGCCAGGCTTACAACTGACTACAAACGCTCTGATCACATCTCGCCTGCTCTCAAGACCCTTAAATGGCTTCCTATCGAAGGCAGATCCTCTTATAAAATAGCCTGCATAACGTACAAAGCCCTTCATCAAAAGACCTCCCTCTACCTCTCAAACAAACTCAAAAAAGCGGGCAGTGCCCGACAGATGAGAAGTACCAATTCTCTCCTCCTCGTCCCCCCTCTGTTAAAAAAGAAAGCCGCGCAATCTCGCTCCTTCTCTGGTAAGGCTCCCAGCATCTTGAATGCCCTCCCTAAAGATCTACGACTTAACCCTTCATACGTCAGTTTAAAAAAAGACCTTAAAATGCACCTGCTCAACAAATATTGGGGTCCTTAATCCTTCCATTACCATACCCGTCATACTCTCCCCCTTCTGGAACCCCGTTTTCCCCTCTCTTCACTCCTCCTGTGTCGACTCCCACCTATTCACCCCCTTCCCTACCCATCTTTACCTCTTCTTCCACCCTACCACCCCCTGCCGAACACTTCCCCTCCCCCGTTTCTCTCACTTGCAAAACCCTTCCTTATACCCAAAAAATGAGTCTTCCTTCTTTATATTGTGTAATAATTTGTAATTACTCTACTCACGTGTTTTTGTAAATTGCTACTTCCTTGCATTTTTCATTAAGTCATTCTATATTACTCAATGTGGTCCTCAAAGTCTATCTTGTATGAATGCTTCTTTTAGGACACCACCGTTTTGTATTCCATGTAATATTGTAATTCCAATGTAAAGCGCTCTGATACCCCCGGGTGGAGCCAGCGCTATATAAAACTTTTTAAATAAATAAAATAAATAAATAAATAAAAATATAGTCTGTGTTGGCCCAGTGACCCACCCAGACTACAATAGTTGTGTCTCCTAGTTCGTCTTACCTCACTGTTTCCCCTGCTGCCCCTCCTACCCCTCATGTTGCCCGCTCTCGTGGGGTGTCTGGTCCCATACTGGCCAGCTAGAATGAGTCCACAGGAGCAGAGGATGTCCACATTGTGCAGAAGGTGGACAGTGAGGATGACTAGTGACTGGACTATGTTTGGACTGTGGACGTTTTGTTTTATCCATGTACATAGACTGGTTCCCCTGACGCTTCCTGGCGTGTTTTATTTATTTTGCCCAACCCCCTCCAAGTACGCTTGCCCATTCTGCCTGAAGACTTTCATTTGATTCCCTTTCTCCCTTTCAAATTGGCAGCTATATAATTAATGTTTTTCTGAATATATTAATATTTTTCTTTAACACCATCTCTGTCTTGTGTCTTTCGTTATATATGCTGAATTCAAAGTATGGAAGTTAACATCGGTAGGTGTTTAGCTATGCTTCCAACATGATACCTTGTTGCACTGATGGTCCTACAAATCTGCATGTCTCACTCATACACAATTTCATCACATGTGGCCTTCAACCATAGTAACCAGTTGACCATCACCAACTATTACACAACACAGTACTGACTTGTCAGGAATATCTTTTTATTTACATATATTGGTTGTATACATATTTACAGTGATCATGGTGGATCTTTCTTGTGACATCACAATTGTTGTGGTGAGGATCTCTGTGAGTAAGAGTGTTTACTGTGTTGTTGCTGATGTGTGGGTGGGTGGAGTTCATCTGCCTGTACAGCTTGTGGTTGTGCCTGTGCCTGTACAGAGGTCGAGGGTGGCTGTACAGGTGGGGGAGGTGCCTGTACAGGGGTGAGGGTGGCTGTACGTTATGTTATGTTATGTTATGTTATGTTACAGCAACTTTTATAGCGCACTAATACCCATAGGTGTCTAGGCGCTTAAGGACCGCGTACTGTAGGGAGAGCTAATTTCTAAAAAGCCATGTCTTAAGATTCTTCCTAAACTCAATCAAAGAAGATATCTTCCTAAGCGCGAGCGGGAGGGAGTTCCACAGCCTAATAGCACCATGTCTGAAACTCCTCCCTCCCCATTTCATAGTCCTGACTCTGGAAGTAAGCATCAGGAAAGCATTAGCCGATCGTAGTTGTCTGCTGGGGAGTACCAACTAAAGGCATGCCATAAAAATCGTGGACCTACTCTATAAAGTGCCTTATGCACTATACAGAGTGTCTTGAATTTCACGCGCTGGGCAACTGGTAGCCAATGCAACTTCTGTATCCCGGCCCTAATTGACTGATGCTTAGGGACATCTAGCACCAGTCTGGCAGCAGCATTCTGTGCCGCTTGTAATCTTCTAAGTTGATTAGACTGTAAATTTATGTATAGGGCATTACAGTAATCCAGTTTGGATAAGACCAAAGAAGTTAAAACAATTTTCCTCGTGTTTATCGGAATGAAAGGAAGAATCTTGCGCACGGTTTTAATGGTGAAGAAAGCAGAAGATACCACCTTAGAGACCTGCGATTTAAAATTCAACTTCTCGTCTATTATGACCCCCAGATTTTTAGCTTTAGCTACTGGTGTAGGAAGGGGGCCCAGTGTATTTGGCCACCAAATTGGTGACCAAAGGGGAGCAAGGTTTCCAAAAGCACCACCTCGGTTTTGCTCGAATTGAGCTTCAGACAGTGCCTGCTCATCCACAAGCTCAGGGAGACCATGCAATCATGTAGTTTATTAGAAAAATCAACATCCTTGTCTATGGTAGAAATAACCAATTGGGTGTCGTCAGCATATGAGGTCGGAATTAGATCAAAGCTTCTAATCAAAGGGGCCAATTCGGACACATATATGTTAAAAAGAGTGGGGCTCAAGGAAGAGCCCTGTGGCACTCCACAAGGCAAAACAAAAGGCGTAGATTTAAAATCGCCCAATTGCACTGTCTGCACTCTACCTGCTAAAAAAGATGTTAAAAACAGCAGGGCTTTTCCTCCTAGACCAATGGTTTTCAGCCGTTCTATCAGTAAGTTGTGGTCCACGGTATCAAATGCCGCGGACAGGTCAAGGAGGATCAGAGCTGCAGATCCGCCACCATCTAGTGCGGTACGAATTTCCTCCGTAGTTTTAATTAAAGCTGTCTCGGTGCTGTGGCATGATCGAAAGCCAAATTGGCTGTGGTCTAAGACATTATTATCTAAAATAAATGTAGAAAGTTCCGTGTTAACAATTTTCTCAATTATTTTTGCAGGCAACGGAAGTCTAGCAATCGGTCTATAATTGGCCGGGTCCGTTACATCTAAATTAGGCTTTTTAATAATGGTAATATACAGGCCTGTTTCCACAAAGTTGGAAAAGATCCTTGTAAGAGCATTTGATTAAAAATACAGGATAACTGGGGACTGATAATGTGACTAATATTATGCAGAATCCTCGGAGGACAGGGATCATCCGGGGACCCAGACTTAATCTTGGTGAGAAGAGTGGCAATCTGCTCTGAAGAGATAGAGGTAAAATTTAAAAAAGGTATTATGGCCTTAACTTCCTGATCAATGCCAACATTATGAGGAATGTGTGAGGCAAACTGATCATAAATTTGATCGACCTTTACTTTAAACGCCTGGGCCAATGTGTTACAAAAATCTTGAGTGTGATTCACTGTAGCTTCCTTTTCCGCAGTTGTCAGATTATTTATAACTGAAAAAGTTCTTTACTTGAGTTGCCCGCCATCTCTATTTTCAGCGTAAAATATTGGTTCGTCTCAATAATCATTTTTTTCTTATAGTTTGCTAACATAAGCTTATATTGTGCTTTTTCAGCTACATTATAGTTTTTCCGCCATGTTCTCTCTTGCCTCCTACAAGCTTGTTTGTCTAGTCTTAGGGCTTCAGAGAACCAAGGAGCAGATGGAGTTTTTCTATTTCTAATTGCCTCCGTAACAGGGGCTAGTTTGGCAAAGCTAGAGTCTAGCCAGAAAGTATAACTTCTAGCTAATCCCTCCACATCCAACTCTGAAACCGGAATGCTTTGTAAAAGCTGGGTTTCTAATACACCTGAGTCAATGTTGTGCCAGGCTCTCCTAGTGAATTTGATGTTAGACATATTGTTAATTATGGAGCCAGGCAGATCCCAATGAAATAAAACAGCGTGGTGATCGGACCAGGTGAGAGGGAGAATAGATGTAATGGATAGGGCTGCATTATTTGTAAACACCCCATCCAAGGTATGACCCACTTGGTGTGTAGGGCCTTCAACTAATTGTTGAAGACCTACATCCGATGTAATATCTAAGAGTTCCTGTGTTTCCTTATCGTTTAGATTTTCCAAATGAAAGTTCAGATCACCCAACATGGTAAAACATCTGGATTGAATACCCAGTTCTAGCAAAGATGATAAATTTGTTAAAAAATTGGTTTTAGAGCCAGGTGGGCGATAGATTAAAAGTCCTTTAAAGGTTTCCTGTTCAGAGACACTAATTTTAAACAAAAGGGCCTCACAGTCTGGAGAGGGAAGTGTAGAGCAATGTGCTATAAATTCACTTTTGTGAATTATTGCAAGTCCACCACCTTTTTTTATGGGTCTATCGTGCCTAACGACTTTGTATCCAGCCGGCACTGCAATATTAAAATCTGAGTCGGATGTTTCCTCACCCCAGGTTTCCGTAACATACAGAATATCCAACTTGTTGTCTGTGATAAAATCCGAGATCTCGTATTTATGTTTAATTAATGACCTGGCGTTGATAAGCGCTAGATTAAGTACTGTTTGAGTTTTTTTTGCCTTAATTAGACTTCTAGTGAATTTTCGTTCCTCCACGCCATACTTATGAATTCTCTTAGAACACACTAGGCAGTAAGGGTTATCTGTTTTAAGTAACTCGTCACACGTGAATTGATGACAGTTCTTACCCCTTGGTTGATCAAGCGAGAGAAGACTCTCCCTTGAATAAACTAATCTAGGCTTCAAAATGTATTTTAGGCCAGGGTTCCCAGCCCTAGGCCCGGTCCCGGCGCGGACGGGCGCAGACGGGCTTGCCTTAGGCGCGCCTTCGGCGCGCCAGCGGCGCGCCCGCTGCGCGCGTCCGCTGCGCGTGCGCTCCAGCTCGCCCCTAAATAGGCGCTGCTGGAGCCTAGAGCGCTAACCGGGCGGAAATAGCGTCCCGGAAGTGTAAAAGACCGTGGCCCTCCCTCCGCAACAAACGGCAGACGCCGCGGCGGATCGCGGAGGACCAGAAATAAAGTGCAAATAGGCAAGTAAAGTGCAAAGACAGGGAGTAATAGGCGAGGTTACAGTCAATGTATCATTAAAACAATTAAAAATCAGCAAATACCGAATAAAAGCAGGTCATCCAATAACTGTTAAAATTAGGCTATTAAAATAGGAGATAGGCAGACTAACACTGTGGCAGCAAGAAATGGCAATTCTAAAACAATAGCGTCCCAGCAGAGCGCATCCGCTGCGCGTGCGCTCCAGCTCGCCCCTAAATAGGCGCTGCTGGAGCCTAGAGCGCTAACCGGGCGGAAATAGCATCCCGGAAGTGTAAAAGACCGTGACCCTCCCTCCGCAACAAACGGCAGACGCCGCGGCGGACCGGGGAGGACCAGAAATAAAGTGCAAATAGGCAAGTAAAGTGCAAAGACAGGGAGTAATAGGCGAGGTTACAGTCAATGTATCATTAAAACAATTAAAAATCAGCAAATACCGAATAAAAGCAGGTCATCCAATAACTGTTAAAATTAGGCTATTAAAATAGGAGATAGGCAGACTAACACTGTGGCAGCAAGAAATGGCAATTCTAAAACAATAGCGTCCCAGCAGAGCGCGTCCTCTGCGCGTGCGCTCCAGCTCGCCCCTAAATAGGCGCTGCTGGAGCCTAGAGCGCTAACCGGGCGGAAATAGCGTCCCGGAAGTGTAAAAGACCGTGGCCCTCCCTCCGCAACAAACGGCAGACGCCGCGGCGGACCGGGGAGGACCAGAAATAAAGTGCAAATAGGCAAGTAAAGTGCAAAGACAGGGAGTAATAGGCGAGGTTACAGTCAATGTATCATTAAAACAATTAAAAATCAGCAAATACCGAATAAAAGCAGGTCATCCGATAACTGTTAAAATTAGGCTATTAAAATAGGAGATAGGCAGACTAACACTGTGGCAGCAAGAAATGGCAATTCTAAAACAATAGCGTCCCAAGTCTACAAGTGGGAGAGGTACCTGTACTGGGGGCAAGGGTGGCTGGAAAGGTGGGGGAGGTGCCTGTACAGGGGGTGAGGGTGGCTGTACAAGTGGGAGAGGTGCCTGTACTGGGGGTGAGGGTGCCTGTACAGGTAGGGGAAGGGGCCTGTACTGGGGTGAGGGTGCCCATACAGGTGGGGGATGTGACTGGGCAGGGGACATGAGCAGGGGGTGCTTGTGTGCGTAGGGGTGCTGCCGGCACAAGTCGTGGTACAGGTGGGTGGGTGGGGCATGGTGCAGGTAGGTGTGTTGGGTCCCCTCCATGTGGTGACCCTTAAGGAAGACTTTGATACAGTTTCAACATGCCCTCCATCATCTTCATGACCACAGAATGGTGCTTGAACTCTCTTACCTAGAGATAGCTATGATGTAATTTTACATCCTTGCCATGTCTTGGCAAGATATCTCAATCTTGTCCAAAACACAGGTCTGTCTGTCAATCATGTGAGGGATTTGGCGTATTTCCTGTATTGAGTTTGAAATGCGAGATAGAGTAGCCCCTATGGCATGAATGTCGTGCCTCACATCAGCCTGCTGTTGAAAAAAATTATCCTCCAACTGACCACCATGACAATCTGCCAGCCCCCTCTGCATGTGGTGGCCTCTGATATGACCGTCAGGTCTACCAACATGGGGAGGAGGGCACATGGGATGCTGTGGGGAGAAGGTTGGTACGTAGGGGATACATGCTCCTCACAAGGGGTGTTAGGTCCCTCAGATGCTTGGGAGAAGGCCTGGGAGCACTGTCATAGGAGGAGTGTGTAAGAGACACAAAACATCTGACCTGGACGTGAGGTCTGTGAGGAGTTGATGGTTGTGTTGGGGAGGTGAATGCTGCGGCTGATTGACTGACTGCTGGGAATGGGCATTCCCCAAAGGTGAAGTGGGAGGCACAATGCTGGCCGGTCCTGGTGTAGGTTTTGGTGTTTTGCCCAGTGGGCCAGCAATTCACTCCAGGGAATCTGACTCCTCCTCCATGACCAGCACCAGATCGTCTTCTTCTTCCTACTCATCCTACTCTTCTTGTGCGGTGCTGGCAGCTGACAAAGCTGCTTGCAGGAGGATGGGGTTCTCTCCTTGTATTTCCTGTCACCCTCCAGTGGTGGTTGGTTCAGCGTTTCCAAGCGACTCATTGTCCTCAGTACCTGAAAGACAGAGGTTGCAACAGGATACATATTTACCATAGTATATCATGTGCTACAACACAAGGGTTGGGTCAAATAATCTTTGCATTGATCTGATGTTCTACATCTGACCTGGTTTGTGTAAACTTGCATGTAGCAGCTCATATTGAAGCACTGAGGTGTCCAATGCAGAAGTGCAATGAAAATTCAAACTCACCAGCTCCAGCCACAGCTCTGTGTGGTATAGAGATCCCCTGTGATGTCAGCTGCTGAGCCTGGCTCCTTGAGTGTGTTGCGGAAGATGTGGTCCTCGATCCAGCAGCTTCAGAAGGAAGTGACACCATAATTAATGTTCAGCATGATTTATATGTGGTCATGCAAAATTAACACAGACATCACTGATTATGTTGGGAACATATTACACACTCTAACTTCAGATATTACAAAAAGTGGCAATATTTGCTAATATCCTTTCACAAGAATTTGGCAATTGTGTACGATTTGGGAATCAACAGTTTACAACACTATATAGCACACTTAAATGATGGGCGGATGGTAGTGGATCTGACTGCTGCAGCCAGGATGTCTCCCTAACCCCTGGATGGTGTAGTTCAGATCACTGAGGAAGTCCTGACAGCAGCTGTAATGTGCCATATATATCCATATTCAATATAAAGGATGAGGGCAATCCTTTTACATGTATATGTATAGGTATAAAATAGTGATACTCAAAGTACGGTCTGGGTGCAGCATATGGCCCTCCTGCCCTTTACATGCGGCCCCCTGGTCAACAGCAGCACTGGTCTGCTGTTAACTCAACACAGCACTAACATTAAAAACATGTTAAATAAGCAGGCAAATGTGTATTTGAAGGTTAATGGGAGTTAAAGAAAGGAAGTAACAAGTATGTCCTGCACCGCTTAACTTTAGAAACACCTTCATTTTTAGAGACATCTATGCAGCATGTGTGGACAAGTATGATAAAGTCTCTTCAAGATTCTAATATTGTATTTCATTAACATGCAGAACTGTTTCACCTTTGTACATCTAATTAAATGAGTGCTTTGTTGAGTACTGCTTACAAGGGATAGTTTTAAACAAGTATTTGGTAACATTTATTCTTCCACTCCCCCCGACAACAATGCCAACAGTGAACTAAGAGGTAAATATGTTGTAATGTGTACTCCTTGAGTAGACTGTGTTCCTATTATACATAAACAACATCATAGTTTATTAAATCAAAAAGTGGAGAAGGTTTTGTACAGCACACATCCTGTAGTAATGTATTTCAAGGTTCTCTCATATGTGATTAAGAAAGAGGAGGAAAAGTGAAATAAAACATTGCCTAGGATCACACAATTTGGTCAAGTGGAGAAGCTGGGATTAATCCTAGGTTTTCTGGTTTCACGTTCTGCAGTTCATCCACCGGGGTCCGTATTACATATTGGCATTGTTTGTGCACAGCGCATCTTTGAAAAGGTGCGCCGGGCGCAAACAATGCCAATGCGCCTCAGTATGGTGAGGGCAGCCGCGAACCCTCCGCTGCCCCTAGGGCAGTGCATTCATGTGAAAACACGGAGCAGCTGCTCCGTGTTTTCACAGTGCAGGCGGCACCCGCAAGGGGATGTCTGGGGGGTCCATGGGACCCCCTTTACCCCCTGCGGAGGGTTGCTTTCAGGGGCGCACTGACTATGTGCCACCTTTTAAATGGCGCACTGTCAGTGCGCCTCCTGAGGGCTTCTTTGACTCTGTGCCCGCGTCTGTAATATAGTGTGGGCACAGAGTCAAAGGAATTCCCTCATTTGCATAGGGCACATCCCTATGCAAATGAGGGAACACGCTCTGTTGATAGCACTGGCACTTTAAGTGCGCCAGCTATATCGGTATTATAGAAGGGGACGCACAGGCGTCTGCGCCCCCTTCTATAATACCAAAGTGCCCCGGGGGCGCACAAAGCGGGCTCAAAAGCCCGTTGCGCCCCCGGGGCACCTTATGTAATACGGCCCCGGATGTATATGCTTTACTTCCCCTATACTCACCTCACCGGCCAACCCCCCACAACCCTCAACTGCAACCCTGATGGCATCAGTGCGGCCCTCTGCCACATCACTGACCATACATTTTGGCCCCTGGAAAAATGTTTGCGAGTTTCCATGTTATAGACTTATAACCCAGTTGTGGCTACTCCTCTTTAGATGAGACAATAAAAACAATTTGGTACATTCTGTATAAATTTAACATACATTTAGAGTCATCCTTTTGTTAGCCAACATGAAGTAGTATACACTTATGAGCCATATCTGAGCATATGCAGATTAGTGATAACAGGTATACTAGACGCACACCACATACTGCTGACATATCATCCAATATTTAAGAGCATGAACATTTTGTGAAGTCATTATTAAATGTAATTACCCGGATCTAACATCCGCCCAGTGTGTGGTGACTGACCAGATGTCACACCTGTGCGTGGAGTAGAGATTGCTGTGGGCTATGTTTTTCTGGACAACATCACAGGTCCTGAAATGATATGAGTGTATTTAGTTTACATTGTAGTTGACACATGTAATGAACATTTCCTGGTTTAGTTCACATGTTTGATACTATTGATGGATTCTATGTAAAATACCTATGGGTTGTCTGATCACAATGTAGTAGATGGTACCCTCTTCTGGACAAATGTACGTACCAGTTTGTACTGGTGGTATGGGTTGATCTGTCCCATGACGTTGCCTCCTTTCAAGTGCAGGGACCTCTGCTCCAGTGGGTGAATCTACTCTGGCTGTATGTGGCAATAAAAAGGAGAAGTCAACAGACAATGCATACCAGCAATTGATGATAATGTACAACTTGTCACATATTTATTCAATTGCATTTACAAGACAACAGTGATGGTTACTAAACCTGGCACATTTTCTAGCCCCATTAGTTGTGTAAGATGAAATAACCATGGGTGATGGGCCCTTGTTTGTGAATGAGAAATTGGAAGTTACCATTTCCATCACAAAGGATTCTGGGGCTTGTTGTGCAATGGACATAATAAGACACAAGAGAGTCTAACTCACTGTGTACATTTGCACAAACTTAGAGCAACTTCCATAGTCACATTTGTAGTGTATCATACACATTTATCATTTCAAGTCATTGTTTGAACCATCACGTATTACCTGGCATATGGTCATCATTCACAGGCGCCCATGTAGCAGGTGGGAGTGCATGGTGAAGAGGACATTCTTCTCAAGTGGGGTGAGTTGGTCTACGAGGGAGAGCTCTGGCCGCCTCTATCCTGGTGAACTTCTCCTTCACCCGCCTCTTTTCATCCTGCCACTTCTTCTTGATGTCTGTGACAGTCCGGACATCCTCCCCCATAGCAGTAACAGCAGTTGCCAACTGCTTCCATAGGGCTGCCTTCTGTGTTGCACTGCAGAAGTATGGAGGAAGGCCATGCAATTCTTTGTAGTTCCTCCCTACAAAAGTGACTATCATATTGGTCTACTCCTCTGTGAAATTCTTCCTCCTTCTTAAAGGTAGCATGATGAAAGCAAGGCGCAGAGCAGGCAGTTGAAGTGCTGGTGTGGAGAAACCAGAGCCTTGAATGTGTGCTGCTTTTATGTGGGTTGTAGTGCAGGGGTTGCAGGTGGTGTTAATTGTCTGCAAGTGTATGAAATTACACTTACTCTGCCCCGGGTGCGGAGATTCTGCCCCACGTGCAGAAACTCCACCCCAAGTGTGGAAACTCCACAGTAAAGATACTACTTATAAGTCCCTTGGTGAATCTTGAAAGTCATAAAGTTGGAATTTTGGTTTAAGTTTACCTTTGTGAACCAGGACCTCAGATGTAGGGGGTTGTCTACTAATAGGCAATTAATAATCAGATCTAGATTAGAGACTACCAAAGTGGTCAACACAGATGGAATACGGACTGTCACCAGTTTACCCTAACCCGTTATCCTTTATACCTAGATCTGTCAGCCCTAAGGACTTGTGTGGTTGAGTACTATCAGGTAGATCAAGTGCCAGTTCTATAATATTATGGTTGCTATGCTCATTTTCACTTAACCCCCCGAGAGAATAAGCCAACCCATGTACTCAGTAATAAAGATATAGTCAATTACTCTACCTTGACCCCACCACACAAAAGTGTGGGTATGTTTAGATAGATCACACACAATTTCAGCTGAATTATGTAGTCTAAAGTTTTATAGGGCCTGTAAAAGTTTCAACCCCCTGCGGTCAACAACCGCAAATGGATCATGCATAGTGGTATAAGTTCCTAATTTAGCATTGAAATCCCATCCGAATATAACATGAAATTCATTTGATATACTAGCTGATCTATATTTTAGGGTGGATAGAATACAGAATAAAATATCAAAACCCTAAAAAACTCTGAAATTAGAATCATTGTCACCAACCCCCCCCACCACCCCGTGCTCTGTACTCAGGCGTAACTATAGCAGGGACAGAGAAACTCTCATAACCATCCCAGATAATATCTTCCGATGTCCAAGTTTCTTGCATCATCGCTATATCAAATTGAGAAATGTACTCAGTCCAATCCTGGTCCCGCAGCTTAGATTGATAGCCAGCAACATTTCATCAGACAAATTGAATCAGAGTCTATCCTATTGCCGGTGACCAAAGACAATAGCTTTACATAGCCAGCGCAAGACTTTAACAAGTTCTTATTACATTCAGATACATTACAGTTAGATGGTAGTCAATCGATAGCCTTGAGATCCGAAAGGATGGAGAACATGTTAGTAACTGTGAGGAGCGATCGAGCATCAACAGCCATGATACTGGGCACAAAACGCTGGGATGCTTCTCCTCCCTGAGTTGCAAGTGTTTATAAAAGAACCCAAGCGGTACAAGATGAATACCCTTGGCCATATGGCTCTGTTGATTAATGCAAAAGATCAAACAACGAGCTAAGCTTGGATAGCAACAATTGATAGCAATACAGTTCCCCCTTCAGTTGCTTAGCCCAAAAGCCAATCCACCCAACCCTCCTATCACATAGAATATCCTTATATTCTGCCAAGTGAAAGTTGCTGTTTTGACTTAGCAAACAATAGAACTTATTCTTAAGTTGGATGGTTGATTCCCCAACAGAAGAAAACAAAGGTGGCACATTTTTCAAAACTACAACATATGGGCAGCATTCAGGGGGAAGGTTTAAGCACAAATGATTCGCCATGTATGATCTTAATAAACCTGCTTGTTCAGTCGCTGTACAAATACACCGTTCTTCTTCGTTTCCATACAAACCGACTACCCCAGCTTGGGACATCAAAGGGCCAGAGGAAACGCCTTCTCGGTATGCAGGAGGTATTACATTGATAGAAACAGCGGGCAGTGTCTGTGCTGGCCCTTCCTGGGTAACTGTGGCCTTAACTGGCTCAGCACTTGTGGGTCCTGCCCCCTCATAATGCGTTCGAATAAAGTCTTGAACAGTAGACTACATATTCCTCAGCCTCTCCACCAAAGGAGTCATGCTGGCCTCAATAATCACCTTGAATTGCTCAAGTTGCTGATCCAGGATTGGTTAAATACTATCATTAAAGTTATTCCCAGTAGCCTCATGATAGACTATACCTGAGGAATCTTTACCATGGCACTTTACAGCTTGTTTATTCATGATACAAGCCTCCTTTAGCTGTCTATGCCTTTGGCTGCCAGTCTTCCATCACTGACATGTCAGGTTAATGAGCCATTTGAACTCACTCTCATCTGCAAACATTCCAAGTGCTCAGAACCAGCCGCTGGTCCACCGCCAAAAGCCAGAGATTCCCCAGATGGCTGAATGGCTTGGGGAGAATAACAGGATCAACCAAGCGCTCACATAAATAAAGGGAAAGGTGCCATTCTGCAAGGTCTATCTCCTTGGAGATCACCCTTACTGCGCTTCAGCTTGCCCCCTCAGGTGCTTGGAGAAAAACTATGGGCCTTGTAGTCCTCAGCAGCCCCAACAACAAAGTCTGCAGCAGCCAAATCTCCCATTCCAACTTTTTAAATGTGGTATTTTTGGAATTGCAACTTAAAATTCGACATTACCATTAAAGAGGATTTTAAATTACAATACCTTTGGGTGTTAACAGCATATCTCTATCTGCTCCCTATTTAAAGTTAGAACTTATTAAATGTAATAGGGTAACTCAATGTTATCCAAAGCAAGAGAAAGGCCTTACAGTAGTGAAAAAAACAAATTAGGAGTTTTTCACTACATGGACATGTAAAACTTGAACCCAAATGTCCTACTTATTAAATCCAATACACCCTGCCCTATGGGCCTTTAGAGCTTACTTTAGGGGTAACTTATACATATTAAAAAGGAAAATGTAGGCCTGGCAAAAGTTTATTTTGCCAGGTCGAATTGGCAGTTTAAACTGCACTACAGGCTGCAATAGCAAGCCTGAGACATGTTTTAAAATACTACTTTAGTGGGTGGCACAATGAGTGGTGCAGGCCCACTAGTAGCATTTAATTTACAGGCCCTGGGTACATACAGTACTACTTTACTAGACTTCTAAGTAAATTAAATGTGTCAATCAGGTGTAGGCCAATTTTCCTATGGTTTAGGGAGAGAGCACAAGTATGTTAGCACTGGTTAGCAGTGGTAAAGTGCACAGAGTCCTAATGCTGACATAAGCAAATTCAGAAAAATGGAGGGGTGAAGGCAAAACGTTTGGGGGTGACCCTGCACAGAGGGCCAAGTCCAGCACACACAAAGGAACATGGCACCAGGCCTGCCCTGCCTTTTGTCCCCCCCAAGTAGTTTGGAGCCTTGACCAGGGGAGGGGAAGGAACGTTTGAGAATCATTGTTAGTGGTAGGACAGGAATTCCCCACACACAAAGGCTGACACCAGATATAAATATTGGACCCCCAGAGCCACTCTTAAGAACACTTCTGGACCTGTGGAAAATTCAGATGATGCAGAAGGAGAAATGCCCATCTGCTTGAAGGACTGCCTTGCTGTCTGAGAAGGAAGACTGGACCTGCTTGCTTTCATCCCAGGCTACCCAGAGTGACTCCAAGGGTCAGTTCGCTGACCTCCTGTGTGAGATACAAGGACACAAGAAGCTTCAAATCAGGGGCCTCCCTGCAACCTTTTTGGGGACACACCTACGTACCGAACACACCACCTGGTGCCATTCACTCCTTGCATGTAACACACACATGCACATGCCCTACCTCTTCCTAACACCGCACCCTGTCACCAGGGAGAGCTCAGATATAGCAAGAGACATGCAGAACCTTGAACCATAGCTTTTTAAATGGCAAGCCAACTAACAGTGAAGTACGTACACAGGCCCCACCAGGGCAAACCTATGGCATGATCGATGAGCTACCACCGTGGATGGCACAACCAGTGTCGCAGTCCCACGGAGGAGCATTCAAGGTAGATGCCCTGGGTATATGTCTTACCCCTAGACAAGGGACTTACAGTTAATTTGAATCAGCCAATTATGTATATATCAATCACCAGAATGTATATTACAAGCACAGTGCTTTGGCACTGAATGGCAGTGTCAAACGCGCTCAAACTCCTAAGCCAGCAAAACAGGGTCCAAACATGAGGTCAGCAGCCAAAAAGGTCAGGGGAGACCACGCCAAAAGATGCCAGGTCTAAGAAAAGATTTCTCAAGTTTCCCTCTCTTGCATTATTAGTCCTAAATACAATGCAAAGGCAATGTTTAAAAAGTTTCCAGTAGCTCCGGAATCTATTAATAAATCAATATGCTTGGGAGTCTCTTCATGGACTAGCAGAGTGGCCGAAACATATAAGTGAGAGGAGTTTGGAATTAAACTGATTTGTGCTGAATGGTGAGAACCTTGCAGTACAGCTAACCCCGGAAGGCTGGTTCCCTGGCTTTTCAGGTCAGCTAGTTTTCCGACTCTTTCTTGCCCACATCTGTATTCTTACTTTTGTCCCTGGGCTTAACTTTGCAGTCATTTAAGAAATTGATATGTTTACCATAATACAGGCAGAGTTTTTGTTCTCTGCGATGCTGTATTTTTTCCTTGGGGAGAGGTGTCCTCAAATTTGCATTGGATCGGAATCATCTACTCTTCTACCATCGCTATTCTTTTCGCGGACTATCATCAACTTGGTTTCTGGTTTTCCTTAGTCTGCGTGGCGTTCCATTAATCTACGATCTATTTTAACCACTAAGACTATTAAATCTTCTAATTTCTCTGGAGGCTCAAACACCTGGGCCAGAACATCTTTAATGTTATCCCGTAATCCTCGCTAAAACAAAGAGCTCCTCTTTTCCTCAGGCCAATAGTCTATTAAACATGGTGATATACGTTAACAAGTCCTTTGAGCCCTGTTTTAAATTCAACAATTCGTTGTCTACTGATTGAGAGAATGACGATTAATTTTTTCATTTCTGTCTTGAAACGATTGTAATTATATTACAATTCATTGTTTCTTTCCACAAGTGAAATTGACCAGGTAGCTGCAGTGCCTCCAGGATAGGAAAAGACAAAAAACACTTTCAGTTGTTCATAAGGGAAGAAAGATGGTCAGCAAATGAAGTGGAGTTGAGATTGTTTGGTGGCTATTTGGGCGGAGTTCCTGAGTACTGCTCAGGAGCCACCAAAGGAACAGCAGGGGGAGTGGTTACATGGATTACTGGAGCCTAAATACCCTCAATAGCTGGAGCAGACTGTGTTGGGTAAGCTATCAGAAGGGAATATGCTGTTGATTTTAAGACTGCCTTGTCCATAGTGGCATGGGGAAATTACCAACCCCAAGGATGAGCTGTAGTAGCTGCAACCTGACCCTGCAACTGATCCACTCATCAGGATAAAGCTTGAATTTCAGCCTGAAGATTCATCAACATGTTAGCTAAGTCCCTCATTGTGACATTCTGGGTATCCAGCTCTCTCTGACAGGATGCAACCACGGGCTTGTTATTCAGTCAAGAACCAAGGCACTCACCTGGTACTTGATTCCATGGGAGTGAGATGAAATCCAGAACAGCTGCTAATACCCAATGCCTCTCTAGACAACTCCTCTCATCACTAGGTTTTTCATGTGAGTAGATCTGTCTTCGAGGGGTAAGGGATTGGGAGCATGAGAGAAAAATAGAGAAATGATGTTGAGTAGTCGTGCAGTATCACTGTGATGCTGCTCTCTCTAGTTGGTGTTGGTATCATCTATTGAGGACTGGCTGAGGACCTCTTGGAGCCCCTGAAATGATTATTAGACATCACTATTGTTCTCTCTTAAGGTGTTAGTCATAGTCTGAAATTGGATGCACTACAGAAAACATTATTTACCTGTCGAACCCCCTTTCCTTGCTTTTATTGGTTTTGTGAGGTTTGTTTTGGCATATATGATGACCCCTGCAAGGGAAACATAAACTACTAAGGTTACTCTGTCTTTCTTGTTAATGCTTCACATTATACTCTACTCATTTGGAAATAAACCCACCTCATACACTACAGATATAACTTTGGTCTGTTCACATCACAGCCCTAGAGATTAAAATGGGTTAGTCAGCATTACAAGCATTTGAAAGCAGAAAGGGATCAATCAAAAGATATACTTTATACATTACAAGTACTGCTTTGGGGGCTGTAAATAAACAGTAAATAAACAAGCGTGGCCAAAGTCTTGTTGCCAAGTTCAGCTTGTTCAAATACACCAATGAGCAATGTTCCTGAATGTCCATAAAACCTAGCTTAGCTTTTTACTCATAGTGCTCTCTGAAAAGTCAGGCGACCTTGCTGAGCGTTACAGCATTATGTCTAACGGATGTCTTCTTTCCTGTCCGAGATACAGATGTGGTCATGAAAAGAAGACTCGGGTCAAGGAGGAATAAATGCTCCCTTGCAGAGCTTCAGGCTGAAGAAGTGACCGCAGCTCACGCTGAGTTGCTACAGGTAGGTAATCCTTCATTAACAAGAGTTGGCAACTTCCTGGGTGCAGCTTAACTAGACCATGCCCACAGCTGAGGGAATCTTGCGAGAAGGGGCTCTTGAGAAATACTGCACTGCACATCTAAACAACACAGCATATAATTAGTCATTAGAGGCATTGCCTTGGCTTATGTGCACAACATAGTACTGGTGTGTAATATGTCATGCATTGCATTTTTCTCTTATGGTGCAATACATACAGGGTTATGGCAATGAATGTCTTCTTACTTCACTAAATTACATCACATACAGTAACAGCCATACCTAAATCTGAGTAATCTCCTGGAGGTACCTAAAGTGTCATTATCTATCGTCTAAGGTAGAGTGCATCAGGGTGATCCTTGAGCACTCCCAAAAGCTACTGCTCAGCTGACCTGCTGCCCTGAGCCCTGCAAATGGCCTCTGCTGTAGTGAATCCAGATTCCCGAGAGGTGCCCCCCAGGTCTTGGACCCTTGCCTGGTGTAGGAAAGTGCCTCTTTTGACATGGTTAAATCCCACTTTTTGCTTGATGTGATTTCAAACTGTAAGTGTACTGGTCCCTGCTAACCAGGTCCCCAGTGCCAAATCTTTTTCCCAAAACTGTAGCACAATTGGCAGAACTTCAGAAACCCCTATAAGTCCCTAGTAAATGGTACATCTTATACCTAGGGCATGGGTACTGAAGAGGGTCCCATGGGGCTGTAGCACCAATTGTGACACCACAGAGACCCCTCAACAAAACTATGCAAACTGCCATTGCAGGCTGAGTGTCTTGGTGCAGAGAAGCAAAAAGAGTCAACATGGCACACAGCCCTGTGTGCCATAACCCCATACACTGCATGAGATATAGGTAAGTCATCCATACTGCCGGCCTTACAGCCCTATGGCAGGGTGCACTATATCCCATGTGTGGACATATCTGCATGAGCAGATATGACCCTACAATATCTGAGCCATTCTTGGATATTGTAAGTGCACAGGGAAGCCATAAAGAGTAAATGGGCTGGATACCTTTCATTACAAGTTTCCCAGCTCCATGATGGCTTCACTGTACCCTAAGATGTTTGGTACCAAATTTCTTATCTTAATAAATCCTCACTGATGCCAGTGTCGGATTTATTCATAAATGCACACAGAAGCCCCTTTAGATGGTCCCCTGTAAACCTACATGGTCTTTGACTAGTCATAGCCAGCCTGCCACCATCTCACATGTTTATGATCTCATGGGGTGAGAAGCTGCACCTTCAGAGACCTGAAACAAAGTCTGCTTTGGGCAGAGGTGCTTCACAGCTCCTCCAGGCCGGAATGATCTTCCAGAGTGGGAAGCTTCAAAGGCGGTGCCACCTTTGAAGTGCAACCCAGGCTTCCCCAGATAGTGGGGGATGCCAACTCCCCTGTCCTGCTCCACATCTGGTGGAAGGACAGCCATTAAAATTAGTAAGAGGAAGAGGAGGGTCCACATTCAGCTAGCACCACCCCTAAGGTGGGGCAGGCAATGTAGACCCCACTTTTGAAAATCCACCATCTTGAGATGGTGAGAAAATAACCTATCAGGGGTACGGTAGTACCCCTTCCGACAGTAAGTACTCACTTAGAGGGTGTAGACACCCTATAGGTAGGTAGCCCATCAGCTACTACCTGTCTCCCCCTTTAATGCCCCTAAATTTAGAATTTAGGTGGCATCCCTGGACCTTGAACTAGAGATTCAATGGACACAAAGAAGAAACAGACCAATAAGAGCTGCTGCCTGAGAACTGAAGCCCTGCTGCAGAGAAATTGGTGACAAACCCAGCCTGTTGCCTGAAGGACTCAACAATTGTGGTGTGCTGCCTCACCTTGCCACTGTGAGGAATCTAAGAACCCCGGAGCCCCTCCAGTCTTTCACAAATTGCCAAAGAACCTCCCTAGGAGCAGAGGCCCTGGCAACTCCAACACAGCAACAGACCAAAAGTAGTACACCACCTCTGAAGGGTCAGATCTGTCCCCCCCACCAGGTTTGGGGACACCAGGACCTACCGGACTCATGCCACATCAATATCTGTGGTACTGCACCAACTGAAACCTGCACCAAGACAAAGAGTCCCCCCCAGACTCCAACTGCCCAGGAAGCAAACACCCATCGAGGAACGTCGTGACCCGTGAGACTCCTATCGTGAATGACCCAGCTGCCCCGAAATCACCTCGCCAAATTACCTGCTCCTGACCACAAGGACATATTGATGCACACTGCCTGGCTGATCTATCTGCTCTGCACCCGCCCAACTGGCCCGGTAACAATGATCCAGCTGTGCTCCCATGGGTCTGAGGCCCTTGCGACCTGCTCCCTCAAGTGGGCCCCGTCGCACTTACCTGGAAGTCCCTTTGTGCAGTGTGTTTTCAAGTGGCCCCCCTCTCCTGTAGTGCACCAGCTACCAAGGGAACCTGGCACCCTGCTCCCGGCTGTATCCGTGGCGCTTTTAGAATCCGCTGGTGGAACATTGGACCTGGCCTTGCTAACTACCGAAATCCAAGAAGTGAACCTTGAAATTCTTTTACCCCGTTAATTTTAAGTGGGAGTAATTGTGCACAAATGTGATTGATTTTGCGAATTCTGAAAATCCATAACTTTAAAAGTACTTACTGTAGAACAATGGTCTTGGTCTGAAAAATTATATAAAACTTGATATTATTTTTGCAAATTGGTCTCTGATTTATTCTTGAGTGTGTGTCTCATTTATTGCCCCTGTGAGTACAACAAATGCTTAGCACTACCTTCTGGTGTGATGTTGCCGCGCAGACCGTTGCTGACAGCTCGCTATTTTTTAAAATTGGTTCACTGTGTTTAAACTGTTTTTAAAATTGAAGTGGGGAAAAACTTACTTTTAAAACTCGAGCTCGCTGGCTCGCTGGCTCGCTGGCTCCTTGCCGTACCCCTGAGGCTCTCCACCCCTAGGCCTTAGCCAATTGGCCGTAAGGAGGAGGAGTAAGAGGCGGGGCCCAGGCACAAATGCACGCCATAGCGCGGGAGCGCAGTGGACACGCGCAGCGGGCGCGCCAGCGGCGCGCCAAAGGCGCGCCTAAGGCAAGTCCGTCTGCGCCCGTCCTCGCCCAGACGGGCCCAGGGGCCACGAATCATGGTCAAATTATTAAATACTCGTCCTAGGCACTTAGACTGTTAGCTCAACCATGTCTCCCTTTTGATCCTGCTGCTTACAGTCGCATCATGGATAACGGTATTTTTCAAACTCAGAGCCGCCATGTTGCCCTTCCTCCCCCTACTTTGCATTATTCTTCTACATCTGGTCCTACTTCAGTCAAACATACGGCCCTGCGCATCTTCTATCTTAACACTCGTTCCCTGGTCAAACACCAGCTAGACATCTTTCTGCTGCTTACTTCAGAAAAACCAGACGTCCTTCTGGTCACTGAAACCTGGTTAACTCAGGACTCTACCCCGGATATCTTAGCGGCACTTCCTTCGGATTATTACATCTTGTCTGTTAATCGGCCTTCAGGAAAGACTGGTGGCGGTGTAGCCGCCATCATACATAAAAACTACAAGTTTACGACCATGACTTCCCTCGATCTCCCGGAGGTAGAGAATATTGTCATTAAACTTGACATTAACACTTCATCTCTTATTCTTGTACTTATTTATCGACCCCCTCAGGCCATGCCTACCTTCCCTCTCTCCTTGAGTGAACAAATGGCCAATCTTGTCATGAACTATGCTAATGTCTTACTTATAGGAGACTTGAATTACTGGTTTCATGATGCCCTCGGTGGGCCACATGCTGCAGAACTGTCTGAATTACTCTCTAACTTGAATTTGGCCCAGCACTTATCCTCCCCTACCCATGTAAAAGGACATACCCTGGACCAAATCTGGTCCTCAAACCTTATATTATCGTTGCCCACAATCTCACCATGTATATGGTCAGATCATCATTTAATAAAATTTACGGCTACCATAAACTCTAAGCTCAAAATCCCCACGGTGGTGGGAGGCATGACAAGAAAGTGGAAGACTCTTGATAAATTAGAATTTGTCAAAACACTGGCCAATTCAGCTCCCATCTTTAATGCTGATGTTGACTCTATGGAAGAGACCATCTCGAACTGGCTTCTGCTTGCTTGTAATGTCCATGTTCCACTCACTAAATTTTCTCGTGCCCGCCATTCAGATGCACATAAATGGTTTACCACCGAGCTTAAAACACAAAAACTTGAGCTTCGTCAAAAGGAGAGAAAATGGAGGTTACGATACTCCATGGAAGATAAACAACAGTTCTTGTTAGCTCGTAAAGAGTATAAAAAAGCCATACTGGAAACCAAAGCGGCCTATTTCTCAGCTAGAATATTAAACGCTCAGAATAAGCCGAAGGAAATATTTATGATAGTTAATGACCTTTGTAATGCTGAGAGAACACTCCCCAGTCAGACGCCTACCCAAGAGCTATGTAACTCTTTGAACAATTATTTCCTGGACAAAATTTTTATAATCAAAGCTAGTATTCCCACTACTGTTAGTACAGAACACTTGGACAACTTGCAAACTAATTCAGCCATCATGGCTCATTTTCCAGGCATCTGTCCTCAGACCCTATAAGATTTAATGACCCGTGTAAAATCGGGGTCCCCCAACGATTGTTGCCCACCTCATGTCTTGAGGGACGCCTTTTCTGCTCTACCTCATAGCGTGCTTCCTTTCCTTAATGAGTCTCTTGCACAGGGCAAGGTCCCTAGTGCTTTCAAGAATGCAATTGTGGTCCCTCTTTTAAAAAAAAACAGGGGCTGACCCCCTTAATCCTTCGAATTACCGTCCCATCTCTCTCCTTCCCTTTTTGGCCAAGATCTTAGAGGCCCATGTGGCCAGGAGTCTTTCTAATTTCATCGAACAGTCAGATCACCTAGAGCCACATCAAGCTGGCTTCCGACCCGCCTACTCAACTGAGTCTGTAATTCTTGCAGTACTGGACACTCTGAGAGCTAATGCGTACAAGGGCATCCCCCAGGCCCTGGTGCTCCTGGATTTGTCGGCCGCGTTCGACACGGTCGATCATAAAATCTTGATGGACCGTGTCGGGCAGGCCGGTATACAGGGCCCCGCATACAACTGGATAAAGTCCTTCCTTGAAGGCAGAGCGCAAGCAGTGCGACTTGGTCCATTTACTGCCTCTAAGCTCGCTACTACATGCGGGGTGCCACAGGGTTCGTCCCTATCCCCTCACTTATTTAATCTTTATCTCATGCCCTTGATCCACTCATTGAAAAATAGAAAGATAACTTCTTTTAATTATGCTGACGATCTCCAGCTTGTTTTTACCTTGGATTCTCCTGACTCTGTCCTTGAATTCCAAGCTACTATGCTTCATATTCAGCGTTGGATGGACCTTAACCATCTTTATCTCAACCCGGGCAAGACGGAATTAGTGCTGCCTGGGAAGAGTGAGATCTCTTGGGGCCCTCACTATTGGCCGACAGAATTAGGAAACCCCCCTACTCCCTCTCCTTCTGTGAAAAGCTTGGGGGTCATTATAAATGCAGACCTCTTGCTTAGAGGACAAGTGGGGGCAGTGGTCTCCACCTGCTTTTTCCAATTGCGAAAGATTAGGAGGATTGCCTACTTGCTGACTCATTCAGCCCTCACTCAGGTGGTGATAGCTCTGGTTCTCTCGCGCCTTGACTTTTCAAATTCCATCTATCTTGGCCTGCCTCTGTTTCTACTTAAACGCCTACAATTGGTACAGAATCAGGCTGCGAGACTAATTTATAAACAACCTAAATGGCAATCCGCCAGACCCTGGCTATCCAAACTCCACTGGCTACCTGTCGCCCAACGTGCAGCTTTTAAGACAGGGTGCTTAATTTTTAAGGCATTGCATTGCAGGAGCCCCAAATTCGTCAGCAGTATGATTGTGAAGTATGCCCCACTTCGCAACCTACGGTCAGCCCATTCTCACTTACTGACTACCCCTGCCATTAAACTTAAACGTCAGGGTGGGCGTAGGTTCTCCTACCTTGCCCCTAAATTCTGGAACTCTTTACCTCTGGCAATCAGGATGTGCGACAACCTGCTGGGGTTTAGAAAGGTGCTTAAGACCTGGTTGTTCGAGCAAGCCTACGCATAGTCTAGTGCGCTGCAACACTGTTCAAGATTAGCGCCATGAAACCTTCTGGTGACCGTGCGCTTTAGAAGTTCCTGATAACATAACATAACATAAGCCTAACTGCTCCACCGAGCTATCACAAATAGAGCGTTAGTATTATCTACTTTTGCCTCTGTGAACCAATAAGGGACTCACTGGACTCTCTGAAAAGTGTACTTCATTTTAGTACACTATATACAGAGCCAGCTTCCTACATTGGTGGATCAGCGGTGGGGTCTACAACTTTGTGTTTGTTGATACCACTCTGTCAATAAGTGACCACACTAATAAATCCAAACATTGCCTGTAGACATTTGTATTTTTCGATTGGTCTATTTTTCTAAATTTTAAAATTAAATGTTAGGGCCTTGGCTAAGTCCCTGTATCCAGTTGTTCAAATTAAAAAAATTGTTAAGGTATTTTTAACTTTGAAAAAAGATCCCAACTTTAGTAAAATAATGGGTGATCCCGATAACCAGGTTCAGGAGCTCGACCTGACCCCTTACATGGACCTATCCTATGCCAGGTACAATGCCCTCTGTAAAGGTTATGGTATCAAGACTGGCTCTCATGCTAACAAAGAAAAGCTTAGAAGGCTTATAGCAGAATTTGAGAGAGATCATCTAGATCTAGTAGCGCAATCTGAAGAAGATGAGACTACTAATGAAAATCCTTCTGAGGAGGTGGCTGAGCCCCTCCACTCATAATCAGATAAGGAGCCCTCAGATGAGGAACTCATGCTGGAAAGGTTGGCTAGGAGATTGAACTTAGAAGCTCAACTCCTAGACGTAGAAAGACAAAGGAAAGAGATGGGCCTAGGACCTATCTCTGGTGGCAACAATTTCGGTATTAGGGAAAAAGAAGAATCTTTTGACTCAAAACTCCCCAAAGGGATTGTCCTTAAATATTCAGATGGTGATGATATCACCAAATGGTTCACTGCTTTTGAGAGAGCCTGCATACCCAGAAAGGTAGCCAGAAAGAACTGGAGCTCTCTCTTGCAGGAACTAAATGCAGGGATAGACTCCTGACATTGAATGAGAAAGATGCTGAGCCCAATGACCTTGTGAAGGGTACCCTGTTTGAGGGCTTTGAACTCACCACTTCAGAATACAGGATAAAATTCAGGGAGACTCAAAAAATCCAGAGTCAGTCCTGGTGTGGAATTTGTTGACTTTTAGTGAAAACACTAGGTGGTTGGTTAACTGGTAAAAATATTCATGACTATGAATGGCTTTACAATTTACTCATGAAAGAACATCTGCCAAATAATTGTTACAATGAGAAGTTGCATCAGAATCTGGTAGACCTGGGTCAACTTTCTCCTCTAAAGTTGGGGAAGAAGGCAGGCCACTGGGCAGAAACAAGGGAAACCAAGACTACCAGTGGTGGGGGTGACCAAAAGAAAGAGGCGGAAAAAGATCCCCAAGGGAAAGATGGTGACCAAAAAGATAAAAACAAAAATGAGTCTTCTTCAGGACCCAAAAACCTGCTCAGGAAGGTGGGCCCCAAAACTCTTCACAACCCAAGGGTGCATACCAGGGTAAAAATTGGGATCCCTAAATGGCTTGGTGCCATGATTGTAAGGCCCTTGGACACCGAACTGGAGACCCTAGTTGTAAAACCAAAACGAATGCATCCAGCACACCTGCAGTATATGCAGTAGTGAGTCTCCAGATAGGATCACAGGTGAGCAGGTGAGGCCCAGGGCCGGACTGGCTACCAGGCGTTTTGGTGTGCTGCCAAGCTGGGGGCTGATTTCACTGTGGTGGGGGCTGATTTCGTAGTTGGGGACCTGCATGTGCTTCTAAATAAACAAAGCAAAACAAATGGTTTTAAAGCATACTTTAAAACCATTTGGTTTTCCATTGTTTACTTAGAAATGCCCGGTAGCCAGTCCGGCCCTGGTGAGGCTTGACCATGTCAAGGTGCTCACTGAGGCACCTCTAGTCTCAGAGGGAGGGGTGGATATCGCTGCCTTGGCTGTCTGGCCCAGTAACCTGGGGAGATACAGACAAAAGCCAAATTTCAATGGGATTAGGGTGGAAGCCTTGAGAGGCACTGGTGCCAGTATCACCATGGTGACTGAGCAATTGGTGTCCTCAGATCAATATCTGCTTGAAGAGACCTCAACAATACCCAATGCTGACAATCAGTCTAAGGTGCATCCAATGGCATTGGTGTCCTTAGGTTGGGGAGGGGTTACTGGCCTCAAAAGGGTAGTGGTGTCTTGTGCTATCGGTGTCTTCAGCATGGGATGAGTTAGAAAAGAAAACCCATGCAGCAATGCTGGGAATCCCAGAATGGGTCTGTGTGAAAACTAGAGCACAGTGTACAACCCAGGATGAAAAAGAAGTGTTGGAGCCTGACAGCATGGACCAACTTTCCAAGAGAAAGGGCAATAAGTCTGGGAAGCCAGCGTCTAGACAGACACCAGATCAAGTCCCCTCTACTCATGGAGAAGACTAGTCAGCCCCAGAGGGAACTGAGCCCCAGGAGCTTGGGTCTTAAACAGCAGAGCTTGTAGGCACAGGGGGACCCTCTAGGGAAGATCTGTGCCTGGGGCAGATATCCTGTCCCACTCTTGAAAGCCTAAGGCAGCACACTGCTCATCAGGGAAGTGTCAGTGGTTCCCACAGGACCTATTGGGAAGAGGGACTCCTATACACTGAGGCCTGAGACCCCAAACCTGGTACCACTAGGAGATTAGTAGTACCTCAGCAGTTTAGAGAGTTTCTCCTAACTTTGGCCCATGACATTCCCCTAGCTGGGCATCTTGGCCAGACCAAAACGTGGAGTATGTTGGGGAGTTACTTCTATTGGCCAGAAATGTCTCAGAAGGTGAAGGAGTTTTGTACCTCTTGTGCCACCTGCCAAGCCAGTGGCAAGATAGATAACCACCTAAAGGCCCCCTTAATTCCACTTCCAGTGGTTGGGGTACCCTTTGAGACGATTGGGATTGACATTGATGGTCCCATTGACCCTCAAACAGCATCAAGAAACAATTTATTCTGGTGGTAGTGGATCATGCCACCAGGTATCATTGAGTCAATTATCCTAAGGACCACCACTGCACCTGCAGTGAAGAAAGCCCTCGTTGGTATCTTTACCAGGGTAGGGTTTCCTAAGGAGGTAGTATCAGACAGAGAAACAAACTTTATGTCTGCATACTTAAAACACATGTGGACTGAGTGTGGAGTGACCTATAGGTTCAATACCCCATATCATCCACAGCCAAATAGGCTTGTTGAAAGGTTTAACAAGACCCTCAAATGTATGATTGGTGAACTCCCTGAAAAACTCAGAAGGAGATGGGATGGGAGAAGGAGATGGGTACTACCATGCCTACTTTTTGCTTACAGAGAGGTGCCGCAGAAGGGAGTAGGGTTTTTCCCTTTGAGCTTCTGTTTGGACACCCTGTAAGGGGCCCACTCTGTCTTGGAAAGGAAGGATGGGAGTGACCTCTCAAAGAAACTAAACAGGATATTGTGGATTATAAACTTGGCCTCATTCCAGAATGGCTGAGTACATGAAAAAAGCCAACATAAACCTTGAAGCAAGCCAAGAGCTATAGAAGCTCTGGTATGACCAAAAGGTTGCCATGATGGAATTCCAACCAGGGCAGAAGGTGTGGGTTTTGGAGTCCATGGCTCCTAGGGCTCTCCAGGAGAAATGGACTGGGTCCTACCCTATCCTTGTGAGAAAAGGGGAGGTCACTCATTTGGTTGACCTTCACACATGTAGGAACCCCAAGAGGGTCATACATGCAAACTGCCTAAAACCCTATAATGACAGGGCTGACATGACCATGCTCATGGTCACAGATGAGGATCAGGAAGCAGAGAGTTAACCTCTCCCAGACCTCCTCTCCCACAACCCTAAAGATGGATCAGTAGAAGGAGTGGTCTTGTCGGACACCCTCACTGACCAACAGCACACTGATTGCAGGCAAGTCCTAAATCAGTATGCCAAGATCTTCTCCCTGACCCCTGGTCTGACTAACTGGTGTGCACATGATGTGGACACTGGTGACCTACCAGTAAAAAAATAAAATCTAAAGGCCGTCTGACCATGTCAAGGAGAACATCAAGGCTAAATTAAGCAAGATGCCGGCATTTGGTGTCATTGAACCCTCAGAGAGCCCCCAGGCCAGCGCAGTTGGTTTAGCCTCCAAGCCTCATTCCCAGGGTGGAAAGAAAGAAATGAGGTTTTGTGTGGACTAAAGGGGCCTCAATTAGGCCTGGGCGAAGTACTACGCTACGCTCGCGTAGTTTGCGAAGTTTGCGCTACTTCGCACAACGCGAATTGCACGTAGCACAGTGCAAACACGCGTAGCGTAGCGTAGTGCAGCGGTCATTTTTTGCTTGCTCGTGGTCCTCAACGTCAAGTTGACGACCGCGAGCAAGCAAAATGACATCCCGGCGAGACTTTTTCTGCGTTCGCGATCAGCAACATCAAGTTGCCGATCGCGAGCGTGGAAAATAAACCTCCCGGCGAGATTCTCAACGCGGGAGGTCAGGTTTCTCATTGCGAGTGGTCGCGTATGCTCGCGACCGCTCGCGATGAGAAACTACCAGTCCGCGTTGAGAAGCTGCCGCTCGAGTAAAAATCTACTCGAGCGGCAGTAAAAGACAGCTTGCACTGTGCAAGATGCCGTTTTCAATGATTGCACAGTGCGGACAAGCATCCGGCACTGTGCAATCATTGCGAACAGTGCACTACGCAGTTCGCGTAGTGCTACGCGTAGCTCACGTAGTGCGAACTGCACTTTGCGTAGCTTCGCGAAGCGTTACTTCGCGAACTACGCCCAGGGTTAGCCTCAATGCAGTCACAAAAACGGATGCACATCCAATTCCTAGGGCTTATGAATTAATTGACAGGTTGGGGGCAGCGAAATATCTGAATACTTTTGATCTCACATCAGGGTACTGGCAGATGACCCCTGGAGCAAAAGAGAAGTTAGCATTCTCAGCCCCAAATTGGCACTTCCAGTTTACTGTGGTGTCCTTTGAATTCAAGAATGCCCCTGCCACCTTCCAGAGGTTGGTGAATAAAGTCCTTGTCGGATTGGAATCCTTTAGTGCAGCATATCTGGATGATATTACTGTCTTTCACTCCACCTGGCAGGACCACGTGATCCACCTTGGGAAGGTCCTGAAGGCTCTGCAGAGTGCAGGCCTCACTATCAAGGCAAGCAAGTGCCAAATAGGGCAGGGCAAGGTTGTATACTTGGGCCACCTTGTGGGTGGAGGCCAAGTTCAGCCCCTATCACCTAAAATCCAGACCGTTCTGGATTGGGAAGCTCCAACCACACAGACTCTTGTTTGGGGATTCCTTGGCTTGACTGGGTACTACAGGAGGTTTGTGCAGAACGGTCTCAACTCAATCTTCTGAAATTCGGGAAGGACTTAAAAACATATCATAACAGGGATATGGGTCAATTGTGACCCCCTCACACAGACCACAAAAAAGGCCCAAAAGAGTTAACTGGACAGTGAGCTGTCAAAAGGCTTTTGACACCCTGAAGGAAACAATGTGCTCAGCACCCATTCTGAAAGCTCCAGATTATACCAAGCAGTTCATAGTGCAGACAGATGCCTCTGAACATGGGATAGGAGTGGGCTTATCCCAGAAAAATGATGATGGCCAAGACCAACCTGTTGCTTTTATAACCTGGTCCCTGTATCTGACCTGCGCTCCATCACCGTCACCCGGAACTTGTTACTTTCCCCCCAGTCAAGCGCGACCAGATGCCTGTGAGTAGCGATTTGTGCTTTTAGGTGCTATTTTCACTTAGATCTTTAAAACTGAATATATGTTCGGTCTATTGATTAAAGTTTTTTGTCATTCTGGTATCATTTCTTTATTAAATGTTTTCAAAAATTATTTTGGGATTTTTATTGTGTTTTGTTATCACGTTATTACTGTTTGTGTGTGGCATAAATACTTTACACATTGCCTCTAAGTTTTAGCCTGACTGCTTTTGTGTAAAGCTAACAGACGTTTAAGCACAGGTTCATTTAGTGACCTTTGCGGTTCACCTTGAGAAGGATTGTGGTTGCTGCTTTAGTAGAGCTTCCTCCCCTCTCAACCAGTAATCCCATTTCTTACAATATGCAAGTCACATATTCAGACTTTAATAGACTATTATTCTTACAGTACATCTACACTCTGTATTGTGTATTATTTTTACAATAGAGGCCCATTATTATCATACCTCTCAACTTTTTGAGGTTCCAAGTGGGTGATCTAATTTAAATCGATGGGCAGCATTTTACTTGTTCGGAGGATGTAGATGGCGCCAAGGAGGATGATACTCTTCAAATGAGGGCAAGTTGAAATCTTTGTATTATAGTTGTTGCTTTCCTGTGATTCAGCTTGGCATGAAGTGTCTCATTTAGGAAGCTGACTTAGTGATGGACTTAATAGTGTGATTTCTTGCTAATGATTATGGTACCCATTAAGGCTGGGTGAAATTTGTGTAATTTCCTTTGCGGATATTACGTAAAATGAACAAAATATTACACAAAATTATGAGGTGTTACCTGAAATGCTGATCTGGCATTTTGCACTATTTTTAGTGTGAAATGCGATGTATTTTGGGCTAAGAAAGAAGTGTAATGTTCATATGACACGTACAACTGTTGCTCGTGTTCAGTTCGGTCACACTGTTCCTGTGCTCCTGTGATAGGATTTATACCAGAACGACATCACAATTATACAACGTGGTGTAATCGCTTCATTTTGTGCATTTCACATAACAGTCTTAAATGAAATGCCAGAAATTGTGTGAGATTACACCAGCGTAAATACAGGTTTGCCTGTGCTTAGTATGAGTACATTGACTTGTATTCCTTTTAATTTAAATATAGCTGTGAGAAATTGGGTTGTTGTTTGACTGGGGTGTGAGCCTAGGTCAAGTAACAACCACCGTCCTTGTCAGGGTGAGACACAAGCCAACCCTAAATTAACATGTGCACAACCCTCTAGTAGCTTGGCACAGAGCAGTCAGGCTTAATTCAGAGGCAATGTGTAAAGTATTTGTGCAACACTTTAAACAATAGTAAAGTCAGCAGAGGATTGACTTTGTGAAGTGAAACATGGATTTTGGCTTGACCTTGCTAAGACTACAGAAAATCACAAATATTTGACTGTATTTTTTAGTGGGTACGGTGGAAAAGTCAGACAGTGACTTTAAGATTATGAAAAAAAAGAAAAAAAATTATAGATGACATCTACCTTCAGAGCAATGCGCATTTAAAAATATGAACAAGGTTTCAAAGAAATCTGAATACAAATTCCACGGTACAGGCTGCGTTGTCTTTAATTCTCGGTAAATGTAAAATTCATTGAACGCTTAAACATAGCCTACATAACCTAAATGCAGGATGTACTGCTTCTGCAAGGATTATCACGGGTTTTGCTGACCAAGGCTGTGTATTTTGGGTATAGATGTCGTCAGCCTGGCATAATATTTCTGCTCGCATGGGCTTCCTGGCATGAAACCGTTTATCGCGCTCATTAGCTGAAAGACTGCCGGCATTGGTCCAATGAACACAGATCTGCCTTCCGAGTTCAGCCATTAATTTGCTGCGGGATTTGGAGGCTTAACGTGGTGGGTGTGAGAATATTAAAATCGAGCTCCACCTTTAGCCCCGTTGCCATGGATGCAGCAAAAGGTCAAAGAGGCAGCTGCTAACTAGTTGCCTTTTAGCAGTTTTCTCAGTGCTTTCGCGCCTTTTCGTCAACTTTAGTTTTTATCGGTCTAAGATTTAATATTTCCACAATCTTGTGTGGCAGAAAAGACCTTCCTTGCAATGTATCGTGCTTCCTTCCACAAACATGGCTCCCTCACACAACCAGTTCTGGGTTTTACATACAAGAATTATTAATCCGATAATTATCATTTTTGGATTTTTTTTGTCATACTACACTGCTATAGAATTTAGGGGCATATTAGCAAGACCGGCGATAATGGGCTTGCTAATATGCGTTATGGAATTCCAATAGAAGCCCAGGTTAGATGTGTAGGACATCTAACCTGGGCTTCTATTGGAATTCCATAACGTATATTAGCAAACCCATTATCGCCGGTCTTGCTAATATGCCCCTCAATATTTGCACACTGGAATAGGCATGCTTTTCTCATTCCAGTGAAACCTATGATAAACTAAAACTCTGATGCTTTGTGCCTGTGTGGGCAATATCTTCTCTTCCTCTTTGTAGTGCAAGGTTCTAAGGATGATTCCACGTATTGAACAAGCATTGGCAAAGCCAATAGATCTGGCGTTGGCTGCCAATTTTTTGGCTTTGCCAATATTTGTGAATGTTTTGCTTAAAAATGTGCAAGGGCAAAGATGTTCTGAGGAACCAACAGCAGCCCTTGGAAAAAAATGCTAAAATCAGCTCCACTCCACTTCCTTCCTTTCCTGCTCTCTCTCTCTTTCCATCCATCGTTTCTCTCACTCCTCTCTTCCCACTCTGTTCGTGTACTCTCTCCAACCCTCTCTCCTCTTCTTTCTTTCTCTCCCTCTATCACCTGAAGGCCTCCTCTGCCTACCAGTTCCAGATTGCCAAATAGGCAAAGTAGGCACCGACCTATGAGCCCCACCAGGGCTGGACTGTGAACAGCAACCAGCCCTGGCAGATTGCTGTTCAACCGGCCCTGGGAGCGGGGGGGGCTGCTAGTAAGAAGCACCGCTCCCGCTTATGTTATAGGGGGCGACATTGCAGCACTGCTGCAAAACCGGCCCCCAGTGACAAAACCGGCCCCATGGCCACAAAACCGTCCCCCACCACTCCTGCCCACTGGGGAAACTCCTGGTGCCCACTACGGCCAGTCTGTCCATGGGCCCTACTCCTTTTAGGGGCCACAACAACGGATCAAAGTAATATTGATTTGATCTTGAAAGAAAATTACAATCAAGCTTTCTTAATTTGCAAAGGGGGTCCGAAAGTGTGACTGCCTACATCCACAGGGTTTAATCTGGCACCGCTCCTGCTGCTGTTAATCTCGGGGCGTTGGGGAACGTGAAAGAGGCACCAGCATCGACCCTTGGCTTTCAAAACTAGCATCCATTTTCCAATATGCTGGGGAAATGCCCAATAAAATAAAAGTCCAGTTCCACAGTATACAAGGGGGTGTATTTCTGTGTGTAAGTGCAGAATGCAGTCACTTTCACAAAAGTCAGCCAGTGGCTGAAGTGAGCTGGCAACCAGGTTTCCCGATGCCGAATGCTGTGGCGTGTGGAAAACAAAAATGTAAATGGCACAGTAACAGACTAATGGATGAAGGGAACTGGCTAAAAGCCCCTGGAAGTAAGTATATTATATATTTAATTTTATTAAAATTAAAAAGCCTTGGCTAACGACAGACCCAAAAATGTGTCAGAGGAGATACTGCTGGTCGGCTGTCTTTCCTTGTGGTCTGCTCGGATTCAAGAGGCCAAGGCTGTTTATTGACACACTGCCACATCATAGCAATGCAAGCATTTCAACGAAATCCCTCACAGGGAAGCATTGCAGGCTGTATCCATTTGCGTTTTACAAAATAATATAAAGATGCCATGCAAAATCAAATGGAATTCAGACATGCTGTCAAAAATTGCTATTCAGAAATTGTCCTTATGTTAATACCCCTCTACAGTCAACAATGGAATGTTATTTTCATTGCAAAAGGACACTGTTGCAGATTTCTGCTCAGTTAAATTAGAGGGCATAATTCATTTTTTAAGTGCATAAGAAATTTGATTTGGGGAAATCTGTGACAAGCATGTTGCCATGCTCAGTTTATGTATAAACTCTTTCAGTCTTTTTTCTCTTTTATGGACCAGAAGTACCAGGCTGTTTCTTTTTATGCCCCGCTTCCATCTTCCTCTGTTGTAAACATGCATTTACATCACTTGTACTTTCATAAAAATAAATTAAGTATTATATGAGCCAAATGTTTCAATTCTTCATACGAGCGGTTTGGTGCTCCTTAAACAGATGCCGCTTTATTGCTGCTTCTCATTTCGTGCAAAAAGCAAAGAATTGTATTTTTAGGAAAGAATATGAGTGTTGTGTTTATGGTGCATTCCCACTGTGAGGCTGTGCTATCTCTAAAATATTTTACATCCAATGCATGCAGGTATTTATCTGTGCCTATGTGTGGGCACCTTTGCAGGTTAGACAGCATGTACTTTACATGCCTCAGCATGCATGATTGCATGCATGCTAGTGTCTACATTGGCAAGTGATCCAGCGCTAACAATAAAAATTCTTCTCCTATATGCTTCGGTCATCCAGGTGCAACTATCCCTCCAACACACAAACTATATCCATATGACGGTGGGGCCCATAACACCGCATATACATTCACTTACTCATTTATTCCCTGGATTACCTCCGTCCTTAACCTAGGAGAAAACGATTCGCTGGAAGGAGACGGGATACCTCTTTTAACACAACATAATGTTTCTCATTTGCTTTTAAGGTATTCTGCTCATTGGTCGATGGACCAACTAGTAGGAATCAGTTGATGGTGATTAAGACCAGCTCAATAACAATAAACTCTTTAACATTTTACCTTAATTATTGAGCTAAAGAATCACTGAGTCATTTGTTTAAAGAATAATAAAGTTTATATAAAGAATCAAAGCAAGAAATAAGTTTAAGCTTATTATTCAGATTATTACATTTATTATCATTATAAGAATAAATTGAAATTGCAATGCATACCTATTAGACGGAAAAATAAGGTTGTCATAGCAAGAACTCCAAAAGATCAATCTATCTGTCTTGGAAAATCTAATAGTTCTAAATGAAAAATCTATCAGGAGTAAAAAGGTTCTCCAAAAGCAGCATCTTATACTCAACTAGAAATATAAAATAGCAGCAGCAGCATCAGCTCGTCAGCATCAGCAACCGCAACTTCACCCATCTACAGCATCCACTCTCTCCAGCATCTCACCTCTCCAGCATTCAACCCCTCCCCACCAAGAGTAGGTCTTCTTATACCCTAATTCTAGCTTACTGAATAAAAATGTTGCATCTCTATGGCGTGATTCTCTCTCATTGGTTCATTCAAGTCCATATACATTTTAATCAAACTTCCTTGTCTTAACCAGTTCTTTGTGGAATGTCCATGCTTGCATCGTTTCCCACAGTTCATGACATTGCTCATCAGTTTCGATCAGTCCAATTTGTATCTTTTTCTGATACTTTTTAGATTCAACAGTTCCGTCCATTTATTCAGTTTGACTTCTCACGCTTCTTGCTGATCATCTTGGCACACATTTGCTCAGAAAGGTCACAATAGCCTTGACCATACTTCCGTCTTAGGCTCTCAGCACGAACACGTGGTCATCCTTTTTCACAGCCTTTCTCCTCTATCACACGGCTTCTTGCTCATGCGTACTCTAGCAAATGGCGGCCATTTTATATCGCTGCTCAACAGGCCTAAGCGCACTATTTTCAAAGATAAACAAAATATTGTTAAAATAAAGAACATAAACCCTTTCGTTTCCCTCCCGTCTTTCTACGTACCCCAATTAGGTATTACCTAGCAAAAAGCAACATATAAAGCCGTCCCTTACTTACCATCGCTTTATTTTGCCACCACACGTTTTATTTAAAAGCACAAATCATGCGTTTATTATTTTATTAGTACGCAAATATTACGTTATGTTAGACACGTCAACAATTATAAGTAGATTAATTTGCACATAAAATAGCGTGTTACCTTTAACCCTTTACATGTAACATACATTGTTGGTTATTTACTTAAACAAACATGTTTATTAATTATTTTACGAAAATGATTAGGAGGTTAAAAAATGTTCATTTACCCTGCTCCATCACAAGCAGGGGTGTGCCTATCAATTGTGCAGCATCTGCAGTGGCACTGGGACAGAGGGATGTGAGGCGCTCACTGCACCCCAATTATAGATGTTCTGTGCTACAAACCAGTACATGGAAGGGCCCTTTTCCCTGCATGAGTTAGGGCCCATGGCACCGATGTTATGCAGCTCTTTGTAGGAGCATCAGGCTGCTTCAGCAGCAGTTGCATGTGTGCAATTATCTTTAAGTATGCACATATCTGCAAGTGTCTAGCTGTATACTTCTGTTTCTTCTTGTGTATGATTGACAGGCAATGTGTGTAATGTTTTAACATATGTTGTACAGGGCCGGACTGGGAATAGCAACCAGCTCTGGCAGATTGCTGCTCGGCCGGCCCTGGGAGCGGAGGGGGTGGGAGGTGCTAGCAAGAAGCACCGCTCCCGCTTTTGTTACAGAGGGCAGATATTGCAGCACTTCTGCAAAACCAGCCCCCAGTGACAAAACCAGCCCCCACGGGCACAAAACCGGTCCCTACCCCTCCGGCCCACGGGGGAAATGCCGGTGTGCCTGATACGGCCTGATGTTGTATGTGATTTAATTGCGATATTCGGTAGTAGCACTGTATACACGCCTTTTTGACCACTTAAGAGCACTATTCCATATGGTGACATACACATAGGAAACGAGAAAAGAGTGAGCATACATGGCCCAATGGAGTAAGGTGGAGATGCATAGCAGTTGACTGTTTATGACCCCCATCTTCAGTTTGCAATGCAACTGATGCACTAATTAGTTGCATCAAAAATGCCCATTCAGGGATTTGCGATACACAAGTTCATTTGCAACATGCTGTGGATGGCTGCAAATGCAGGGATGGAGGCACTCGAGGGGCAGTCAGTCTCCGTCTCTGCATTCATATTTACTAAATGCTAGCATTTTTTCGAACGCAGCCCCAACATGCATTCAGCACATGATATCAGGGGAGCTGTCACTGGTCCATTCGTTGACAAATGCACACATTCACACATTCATAGAGTGGAAGCTGTCCCATGGGGACACACCTCTCTTTGCAAATGAGATATCATCCCGTATAAAGAGAGGGACTCAGATAAGAGATGTGATATGCAGGCTTAGCAACCACAAAAGACTTAGTACATCACACTATACTATATAGTAGACACTTTAGACAAGATGCCACATCTTCTCTTTCTGTGTCCCTTGCATGTGTAATTCCATCAAGCCCAAATTTGGCAACCTCCCTTACACATCCTCACGAATAAAATAAAGACTGTCCTCTTAAAGAAACACCTCATTCTCAAGTCCCACTAGAGTTGGAGGTCCACAACTGGTAATGCCACTTGCACTCTCTCTATCTCCTCCCTCATCTCCCTCCGCTGTACTCCTCCTACCTAACCCGACATTTGAGATCCACTCCGCGTATTTGTAGTGAGGTCAGCACTCTAGAAATCTACACATACTTTCATTACTGAGGTATTAGCGAAAGTAGCAGTGGGGAGGCTTCTTCAGCACATCTAGATTGGCTGTTGAAATGGGGTAATTTGATCTGGGGCGGCTTAGGAGCTTGTAGACGGTTGATGTGGGGATGGAGTTTGAGAAGACTCAATCGGTCCTCTTACATTTTTTCCAAGACCAGCTGGGGTGACTTTACTCGATCACCGCTTCACCCGGTCATAGTCGGTCGTTCAAACAAGAACATACATCTTACCCATGGGCTTCTCTTAGTCTTTGTGTCAGGAGATCTTGTTTAAGTTGACCTACAGACTCAGTCCTAATTGAATACATTTTATAATAACATTGATTTTTGACTCTATAAATTGAGATCAACACTCCTGCCCCAATAAGATTAAAAGTGAATTATATACCTGAATATTGGCTGAATATGTTAATCTCATGCATGCAAAGAAATCCAAGAACGAGCAAAAAATAAATAAAAATAAAGCAAAAACATGTTCTGCAAAGCTATGCATATTTTCAGGACATCACCTCTGGACTAGCTTGCCACTAGCTTATTACAAGAGGAAATATTTTCCAAGGCGCGCAACAGTATTATTGAAAAAAAAATGGAATACATCTCAGACCATCGCCAAGAGCTCAGCTTTAAGATTATTTCAATGGTACCTTTAATCAGACAATTTTCCCTGGCTTTGTTTACTGTTGTTAGTTTCTGGCTGATTGGAGAGGAATGACATTTTGACAATTTACGGTAGCAGTAAGCACTGTACAAACAAAAGGTGCTGATGAAAACCGGGAACCCATTATTATGTAAATTACGGCTGACTAGCAGAGTTTTCATCTCTCAGTCACCATCACTGAGACCAGTTTTACTCAATGATAATAATTTTCGTGATTGCAGTCTTCAGAGTGATCAGAAATATGCTTCAGCTCTTGCATTTATCTGCTGTCAGTACTTGACCCTTAATTAAATCCTGAAACGTGTTCATATACTACAGCAAAATACAGCTGACACTCCTGTTCACATGGCACGCATTGAGCACACATCTCTGAGAGAAGAGGCGATGATTGATGGCTTACCTCACGGCAATGATAGTAAACACAATGGCAACAGCCGCTTCCACTGGTGAACCCTGCCTTTCAAAATTCTAAAACAAGTACACTGATATTTAAATTGCGTTGAATCAAAGGGGCAGTGCCCCATTGTCAACCCTCTATATATGGTAGACTAGCTTAAACAGATGTTGTGGAAAAACAACGTCTATGAACAGTAGCGTAGCCAGTGTGTCGTGGGTCCTAGTGCAAGGAAAGAAATGCCCCCGACTGCTCTCTGAATTTTAAAATACAGCAATAATCAGGGTTTAGTTGGCACCTCAGGCTTACTTGTTGAACTTAACACATCCACCTAGCGAAGGTATATTCAGTGTTCCACCACACTATCGACTTTTTATTATCGTCGTGAGAAAGCATCGGCTCCAGAATACCAGTAAGAATAGATGTACTGTTCAAGGTATATGGATGTTGAGTTAAAAATAGTAAATGTATACTTAAATACATACCCTTAGGGGTATATTTACAATAAAAGTGACGGAGCGCGGCGTTAGCCTTCTTGGCTTAACGTCGCACTTTGTCACTTTTGAAACACAGGGCTGTGCCCTATGTACAACAATATGGCTCAGTCCTGCATTACACCCTGCGCTGGCACTAAATTTAGCTGCCTAGCGCCAACGCAGGCACTCTTGCACGATTGTGCAAGGGTGCCTGCGTTGCAGGGCAAGATTCTTTATGTGCAGTAAGGTGTCCCTTCCTGCACATAAATAATCAGTAATGGCGTTTTGTAACTTCAATGTGTGCTGCAGAATGCAGCACACATAGAAGTTCTAACGCTTCATTTTTTTTTAATGATTGTTTATGTGCAGGAAGGGACACCTTCCTGCACATAAACAATCAAGGGTATTTTGCTGTTTCTATGTGTGCTGCACAATGCAGCACACATAGAAACAGCAAAAACGAATAGAAATAAAGCCTTTCTCCTCGTTTCGCAAGGGTAAGACCAGGTTTTTCCTGGTATTAATTTTGGCATTGTCTCATATTTACACCACCCTTGTAAATATGGGGCAGCATCAAAATCAATGGATGTTGCGGTGGAACGCCCACTGCAACACCCATTGCCCACCCCTTTCACGCTATGTATAGCGTGAAAGGGTGCCTTATTCACAAGGTGGCGTTAAGCCACTTAACGCCGCTTTGTGAATAAGGCGAAGTCCCTATCGCCATAGGGACGTCACAAAAAGTGATGTTCCTGTGGTGATAGGGGCTTGTAAATATGCCGCTTGGTTTGGAGACTGAGGAAGATGGCGGCGTGAGCCATCGGCTCCGCTCCGGAGGAACGAATCTGCCCGTTTAACGACTATATTGTTGGAGCACACCAACAAAAGAAAGGAGGTCCCTGAACAATAAACATCAGGGGCACCGTCCGATACCAAGAAAACCCATAGAGGTCTCATCCACATCATGATCCGGCAGACTAACAGCGGAATGCAGGAGCAGCAGGGCCGTTAGGAAAGCAGACCACGTGGTGATCAGAAACTCCGGAGCTCACTCCATGCGACAGCCTACACGGTGCAAGTCATACCAGGTGGGATTCACTACAAGCTATACAAGAAATACACTAACATTGTTAACGTGCACATCGGAATTTAAACAAGTTAAACGAGCTAACCGGAGGGCCTACATGCATGAATGCCTGTCTTTAACATGGTGGCTGCATAACGTCCAGCGCAGTTATATCGTTGCCAAGCGGAGCTAAACGCGCTATAATCCTGTAAAACCGTTAGAACTGATTATCTGTAGCCCGCAAGCTCGTGCATAGCGTGATGTGTTTTAAGTGAATAAGCGTTATTACCGGCCGGCCTGACCTGGTTGCCTGTTTCCAATATGGCGGCCGTCTAGCATTCTCCGAGGCAAATAGAGCAGTTCAACTGACGCCCGCCACACTAACTCACAAGTTCTTTTAACCCCAGCTCCTGGATAAGGCTGTCTTAACCTTCTGGATATAATTGTTGGAATTGCATTAACTGTGTAGCTGCACAGTGTGGTTGTGTGCCTGACCTTGATGCCTGATGCCTGACCTTAAGATGGCGATCCTGAATATGTAAACCAGAGCAAGTAATCACTATCTCACATAAATAAATCGGATATAACATAGAGACATGGGAATGTGCCAAGCTTTGTAAGAACCACGGGTCATTAATTCACTGGTTAGAACAACAAGCCTCTGATGGGTGGAACACAGTAAATGTATGCGTAAAATGGCTGCCAAAGACTACCAGCCATGCAGGTAAAATGTCTGCTAACTGACAACGAGTGTCAATAAATGTTCTGATCGAATATTGAATAACCGTTGACACAACAGTGTGAGGCAATCACAGTACAATCACACTACAATCACAATATAACAGGAGCTAGTCATACACCCCCGGTTGCTCACAAACACAGTCAACCAAATCCAGCAACAGCAACAGCTACTAAAACCAGCAAGAGCTATCTGGCTCAACTGAAGCAAGGCAAACGCAGTCCGACAGAAACCAGCCATCCAGACCCGGTTGGTCACAAACGCAGCCTGTCACCACTGACATGTAACGACCAGGAACGGCCGGAACTATACCACATCAATTAGGTTAACAGTTGTAGGGTAGGGTCAAATAGTGGGTCAAAGAGTGGTGAGATAATCTCACAAGCACAGAACCCAGAAAAACCAATCTCTACCACTCAAACTGCGAAAATGACGGAAAAAGAGACTAAACAATCTCTGAAAAGGGTGAAAGTGGATCATCCGCACCCAGACTCTCCAGTAAAAACAAAGCAAGACATAAACTCGACAATGGAGACAATCCTAAAAAAACTTGCAGATGTCCACGAACTGACCAAGTCGACAAAAACAAACACTGACATCATGCAAAATGAAATTGGAGCCATTCGTCAAGATATGAAGGAAACAAATACCAGAATTGCAAAAGCTGAAAACAAGATCAGCAACCTGGAAGACAATGGGAATAAAAATGAAAAAAACCATCTAAAATCTCAACAATGCTTCCCGTTCTTTTGCCAAGGAAATATCAGAGTTAGAAGACAGAAACAGACGTGCAAATGTATGTAATTTCGGCATGCCGGAAGACGAAGAGTAGTCGGCCCACTCATGCATTGCCTTTCTAGAAAAGTGGTTCACTCAGGCAACCAACTTAAAATTTGAAAAGGAACTGGAATTTGACAGGGCCCACAGGGTCCCAGCACGGATACCTCCTCACCAGAAAACACCGCGACCCCTAATTGCAAACCACTAAGATACCAACATGTAGAGCTCATCCTAGCCCATATGAGGAAACACAACCACAAACTATGGAAAGGCACAAAAAGTTTCATTTCAGAGGGATATTCGAAGGCAACAGTTGAAATACGCAAAGGCTTCCTAACTCTTCGACCTAAGATGAAATCGGCTTGAATACAAGGGTCATTCATAGGCCCGACAAAGTTCAGGATCACCGCCCAAGGTATACCTCATGTATTTTCTGACCCAACTGTACTCAATAAGTTCCTGGATGAAAAAGGAGAAATGCATATGGATACTTCGGTGTTCAAAGACACGGGTCCTACAACCAGTCAACAACACTCATATTACAGTCTCACTCGTCGATAGTATTAAAGACATCAGAGAAATTCCCTGAGCAAGCTGATCAACAAAACCAATAAAAAAAAAACAACAATTCTGAGCCTGATCTTGCTCCTCAACCTGAACCAACCCTGAACTTGAATCTTTACCTGAACCTGACCTTATCCGAGCGACTGCCAATTGCTAACATGTAGGGTACTGTCTTTTGTACTGTCTATATCTGCATAAGCTAGGCACAAAGCAGTAAGACAGCCTTTAAGATAACTTGTAAGATAATCTACTGGGACTAAGTACGTTGTCAGATCAGTTACTGCCATCGTAAAAATACTGAAAACTGTGGAATACATGCACAACCATTGACCCAAAACACCGTAAATCTAACACACAGCTATATCCCTTACATATCCTTGCTGAACATACTCATCGTATATACTTAGTATATATAAATACATATATGCCAATCCATTGATCCAAAACACTTCAATCCCATTTTACATAATCTTACATAATCCAATATCTAGCACATTCTTGATGGACAAACTCAACACATTCAACACATATACCTAATGTATATAAACACACATGTAATCATCATTCAAAATGAGGTCACGTAAAGTAGATGGACCTCCCTAAGCTCCCTAAGCTGTAAGGGGTGTCTCCAAAAAGATGAAGTTCTAAATGTTTGTTCCTCCGGAGGAGCTGTTTTTCCTCTTATTGCTACGCCCGTTGGTGACTGTGGGGGTGGGGGCGGGGGATTACAAGGGATGGGGTTTACTTTCCTTTTATTGTACCTTTTGTTGGCTCTCTTGCATCCTGTTTTGTGTACCTTATTTCTCAGTTCAAACCAACATATATAAAGGGAAGTCCCTCTATAAGTCGATGTTCTTAATAGCACCGTCTCCCAAAAGATGACGTTGGGAAGAAGAAATATCTCCATCCAGACTAATGGCAGGTATAAGCCAGTGCATTAAACTTGTATCATTAAATGTGAAAGGGTTGAATCATCCAGTTGAGGAGAAAGATAATAGAATATTTAAACAGGCAAAAAGGAGACGTAATTCTTCTCCAAGAAACCAAACTAGAAAACACAGTATCCCAGAATTATGCAAATTATCACTTCTCAGAGATAGCCTATTCAGCACCTGTGGGGAAGAAAAATGGGGTCCTCACATTAATTACGAAGAACTCCAGAATCAATTTAATATCAAACATTTCCGATACACAAGGAAGATGGGTTATCACAAAGCTTACCAAAGATAATTTGGAGTTCTATGTGGCTAACATATATGCTCCCACCAAAGACGACCCCTCATTCTGGGATGATCTATACACACAATTAGGTAAAATTCCTGACACAGCCACTATCATACTTGCTGGTGACTTTAATTTGCCTCTTGACCCACATCTAGACAAAAACTCTAGGTTCCCATTTCACCCAAACAAGTCACTCTCAAGAAATTATGCACAAAATTCAATTTAGTAGATGCCTTGAGAATCCAGAATCCTGCAGAAAGAGAATATACATTTTACTCTTTTCCTCATAAGTCGTACATTATGATCTCAAACAATGCACTATGTAAAGTAGACCAAACTACAATAGAGCCCAGAGTGATTTCCGATCACTCTTGTATTACACTCTCCATTTCTGACCCTGCACCACATAAAAAACAAACACTCTGGCGCTTCTGTGATGAGATCTTGGCAGATCAAGGCAACATACAAGCAATTAAAGAGATGATCCACAACTTTCTTAATGAAAATAAGGCAGATGAGACATCAAACCTTACAAGATGGGAGGCTTTAAAGGCAACAATAAGAGGTGAGATAATCAGGATCAGATCAAAAACGAACAAAGAGGCTAACTCCAACCTAATCAATTTAGAGAAGGAAATTGCTGAACTAGAAAAAGCACATATGACTAACAAAGATAATAACACTCTCAACAATATCCTAAATAAGAAATATGAATACAATAAAATCATTATTAACAGGGCGGGAATCTGGGTCAATAAACAAAAGAGCATCAAATTATGCGAATCAAACAGAGCTGGCAAAACCCTAGCATCCTACCTAAAATTTAAATTACAGAAATATGCCATTAATTCTATGAAGGATAAGGATGGGAACAATAACACCAACCCTAATAAGATTGGCGACATCTTCAGAGAATTCTATAAGAATTTATATGAGGAAAACGCTGATGTAAACCACTCGAAGTGCCACAATTATTTAAATGGTGTTACACTCCCAAGCCTCAAGGAGATAGAAAAAGCCTCAATCAATGGCCCGATTATAGAAAGAGAAATCACAGAGGCAATCAATAAACTCAAATCAGGTAAAGCCCCAGGACCCGATGGGTTTAATGCCAAATTCTTCAAAACATTTTCCTCGTCCTTAGTTTCCCCAGTAATGAAGCTTTTTGCTCATCTCTCCGAAACTGGTCCGATTACGGGTACTCCATCCGAAGCAATCATAACTGTTGTACCCAAAGTGGGTAAAGATCCTCTCTTACCTAAAAACTATAGACCGATATCTTTAATAAATCTCAACTGTAAAATCTACGCCGCAATCCTCTAAAAAAGAGTACAACAATACATCTCCAAACTGATAGATCCATCACAAGTGGGCTTTCTGAAGCACAGACTTTCTAGTGACAACACACGATTGATGTGTCACACTATGGAGAAAGCTAAACTCCTAGACTCCCCTACAGTAGCCATCACACTAGATGCAGAAAAAGCCTTTGACAAGGTAGATTGGAGATACCTAAAGGCTGTTCTGGAGAAATTTAATCTAGGTGACAATCTAATCAAAATGATAATGGCCCTTTACCACAAACCAAGCGCTAAAGTCAGAGCTGGAGGCTCTATTAAATATTTAGGATTAGAATTCTCAAGCAAACTCATCACCACTTTACATATTAACGAAAAAACACTGTCCAAAAAAATAGATTCTCGTCTAGACAGTTGGTCTCCAAAGTTTCTGTCATGGTGGGACAGAGCTGAGACGCTAAAAATGATGATCACCCTTCTAATTAACTACCTCATTAGCATGCTGCCCATGACCTTAACTGAAGAATTTTGAAATTAAACAGATAAAACCTTTAGTAAATTCCTATGGCAAGGCAAGAAACCCAGAATATCTATGAAAAAACTCAAATTATCCAAGGTAAAAGGGGGTCTCTTCTTACCCATCTTCAGAAACTACCAGACGGCCTTTCTTTGCAAACAAGGTGCTAATTGGTTCATCGATAACACGTCTTACGAACCTCCTTGGGTGACAATAGAAAAATACCTCATACAGAATGCCCCATTTGCTGCACTCGCATCGATGGATACAGCCCACCTACCACACTCTCGAAATATTATACAAAACACTAAAAGAGCCCTCCTGCGCCTTGACTCGCGTTTGGATGTGAAGCTGCAACATTCCCACCTGACCTCCTTATGGCATAATCCCAAACTCAAAATTGATGGATCCCCAATTTACTGGCCAGACTGGTCACAAAGAGGCATTAACCTAATACAAAATATCTTTGATGGCACCTCTCCGCTTCCATTCTCGTCCTTACAAAACCGTTACAATCTTAAAAATTTAAATTTTTATAAATTCTTGCAACTTAAAGTAAGGATTGAGAAAAAGAACCCCTCTAATTCCACGCCATCTCGCCCCACCCTTCTGGGTCACCTATTCAAAGCAGGCCACATGGTCTCCTGCATATAAAAACTCCTCCTACCTAACCAAAATAAAAATCTAATACGAAACCAACGGAAATGGGAAGCCGAATCAAACACAAACAAAATTCCTTTTGACTGGGTTGCCATCAATAAATCTCCCTTTCTACACAAAATCTCCCTAATCTTATCATAGATATGATAATAAACAGAACATACTGAACTCCTTCCAGGCTCTTTAAAGTTGGACTTAACCCCAACTGCTGGAGCTGCGAACAGCAAGAAGGCACCCTAGCCCACATGTTATTTGAGTGTCCCCTTCTGAACAACTTCTGTAATAAAATATTAGATTGCATTAAACACACCCTAAAGATTATACCTACTAAAGAATTCCCATACATTATTCTGAGCCCTCTAGACCCTCAACTCAAGAGTGACAGCGACCTTCACCTACTGGACTTAATGATCACTATGGCATGCAAACTGATACTGAACAATTGGAAAAACTTTAAAGCGATTTCCTTCTCTATGTGGCAGAAATGGATTACCTTCCATAGAGGAGCTGACAATATAGCACTACAGCTCTCTCCTTGGCGCTCCACCCGCAAATCAATATGGAACTCATTGGGCGACAGTTCCTTCACTCATGATACCCCATGAAATCTCCTTTAAAGAAGGGCATATCTCCTATTGTAGCTCTCCCTTTCACAATCAACATAACACACTCCCGCTAATACACTACTAGACCCCAGTGTCGTCTACACCTCTAACTTCCCTTAAACACTAGAGGCAGCGTTATTTTATTCTTACCTGTGCGCATCTTATGTATACATCGGGATCCTTTTAGGAATAATAGTATTGCCCAACCAAACCATATACAATTGTTTTAAGTGGTATAACTGATACAACCGGATCAATGAGCTTGGAATATTATAGATAACCGGGTCAATTGCTAATGTTATATTTCTTGTCAACCGTTCCAAGAATATCTGATATGTATCGCTGATGTGAGGCTTAATCAAAGTTGTAAGGCTTCTTTGAAGATGTAAGATCGTATCCCTGTTATACTTGGTATAACCGGCCCAATGATCCTGTAATGTACAATCCATACCTAGTCCATATTAAGATTATATATCTGTATACCAACTCAAGAATACTCACAGTATGAGATATACATGCTTTTATGTATATGTGTTAATATACATGTAAAGAAGCGATCCTATCAATCTCTGTATAATGATTTGTGTCATGCAGTCTTTCCCTCCCTCCCTCAATGTAACCCGCCTTTCAGATTATTGTATTGCTCTAACTGGGTATTTATTTCTTTTGCCACTGTCTTGCTCCTGTTTGCAGAAAACAATAAAATAATTTGAATTTAATTAAAAAAAGTAAATATGCCGCTTTGTGTGACAATGGAGTGGCAGTTGATATTCTGGAGCTGATATTTTTGGAGGACCGTATATTCCCCCACATTCTACTCATCAAAATCCACACAAACCCAGTAAGACTCGGTTCTGCGATGGAAGCTTCTGAACCATTTGGAAAGTCACCCCTGACAACTCCATGCTAATGGCAGACCGTGCACTATATATGTTACATTAACAATAACTATATGACAATACAGAATAGTCGCCAAATTCAATACACACAGCAATCGACTATAGCAGGTGAAAGAAAGGGTTGTGTTTGTTTATAGAGGAAGCCAATAAAAGGGACTGATACAAATTAAAAGAGCTCTCAAATGGTGGCACTGACTTACCAATAATTAAGGGCGATTTAAACAAATCAATAACTTCGAGGGTGGGGAAAATGTTATGGCGGACCCTATAGTTAGATTTTTCTTCCACACAGCTGCACATTTTTTCTTCTGGGCATGCTCATATGTATAATGGCCACTGCCTACATTCACCAAAGCTGCCACAAGTTTATATATATTCCAATGCTTGTAGACATCGCACACTGTCCAGATAATAACTAGCATTTAACTGATCTTATTCCACATTGTGGACATTCTCATGCATATGATGTCCACTGCCTACATTCACCAGTGCTGCCACAAGTTTATATATTACAATGCTGATGGACATCACACACTGTCCAGATAATAACTAGCATTTAGCTGATCTTATCCAGCAGCCCAATTTACTGCTACATAGTGTAAAGTGATTACTATATTTTCCATGCATCTGCATTTACTGTCCACACAAATACTGTCCCACATGCACACAACTCCATATTATAAGTATACTATGGCAATAGTATTTTTGCACACCGAATACCTTAGCATGAGGACATCACAGCAGTTCATTGCATACTCCATTTGAAAATGGATCAATAACATTTGTATCCATCTTCTGTGTAATTCTGCATTAAAAAATATATAACCATGTCATGATGAAATGCCACATGTGTGTATGTATGTATGTATGTATATACGTATGTATGTATGCCGTATTCCTATAGAGCAAACTTAGCTCAATGGTAGTTGAGCAATGTACATGGCCAAAGACAAGCATAAAGTCAATTAATGATAGGAGAGGAAACTGAGTTGTGGAAGTTAATGCCTTGTGATGAGCTCTTCATTGTTTGAGTCAGGAAATATAGACCAGTTATCTACTGAGGCAGTAAAAATCACTATTTTACAACCCTGTTGACTCCAGGACATCTGAACCTCGAAATGGTAGACAGCCATTTGATGCCATCCGCTCATCCCACCATTAGTCCCTGCATTCCATCATCTGCTGGAGTGAACTGACCCGTCTTAGGATTTTAAGCACCAGCATTCTGACTTCTATGAAGTAGACAGGCAAGCTAACAGGCTGCTACTCGGCACACACCTTGGCATGCTGACATAATCAGCCGGTGGCAAGGGTACGCCTCCCTTCAGTCAGATAACAAGCACTTTAAGGCATGAAGTTCCAATGTGTTTGTGTGTGTGTGTGTGTGTGTGTGTGTGTGCGTGTGTGGGTGTGTGTGTGTGTGTGTGTGTGTGCAAATATACACACATATATTTAAAGGTTAGGATACTTAAAACTAACTTAGCTCTGAGGGAATGTCCAGCGATGTAAAAGACTGCAAGACTTGTCTGCGGTGGAATGACTCCCAATGTAAAAACTACTATGTAATTACCATGATGTACATCTATCAATGTAATGTTAGCACACCTTTCCTGAGATCTATTTTTCAGACTGAATGCTTTCCGTCTTTAGAACAAAGATGTTAAAGCACCATGCGCCCTCACAACCCCTGGACCACATAAAGCTACTACCACAGGGTTTGACCATCTACATTGCTTTCTACTGAACCCACATTTCACAATTAGGCACTAGCATTTAGCACAAGCTTCACAACTTGATTGTCAGAAAGGTTAGTTAGCAAGGGTGGTGGGGTTTCTATGATTCATAACAGCAACTCAGTGACATCACTCAATCTGCTGTCCACTAATTATGCTTCAAGTCACCCCACCTTCACATTAAAATCTACCCTGAGTACTCCAATACCTAATTGGTATGCTTTTGCCCATCTGGGAAAAATTATTTATGTCTGCAAAATCTGCTCTAGTACTATGGGGCCTATTAGGATGGAGGGCGGACTTCAGTCCGCCCGCCACCCTAGCGGTGCTGGGACCGGCCGCCAGCGGTGCGGCAGTCCCGCACCACCAATTAGGATGCGACTGCCACCGTGGCGGTCGCATCCCGCATCTCTATCATTGCGGTGGGTACTGCTGCTATAAGCAGTACCCTCCGCAATGCCAAAGAGGCATGTTGTGCATTGCCATGCACAACGTGACAGGCACCGCGCGGTGCCTGCCACCTTGAGCATGGCAATGTAGGGGGGTACCACAGGTACCCCATCAAGTGCAGCCCCCCACCCACGCAGCAATTCCCGCTAGCCCTTTCATGGCGGCATTGCCGCCATGAAAGGGCCGGTACCGCCAGGCATCGTGACCATATTGTGCCCACCTTCCGCCCGGCCGGCAATCGTGACGATTGCCGACCGGCGTAAAAGCGGCGGACTGACTTTCTGTCCGCCGCGGTACCCCCGCCATAGTAATATGGCGGGGGTGAATTGTGTTTTGATGGCGGGCGGATCACCACCGCAGGCCGCCATCATAATGACCCCATTAGTTCTTTGGTTGTAGGATACACTCCGGTCAGTCATGCTTCATTTTCTAAAGGCTGGATGACCTCAGTGACTGTTCACCCCCATCAAAAGTTTGGACCAAGCCCTGACTGATTTTCAGGTTTAAGTTATATAAAAGATTTGTTTGATGACACACGATTACAGGGTGGTTTTATTTAGTTTTAATATGTATTGTTGTTATGATGCTGGGGTAGAATCAGCATGAACACGGGGTGAGTGGGGGAATATAAACTAGTTGTCACTCGAATTTGAAGTGGGTATATTACTTAAAGTATTTGTGAATTACACTGCGTGTTAATTTAAAGTGACTGATACATGTATATTTTCACATCACAGATACCCCTGACGAAGGTTGTTACCGAAATGCATTGGGTGTGATGGAATTCTGGCATAATTTGGAGGACTCGAAATTCAAATAAATGCTTATGTTTAGGCCTGGATAGGCAATCATGAAGTAATTACATGCATTAGTTTAAAATGAATTTCGTGGCTTTGGCGTGACAATGAGACTTGGATAAAACATGGAAATAAAACGGATAAAACTTGGAATAATTTTGGTGAAAGAGAATTATTTGGAATACTACAGTTCATACAGCTGTGCAACTCGCGATGACCTGCAAGGTGCGGGCCATCACCCTTCATGAATTTAAAGCACTTGTGTGACATGGAACGGCACACATACGAGTGTATGCACGCTAAACTAGATAAAAAGTCAAAAGGAATGATGAGTAGAAAAAGAGGGTGTGCTCCAGGACTATATTTGCTGATTTTCAGCTTTGTCACCCCTTAGTAACGACACTACCCCAGCCCACCCCCAGTTACACTGAACAACCCACTTGAGAAAATATGTTATTCACAGGTTAAATCCACCTTTTTATGACAGAGTCACCCACTTGACCCCATCATGGCTAATCCTAAAGGTCCCTGCAGAGAGATTTACAAGATATTTACTGATACCCTGAATTACATCCTGGAAGGAACCCTTTTTCACGATTAAGGGGTCGATTCCGATCTCGGTCGGTAGGGCTCCGAATCGGATTCGGCTTTACCGGATCCGAGTCGGAGGCTTTGTTTCCGTCCGATTCGTACAGTCGCCCGAGCGAGCAAGTACGATGCGAGTGAACGCGAAATCGCCGACCGACTCGTTTCCGGGTCCGAACCGCTCCGTCCGACTCGTTCGCACTCGATTCGTGGTGCGCAATGGAGACGTTTTACGACCGAGCCAGTACGATGCACGATCCGGACAGCCGGATCAAGTCGGAGCCTCTGACACGAAAAAGCTCCAGGACGCGGACTTCGGGGGTCCGTGCCGGACCCCCCTTCACCCATAGCCGTACGAGTCGGACACAGGGGGGACCCATGGGTCCCCCTATACATGCGTGTACGGTGCGGATGGCACCAACGCGTACCCACTACAGGGGGCCCCCTTGTGCGCAACGTACCCATTGAGTCAATGGGAGCCCATGTACACGTCGTACGACCGGCTCCCATTGACTTCAATGGGAGTCCGACCGAATCGAGTCCGGCAGCATACGGCCGCATCGTACTCGTTCGGTCGGACTGCAGGGGTCCGGCTCGGTCGGAAAACAATCTGGATCCGGATCGGTCAGAGAGCTTTCCGACCCAGATCGGAATCGGCCCCTAAGTATGAAGTTTCCTTAAACAATAGGGTTTAGGTTCAACCCCTTAAGTCTACCTTGTAAACATTTGAGTGTGAAACACATGAAACAGGCAACCAGAATGGAGTGAAAATGGTATAACTTTTCTGAGGACAAATTAACCTACTTCATGTCCAAAAATACAAAAAAGCCATCTCACAGACAAAAAATATTTCTGGGGCAAACAACATATAGCTGATAGTCAGACAGGGTGCTTCTTCAAATTGGCAATTGCCTGCCACCACAAATCCATTATATTGTTATGCCTCACCTTATATGGTGGAAAACTTTAGTTCTTATTTCTTGGAAAAGAGTTACAAAAATAAGGCTGGGGCTCAATGTGCCTGCTAAACACTTAGCCACTTCCCTGGTTGCCCCTTCAGTGGTTGCTTGTGAATGGCCATATTCTTTTGAGTGGAGGCCCTCCATTGCGAGCTAATAAAGTCAGTCTGTATGACCCCCAGCCACAACCTTAAGATCCACAACAAGCTACTGATGGTTCTTCAATCCAGGTGTACGGGCGGCTCTTCTATTGTTCCGGGTACCATCATAGAGAATTAGTTGCCTTTGTCAATAAGGCAAATATCAATAGTATCCAACTTAAAAAAATCTTTGATATCCCAATTATTTTAGGTAACCTAGCAAAATTCATACCAAGAGTCCGATGTGGTTAGTGGGTGCCTGTTACAAGTTCATTCATTCATTCACAGAGGGGCCTGCTCAGTAGATCCATTGCAGGTTTGCTTGAAGATGCAACAATCCACAATAATTTCTCTCTATGTGAACATTTTTAAGACCTGCTGAAAAATCTGCACCTAGGCAATACCATGTTAGATTTGCTGTGTCTGGGCAGCAAGGGAGGATGCTGATTTGCGTTATGGTTATATGCAAATGCATGCAGGCACATAAAGGAGGGGAAAGCAGTGAGTACTTCTCCAATGATTCTGCGTGAGATGTCAAGTATCCATGTGGTCCTCCTGGCCTGGGGAGATTGACAAAATACCCTTGTACTGGGGCATTTTGAAATGGCCGCAAACTGACACACTAGCACTATATAAAAACTAGTAAATAAATAAATTCAGCATGAAACACTGCCTATGCCACAATGAAACCTGCCTATGCACACACCCTCTTGGAAAAAGACACTGATTCCACTAAATGAAATAAAGTGCTAAAAAAGATAGTATGCTTTGTCAAATGTTTTTTCAACTAGGCGTCTGGTGCAATATGCTGGAGCGGGTGATCCTATGTTACCCCCCAAGCACCCTGTCTACCCTACCTTATAAACCATGTTGAGAGATTAAGTGCAAGCAAAAACAGTATATTTTATATGATTTGTATTAAAGGGACCTACTAGTGAAGAACCCCTAGGCACATGATACTACATCAAACAGTACACAACCCATTCACGCATACCCCCTTCATGCAATACATTGCTCTCACAACTCGTGGTGAAATCAAGAGTGAGCAAAGTGTAGTGAACACTACGCATTGCACAATCAAAATCCTGAAGCAATATGGTGGAAGATCCTGACAAAGAAAGACAAGTGTGTCTTAAATAGCTTTGAAAGACACCCACCCTTGCTTAGCTTTCTGTGAAATGTCAATCAAACATAAATTCTCAAAAATCAGTTAAAAGAAATAATCTGTTAAAGCTATACTGCCAGCTGCAAAACAAAACTAAATACAATACATTTTAATCATTCGAAACCCAGATTGTGTTGTTCTCTTGGTGAATTAATGGTGTGGGAGCTGCATCCCACTTTTAAATGCCAAGTTGTAAAGATAGGTATTGAAGTGAGGGAGAAATTAAATGGGGCTGTACATTCACTGCTTAACCTCAGGTCCCCAAACCTTCCACACACTGCATGTGTGCTGCACTGTATAGCCAACATACAAAATGTGGAATATTTCACAAATTGTCCGGGCATATGATTTTCTACTGAAAGGGCATGTTTCCAGTACAAATCTAATCCTACACAATACGCACACACCTCTGTACCTCCTGTCACCTACAAACCTCTCAGCAAAGCCGATGATTAGGACACTCTTTGAAATCTGATACCCTCTTGTGGCCATTTGTGGTGGCGCCATAAGGCACTCACTCATATTGATATTAACATAGAAGCTACCTTGTACTGTCATCATTAGCTATGCATCCTTCTTTTGTGCCACTTCTTTCTATTTTTTGTTTTACCCATGAACGTTCCTGTTCCTCTTCCCACCATTTTCACTGGCTGTTTCCCCATCTTTTTCTTCTTCCATGTTATTTTATTTTGCATGCCCTAAACACACAGAGCTTTATTTATGAATTCATTCTGCGTGTTTATTCTAATATTTGATCTTCTGATCAATCCTATTCAGTGGCTTTATTTCAATTTTAACTTTAAACAGAATTTATAGTAATATCTACTTTTTCTTGAGCTATTCTTCCTTTTGTGTTATTTTGCACTGTTTCCAAAGACCTGCGTTCTTCTAAAGGCGGGGATCTTCGTCAAACGATATCTGAATATGTCCATCTAAAGAAGTGTAAGGCAAAAGATGAAGACGTCATTGTTGTCAGGCTGGATATGCACATAGAAATACACATAGCCAATAAGATCGCACAGCTTGTGAGTTAAGAATGTAATTACTTATCCCTAGAAGATCAGAAAGATGATTGCGCCACATTAAATAACAATTGTGGCCTTAATGATGTGTTGGGCTGTAATGCAAACATTTCCCTGCCATTACATGCTCTACAGTATACCTTTCTAATTGCTCTAGTGGCTTTCCTTTCCCTTGCTAAGATGCTGTGCATTCTGAGACTGATAACTTTCCATGTAGCTTTGGAGAGCACAGCTGCACAGTTATTGTTACATTTACTTGCAAGCTTACTGTGATTGCCTTTACAAACAACATTTCTGTATTGATCGCTCTTCAAGGAGCTTATTGTTTAAAGGCGCATGGACCCCTCATCTCAACTGAAATTATTCATGTTGTGTATACTGAAAGCTTCTGCCATTATTTTAGTGTACTTGTGCTGCATTTTTCGCATAAGTATGGATTTGCTGCACTTGCCACATAATACATCATCTGCTGCATAATCTGCAGATTTTAAGAAAAAACATTTTTCTAGCTCAAACGGTTTAGAAGTTACTAACAATGCAGCAACACAAGTTGTAGCACAGTGAAAGGCCCTTTGCAAATGTTGACTGGTCAGCTTTATGTTGCTTATTGCTGTATTTGGGTGTTAAACTGGTACTAATGAGGTGCAACCTATACCTAGACAGTGTTAACAAGTGTAAAAATTAGAAAAGAATGAAGTAATAACTATCACAAAATGTGCCACATTATGCCACATTATTTGCCTTTTCTTGCCGCATAATTTAGTCAACCCTGCCACATAATTTGGTCCTCCCCTGCTGCACAATTCCAGTGGCCCTGTGTGTACTGTGGTGTTTATTTCTTTTGATCTCTCAATGAGCTCCTTTCATGCTGTATATACTGAGTTATTTGTTTCCTTTGAACGCACAATGGACCTCATGAACTATGTTGCTGGTGACTTTCTAGTGGCCCCAGGGGCTGGACTTCTGTGCTTCCTGAGTGGACTCCATAGACTGCATTGCTGGTGGCTTAACAGAGACTCCATGTGTTTGGCTGCTGATGCTCCTGCATGTATTCCAGAGTCTTTTATACTCATACAGTCTAAAGGAATCAGAATTAGACATGTGGTCCTTTTTCACCTTCTGAAATAAGAAGGTCATATAGAGTGTGGTAGCAAAAGAGCACTAGCAATTGCCCCTTTTTCCCACACTTGCTCTTCCCTCATCATTGAAAGTTGAGAAACTGCTTGATTTCTGGTGGTGGAGCCTCCGCTGTCCATCCATCACATGACCACCAGTTACACTGCACTGTAAGGCCGACGCAATTGAGGGTAGTGCTCACAAAGCTGTTGTTTCATATTCATGGCTGCCATGAAATGCATGTTGGAAAATAACAGGAATGTCCCCACATGCTTGGAGAAAACTCTCAATCAATCAATCAATCAACAGAATTTGTAGAGCGCACTACTTACCCGTGAGGGTCTCAAGGCACTGGGGAAGAAAAGGAAGGGGGGGGAGCCGCTACTGGTCGAACAGCCAGGTCTTGAGTAGCCTCCTGAAGGTCAGCAGGTCTTGGGTCTGTCGTAGGCTGAGTGGAAGGGTGTTCCAGGTCTTGGCGGCGAGGTGGGAGAAGGATCTGCCGCCGGTGGTAGTTCTTCGGATGCGCGGGACGGTGGCCAGGGAGAGGTCGGCGGAGCGGAGCTGGCGGTTGGGGACGTAGAAGGAGAGTCGTCTGTTGAGGTAGGCTGGGCCGGTCTTGTGGAGTGCCTTGTGTGCGTGGATGAGGAGTTTGAAGGAGATTCTCCTGTCGACGGGGAGCCAGTGCAGGTTTCTCAGGTGGGGGTGAGGTGGCTGTGGCGTGGAACGTCGAGGATCAGGCGTGCAGAGGCGTTTTGGATTCGTTGCAGTCGTTTGATGAGCTTGGTCGGGGCTCCCGCGTAGAGGGCGTTTCCATAGTCGAGTCTGCTACTCACGAGGGCCTGGGTGACTGTTCTTCTTGTGTCTGTCGGGATCCACCTGTAGATCTTGCGGAGCATGCGGAGGGTGTTGAAGCAGGAGGAGGAGACTGCGTTGACTTGCTTGGTCATGGAGAGCGTTGAGTCGAGGATGACTCCCAGGTTGCGTGCGTGGTCGGTGGGTGTCGGGGGTGCCCCCAGTGTCGTGGGCCACCAGGAGTCATCCCAGGCTGAAGGGTTGGAGCCGAGGATGAGGACCTCCGTCTTGTCCGTGTTCAGCTTTAGTCGGCTGCTTTTCATCCAATCGGCGACGGCCTTCATTCCTTCGTGGAAGTTGGATTAGGTGGTGAGGGGGTCCTTGGTGAGGGAGAGGATCAGTTGAGTGTCGTCGGTGTAGGAGATTATGTTGAGGTCGTGCTGTCGGGCGATGCGTGCGAGTGGGGCCATGTAGATGTTGAACAGTGTCGGGCTGAGGGATGATCCCTGGGGTACGCCGCAGATGATCTCGGAGGCTTCGGATCGGAATGGCGGGAGGCGGACTCTCTGTGTTCTGCCGGAGAGGAAGGAGGTGGTCCATTCCAGGGCCTTCTCTCGAATCCCTGCGTCGTGGAGGCGTGCGCGTAGCGTGCGGTGGCAGACAGTGTCGAAGGCGGCGGAGAGGTCCAGGAGGATGAGGGCCGCGGTCTCACCGTTGTCCAGCAGGGTCCTTATGTCGTCGGTGGCGGCGATGAGGGCAGTCTCGGTGCTGTGGTTGCTGCGGAACCCTGACTGGGATGGGTCCAGGATGCTGTTTTCTTCGAGGTATCAGGTTAGCTGTCTGTTGACGATCTTCTCGATGACCTTTGCTGGGAACGGAAGCAGGGAGATGGGCCGGAAGTTCTTGAGGTCTCTCGGGTCCGCCTTGGGTTTTTTGAGTAGGGCGTTGATCTCGGCGTGTTTCCAGCTCTCTGGGAAGGTCGCGTTCTCAAAGGAGAGGTTGATGACGTTGCGTAGGTGGGGTGCGATGGAGCTGCCGGCTTTGTTGAAGATGTGGTGCGGGAAAGGGTCTGACGGGGAGCCGGAGTGGATTGTGCTCATGGTCTTGATGATGTCATCGATGTTCACGTTGGCCCAGGCTGTCAAGGGGTCGTGGTCGATAGTGTGCGGCGAGTCTGGTGTGTCGGGGTCTGTTGGGGCAGTCCGGGTGTCGAAGCTGTCGTGGATGTCGGTGATCTTGCGGTGGAAGAAGGTGGCGAGGGAATCGCACAGGGCTTGCGACGGCGGGACGTCGTTGGTGTTGGAGCTGGGGTTGGAGAGTTCCTTCACGATGATGAAGAGCTCCTTGCTGTTGTGTGCGTTGTTGTTGAGGCGGTCTTTGAAGGAGGTCCTCTTGGCGGACCTGATGAGTTGATGGTGGTGGCGGATGGCGTCTTTGTGGGCTGCGTTGCTGTCCGGTGTCTTTTCATTGTGCCATTTCTTCTCTAGATTCCAGCAGGTACGTTTGGATGCTAGGAGTTCCGGGGTGAACCAGCTGGCTCTCTTGCTGGTGTCTCTGTAGGTGGGTTTTTTCAGCGGGGCGAGGGTGTTGGCGCAGTCGTCCATCCATCGTCTGAGGTTGCGGGCCACGTCATCGGGGTTGGAGGGGTCGGTGGGTGGGCTGAGAGCGAGGTTTGTCTGTAGTTGGTCTTCGGTGAGTTTGCTCCAGCAGCGGCGGGGGATCTGTTGGGTGCGGTGGTGTGCTGTGGGTTTCTGGAAGGTGAAGTGGATGCAGCGGTGGTCGGTCCAGAGGAGTTCGGTGGTGTGGCTGAAGGAGACGTGGGAACTTGAGGAGAAGACGGGGTCGAGCGTGTGGCCGGCGGCGTGGGTCGGCGTTGTGACGAGCTGTCTCAGTCCGAGGTTGGAGAGGTTGTCGATCAGGGTGGTGGAGTTGCTGTCATTGTTGTTCTCCAGGTGAAAGTTCAGGTCTCCGAGGAGGATGTAGTCGGTGGAGGTCAGGGCGTGCGTGCTGATGAAGTCGGCGATGGAGTCGCTGAACTGGGGTCGGGGTCCGGGGGGTCTGTAGACGAGGGTGCCTCTTAGGGTGGTGTTGGGGTTCGTGTGGATCTGGAAGTGCATGTGTTCGGCGGTGCTGAGAGTGTCGTCGGTGCTGGTCGAGACCCTGATGGTGTCCTTGTGGACGATGGCGATTCCTCCTCCGACTCCGTTGGTGCGGTCTCTGCGGGTGATCTTGTAGCCACCTGGGATGGCTATGGCGATCTCGGGTGCGGAGGAGTCGTTCATCCAGGTCTCTGTCAGGAAGGCGACGTCCGGTGATGATGTGTCGAGCAGTTCCCAGAGCTCGATGGCGTGTTTGCGTGCGGAGCGGGTGTTCAGTAGAATGCATCGGAGGTGGTTGGGGTCCTTCTTGGTGGGTGCTTCGGCGGCTCTGAGGCAGGTGTAGCTGCAGTTTTGACAGGTGAAGGGACCATGTGTGCGTTTCGGGGCGGCCTTGACGCAGGTGTGGGTCCGTCCAGGGTTGAGGGCGTGGAGTGTGCTGGCATCGTAACAGTGGTGGTCATCGTGGTGGGTGCGGGGGGCGCACGGGCCAGGGGTTCTGGCCCTGGGCACGGTCCAGGCACGGACGGGCGCATACGGGCTTGCCTTAGGTGCGCCCGCTGCGCGCGTCCGCTGCGCGGCCGTGCAGCGGACACCATATATGGGGAGGTGGGAGGGAGGAGCAGCTGGGAGGCGGGAGGCAGGGGCAGCAAATGGGCAGAGAGGGGGCGGGGCCGCAGGGGATGCAGCGGCGGGCAACGGGAGCGGAAACAGAAGGCAAAAAGGGCACGGGGTTAGGGGCACAGCAAGGGGCAGAATACAGAAGCGCACAGGGGGCAGCGAGGGGCACAGAAAGAAAAAACGGGCACAGAGCAGATGGGGCAGCGAGGGGCACAGAATAACAAACGGGCACAGAGCAGATGGGGCAGCGAGGGGCACAGAGTAACAAATGGGCACAGAGCAGATGGGGCAGCGAGGGGCACAGAATAAATACGGGCACAGAACAGATGGGACAGCGAGGGGCACAGAGAGAAAAGACGGGCACAGAACAATTAGGACAGTGAGGGGCACAGAATGAGAAGCGGGCACAGTACAGATCGGACACAGGCAACAGAAGAGAAATGGCAATAGAAGGCAAGAGGAAGATACAAACCTACGGCCTACCACTGGCCACCAGGGATGAGGCGCAGGTGGTAGCCTGCGGGTGGAGTAGGGCCTCGACTTTCCTCAGAACGGCAGAACGGCAGCTGGGGCAGGGACCACATAGGCGGTGCTGTGCGGAGGGGGAGCGACCTACCAACAGGTCAAGGGTCGCTCTCCTCACCGCGCAGCGGCCGCCATATATGGGGAGGTGGGAGGGAGGAGCAGCTGGGAGGCGGGAGGCAGGGGCAGCGAATGGGCAGAGAGGGGGCGGGGCTGCAGGGGATGCAGCGGCGGGAAACGGGAGCGGAAACAGAAGGCAAAAAGGGCACGGGGTTAGGGGCACAGCAAGGGGCAGAATACAGAAGCGCACAGGGGGCAGTGAGGGGCACAGAAAGAAAAAACGGGCACAGAGCAGATGGGGCAGCGAGGGGCACAGAATAACAAACGGGCACAGAGCAGATGGGGCAGTGAGGGGCACAGAGTAACAAACGGGCACAGAGCAGATGGGGCAGCGAGGGGCACAGAATAAATACGGGCACAGAACAGATGGGACAGCGAGGGGCACAGAGAGAAAAGACGGGCACAGAACAATTAGGACAGCGAGGGGCACAGAATGAGAAGCAGGCAAAGTACAGATCGGACACAGGCAACAGAAGAGAAATGGCAATACAAGGCAAGAGGAAGATACAAACCTACGGCCTACCACTGGCCACCAGGGATGAGGCGCAGGTGGTAGCCTGCGGGTGGAGGAGGGCCTCGAATTTCCTCCGAACGGCAGAACGGCAGCTGGGGCAGGGACCACACAGGCGGTGCTGTGTGGAGGGGGAGCGACCTACCAACAGGTCAAGGGTCGCTCTCCTCACCACGCAGCGGCCGCCATATATGGGGAGGTGGGAGGGAGGAGCAGGCGGGAGGCGGGAGGCAGGGGCAGCGAATGGGCAGAGAGGGGGCGGGGCTGCAGGGGATGCAGCGGCGGGAAACGGGAGCGGAAACAGAAGGCAAAAAGGGCACGGGGTTAGGGGCACAGCAAGGGGCAGAATACAGAAGCGCACAGGGGGCAGCGAGGGGCACAGAAAGAAAAAACGGGCACAGAGCAGATGGGGCAGCGAGGGGCACAGAATAACAAATGGGCACAGAGCAGATGGGGCAGCGAGGGGCACAGAGTAACAAACGGGCACAGAGCAGATGGGGCAGCGAGGGGCACAGAATAAATACGGGCACAGAACAGATGGGACAGCGAGGGGCACAGAGAGAAAAGACGGGCACAGAACAATTAGGACAGCGAGGGGCACAGAATGAGAAGCGGGCACAGTACAGATCGGACACAGGCAACAGAAGAGAAATGGCAATACAAGGCAAGAGGAAGATACAAACCTACGGCCTACCACTGGCCACCAGGGATGAGGCGCAGGTGGTAGCCTGCGGGTGGAGGAGGGCCTCGAATTTCCTCAGAACGGCAGAACGGCAGCTGGGGCAGGGACCACACAGGCGGTGCTGTGCGGAGGGGGAGCGACCTCCCAACAGGTCAAGGGTTTAATAAAGATTGCACCAGGGCTTCAGTGATGCAACACAATTTATCACTGAGAATACTGGTCTTTTAAATGATATTTAAATTTATGCTACTTTTTGGCATTGTGTTGTGTTGCAAGAGTGCCCACCCAGAACTTTAGTAAATGAGGTCCTCAATGCATCAAGGGGTGTTTCTGAAAAACAAAACAAATTGGCTAAGATAGCAGGACCTGGTTTCACACCGACATTGCAATCTTCCTTAATGAGCTTCTGCTATATCTGTGGGAGCTCTTTTGGAGAAAATCAGAGCAGTGAAGTACTCTACGCTCATATGGAACAGCAGAGGTGCTACCTCCAATGATCTCTGAAAGATTTTCTCTGCCTGGACTAAAACAAGGAGCTGGTGAGGTAAGTCATTTTTTTGATAAAGCAAACTCTTCTTTGATTCCTCTGAGGACACTGAGGTGTAGGGTGTTAGATTTTGGTAGAGGGGAACATTCCCCAAAAAGTGGCAATGTTCTGTCCATGGTGTTGAAGGAGAGTAGTTTGGGCCTTTTTTTGAATTGACAGTAGGAGTGCGTTATAAACACAGGTATTCTGCACACGCATATATTTTGTGTGACTAATGTATGGAAAAAGAAAGAGGTGTAGGAGATGTTAAAGTATCCCTATAATTAACGCAAATCATATGTGTACTTTAAAAATTTAACTGACAAGAATTGTGCATTAATACTTAGGGGGTGATTAGGATGGCGGGCGGATCGCCATCGCCAGCCAGGCGGTGGCGATCCGCCCGCCATCTCCACCCGATTTACCCCCGCCATATTATAATGGCGGGGGTACCGCGGCGGACGCAAAGTGCATCCGCCGCTTTTCCGCCGGTCGGCAATCGTTCCGATTGCCGGCCGGGTAGAATTGGACCTTAATATGGTGGCGGTGCCTAGCAGGCACCGCCATCCATATTAGGATGTGTGTCTCAAAAGGCCTTTCCATGGCGGTGATGCCGCCATGGAAAGGCTGGCGGAGATGTGCTTAGGGGGCCCGTTGTGGGGGGTGCACTTGGGGGGTACCCATGGTACCCCCCTGCAGTTCCATGTACAAGGTGGCAGGCACTGCGCGGGAATGCACAACATGCTCATTTGGCATTGAGGCGGGTGCTGCTGTAATATATATATATATATCTACCAATAACATAAAATCTAATTAAAAAAACATTCTATTATAAATTAAAACATTAAACTATTTCAAAATCGTTAAACTTACATTTCCGACTCCAGTGATTGCAACAGTAGGGAGAATGTTGGATAGCAGAGGGGTAAAAATTACTATTCCCACTCCAGTGAGTGTAACAGTAGGGAAAGTGTTGGATAGTGGAGGGATAAAAATTACTATTCCCACTCCAGTCAGTGCAACAGTAGGGAAAGTGTTGGATAGCGGAGGGGTAAAAATTACTATTCCCACTCCAGTAAGTGTAACAGTAGGGAAAGTGTTGGCTGCGGAGGGGTAAAAATTACTATTCTCACTCCAGTGAGTGCAACAGTAGGGAAAGTGTTGGATAGCGGAGGGGTAAAAATTACTATTCCCACTCCAGTAAGTGTAACAGTAGGGAGAGTGTTGGTTGCGGAGGGGTAAAAATTACTATTCCCACTCCAGTGAGTGCAACAGTAGGGAAAGTGTTGGATAGCGGAGAGGTAAAAATTACTATTTCCACTCCAGTAAGTGTAACAGTAGGGAAAGAGATGGATAGCGGAGGGGTAAAAATTACTATTCCCACTCCAGTGAGTGCAACAGTAGGGAAAGTATTGGATAGTGGCGAGATAAAATTTACTATTCCCACTCCAATCAGTGCAACAGTAGGGAAAGTGTTGGATAGCGGAGAGGTAAAAATTACTATTCCCACTCCAGTGACTGCAACAGTAGGAAAAGTGTTGGATAGTGGCAGGATAAAATTTACTATTTCCACTCCAATGAGTGCAAGATTAGGGAAAGTGTTGGTTTGCGGAGGGGTAACAATTAACATTCGCACTCCAGTCAGTTCAAAATAAAAAACAAACAAAATATTAACAACAAAAATATTTCAAAAAACAAAATAAATAAAAAAACATATAAATATGTTAAAATTAAAATACAAAATGTATTTAATATTAAAAATTAAAAAAAATTATTATAATGTTAAACACATATGACAAATACCTACAAATATTATATGACATAAAATACAAAATTATTTTCAAACAAATAAATATTTTTAAATAGAAATTATTTAGAAACAAAAGCATTAATTACTACATACATTTACTTTTTTATTTCTTACCCGATAACACTACACAATTCACAACCCACATCTAAATTTTAAAAAAATGTACTTCCATAATTAACATAATTAATTACCAATTAAAGAAATATTAATAATTAAAAAACAAATTAAAAATCTCATAAAAATTAATTAACTTCCCACACTTTACCCCTATAATCCCCACAACCCCAAGCTAAAATGAAACTGTAAAAATTAATTACACAATTAAAACATATTTACAATTAAAAAATTAATAGTATTTAACAACTAATTATAAAGTAAGTAAAATTAATTTACTCCCCAACCTTTACCCCTATAAAAGGAAAACCCACACACAACAAAATATAAACAATGACCCTAATTAAATATCAATTAATTAATTAATATTAATTATCAACTGATTAATAATTAATTAAACATAAATGACTTCCCACCCTTTACCCCTATAAATCCCACAACCCACACCTAAAATTAATTATACAATTTCCATATTTAATTTTCAATTAATTAATATAATTAACAACTAATTAGAAACATGAAGTACTTCCCACCCTTTACCCCTATAAGCCCCACAACCCGCACCTAAAATTAATTACACAATTTCCATAATTAATTTTCAATTAATTAATTAATATAAATTAACAACTAATTATTATTTAATCAAAAATAAATTACGTCCCACCCTTTACCCCTATAAACCCCAAAACCCGGACCTAAGAAAAAATTACACAATTACCATAATTAATTACCAATTAATTAATTAATATTAATTAACAACTAACTTCCCACTCTTTACCCCTATAAACCCCACAACCCGCACCTAAAACAAATTACACAATTACCATAATTAATTACCAATTAATTAATTAATATTAATTAACAACCAATTAATAAATAATTATAAATAAATTAGTTCCCACAATTAACCCTATAAAATCTCAATTAAATAAATATTAATAAATACAAAATATTCATTAATTTATTATAATTAAATTACTTCCCACTCTATTCCCCTATAAGCCCACAACCCGCTATGGAACTAAAAACGCAAAATTAAAATAAAATAAAATTGATATCTACTAAAAATTTAACACATATATTAAAAAACATAAACAACACTTATACAAAAAAACATACATCACATACATTTAAAATATAAACTAAAATACATAACACTAATTAAAAAACGATATTTTAAACAACTATATTTTTGCAAACGATACTAATGACTTCTATTTTTTTTAAAACAATATTTCTTACCTTAAATTCGATATTCTTGACCATGATATTCTTCCTGTCGATATTTCTGTGTCACGATATTTCCAACTCAATATTTGTGTAAGTCGACCTTTCAACTCGATATTCTGTCTAAATACCTGTTAACTTAGCTTAACTGTAGGCCTGACATGTATTTCCTATTTACTTTCCAACTAACGTTTGAATTTGATTTTGCTTGCACCGTGGAATGTTGCATGTATCTTGTGTTCCCACTGCAGGTGGACAAGGCTTCATTAGTTAAGAGAAAGAGTTATTGTTCTTAGTAGATAGAGAGGCCTGAGAAGAAGAAATGCGATAACAGATGGGAGACGAGTTCTCGGGGGAGAAGGAGATGGCACCAACGACGTACAAAATATCTCAATGTGTGTACAGGGAGGTGGAGAAAGGAAGCAGGAGGATGCTGGAATGATGGAAAAATACTAATCGAATTGTGGGAGGCACTTGATTCAGCGATTGCTTATGTTGTAACATAGTTAGGGATAGCTGACACTTTGCTTTAGGACGCCTTGAGGTGCAGACCTCATCTTTGGCTTTTATGGCTTTATGCTACATGACCCAGGTTGGAGTTACTTCTGTGGAAGGCTCTGACAGCTCACACCTTTTCCCCATCATTCTTCAATTTGTCTTAGACTAGGACTCCCTTTTTAGTGTAGTGTAGGGACAATTAGGGGCTTTTAGAGTTTTTCTGAATGGAGTTTTGATGCAATCCAATGCACATTTTTGTCTCCTGATTACCTATGTGGCCGTGATCTCATTAGTTTTTCTTTTTGTTATATAGGGTGAATCGGTTCAGGAGATTTGGCTTCATCCTATTTACTTTCTATTTCTATACCATTATGCTAAGATTGGTGTATAATATTCTGTTTCAGGGTTTGCAATAAACAAACTAACCTGAGTTTAGTTGTCGACCTGAGTTCTTGCATAGCAATTCGGATACTCTGGAATTTAGACATTCTGGAAAATAGTTTTCTCTTTACCTCTCATGCTGCACAACAAGAACCATTGACCAAGCTGTTGAGGGGATGGGTTCCAGCTTTCCCAGAGTCTAGAGTGTCATTGACATCAATGCAGTCTTAATATGGTGCACAGAACTTTGACGGATGTCCTGCATCCGCTCAGCTCTAAATAAGGTCTTTTAGTTTTATAAAATGTTTTCTAGATTGCATCTGATGCTAGTTCACATATGACCCTTAGAGGCTACGTTTTTTTTTAATGAAAACTGTCCAATCGCTTCGTGAAAACAGCGATGCAACAGTTTTCACTGCCCCCTGCTTGCGACATGATGGATGCGCCATATTTACTGTACGGCCCTCCATGTCGCAAGGAGTGACAGATACGTCAGGAATCCTGACATATCAGTCAGCGCAAAAGTCACACATTGCTGGAGTTGTGTCTCAAGCATGACGCAGCTACCACAATGCATGAGGCAGACCCACACACATAGCACTGCATAGTCACCCTTACGCCTGTTATGAGGCAGGCGTAAGGTTTTGACGCAGTTGCATCCTAGAAGTGATGCAGAGAAATCTGTTAGATTTAACTGCGCCACTCCTACAAGGCTTTGTTGCGTGGGAACGCCCACCCTGCATACCTTATACCTGACACAGGTATAATGTGGCGCAGGGATTTACAAAGTGACGCACCTGCCTAGATGCGTCACCTTGTAAATATGGTGCAACGTGGTGCATTGTTTACGCCGCCGCTGTGTCACGAAAAGTGACGCAACGGCGGCGCAAAAGTGTTGCAAGGGGCTTATAAATAAGCCCCTACAGATGTTGTCACAGCATATGGCTCAAGGAAAAACAGGCTTCTTCATTTACCTTTCTGGGAGGAGGGGCAGGGTTACAATAACTACAGTCCTGCTGAGCAAATCAACAAAATCATTACCTGTACTTATGGGTGTCTTAAACGCGACTAGAATGAGTTGTCCGGTAATTCTGTGAAACAAATAGGAAATAGTGGCTGATCTCTTCCTTAAAGGAAAGGCACCCTCTCTGGTTGAAATTTCCGGACTGAAATGCATAACTTCAGTGGTCTTAAAGCACTAAAATAATGTTTAACATAAGTATATATCTGTACTCCTTTTACATTAAGGACAGTGAAAGTATCTATTTTTGAAGACTCCAACCCAACAGAGACCAGAATGAATATCTATAAACCAAATATTTTCTTTACCCACCAGTTCTAAGGAATTCTAATTTTTTATTAAATATATCCAGATATCTTTTCACCATGAGATATTAATCACAGTGACCTCCTCAAGTCTGTGTTTTCACAGTTTCTTTTAAAAAGCCGGAAGAGTCAAATTTGTATGGTTTTTTTCTGTGCAAGCTGGGACAATGATTGTTTTTTTCTTGCCCATGCCATAAAGAAAGGCTTCACGTTTCCTAGGGGGCCCATTACGATACCCGGCGTAAAAAAATCCGCCAGGCATGGAAGCGGCAAAAATCCGCCCGCACACACCGTCTGAACACCGACCACGCCATTACGATTACACAAACCGAAAACCGCCATCGGCGGAAAAATCACACAAGATACCGCCCGCCATCGTCCGAGTCGGAGTCAAACCGCCCGCCACGGACGGAAACACGCACGACAACACAAAACCGCCCGCCCTCACGGCCGACACACCGCACGTGAGATTACGATCGCACCGCCATGAGCGCGGGAAAACTACAAATATACCGCCCGCCAGCGCAAACAACGCCGATGAGAATCGACACGGCAGAAGCCATGGCGCCCACGTCCCTGCACAGAAACCATCCGCTCACAAAACCAATAGCACACAACATGGCCAACAAGTCCACACAGCAAGGCACGCACAAATACACAAGCACAGTACACATCCCGAAAACACCCCCCGGACAAACAAAAACTACAAAGGCCAGAACCCCAGACACAACACACCTGAAAACAACAGACCATGAGGACACACCCACATAGGTAAGTACAAAAGCAGCACTCCCACAGACCACAACCCCTTGCAACATTGCAAACCAGAGAGGAGAGGAGAGGACACAGTGACACAGCAAGGACAGCAGCACACCACAGAAACGCACACATCACAACCACCACCACCACCACCACCAAACACCGGCACCACAAACCCCCTGCACATTACACAACACACACCGCACCAGCACCACAAACACCATGGCACCACAAAGAATGCCCAAGTTCACGCCCATTGAGCTGACGGTCATGGTCGACGAGATCATCAAGGTGCACCCACAAATCTATGGGAACATGGTCCAGCACACACCACTAGCCACCAGAAACAGAATGTGGAACCGGATCGTAGACCAGGTCAATGCAGTCGGACCCTGCCCAGGAACAGAGGAGAAATAAACAAACGGTGGAATGACGTCAAGAGCCTGGTCAAGAAGAAGGAGGGCAAAAACAGAGAGCTGGCTGCCGTCACTGGCGGAGGGAATCCCGCGCTCTTCAAGACCTTCAAAGCGTGGGAGGAGAATGTGCGAGTCATCATACATCCCGAGATCCTCGCCGGATTAGCAGGGGGAGTGGAGGCTGGTAAGTACAAACTAATGTATACCAGCACACCGCTATGTACTCACATGCACTACCACCATGCCACAGCTCCCAGGGACAAACACCCCCATGTCCAGCACACAATACACAACACACACATGCAACAGACACCACCACACACAGCCCAAACAGAACAACTGTAAGATGCGTGGGGACATGTGTACACTCAGCCAGCCACGTAACCACCAACAGGTCCCCAAATATGCCAGAAGCGCCACAACGAGCACCCACCACACCCATGTGTCCGCCACAGCTGCACTAACCGACAAGTAACAGGTAAGTGGCAGGAACACAAAGTGCAGTGGGTGGGACGGTGGACAGCCCAAGTACAACACACACCAGGCCCCTAGTCCCACAGCACAGCAAGGAGGAGCATCCCCCACACCCCACAGCCACGTGTCAGCCACCGCAGTGCACAACGACAGCCGAAAGGCAGACATCACGGTCCACAGCAATCGGTGTCAGTGGGTGTCCAGCCACCCCCACGACCCACAACACCACCCCACCCCCACAGACCTGCAACATGGAGCACCCCCGCTTAGAACCATGTGGCATCCAGTACAGTGCACGCACGAACAACCTGCAGGTGGGAAACTGGACAGGGCTGGATTACTGGAGGCATGAGGACCGGAACACGACCAACACATGGGACATGTCACGTAACAGACGAACACGCAGCACCGCCCACCGTCACGAACAAGTGAACAATGTGCACACGGACATGAACAACAGACACACACCCCACATGACCCATCACAGACATAGCAACACCCAAGGAGCCACGTCTGCATGCACAAGCCACACTGAATATAGTACCACACTGCAGCCACTGTGCAACTCATCACACACAACCGAAACACCATTGAAGTCCTGTCCATGTAGCCCCTACTGCCTGTCAACCACACACCCCACAACTACGCCTATGTAAGACAAACAACACTAGACGCAACAGAGCGGAACAACATAAATGCACACGAACACCACTGAACCCATCAAACACACAGACACACCATGCACATACAACATCCCATCCATCCCATCCGTCAGCCCCAGTCTCATGAAAGGCATGTCATCCGCACAGCTGCCACACATACAGCAGTCACGCTAAGATACATGCCCATGACCAACCATGTGCCAGAAGTCAATGAAGCGCACGACACACTGTGAGCAACAACACACAACATGGGGCACACCCCCCCGAGCACTGCAGTGATGCACATGGCACAGGGCAGCACGCACACCAAGGAGATGGGACAACTGCAATACGTTGGCTGGCACACAACCATCACTCACTCATAACGATAAGTCCAATGCCATGTCCAGTAATCACAACAGACAGCAAATATGCAGGCCATGTCAAGCATGCACACACCTCAAACCATGCACTGTCATGCTGCCACAACACATGTCACGTTCGGCACCCATGGCTCACAGCATGTACCCCAAAAGCATATTCCCACCCAAATGCGAATCTGGGGCATGGCCCCCATGTTGCCATATGCGTTCCTAAGCGTTCCATTTGAACCCCAAAAGCATATTCCCTCCCAAATGCGAATCTGGGGCATGGCCCCCATGTTGCCATATGCGTTCCTAAGCGTTCCATTTGAACCCCAAAAGCATATTCCATCCCAAATGCGAATCTGGGGCATGGCCCCCATGTTGCCATATGCGTTCCTAAGCGTTCCATTTGAACCCCAAAAGCAAAGTACAAACCAGACCCAGGATGGGCCAGGAGCCCGCATACACCAGAGTCACAATAAGTAGGGGCACAACAACACACCCATCGGCATGGCCAATCCGTCCCATGCCACATGTGCACAGCACACAGTCCCATTGCCAAGCACACACAACTACAAATGGTACAGCCACACACACGCCTCCGGGAAACCCATGTACGAGATTGCACGAACTGTTAATGTCAGACGACAAATACATACTTCGCAAGGTGCAACACAATAACAAATCTCATTCTCTCCACAGGTGACGAACTGCTGGATGCTGGGGATGGAGCCAGCAGCCAGCACAGCCAGCCTACAAGCCCCCAACGAGGACACACGGATGTGGAGGATCTGTCCTCCTCTTCGGACACGGACCACCAAGCAGGCCTATCTGGTGTGGCAGGGCCCAGCCGCTCCCAGGACCCCTCCTACCCACCAACCCATCATCCAGGGCTGCTGAACATTCCCAGCCCCCTGCTGCCACTGTCGTTGCGGCCACACCCACGGTCATTGCGGCCACACTCACGGTCATTGCGGCCACACCCACGGTCATTGCGGCCACTACCACTGCCGCAACCGCCACCATCGCCGCACCGACCACCACCGCCGCCACCACCACCACGTCTTCGCTGGCACCAGCCCCAGCGCAGGTGGTGGCCCGGCCGACTGGATCCACCCTGGGAGCCACAGCGAGGACCGTGGTGAGCAATGTGGCTAGTGGGCAGGCCGGTGGCAGCAGGACTGGTAGGAGGAGCAGGGTCAGGGAAACGCCAGCCTCCCCTGGGAGCCATGCCCTGCCTCAAATGGCCAGAGTCCTTGGGGCCTATGAAGAGGCCCAAGGACAATGGGCCAGGTCAGCTACGGACACGCGTGAGGTGCTGGGGGTGCTGAGGTCCATGGACGCCCGTATGGGCCAACTCGTGGACCTCATGGGCCAGCTGGTGGTGGCGGTGAGGTCACAGCCAGGGACAGCAGCTCCCCTCCGCCACCACCTGCCGGGGCGCAGGGTCGAGCAGCAGTGTCCAGTTCCCCTGCGTCCACAGCCAGTGAGCACACCTCAACCACCAGCATGTCGCAAGCAGGCACCCCCTCGCAAACGTGGAAGGGGCCGTCCGAAGAGGAAACAGATCTCCCGGGAGGACTTCGCACGCTCCAGACGCAAGTGAGGCAGCCAGCCAGCCTTCCTTGACCAGCCACTGCATTGACTTGGACTACGATCCCACTCCACACAGCCATCTGGATGGCATGTGTGTGTTGGACTATGGACATAGAACCAGTGGGTACACCCTGAGCATCACGCAGCCATGACCGACAGCTCATTGTCACTGCACGCACCACTTTTGTCATCACCTTACACACAATCACATGTCACAGTTTGAAATAAATGCACCTCTTACACAAACTGCTGTTTGTGCCCTGTGTTTTATTTGTACGGAATACAACGGCCACCTTGGGCGGAAAGGCACCTGATGCGTGGCATGGCAATGGAACCGGAGGGCCTGTAGGGACCTAGGGGTGGGAGACAGAACAGGAGCACATTCAATGAGTGTGTCACACACCCATCACACAGTACATGTCAACAACTACAAGCAATGTACACACATCGCACAGAGCAATAGGGCACAATGCCACAGCCACCAACAGTGGCATACTACCCTGGCCATGGAGCGTTGACACACAGCACGCAGTGAACAAACGGCCACCCTGACACAGCACACACACACCTGCACAGATACAGCCACATCAGCCGTCGTACATGGACACTCACCATCAAGTGAAGTAGTGGGCGATGAGCTGCTGCCGCACATTCCCAGCTTCCTCCTCTCCGCTGTCCTCCTCACTCGAGCTGTCCTGGTCTGCGGGCTGGGGCCCTGGTTGATCTCCGTCATCCACGATGAGGGGGATCTGCTTCCGAATGGCCAGATTGTGCAGCATGCAGCACGCCACCACTATCTGGCACACCTTCTGTGGGGAGTACGCCAGCGCACCTCCGGTGCGGTCCAGGCACCTGAACCTGGACTTGAGGAGGCCAAAGGTACGCTCGACCACACGTCTGGTCCTCCCATGTGCCTCATTGTAGCGATCGTCTGCTGGGGTGCGAGGATTCCTCAATGGACTGAGCAGCCATGCCCCATTCGGGTACGCAGAGTCACCTGGGTGTGAGGGACACAGAGAACTGTTGCTATTCCAACTGGACAGGGGACAGCATCGCACAACCAGCACGCTACACCACTCCACATACTCACCGACAATACAGCCACGATCCTGTTGCAGATTGGACATCAGTCGTGGCAAGATGCTGTTGCGCATTATGTGTGCGTCATGGGCCGAGCCTGGGAACTTTGCACACACGTGGGTGATCACCATGTCCGCAAGGCACACCACTTGCACATTCAGGGAGTGCGTGTGCTTCCTGTTGCGGTACAGGTGCTCAGTGGCCTGTGGTGGAACAAGGCCAACATGTGTGCAGTCAATGGCTCCAACGACGTGTGGGATTCTGCCAAGGGCATAGAATGCACCCTTCACTGCCGCCAATTCACGAGTCCTGGGGAAGCGGATGTACCTGTTTCGGTACAGCATCATGGCTGCCAGTACATCCCTCAGCACCTTGCTGAACATGGGCTGGGACATCCCTCCTCCACTGCCCACTGTGTGCTGGAATGACCCAGTGGCGAAGAAATGCATGGCGGCCATCACCTTAGCCGTGGGGGTGACAGCTGTCGGATACACCCTGCGGGGACGGAGATGGGGTTCTAACATGGCACACAGTCGATGCAGGGTTGGCCTGTCCAGCCGAAACTTCCTAATGACCTCTGTATCGTCCATGTCCGCCAGCAATTGGTATGGGCGGTCAATGTTCGGTCTCCGCCTAGGGAAAATGGCAGTGGACACATGTCAAAGCAACACGACACATAGCAATTTCGCATACACATCACTGACATGACTGAGCAAGCACATGAGCCACAGCCCAGCTGTCAAGCTGGGACGGCACGGCCACAATACACTTACACAGGTCTCCCAACAATGGCAATGGCTAGTGATACAGACCACTGCCATGTGCATGCACATGGGGATCTAGGCCCCAATGACTTGCGGGGCGTGCTGATGGGGACTGACTGCATATTCGTCAAGCGGCAACGCCACGGCAACATGAATGTCTGCTGAGCATGGAACTGCTTCCGAGGCTGGATGAGTATGGCACACGACGACGACGATGTGGGCACAGGCTGAGCGGCCAAAACAAGTGGGACCTGTGGCACGAGGGGATATGAGACAGTAGTAGGTGTCAGCACTGCACCCTATGTACAGCACTGTACGGATCACACCTCCCGAAACATTGACAGGTGTCCACATTGACAGCCCCATGCCAAGACGGCTGTGTGCTTGCAGTCACACGTCACAGGTGAGAGGTTACATTGCACGTGCCAGGTGGCAGACGTACATAGTGGGAGCTGGCATGTGTGTGCATGTGTCTCCTGTTCAGGATCCACCAGATGGGCGCTGACTCTGTACTGAGCATTGGACACAGCATGTTCCGTGGAAGGCTTGTGTGTGTGGGATGGTGGCACTGGATGTGCCTCCGTTGGGTGGGGGGCCATGCACAGGGCGGGTACGTCGATGATTGCGCATTGTTGGTCACGGTGGGTGCACCCACTAAGATGTGTTGCCCTGTGTTCAATTCCTATGTCCGCATGATGATGGACTGTAGATGTGGGCAGACTACACATTGGTCGATGTGCTGTCTATATGCATGTGCCTTCACACCAGGCACAGCTGCCCCTGCACATGTGACCCCTGCTGGACTCGCTGCTGGGTCTGTGGAGCTGATGCACCTTCTGTGCGTGGGGCGGACAGCTCTCCTCACTTCCCTCATTGCGCATGTCATGACTTTGCCGCAGGTGACATGGATCATGGAGGGCCCACATGTACGCGTGGGTAGGCTACACATGATTGTTCACTGGTCGCCACCCCCAGTCAGTGTTTCGAATGGGAAGGTTGTCGTGCTGGTGGTATGTTCGATGTGGCGGATGGGCAGGCCTAGGTGCGGGCTTACATTCCGGACATGGGGGGTAGTTGGATTGGCGACTAGTTGCAGTACACACGGGACACGTCTCTTCCTTTCCACATCTGGGTCATCCCTTGTACTCACTGACAGTGATACAGTCATCTTCGCCCCAGCCCTCATGTCCTCCCTCGCTCCCCCAATATGCATGTGCACCTGCGAGGCTAGCGCTTGCACAGGCAGCCCCAAGCTCGCACCAGAGAGGGCAAGGAGTGTATGTGTGGGTCCAGTTGCACGAGTGGGCTGTCTCAGGGTATGATGTGTTGCGGGACGCCGTCCACCTGCGTGGTGCCCCAAATGGAGACCCGGCCTGCATGGACTATGCATCACAGTCTTCGCCTTCCGGATCCACCACCTGCGACACCCAGTGGCTGTGGCTGCCCTTGCGGCCAGGCCGCGTCCGTCTGTGACTGATGGCCCACACATTCACTCTTTGGCCTCTCTGGGGAGGGCTCGGGGGTGGTGGCGCACGCGCTTGCACTTAGTCGCAATGGCATGTGGCGTGGTTGGTATAATGGGCAATGGATGGGATGGTGCGAGCCACCTCCCGTGACGTCAGTGCTGCTCATGCTGTGGTGCGTCCCCCTACACTTCCATTTGACTTGTGCCATGCTAGACGTTGAGGTTCTATTGCCTGCGTGATATGACCAGGAGGAGCGCGAGGAGACCTCTCACACGCCATGCTCCACTGCCATCCCGTGCCCTGTATCGCCTGTGCGGATTGACTATGTTGGGGTTACACCTGGTCGACTGGGGCTGTGTGTGCCTTGTCAAGGGGCATGGCGGGCGCACAACAGGATCCAGCTTGTCCACAGAGGGTGGGCTGAGGTGCGCCTGGTACCGCTTTGTACGTGTGCCCGGCTGCTGTGCACACACGTGTTCACTCCCCCGACAGGTGTCCTCTCACAATGCCCAGGGAAGCGGTGGTGTACTGTTCATGAGCCCTCCCAACACGGCGTGCTCCAACTTGGCATGTGCGCATCTACCCGTCACACCCACCCACCTGAGCACTGCGTCCATACGACTTCACACGACACATGTGTGTCTTCCACAGTTGTGCTACTCATTTGCGTTGACATCCAATACCAGTGGACTACATGGTCATGTCACGATTGCCGTGTACTTCACATACTCTCATCCTCTCTCATTCGTACTTGTGAAATGAGTCAGCGGAGACAGTTTTGGTTTCAAACATTATATTGAGTCTTCTGTCCTCTGTGGTGCAGTATAGTGGACACTACTGGCAGCGGAATACATGTTGAGGATATACTGAGCATGATTGCAAATGGGATAGGGTGTGGGGTTACATGTGATTGGCTGTTGCATGTGGGATGTGGGCTTCAGAGTGACATCTGCTTGGCCAAGGCTGTGCTAATGTACATTTACGTATAGCTGCGGAGCTGCGGACTTTGACACAGACGGTATACATGTAGCCTACCAGACCGCTTGGCATCATGGGCACAGTCCATCTCAGTTCCATGTGACAGGTTTGCTGCGGTTGTTCCTCATGCACGCGTGCATGTGAGATGACATCAGGGCATGTGCTTGCGTGCATGCAGCGGCGTGCCACTTGTTGTTGCACTGTGGTGGTTACTGGACATGTCACAGTCACTGGTGTCGTGTTGTTGTTGTATGCACTTGTCGTCCATGCAAAGGTCCTGGTATGGGATTCCCGGGGCGGGGGTGGGAGGGGTGCAGCACCCACAGACTCCAGGCGACCTATTCATGTCCACTGAGCGGTGTGTGTGTCCATGGGCGCTGGATCCATGTCGTGTCCTGGTTGTTCGTGCAGTTCCGTCCATGTGGGTGCGATACACAGAGCCCATGCCACTGCCTCCCACGATGCATGCGGTGTTCCTGGATGTGATGGGGAACAGTGTGCATGTCCCGGTCATATCCGATGTCATGGCGATGTTGTTGATGGTGTGGTTACAGTTGCCGGTCGTTTGGTATGGCTGTTGTGGTGGTGACTGGCCAGTCCGTGCGGAAGCTAAGCATGGGTGCGGGGTTGGACATCATAGGTCAATCGGGGAACCTGCGTTGTGGTCCGACGAATTTACAGGTTGTCAGGTATGCGATGCCGTCCAGCAGGGCTTCCATGTCATTGGTGGTGTACATGTTTGCCAGCCAATGTAGCGGATGGTGGCTGTCAAGGTGTTGTTCGTAAGTTGTCCCTTGGAGGACCATGATGGGGCATGCTGGGTGACATTCGATGTAGCTGTTCTCGATGATCCGTCGTGTGGAGGCACAGTGGTCCCATTTCAGTGCGGGTGCGATGTTGGCCACATACGCCATGCCCCCATAGGCAGAGCAGGCCCTGTCGTGTGCGTCCAGAGGGAGGAGTAGTGGTAGCAGGTCCGCCTTCAGACATCCCGGGTTGGAGAGGCATATCTCCACGGGATGCTGGTAGGGACACCTCCGACAGTAGAAGACGGGCATGACGCAGCTGAACAATGTGATGCGGTAAGTCAGTCGGTAACTTACGTTCAGCAGGGACAGGAGATCGCATCCCAATATATGTAACAGGTTGGTTTTGTACAGCTTGAGCTGTTCGGCGTAGTTGGGTAGGTGTGTTGCTGTTGCCATTTCGCAGCGGTGCGTTGTGGTGGCGTGCTCCGGCTGTGTGTGCAGTCTGCAATGTGCACGCTCCGAGGTTGCTGTGAGCTCTGTGTAGTCGTAGGGAGACAGGACTTGTGTTCTGTTGGCTTGTTTGGAGGACACGGGCCCTCATCCCACATGCTTCTCAGACAGTTCAAGGTCAGTGATGTGTGACTCCTTCCAATTAACTTGCATGTGGCCGACATGGGGGAGTGTTTTCTTCTTTCTTCCCCGTCCGTTGTGTGCTTCTGTGATATGCGCTATCTGCCCTGTGGTCGGTCTCCTCGGCATGCCTGTGTTGGTCTATTCTTGGACAATGGCTGTATTCACCGGCTTCTGTCGTAGGGCTGTGGTTTCGGAGTTGGAATGGAAGGTCATTCAGTGCTGTCTGCTCTCCCTTGTGTGGGCGGCAGGCTGCCTTTCCGCTCTGCGTTGGGCCTTGTGTGTGAATGTTATTCTTGGGCCACCTGTTGTCGGTCCCCGGGCTCTTTGGTGTTCCGTTTTATATGTCTTGTTCATATGTGCAGGGTGGTATGGGTGTTTCAGTGTGGTACTGGCGTTCCTCTTCCCGAAGGGGCCCTGCTTCTCCTAGTTGGTGTTGCGGCCGCTGTGTGCTACGCCATGTTTGTTACACTGGGGTGTGTCCTGCTGTTGCGTGACTTCACTGACATGTGTGCGTCGGTTGTGTGGCGTTGGGTGTTGTCCGTGAATTGGGCGTTGGGGACATGTCTGTGGCAGGCCTGTCACGTGTCATGTGCGTTCGGGGTGGGGCTGATGTGTGTGCTGCTTGGTTGTGTCCCTGTGTCTGTGTGCGACGCATGCATGGCGCTGCGGTTGGCCTCTGCGTTGTGCGCATGTGTGGCGGCGTCATCGCCGCTTTGGGGCCGTGACGGGGTGGTTGGTTCCTAGTCCCAGGTGGTGTGTACACATGTGTTACGCGATGTTACGATTTGGCCTGTGTGTCATATGTGGATGCAATGGTGGATGTGTAGTGTACACGCGCTGGTGGGGGGTTGTCCGCTTTTTCCGCCCTTGCACTGTGTGCGCTGTTTGCGTGCACTTGTTGTGTGTGTGCCTACCTGCGTCTCCGCGGTACGTTGCGTCCTTGGTGGTGCATCAGCAGGAGCATGGGGAGGGCCTGCAGTGCTGGATTCATGCTCGGGGAGCCGCTTCTTCGTTGTCCGTGCTCGGCGTCCGTGTTACCGCTTCGGTTTGTCGTACGGTATCTCTTGGCCGTGGGAGCCGTTTGTTTGCGGCATCGTAATTTATACGCCGGGCGGGACGTGTTTCGTCGGACGGTGTGTGTCAGTTAGGCTGCGCCGCTAGGTGTACGGGCGCACTTTGATGGCGGACGGTGTTGCTGGCTTGCCGGCGGTGTTTGGCCTACTTTTCGCATCGTAATTGGGCGGGCGTGTGGACTGCTGCGTGCCGGCGGTAACTGGTGGTTTTTGCATCCGCCAGCACGGCGGTTGTGCTTCCGCCCGCCATCGTAATGAGCCCCCTAATTAGGTAACTTGGAAACTTACCAACGTAGGCAGTTAAGAAATAGTTTTCTCAACAGTACAGAGTGAAGGTGTTACGAAAACGTTTCTTTTTAAAATATTGAATTATTATTATTATTCATATAACAATGCAACAGCATTTTTTCCTGCATTTATAAATCCACCATCACCTTAGCTATGCATCAAAATTAAAAAAGGAACACAAAAAAACAGGCAAAATGGAAGTGGGACTGGGAGTATAAAAACAAATGAGACACAGCAAGTGTAAAAATCATGCAGCTTCTCTTAGGTGCATAAGTGAGACTTAGAAAACAGTCATGTCCTATTTCATCAGAGTATTAGGGAAGGAAAGAGCCTAATGATATGAATCAATTGTTAGCCAAAATCTGGAAACTTATAGTAGATGGGAAGCTGACTTCTATTAAATCCACAAAAAAGTTGATAGAACCAACCCCTCCAATTACAGGCCCATACGCCTGCTGGATAACTCACAAAAAATCTTCTGCAGACAGGTCCTGTACAAACTGAACGATTGGATGCAGCAGAACAACATCCTCGAAGAGTCCCAAGCAGGCTTTAGAACAAAGATCAGCACATTGGACCAGGTCCTCCGCTTCAAGGTGATAACCTAGAAATATGCCACCTTGATGCATGACCACCTATATGTCGCCTTCATAGATTTGAGGGCGGCATTCGACCTGGTCCCGAGAGAAACACTATGGGAAGTCCTAGAGGGGTATGGCATTCCCTCAGATCTATTGAGAATATTAAAACTGCTCCACAAAAACACATATGCAAGGGTGAGATGGAATACCATAGGGGACATGACAGATAGGATAGAGATTCTGCAAGGGGTCAGACAAAGGTGTGTCCTCGCCCCAACACTCTTTAGCCTATATATATTAACGGCGCAGTGAGGAAGCTGAAGGAATGCAAACATGACGCCCCTAGACTGGCAGGAATACCAACACCAATACTAATATTTGCAGATGATACCCCGCTAATCTCTCAGACACCAATGGGCCTGCAATCTGAATTGAATGCTTTTGTAACTTTCTGTAGAGAAAGGGGATTCAAATTAAATCCGTCTAAATCTAAAGTCATGACGATTAATCCCCATAAAAAATGTGGAGCCAATGTGACTGTAGAGGGGCTTCCCCTTGAAAAAGTCTCACACTTTGATTATCTCGGGGTGAGGTTAAGTGATACCCAAACATGGGGTCCCCAGCTGGAAAAAAGCAAGACCACCCTCCATCAGAAAGCTTCTGCTATATTGAGGAGATATAAGGCTGCATTAGCCGGACCCGTCTCTCCGGCTTTTACTGTATATAGAGCCTCAGCAGTCACATCATCAATATACCAAGCTGAGATTTGGGGCTACGCTTCAGCAGAAATTTTAACAAAAGTAAAAAATAAGTTTATTAAGGCACTTTTTAAACTTCCTTTAAGCTCACCTGTTACTCCATTGCGTTTAGATCTAGCCCTCAATCCTATCCACCTAATTGCTCTATTAAAACTTTTGTTGTATTGGGTTAGATTATGGTCCACCCATGAACTGGCAACATACAGAGATTGCGTAAAAGATCTGCTAGCTCTAGACAGAAACCTGAGAACTCCATGGCTGAAGAATATTAAACAAACACTACATAGAATAGGCTTGAGTGACCTATGGAACACCCCTGACTCAATTGTCAAAGGTGATGCATCAAGAGTGAAACAATTATATTCCCAAGCAGTTCTATTGCAAACATTGGAGGCCCACCAGACAGAGAGCACAACGGGCAAGTTTTTGAATCATAAGTGCGCACCGAGACTCGAGACATATATGGATAGGATGCACCCACATCAGTCTAAATGTCTATACGTGCAATACAGATGCGGGCTACTGCCTTTGAGAACGCACACATCAAAATGGGCCAACACATCTCCTCAGACTGATTCCTGCCCAAACTGCCCCAACATAGAGGAAACAGGGATTCACTTTACGCTTTTGGTCCCCTATTTAGGAATGTCCGGAAAAAATGGCTGCTAGCCGCATGTAAACTTATGGGTGTAAGGCACTACTGGGAAGCCGCGGGACTCTTTAAGAGCGACACAAGAGAACTTTTAGTTTACGCGGTCTCCAGGTACTTGTATAGTGCCTGAATACTAAGGAAGAAGGCCTTATCTAACTTCGAAAATGACCGATAAACTTTTTTTTGCCTATTTTCCTAAGCAAACAATCATGAAATGTACCTACATATTTTTCTATGATCCCTCTCAGATTACGATTTTTGCACAAGTTCCCTTGTGTAATTGCATGAATTTCTTTCCCCCTGCTAACTATGTAATAGGACATGTCCCTATTACAGAGTCTGATTGGAACAGTTTGTTTTATATGAGCAGGATGGTTAATAAGGGCAGCAGCTGAAACCCTACTTTTGCACTTTATAGCATCCTATAGCAACCATTTAAACCGTATCTTAACTGTTTGCTACGCCTGATTAAAAATTCCTATCATAAGTTTTAAATGTATAAAGATCTGTTTTAGCATGCTTTATGTAGTATGGTAATCGAATTACGATGTATTTCACATTGCACATTTAATGCGCTTAAGAGGATTTTTGTTGTTTTAACTTGATGTGTTTTATGGGCTTTGCCCGAAATAAACAAATATTATCATTATTATTATTGCTCAAAGAATACCTTTTGATCAATGCTAGGGGAATATAAATGAGCCAATGCCAGTGACAGGCCATTGATTAAACATTTGATTAGGATGTGTCAATCCCCTTGCTCCCACTGACAGTTTAAACACATTATTCAGCATTCGTGGTGATCAGAATGCCCATCCCATATTTTTTAAACTCTAATGCGCCAATACTTTGTTTGTATTTTCATGTACTTGGTGTTGTACTCCCTATTTTTAGTTTTTTTAATTTATTTATTTGTCGAACTCATATTGAGTGGACCTGGTCATTGGAGCACTGGGTGTCTTACAATACAATTATGGTAACAAACTGATAATTACAGATTCAGAGCAGGCATCATCTGAGGAACAAATAACATGATATAATATGGTATACAAGGAAAAAGGAGAATATGTAGTTATTCTGAGAGGTAAAATCTTAAAAGCTGTGTTAGGTCCTGGTGTACTATTCCCATTCACAAAGCACGGATGTTGAATTTGCACGCTAACTGATTTGCAAATTTGAAAACAATTTGCTATGCAATGCATGTACTAACAGGTTGCATTTCATATTGTCTGTTTGCGGAGGGATGCAATTTGCTACCCCATGTGAACAGCTGCGAATGCAAGGGTGGGGATTGCAAAGGAACAACAGACCTCCATCACTGCATTTGCTTTCCCAAATTGGAAACTATTTAACAACAGCCACTGTCCATTAAATGGTCAGCTGCAGCTTAAAAATTGCTTCCTATGTAGGAATATTAGGGGAGAGGCAGTGAACCTCTGGACCACTGTCTGCGCTCCTCAACCCTGCCTGACACAATTCCTTACTGATCAGTGGTTTGCAGCTGGGGTCACAAACAACTGATACATCCCTTTCCGAATCACAAACAAGAAGGGGACGTCTCTTTCATGTCCCCTCCTATTTGTGATCACCAAAGAGTTTAAAAAAAACATTTTATGGGTTGGAAAAACTTTTCTAACTCATAAAGGGGCATATTATCAAGGGCTCTATCGCCGCTTTAGCGGGACTTTTTCCCGCTAAAGCGGCGATAATTCTAACGCCCTATTAGCAAGCTGTCGCTAACTGCTGTTAGCGACAGCTTCTAGGCGATAGCGACCGGGTTGGGTGCCGCTTTGCATGCCAGCGATATTTATCGCTAATGGCATGCAAAGTAGGCGTTCCCAACCTAAAAGCGACTGGAAACAGTCTCTAAGCTCGCTATCGCCTATTAGCGAGGCAGGGGAGGTGATTAACGAACCAGCGCTAAACACGTTTAGCGCTGGTTTGTTAACGCCTGGTCCAGACCTGACTTAGCCATGTAATCCAATGGGAGGTGGATTACATGGCTAAATCCCCCTCGCCCTATCACCTAGCTAACACTGGTCACAGTGTGAATATCGCTTGTTTTCAAGCGATATTCACTCTGTTCTCCAGGGTTTCTATCGCTTAGGAGATAAGCGTTGATGATAGCACGCTATCTCCGCGATAGAAACCTGCGATAGCCGGCGATAATTATCCAAGCGCTAACTGCGCTTAGCGATAATTATCGCCGGTTATTGCTAATAGGCTCCAAAGTGCTTTAGTACATTGTAAAAAGCCATTTGGCGCTCATATTCCATGTGATTTTATGAATTGTAGGGTTTACAAGTACAAAAGAACCCCCTGATCTTCTTTGTAATTGTAGCATCCCTGTTCAAACTTGGCCCAAGTAAGGGGCCGATTCCGATCTCGGTCGGAGGTGCACCCAATACCATTCGGTCGGGAAAAAAGCCATGCGAAAGCCTGTTTCCCGACCGATCCGTACAGTACACCGAACGAGCAAGTACGATGCGAAATCGCCGACCGACTCGTCCGGGCGTCCCGACCGCTCCGACCGACTCGCTCCCGGCTCGAACCGCACCGACCGACTCGTTCGGACTCGACTCGCACCGCGCAATGGAGACGTTCCCCGGCCGGGTAAGTACGATGCGCGCCGCGAGCCAGTCCGACCGAGCCGCGCACTCCGGCTCGAAAGAGCAGTCGGAGCCGTACTTTGGGGGTCCGTGTCAGACCCCCTGTACGCGTAGCCGCGCGAGTCGCACACAGGGGGACCCATGGGTCCCCCTACCTGTGCGTGTACGGCGCGAATCGCTCCGCCGCGTACCCGCTGTAGGGGGCGCACTTGTCCGCCTCGCACCCATTGAGTCAATGGGAGCCTGCGTACGCGTTGTACGACAGGCTCCCATTGACTTCAATGGGAGTCCGACCGACTCGTGTCCGATGGCATACGTGCGCATCGTACTCGTTCGGTCGGACTGCACGGGTCCGATTCGGTCGGTAATCTCTCCGGGTCCGGCTCGGTCGGAGAGATTTCCGGCCAGAATCGGAATCGACCCCTAAGTCTATGTATAAACTGCAACTGCCTTACTGAAATGTGTGCATTCAATTGGCTTGTACCTGGATAAGAACCTCAGCCTGCAAGGGTAAATTGACTCCATAATCAATTACAAAAAAGAAAAACAATGAAATTAAATGCAGAATGAAGCACACAATGTACCCTTTTAAATAGTGTACCTATTAAGAATTTTCGAGTGGATAGTCATCTTTTCTTGCACCTTTGGACGCTGTCAGTGTTCTTTAGTCTTTCTTCATTCTAGAATATTATATTATTATATATTGGGTTTCCAACTATTTCTTCTGGCATCTTGTACTAAAATTCTATAGACCTCAAAACTCATATGATCTAGAACCGTTCCGTGTTTTGAAAGTCATTCAACGTGTAAGCCATCTACATGTCCTGCTCGTCTGCCAAGTTTTGCTAGCCTTCGTTTAGTTTGCATCGATACATCTATTGTAAAGTCGAAATGGAGTCCTACTTTGGTAATTTTTCTCTCAATTGTGAAAGCTTTGCATTTGGCTTTTGATAATAGTTTAGCACTGAAGGTTTTAAACTCATCAGTAACCAAGAGAATGTTTATTTTTGCTGGGTGAAGCGTTTCTATCGCGTTTGGTTCTTGCAAAGAAATCAAGCAGAGAAATTGATCTATACCATTCTCAGCAAGTGCAATAGGACAATTATACAGAGAAGAAGAGTGCCCTTTCACTCATAATTATTACACTGTAGTGTTTGGGAATAGAGAGATTCTTCCATTTTTAAATTTTCTGTGGGAGCTAAAGACAGGTAGCACTGGATTTACTTTTTGATTCGTATCCTATCTATGGCAAATGAATTCTTTTGAGCATGGTGTTGCTTTTTCATCAAATTGATAATTCAGAAGGATAAGAATAAAGGATCACAGATTGAGTAGGAGTGGAAATGTATCTACCACTTCATTTTTATAATGTTTTGTTTTCACGCATGAATTTCATGACGAAACTCCTTGCCACGTCACTGACAGAATATCGATGTAAAAAATATAGATGTAAAAAATATTGATGACCAAATATAGAATGCAAAAATATCGACTCCCTATACTTAAACAGGTAAGTACAAAAATATCGGGAAAAAAATATCGATGTCAAAAATATAGTACAAAATATCGATTTTTATACATATAAAAAATAAAATAATAAATATTAAATATATTAATTAATAAAAATATTTTTTAACAAAATAATTTTAATGTAGTATACATTTTAACAAAATATAACAAATAAACTTAATTAAAAAAAGTTAAACACAAATATAATAATTTATAAATATTTAAATATATTTACTTTAAAACAATTAATAAAGTATTGATTTTAATTTATTTTATAATTTAAAAATTATATAAAAAATTTACAAATATATATATATATATATATATATATATATATATGTCCCAAAGTTGCCCCTGTGCACAAAGACGCACTCCACACGAAAGAAGTTCAACTGAACTTTAATTTCCAAACCGGCTCACTTTCCCAACCAATTAGCAGTCCCTGACGCGTTTCGATGCTTGCATCTTAATCATAGGGTCGGGGGAAGAGCAGAAACCTGGAGTAGACTACAGTCTCTTATCTCCCATCTTGAATGGAAATTCTCACAACCATGCTTGAGTTACAACAGGACATGGGTTGTGGGGCCACTAACATTGAAGAGACACAGGTCTTAGAGGAGCTGGGGATTAGGGGCGACACAGCAGCATGTACGGACTTTAGACCCTGCTCCACTTTTTTGCCAACGCTGCCCCATGACAACATAGATACGTTCCATGAGGCTGTCACTAAGGCCCTGACGGACTTTCGACACAAGTCGTTTAACAAAAATAAACATAATACTAATCTTACCATCAAACAACGGGAGATTCTTAAATCTCTGTCTGAGGACAAGGACATTGTCATACGCCCAGCTGATAAGGGGGGCAATGTGGTTGTCCTGGACAGAGAACAATACCTCAGGGAAGCATTGCGACAATTGAGTGACACTTCTTCTTACATACCTATTACCAGGGAGATGTATAATGAAAGCATCATCTCCATTTGGGACAGTCTGACTAATTGGAAGGATAAGGGGATACTGGTATGGGAGGAATTCTGCTACCTGAAAAAAGATCATCCTATACTGCCTGTCTTGTACCTTTTGCCGAAGATACATAAGGACCCCGTTACACCACCAGGTTGTCCCATAGTTTCTTCCATAGGTAGTGCATCTGAACATGTATCCAAGTATGCTGACCATTTTTTGAGAGAGTATGTTACCAAACTTCCCAGTTACATTAGAGACACTAAGGATTTTCTGGGCAAGGTAGAAAACATTGAATGGGAATCAGATTTCCTTTTAATCACACTAGATGTACACTCACTCTATACCATTATAGATCACCAACAGGGTATAGCAGCATGTGCACATTTCCTCAAAAATAGACAGGCCAAATACTTGGAACACACTCGCATGATTTTGGATATGACAGAATTCTGTTTGACGAATAATATCTTCCTCTTTGATGGGGTCTTATATAAACAAACGACTGGGACTGCGATGGGTTCTTGCTTCGCGCCCAGTTTTGAGAATCTGTTTATGGGCCTCTGGGAGGAAGAGATTTTCAATGGTACTAATTACATACATAACCTGGACAGGGTTAAAATATGGTACAGATACATTGATGATCTTTTCATTGTTTGGAAGGGCTTGGAAACGGAAGCTGTTGAATTTGTGGCAGATCTCAATAAGAACAACCGCAATATACTACTCTCTAGTAATATCAGTAGTACTAGTGCAGTATACCTGGATGTATGTTTGGAGATCAGGGATAATATTATACACACCTCTCTGTTTCGTAAAAGCACAGCAGGTAACAGCATTCTTCATGCCCTCAGTAGTCACCCTGATTCCTTGAAGTGGAGTATTCCATATGGTGAACTACTGAGGGCAAAAGAAACTGCAACAGCGAGGAAGCTTACATTCTGGAGAGTAACAATGTGATTGAGAGATTCAGGATCAGAGGCTATCCTACATGGGTCTTGAAGAAAGCAATCAATAGAGCTAATGGTGTGAACAGAACCCACACTCTTGCAGAGAGGGAGTCTACAGACAGGGAATCAAAAGAAAATACCACTAGGGTCATTTTGACCTATAACACAGATTCTGAAAGCATCAGGCACATTCTAGCCCTGAATTGGAATACACTCAGATGTGATGGCAGCATAGGGGGCAGTATTCCAGCAAGACCTAACATCACCTACAGACGGGGCAGGAACATCAGGAATATGTTGGTCCATAGTGATATCACTGTACAACAAGAAGTGGGGACACATAACCTTAAAGGGTTTTTTCCGTGCGGGCACTGCAAAGCGTGTATCAACAGCAATTTCCGCAAAGAATTTGTGCTGAACAGGCATACGAGAATTATCACCCAGTTCCTCACTTGTAGCACCACCTTTGTTGTCTATGCCATAGAATGTCCATGTAAACTGCACTACATTGGAAGTACCACACTTATGGCGAAAAAGAGGATTCTAGAACATAAGCGTGCAATCACCAACAGAGATCCCAAATACCCAGTAGCACGTCATTTCGAGGAAAAACATTTTTCAGATTCCTCCCTCATGAAGTACTTCATCATAGAGCAGATCCGGCCAGGATATAGAGGTGGTGATAGAGTACTCAGACTCAGACAGAGGGAGTCTAGATACATTGTGGATTTACAAACTAGGACTCCAGGGGGCTCAATCAGGACGAAGAACTTGCAATCCACCTTAAAAGTCAATAGACTGTGTGTATATACGTCTACTGTAGAATTTGATGTATAATTTGATTGTGTTACTTATGGGTTATCTGAGTATTTCTGACTTAAATTACTGAGTTTAGTATTTCTTGTTTTCTGCTTAGTTACTTATGTGGTAATTTCTTGCCGCCACAGCTCAGGATCCCCCATGAATCAAAGCATTAGAAATTAATGATTTTAATGTCACTCTGGCACTATGGTGCCTTGGTATGATATTTTAGTATTCACTTTTCATTGTTTTTTCTGTTTTCTTTGTTTTTTTGTAGGAGGGAAGGAAGGGGCCCAATTTATACACGGGTCACCTAACCTTCTCTTCGTTATCACTTGGGACAACATGGTATCGACACTTCAGCATCAGTTTGAAATATCTGTGAGGACAGTTGCCAGCCGGTGGTAAAGTGGACAGATTTGTTTTGTGATGTCAATTGGCAATATGATTATTAATTGCATATATACTCAAATTTTTGTGGAACGAGCATTGGTTTAAATATGTACCTAGGTAGGCACTCACATAGGATCATTTGAAAAAATAGGGCACTTTGCAACTTATTTGTTCTGATCTTATCGGTGCAGATCTTACATGTAAGCTCGTAGAAAATGTCTATTTCAGTACATGAGTGCATTTGACAAGTGATAACTCTCTCTTATTTAACATACCCGGTAAGGCACTTTTTAAATAGGGCACTTTGCAACTTATTTATTGTGACCTCGTTGGTGCAGATCTCAGATGTGAGCCCTGTGAGCCCCGTGATTATGTTTAGTATTGGGACAAGATTACTCCCTGGTATGATTATGCACTGTGCGAATCATTGTGTCAGGTTTTCTTTGCACTTACGTCTTATTAGGCAGAGGAAGAACCTCATGTAGGGTCTGTAATGTGTAATATGTTCCAGAGCTGCATTGTATCAGTTTGAATCTCGAACTGATCACGACATATGTAATTTAAAAAGCATTGTCCATATGTTTCATTTACAATTTACTTTATTGTATAATGTGCAATATTTTTTGCTCGATGGAATTTCCATTTGTAAATTACATTAGAATTTCTATTTTACTTTTTTACTTTACCACTATGTGATGGCCGCTACTTCTGGCTATTTCACTTTTGTACTTTACCACTATGTGATGGCCGCCACTTTTGGCTTCCAATTTGGTTTGCCCTCTTTTCATTTTCATGACCGCCATTCTGATGTTATTTAACACTTTTTTATTTTGTTGCACTTTATTCACGTGAGCAAGGCTGCGGATGCAGTCGAAACGCGTCGTGATTAAAACTTGGTTATTACACCGTATCGGATTGTGTGGTTGTATTTCCTGAGAGCGCATCTACTTTGGATTTACTTTTGGTATATATATATATATATACCAATAACATAAAATATAATTAAAAAAACATTCTATTATAAATTAAAACCAACTATTGAAAAATATTTAAACTTAAATTTCCCAACAGTAGGGAAAGTGTTGGATAACGGAGGGGTAAAAATTATTATTCCCACTCCAATGAGTGCAACAGTAGGGAAAGTGTTGGATGTCGAAAGGGTAACATTTACTATTCCAACTCCAATGAGTGCAATAGTAGGGAAAGTGTTGGATAGCAAAGGGATTAAATTTACTATTCCAACTCCAGTCTCTACAACAGTAGGGAAAGTGTTGGAGAGCAGAGGGGCAAAATCTTACTATTCCCACTCCAGTGAGTGCAACAGTAGAGAAAGTGTTGGATAGCGGAGGGGTAAAAATTACTATTTCCACTCCAGTGAGTGTAACAGTAGGGAAAGTGTGGGATAGCGGAGGGGTAAAAATTGCTATTCCCACTCCAATAAGTGCAACAGTAGGGAAAGTGTTGGATAGCGGAGGGGTAAAAATTACCATTCCCACTCCAGTGAGTGCAACAGTAGGGAAAGTGTTGGATAGCGGAGGGATAAAATTTACTATTCTTACTACAGTCAGTGCAACAGTAGGGAAAGTGTTGGATAGCAGAGGGGTAAAAATTACTATTCCCACTCCAGTGAGTGCAACAGTAGAGAAAGTGTTGGAGAACGGAGGGGTAAAAATTACTATTCCCACTCCAGTGAGTGCAACAGTAGTGAAAGTGTTGGATAGCGGAGGGGTAAAAATTACTTGTCCCACTCCAATAAGTGCAACAGAAGGGAAAGTGGAGGATAGTGGAGGGGTAAAAATTACTATTCCCATTCCAGTGAGTGCAACAGTATGAAAAGTGTTGGATAGTGGAGGGATAAAATTTACTATTCCAACTCCACTCAGTGCAACAGTAGTTAAAGTGTTGGATAGCGAAGGGGTAAAAATTACTATTCCCACTCCAGTGAGTGCAACAGTAGGGAAAGTGTTGGATAGCGGAGATGTAAAAATTACTATTCCCACTTCAATGAGTGCAACAGTAAGGAAAGTGTAAGATAGAAAATGGGTAAAAATTACTATTCCCACTCCAGTGAATATAATAGTAGGGAAAGTGTTGGATAGTGGAGGGGTAAAAATTACTATTCCCACTCCAGTGAGTGCAACAGTAGGGAAAGTGTTGGATAGCGAAGGGATAAAATTTACTATTCACACTCCAGTCAGTTCAAAATAATTTTTAAAAAAGGAAAAAAATATTTCAAAAACCAAAAATGACTAAATAAATATATTAACAATTAAAATACAAAAACAAAAACATATTATAATGTTAATTACATATGACAAATACCTTCAAATATTATATAAAATAGAATTTAAAAAACTTCAAACAAATAAATATTTTTAACTAGAAAATATTTACAAACAAAAACATTAATTATTACATACATTTCTTTATTTTGTTTCCTACCCTATAGCACCACACAAATCACAACCCACATCTAAATTAAAAAAAAATGTACTTCAATGATTGTCATAATTAATTACCAATTAAAGAAATAGTATTAATAAAAATCATAAAACTAATAAAAATTAATTAACTTCCCGCACTTTAACCCTATAATCCCCACAACACACAGCTAAAATTAAACTGTCAAAAAATGAATTACACACTGAAAACGTATTTTCAAATAAAAAACTATTACCATTAAACAGCTAATTAAAAAGTAAGTAAAATGTATTTAATACCTACCATTTACCCCTTTAAAAGTAAAAACCACACACAAAAAATAAACAATTACCCTAAATAAATATCAATTAATTCATTAATATTCATTAACAACTATTTATGAATTAATTAAACACAAATTACTTCCCAACATTTACCACTATAAACCCCACAACAAACACCTAAAAGTAATTACACAATTTCCATATTTAATTTACAATTAATGAATTATTATTAATTAACATCTAATTACTAATTAATTAAACATTAATTATTTCCCACCCTTTACCCCTATAAACCCCACAACCTGCAATTATTAATTACACAATTCCCATAATTAATTTTCAATAAATTAATTAATATTGATTAACAACAAATTATTAATTAATCAAAAATAAATTACTTCCCACCCTTTACCCCTATAAACCCCAAAACGGGCACCTAAAATTAATTACACAATTACCATAATTAATTACTAATTAATTAATTAATATTAATTAACAACCCATTATTAAATATTTAATAATAAATTACTTTACACAATTATTATTATAAAATCCCAATTGAATAAATATGAATAAACAAAAAATAATATTTAATGTAATATAATTAAATTACTTCCCACCCTATTCCCCTATAAACGAACAACCCGCTACGGAACTACTAAAAATTTAACACAGATATTAAAAAATATAAACAATTCTTATACAAAAATAATACATCACATACATTTAAAATATATACTAAAATACATAACACTAATTAAACAATCAATATTTTAAACAGCTATATTTTTGCAAACAATATTAATCACTTCTATATTTTTAAAATCGATATTTCTTACCTTAAATCGATATTCTTGACCACGATATTCTTGCTGTCGATATTTCTCACTCACGATATTTAGGACTCAATATTTTTGTAAGTCGACATTTAAAACTCGGTATTTTGTCTGCACACCACCACGTCCACGATATTCACGAGAGTCACTGATGTTGAGGAAGGTATCCATGTGTTCCTGAAACATTAGTTTATGTTTTGTTTTATGGTTTTGTAGATATTTAATCACCACAAATGCGGATGGTCATTCATATTTAGGTGTATTTCTAAACCATGTGTACTTTTCCTTTTATTTGAAACTCACTAACTCCTTCAGTACTATCTCTAAAATACACCTGGGAGCTATAACCCATGACTTCAGGGTGCAAAAGCGTTGGGTTAGGTTGCATCGTATTTTTTTCCTTTCTATTTTCTTCACATTGGAAGAAATCTAGCCCTCAAAGCCAATGAAAAGGAACGTATCAATGGTATGTTGCCATACAAGTACTCCTTAAGCCTTCATGGACTAAGTCCACGTTTAGAAGTGCAATGAGTGTGGTGAACTATATAGCAGTTGGATAGTTGTGGTTTTGTAGGTGTTATCCACATTTGAAATGGCAACTTCCATGTCACTACTATTGGGATACTCCTAGTCCCATCCTTACCTTACCCTGATGACTGTGGAGCATCTGTTTACACAGTAGATTTTAACATTGAAAGTAACTTTCCAGAGACTCTGCTAATAGGGAATCAGGATCTGACATTTGTGTTGATAAATGCAAAATGTTGTCCCACAAGATTCACATACATGCAAGGCAGGACGGGCCATTTATTGTTTGTCATTCAAGTAAAATATTGGTAGGAAATCCTTCTTACATGAATATTAGTGACCAAGTTCTGGAGGCTTCAATGCAGTGACCTTTCTGGGATGCCCGTGATACCCAGGATTTCGTGACTACAGAATCGAGCTCTACTTGTGAAACTTGTGAGAAAAGGCTTGAAAGTCACTTCTTCAAGGTCAACAAGATGTCTCTAACTATTTTTAATTGGTACAGCCTCAGTTTAGGCTTTTCAGTGACCAATTAAATGTACTGTCGCATGAATTTACGCCTAGATTATGAATATGGGACAAAATTCTGATCTCTGTGCAAACTTCTATTTAGGGTTTAGAATTTCAAATCCTGCAGAAATATCCAAATTGGGTAGTTACAAAGTGTGATACATATAACAACCCCATTTTCCTGAGGTCAGTTTTGGCATATCAATCCTGTGACTTTTAAACAGTGAGAAAATGCCCAGTAATTAACAAGACATGCATAATACTGTGCAGTAGGCACCAAGTTCCACAAGTTATGCCCCACTTCCTAGTGAAAACTGGGAACAAGAAGAATTTTTGGACCTAATAAATACCACGGCCCCCTATAGTTTTATAATATCCTTGGTCCGGCAAAGTGCTTTAACCCCATCTGAACACTCGTAATCAGAGAGTTAGAGTTTTCATTTTAACAGGAGGAAACTGGGAAGATAGGACGTTATTAGAGTGCATTTTATTAGGGGTTAAGTTAATTTTTGAGTTAATTGTAAGAGAATTGTAAGATTCTAATCATTATTCCCCAAGTCTACGGGATTTTGGTAGAAATCCCATGCTTGGCTAATTCTGGTGCTACATATCAGACTACCCAGGGGCATATGTATAAGGACTGGCAATAACTACCGCTGACGCTAGTTAGCAGCAGTTTTTTTACCGCCATATACCGCTGAAAACTATCGTCTTGTTAGCGACGTATTTACAAGAAGTCGCTACATGGCGATAGCTTCAGGGATCAGCGGTGAAAACTGCCGGTAACATTAGCGTGATGGCGGGCGAAAACTAACGTAAGTCCCATTAGCGGCAAAAAAACACACGTTAGTCAGATCAACGTGAGTTTTTTTTGCCTCTATAGCCAAAAATAGCCTATCAGTCGACCGCCAATGAAAAATAGGCAAAAAAACAATGGAATGCAGAATGGAGCAGCCAGGGCCATGTGCAGCACAGATCAACAACCCCCTCAAGCCACCCAACATCCAGGATGACCAGCCAGAGTCCCAGCGGAAGAGGAAATGCAGGGCTACATCCATGAAAAGAGGCGCATCGTGGTGCAACACCAGTGATGCATCACTTCTCATTGCGCACTCTTCGCAACACCATGGCATCCAAAACCTTGAAAGCGCGGACAGTCCCTGGGGCCCGGAGGCCTCGCTGGTCCTGCGTCTGGAGCCTGGATGCCTCGCTGGTCCTGCGTCTGGAGCCTAGATGCCTCACTGGTCCTGCGTCTGGAGCCTGGATGCCTCACTGGACCTGCATCTGGAGCCTGTAGTGGGATGCGGAGGTGCTGTGGAGTCGATGAGCCGTGGCGGTAGACATTGAGGCGCGGCGATCGCCCTTACTTGGTGGTGAAGTCTGGCAGGGCACATGGAGACACGTTGCTGACCTGTGTGAGAAGACCGCCTTGAGTCCCTTGGAGCTGTGAATGGTAGAGGCGCTTCTGCGCACCAACGTAGGGAGGTCTGCATCGCATACTACGATCCACCACTACACCGGGGTGCACGGAGGGGATTACCAACGGTGGGCGGCACCACTCTGCATCACAGGATGGATGAATTTGCACTAGCCGGACGCTGTGGAGGGTGAGGCCCCTGAGCTGCGCCGAACTTGTGTGGCGGGAGCGCTGCAACTTCACGCCTAAGGGGGCCCTGCTGCATCACCTGCATCGGGAGTTTCCCCAGCAGACTTGGCAGCGACTGCTGTACCCAGGCTTGTGAAATCCCACCTTGCTGAGGCTCCTGCTGGCAGAGTCACAGAATTGGAGAGAGTGCAGCTGATTGCGCCACGGTGTCAATGTCCAGGTAAGGAGAAAGTGGGACGCGTAGCAGAGGAGGACCGGGGGTCGAGTCGCCCAGGCCTAGCACCTGGTGTGACGCACCCCCAGTGGTGGTTCATCCACAATGAAGGAAGAGCATCACCCCACTGCCTTCAAGCAGACTCAGGAGAGCAGGAGCAACGAAGACACGGGACCCAGCCTCAAGGTAAGATGTCTTTCATTTAAATATTTACAACACCCGCTCACACACACCCCGCTTCCCCACTTCCCTGCCCCATCCAGTGTCCTTTCCGGTGTTTCCCACCTCCCAGCTGTCCAGTCCCCCCGCAGCACTTCTCTATGGCGGGCGCTGTGCACCCATGCGCAGCGGCCATACCACTGATGTGCCAAAGGTATATATGACGTTACAACTCATACCATTACATCTCATTCCATTACAATGCATTCTAATACTACGCATATTGCAACAGTAAGGAAAGTGCTGGATAGCGGAGATAAAAAAATTACTATTCCCACTTCAGTGAGTGCAACCCTAAAACTAACCCTTGCACCCCAAAACACACCCTGAACCCTAAAATTCATATTTGACCCCCCAAAACACACCCTAAAATTCATATTTGACCCCAAAACACACCCCAAATTTCATCTCTGACCCCCGAAATCCATACCCACCCTAAAACCTAAAAAACACCATTACTAACCTCACAATGTGTTGGAATGGAATGCGATGTAAAGGCACCTGCGTTGTTGTAGTTGCGTTGTAAAGGCATTACGATGTAATGCCTGCATTGTAATGGATGTCTCCTGTGCCAAAGGCAAGCCATAGGCAAGCCCGTCTGTGTCCGTCTGCCCCTGGACCGCGCTCAGCACCAAGGCCCCTTCCTCTCGGACACTCCACTGCTACGACGCCAGCACCCTCCTCGGCATCAACCCTGGACGCCACATAGCCTGCCAGGACCAACCTCTGCTCCGGACCGGATATCGCCATTGCCATCACTGACGGCTACTAAATCACCCACAAGGACCACCCTTACCATCCAGGAGGAGGCATTGCCATCACCTACAGAAGCACACTTTGACTGACCACGCACTCTAGTGACCCAACGGTGACCATGGAACACCTCGACTTCCAGATCCGGACCAAACCCAACCCCATCCTCTGCGGCACCCTCATCTGCAGGCCCCCCGGGCCATGGACCCCCATTCTCCGATACCATTGTAGACCTCATTGCACACCAGGCTCTCCCATCCACCGACGACATCCTACTCGGTGAAGTCTACTTCCACCTGGACAACCCCAGTGACCAGAACACCACTCCTTCCTGGGGAAGCTCGTCAACATCAGACTCAAGCAGCGAGTCACCCCAGCAAGCCACATAGCAGGACACAAGGTTGAGCACGTCTCCTCCGCCAGCGGGAACTTCAACTACAGCCACACCCCCGGACTCTCCTGGACTGACCATCATTGTATACATCACGTCTTCACCATGCCCACCGTACACCACCGCCATCATCGCCCCCCCTTGCAGCTGGATCAAGGCCACCGAAGAACTTCTCATCAACTCCCTCATCTCCACCACTCCCGCAACTCTTACAGGTGATAACACCGCAGCGCGCAACCGACACCGATGGATCTTCAACTGCGCCGACACCCTGGCACCCCTCAAGAAAAGACCAGGCAAAATCTAGCACCACGTTGCGTTGTATTTGCAAAGTGACGCATGTAGGCATATGCATGACCTTGTGAAGCCCTGTGCCACATCATTCCTGCATCAGGTATGATGTATGCAGAGTGTGCGTTCCCACGCGACAAGGCCTCATAGGAGTGGCACAGTGAAATCCATCAGATTTCACTGCAACAATTGTATGACGGCACTGCGTCAGTATCTTACGCCTGCCTGATGGCAGGCGTAAGGGTGACGCAGTGCCACATGGATAGGCTGGCCCCAATCATTGCTGGAGTTGCGTCATGCTTGTGACACAACTGCAGCAATGCGTGACTTTAGCGCAGACAGATATGTCAGGATTCCAGACGTATCTGTCATTACTTGTGTCATGGAGCGCTGTCCAGTGCATACAGCGCATCCATGGTGTCGCAAGAAGGGCGTAGTGAAAAGTGTTGCAACGCTGTCTTGTCGCAGTGCTGCAACACTTTTCATGACTGAGGCCCAGGAATGCGCACTATCTTATTGATGGTGCACATTCCTGCCCTGTAGTTTTGTCGCAGGGCAGCGCAGCAACATTGCTTGCAGAGCTGTCCAGCACCAAAACCTGCTGAAATGAGGCCCCAAGTGTTATCTCCATTTTTAAGACCAGCTATTTTCTGGTCTTAAAAACTGCCTCTAACTGCAGTTAGAGGCAGTTTTTTTGGTCCGTCTACCTTCAAGAATTCCCTTGTAAATATCGCAAAGTGGGGTTAGCAGCCATTTTTGCACGGGAACGCCTCCACTTAACTTTGACTAAGTTCCCTCTTCTAAACTGAACAGATCCATGGTGTGTTGTGTTGTCTCTCAGATGAAAGCGTATTAGCAACATATTTCTCAATCAGATATTTTAAAAAGCAATCTGTTTTTAGAAAGGAGGGCTTGCTCACTTTAAAAAAAACTGAAGTTATGGCCAATTTTATGAACCATGCAACTTTCCCAGACCAGTTTTCACGTAACCCAGTTTGTAATAATCACAGGCCATGACAACAGATAATGTTTGATCTCCTGGATGTCAACTTGCTGAGACTGGAGGACATGGCAGGCCTTTATGAGCACTCAGTTTATACTGCAATGGACAAACACGTCGCCCGCCTCATCCAAAGAACGTGACAGCACCATGAGTTTCTCTGCTACAATTTCCACTCTAAAAAAGCAAAGCAATGAAACCGCTTTGGTTCCTGTCCCAGGATGCCTCTAAATCACTTTTCTCACCTCAATATACAAATCATAAGGCCAACATGTAACCTCGGATAGATCCTTCAGAGTCTAACACTTGAAGGGAACAGATAAAATTCTTCTATCAGTGCTTGCTCCATAACGTCCCAAAGTATGCATAACACACTAGAAAGGAGGTGGGACCCACTCCTGTCCCCTGACGAGTGCTAATTTGGGGTACTAATCAGTGAACATGGCAGAATTAAAATTTCTATGTAGAAAACCAACATTAGATTATAGAAAAATAACAGTGGGTGTTGGCTCTTGGCACATAGCATGCCTTTAGGAAACCTCTAGAAAAAGCTCAATTTCAGATGCCCTACGTGGTTGTAGGAGAACTGACTACAGTCTGGCCTTCTGCAAAGGAGTTCAAATGAACTGGATACACAGGGAAGCCAAATATAATTGAAAGGGGGAATACAGGGATTCTCAGTACTTGCTGTTTTCATTCATTTACATTTGACATGTCCCTCAAAATAGACAAAATCCAGTAGACGTGCAGGACTGTATTTTTTTAAAGAGGAAATTAAAAATTGTCTTCTCTCACTACAGCCCATTTACAACTCTTAGGAAATAAGAATAGGAAATGAGAGGCTTTGATACTGAAGTGGCTGAGAATGACTAAGGCTTACGACACCACTGTCATCATATCAACACAGATGTGAGGTGCCAAAGTAGTTGAGAATTACTTAAACCTCAAACACCCAGAAGGATTCATTGATAAGTGCGATTTCCCAGCCAGGTTCATCCAAATGCAAGTAAAAGACTTCAAATCGCCCTGTCAAATTATATGAGGAGTTAGTTCCCTTAGTCAGATCTACACAAATGAAAGATGATAAGGAGGTTAAGCATTTCTTGGGCCTCCACTACAACAACATCCTTGGTGTGAGATATGAAGATGAATGAGAATTACACAGACTTTAAATGATACTGTCAGGTACACCTAGATGTAAGATGACAATGAGGAGTAAGGTACCCTTATCAAAATCACCACAACAGTGTTCAGATAATTAATATGATGGTAAAATGGCTTTCTCTGGTTTAGGTTTAAATGAAGTGGCGATTGGAACTGTGATGATGGTAGGAGTGGTCTAGTGTGGTGGCATGTGGGTTGGGGAGATGTGGCTTGCTTGATGTGGTGGCTGTGTGTTGGTTGGAATAAGTGTGATGTGATGTTGAATTGTGCAACCAGACATAGTGAGGCTAATCCAATCAGTAGGGGCTGGTTGGATGCAATTAGAGAGGTATTTATTTAGCTTTTTGTGGTTTTTTGTGAGATGCGGCATATTGTGATATGATATTATAGATTGAGACACAAGGTGTGTGATGGGGATGTAGTTACCTTCGTGATATCTGTTCAAAAGTGTGGTTTGATGTCATGTGGTAGATTGTGATGTGTTGATGTAGTGAAGTGTGCTGTATGTGAAATGGATGGGAGGAATGTGAGAGCATCCATTAGGTGGCAAAATAGGAATTTACTGTACCAACAATGTCTGCATATGTGTTTTGGGCTTACATTTTCTTAGATGGGCTGTGTGAGTCAGTGGCAGTAGGACTGCAGTATCAGGGATTTAGGAAATGAGAAAAGGAAAGTAGGGGAGGAGAAAGAAGTCATGATATGTGTAAGAAATTGCGTTATTGGTTGAGGGGGGTGTTAACCCCACTTAGGTAACAAACACAACCCTTGTCAGGGTGAACCACAAAATTCACTAAATTAACCTGCACTGAACCCTCTGGTAGCTTGGCACAAAAGCAGTCAGGCATAACTTAGTGGCAATGTCTAAAGTGTATATGCAGCACACAAACAGTAAAAAGTGAAAACACAACACAAGAAAAATCCCAAACCAATTTAGAAACATAGAGTACATTTTAATACATAAAATGATACCAGAACGACAAACATCCAATCAGTAGAACAGGAGATATTCAATTTTGAAATTTTAAGTAAATAGAGCACCTTAGAGCACAAAGTCTAGTGTCACCAGATGTATCCATAAACACGTTAGTATCTTATGTCGACCGGAGAGCACTTCCCATCCGAACCACAAGAGGTATCTGTCTGTGGTGGTATATATACTGACAGATATATTGTGTAGTTTGGACCTCGAGCACTCTTGCATCAACATGAGATACTAATATATTTATGGATACAACAACCAAGCTGATTTAATTTACACTTATTAGGTCATTGTTATGTTACTCTTCTGAGAATAGTGTCATGAATGGCAATAATAAGGACAGCCCTGAGGAAGTTGATTGAAAAATAATTATCCAGCAATGAAACACGTGTTGGCTAGTGTTACAAAGAAGCTTTACATCAAGGATACAATGCTTATGATGCTTGTATTCTTATAAATAAGATTGGAACTCTTTTGCGGTGGCAGGCTGGGGGATTAACTCCTTCAAAATAGCACGTTAGTTTAGCAATGTTACCAGGAATATGCCACCAATGTCCAGTCCATGGGTAATCAAATACAGCAAGAGGAAGGCAGAGAAGAAGGACTGGTGTCATGGACTGGATTCACCTTCCAAGACTAAATTACAATATAATTGGCTTTGCATCTATTTTTTTCTTGCACATCGTTTCTTTATTGAACATGTTATCATACAGCATTTAAAACATGGCTTTCCATAGACCATGGACCACAAAGCGTAAACAGTAACATCAGCACACATTTCCAAGTGACGTAGTTAGCAATGTATATAACAAATTGGCCAGAGGGAGGCATCTATAATGTGAGAAGGAACAGAGGAGGGTGATCGAGGAGTAGAAAAATGAGGGTGGGTTAGCACGTGCGTAAAGGGAATGGGGATCAGAGGACAGTGAAATTACCAAGAAAACGTAAAAGTGTCTCATCTCTGTTCTTCAGCATCTGACCTCAGTCACAGGTCACAGATTGGGATATGATAAGATGGTGCCCTATGGGGAGCTCATAGCTCCTGGGAATGGGTAATTCCACTAATGTTATGGAATGATGTTATTTTAGGGAATGGTGTGGTCTTATCTGGGGCACTTCTATGCTATAGGACAACTATTGAATGACAGACAGTAGGTAGCACTGCTTCAGCGGTGTATGATGTAGAACAAGCATGTTTCAGGGGGGCACAGTAGATGGGCAGAGGATGTTGGAGAAAGGGATGTACATCATCACCACAGGGACCCACGACAGGCACCATGGTGGTTGAAGGGTTGTCAGATAGTAAGAGGGGGACATGGATATAAAGTCCATTGGCACTTGCATATTGTTGAGTGCAGTACTTGCCGGAGGCAACATGGGCCCACCACAGATTCAAGGTTTGTTTGGTGACCTGGATCATCTCTGTACCTGTCCTTAGACATCGTTGCCTCTGATGTCCAGTTCTTGGCAGCCCAGCACCTCGAGATGTATTCCCATTTGCCCATCTTTCAGCCAAGTATGTGGCACTGCCCCCCTGATCTGCGTGCTTCAGAGACAATGGAGCAGCTGAAGGTAATGTGAAATCTCAGATTTTTGACATTTACATGGCTCCTGTATCCACGTATTTTATTCTTCCCCTCAACTATAAGTCAGTTCCAGTAAGCCATATGCAATGTCCCACTTCCCAAGTAGTGGACAAAGAGCCATTAATTTCTTTCACTTTATGTTCATCTCTTGGAATAAATTGGCCAATAAAGTGTTTTGCGGCTGTTGTAGAAATATGGGGCTTTTTTCTTCCCAGCCTTGAGTATCTGCCTGGCCTGCTGGTGTCAAAGAAGGTATGCTGAAATGTGTTTTGAAGGACCTTCCTCAAGTGCATGTCTTGGGAACACTCTATGAGCCCTCTGGAACTCCAGAGGAAGTAAGAAATAAATGACTAACTGATTGGGAAGGAAAGGAACCATAGAGGGCCAACATGCCATTTTGTTTGATGTTTTGTGGGGCTGTCAAAATCCTGATGATGTGGCATCATCTATTCTCCAAGTCTATTGTTATCATACAAAGACACACATCTCATGACCCCAAGAAGGCCTCCTAGTACTCTCCTTTAAATGATCCTCAGGTGCAGCAAGAAGGGGTTCAGTACAGCCCAGTCTGGCTTGAAAAGAATGTATATCTGCATGAATGATTTTGGTTCAGAACTCTGTCACTTGTAGGAAACAGGAAGTGTATACCCCTTATCCACATTCAATTTGATTTCTTCCAAGAAGAAAGTTGACCTGTTTGGAAGACTGAATATCTTTTCGTTGAAACTAAACATGCAACTTTTGAAGATCTTCAATGGCTAAAGAAGAAGATCCTGTAGTGTTGGAACAGGTGGAACTAGAGGTGAAGCAGGAATCAATTATGTGGGATTTTTTCTCATTGCCACCTGGTGGGGAAGAGGTGAACTCAAAACTGGTAACCTGCAACCTATGAAACAAAGTAATTTCCCCTGGGAATGTGAAACAGTACTCATTCAGTACCATGAGAAAACAGCTGCAGGCAATTCATTCAACCAGGTTGGTGCATGCAGAAAGAAGGCATCAGAAGGAGATAGAAGAGGCTGAAACAGGAAGGTCGACAGTGGCCACTTTTTTGGCTACTGCAACACCTTCAACTTCTTCTGTGTCATCTGCACCTCCACCACCACCAGCTGCATCTGTCCCTCCAATAGCGCTTTCTACTTCTGCTGCTCCATTAGGACATCCACCACCTCCTGGCGCATTTGTCTCTGTATCAGTAACTGCTTCTGTTACTGCAGTGCAAATACATCTGCTGAGGCAGAATAGAGAAATTATATGTATGGCAGTACTGTGACATACTGTCTCCTCTACCATACTGTTATTGTTGTGGGAGAGTGTGAAAAGACCATACATCATGAGGTTATCATGGCTCACCAGTGTCCTCCCCAGCAGCCCTATTTTTTAATTTGCTTTATTGTCCTGTTATTGTTTCCTGTTAGGACTTTGTCTGCTGGTTGTTCATGTTGACATTTGGGAAAAGAAATCCAGTAAAAGCTTAAAAAACAACAACAAGAAAAATAAGTTATTTTCAGAACTAACCAAATATCTCAAAAGATAACGCGCCTGTAACAATATTAACCATAATTTTTTCAGGTATTAGAAATACTAAATTCTAAATTAATATAGAGATAAATGGTAAGTGTAAGGGAAGTTAAATATCTGTCTTATTGTGGCTTCATAGTACCTTGTCAGTTAATAATAGACTATCACAGTGATATTTGATAGTATTTAATAAACGTGAAGTGAATCCATATTTGTTTTTCTCAAATGCAAATCTAGACTTACCAGTATTATAGTTTGTCTTTGGGTGTCCTCCTTCTCTTAGTCAATTTTCTTTCTTCTCTCTCTGTAGTACACTTTCCTTTTTTGCTTCTCCATGTATAGTTTTTTAATGTTTTGTGTTTAATGTAGGCTGAGCTGTTTTGTAAAATATCTTTGAAGAATAAATAGAGCTCTATTGCTTCCCAACAGTCAGTGGAGTCTCTATGGTTGTTTTTGATATTTAGTAGTATTAGGCTGTGTTTATAGCCCAATTTGTGTTATTAAGTAATCACATAATGCTTTCATGCTTAAATTTATTTGTTATACATTTTTCAATCTTTATTCACTGCTTGTGACCAGAAATGTGTGTTAAAAAATGGCTTTCTAATTCTTGTTACATTTCATTGCTGTACACTAGTTTATTTTCTTACCTTACTTTCAGTTTTGGTACTATTGTGCTACATTAGTAGCCCAAATTGTATTTAAGCCAATAATTATCCTCCTTTCAAAATTAAATTTTTTGTGTTATGTAGTTTCCTAACGGCCATTCATCTAACTGTTTATATATTTGTTTGTCTGCCTCTCTGCTCCTTATTCTTGTATGTCAGTGTATGTGCAAGATGATTAGAGTTTGGTTTGTTGGGCACAGTTTCATCTTTTGGGCCAGGCAGCATGCTAAGAAAGTAGGTGTTGAAAATGATTTAGGTTTGAAAGGAGTTAAACTAACATGGATTGATGAAAGAGATTTGAAATGAAATCAGTTGCTCCCTCTAATTTTCTCTGTTAATACATGTGACTATCCCCACTGTATGGTTATCCACTGTGGTGACAATGACAGAGGCCACTTAACTGGAGTTAGATTGTAAATTGAGATGAAGGAGACATTTTCCATCTTAATGTCTATGAATCCTTACACACTTTTTGTGTTCTCAAACATTTGTCAGGGCATAAGTTGAAGTGGTCTACTGAAAATGTTGCTAAGTTTGAAAAGACTAAAAGACATATGCATAAGGCAGTGTTAGAATTCTTTTGCGATCATAACCTGTCTTCAGTTTTTCATTTAAATATAAACTATTAGCAATGCAACACTGTATCATTCTGATGGCATATATTTTTGAAACTTAGGAAACCATATTTTTGTATCAAAACTAAAAACCTGGCTTGACAAACATATATAAATATGTTTACTAAAAAAAAGTCTCTTTTAAGAGCCACCTTAAGGGGCCAATTCCGATTCGGGCCGGAAATCTCTCCGACCGAGCCGGACTCGGAGAGATTTCCGACCGATTCGGACTCTGGCAGCCCGACCGAACGAGTACGATGCGCACGTATGCCATCGGACTCGAGTCGGTCGGACTCCCATTGAAGTCAATGGGAGCCGGTCGTACAACGCGTACGCGGGCTCCCATTGACTCAATGGGTGCGAGGCGGTCAAGGGCACCCCCTACAGTGGGTACGCGTCGAAGCGACTCGTGCCGTACACGCACAGGTAGGGGGGACCCATGGGTCCCCCTGTGTGCGACTCGCGTGGCTATGCGTGCAGGGGGTCCGACACGGACCCCCAAAGTACGGCTCCGACTGCTCTTTGGAGCCGGAGTGCGCGGCTCGGTCGGACTGCTCGCGGCGCGCATCGTACTCACCTGGCCGGGGAACGTCTCCATTGCGCGGTGCGAGTCGAGTCCGAGCAAGTCGGTCGGTGCGGTTCGACCCGGGAACGAGGCGGTCGGGACGCCCGGACGAGTCGGTCGGCGATTTCGCATCGTACTCGCTCGCCCGGACGCGCGTATGAATCGGTCGGGAAATAGGGCTCCGAATCGGATCCGGTTAAGCCGAATCCGATTCGGAGCCCTACCGGCCGAGATCGGAATCGGCCCCTATATTGTGTCTAATTGTATTTTGTCATACATAAGGTTTTTTTGTATCTCAAGAAGTACTGCAATACTTTCTAGATACTTTCGAGAGAGTACTGTTGTACTCCATACACTTTTAAAAAAATACATAAATCAATAAACATACTTTTCCCTAACTCTACAGAGTTTGCTAAATGCCTTATTCTGTCCCATACATTGAAACAAGAGTAATAAGCCATATTTCACTTTAAATTTAAAACACAGGACAAAGACAAATTGTGGTCTAAACAATATGGCTGCTTTTTTATTTTGCAGGGGCTTGAGGTATCAATAATATTGTGTTTCATCATAGTCATGTTCCGCAAAGGTATCTCGGTATACTGCGGCCCAATACATCACTAAGCTTTATGTCCCTTATTACTTAGAAACAACTGAACAGATTCAGATCAAATAGCAGAAAGGACCCTTTCTACACCATAATTTATATTCCTGTCAAATTTTCTGTAAATCTGGGCAGCCATTTTGCCGCTATGACTGTCTAAAAGGTCTATGGAAAATACATTGGGGGAAAAACGAGTTTCAGGACCCCCCCTTTTTCAGTGCACTCCATTAACTAATCACCACACAACTTTGCATCTGCATTTATGAAGATTCATCAAACTGTGATAAAGTTATTACCAAGCAAAAATCTGAGAAATATCTATCTATCTATCTATCTATCTATCTATCTATCTATCTATCTATCTATCTATCTATCTATCTATCTATCTATCTATCTATCTATCTATCTATCTATCTATCTATCTATCTATCTATCCATCCATCCATCCATCCATCCATCCACCCACCCATCCATCCATCTATCTATCTATCTATCTATCTATCTATCTATCTATCTATCATCAATCTATCTATCTATCTATCTATCTCCATATATATCTAGATAGATAGATAGATAATTGTAAAACGAAGTCTAGTTGCATATATAAGGACGTCGTCGGCATATAAGGATATTTTCTCTTCCCACTGCCCACCGCCTACTATTCCGGAGGCTACCGGGTCTCCTCTCACCCATGCCGCAAGCGACTCCAGAGCCAACGCGAACAACACAGGGGACAGTGGGCACCCTTGTCTTGTCCCCCTGTGCAAGGAGAAGGAGCGGGAAACGGAGCCATTCACCAAAACCCTAGCCAATGGGTTTTTGTAGAGTAGCCTAATCCAGGATTGGAACCGGGGGCCAATCCCGAATCTGTCCAAGACTGCGAACAAGTAGTGCCATTCAATACTGTTGAATGCCATACACGAGGCCAATGACAGTAACTCTGCTTCCTCACCTGGAGGGGATTTGGTCAGATGCATCACGCCATACAGACGACGTAGGTTTAGTCTGGTGCTCCGGCGTGGCATGAATCCGGACTGGTCGGGATGTATCAGTGATGTGATCACTCCCGAAAGGCGGTTCACCAGGACTTTAGCAAGGATTTTAACTTCCATATTTAATAAGGATATGGGCCTGTAAGAGCTACATTGGTCCAGTGGTTTGCCCACCTTGGGTATAACCACAAGGGTGGCTGTCCGTTGGTCCAGTGGCAGGCAACCCACGTCCCTAGCCTCCTCAAACATGTTCAGGATATGTGGCACCAAAACGCTCGTCATGTTCTTGAATAACTCCACTGGTAGACCGTTTGACCCCGGAGCCCTCCCTGCCTGTAGATCTTGGATAGCCCCATCGATCTCTTTGACCGTTATATCTTTCTCCATGCCCACCCTATCTACATCCGGCAGCATGGATAGCCGAACATCAACCAGCAGTCCCCGACATTCTGCTTCTGTTCTGACGGGGTTGGAGGCATAAACCTCTGTTATATTCCATATAGGTACCATAATATAGGCCCCGGTAACTTCATTACCCTTCACCTATATTCTTCCCTACATTACACTTGTCGCGGTTTACAGGGACTGCATTTTACCTAGATACGACACTGCATTCAGAACGCAGGTTTTCCCTAGTTCGAAATCTCATACATTATGCATGAGGATTCTTGGAATCACAGCAGGACTACCATCTCCTGTATAATATCTATGTATAAAGTTCATGCCCGACGTCATCCTTAGGCCGACACAGTAATACAGCGAGGTAGGACCCCTGGGGAGACCTATGGGTATATATACATCACATCTTGCTAAGATAGACAGAGGAGACCAAGACTTCCCGGCCGACACACTAACCAGAGACGCTGAGATTCCTGCATGCAGACACTCCAGCTCGCAGTGGTCTAACATCCCTCACGGGGTGTCCAACTCGAGAGCAGGACGGGGTCCCACAGTCTCTCACTTCAGGTAATGGGGTTGACTAAATCCTAGAGGGATTCTTAGCTTAACACCTACACATATGCTAGGTACACTTAGGTACATCTAGTTAGGGAGGCATCGTAGGAGTACGCATCTTTTATCATGTGTTTTATATACTTATATGTATTCATGACTATTGTAAGATGGTAGAACCATACCATCCATTTACCTTTATAGTACTGCTAATCATTTATATTTTATACTGTCTAACGGTTGTTGCAGCTCATCTATTCTACACCAGAATATTAACTGTTCAATAAATGTTTATTGAAAACACCCAGCCTGTTTATTCTGTGTATCTCTCTGAGACAGACTAAGTAAGCACGAGAGACTGAGCGAAAGGTAGTATAATGTTTCCACGGTCCTGAGGGATCAGGGTTGCATTGTTCGATGGTTGCCAGGAACTATTCTCTCCTTGATAAGAGGAGATTCTATTGGCACTGTGAGTTAGTTGGTATGAAAGGCCACCATACCCGGTGGGGGTGTTCAGAGTCAGTCTGACACCAATCCTACAGTGTATGCTGTCCGAACGCGTAGATCCTGCATACTTTTTATAGGAGCTACACAACATGGTGCCCAATGTTGGATGGGTACTTATTTAACAGTAGAATCTGAGTAGTTCAGTCGTTCTATTCTCAGAGACCCCTACTCACAAATCCCCAGAGACGTCTGGAGTGGGTGGGCACAAACTCCGCCACAGCTGAGTAGGCAAAATACTATTTATTGGCTGTTAGTTAATCAAGCTTGAAGGACACAGTGTTCCTAAAAATTGTGCAAAACACCTTATCTTAGTTCCCTTGAGAAGTTATTACTTGTTCTAAACACAATGACTAACCAGGTCTTAGACCCACTAGACCAGCCACTACCACTCTCGGAAGACGAGGAAGATGCAAACGCAATACATATTGCGCCAAATATTAGAAATGCAGTCACTCTGAAACTGCTTGCGCGTGGTCTAACATCTAGGGGTGGCGTAGTAGCTTTCGTGATTGAGGCACACGAATCATACAGAAAAGAGGTAATTTATTCATGGGTTACATTCCCAGCAGCAAATACAAGAGCTAAAACATTTCATTTCTACATAGAAGATGAACCACCAGCGGAATATTGTCCGTATGAGGACATTGAAGTTCCGCTCACGTACCAGGAACACATATACTGGTTTAAAGGCGCCCTCCCCCATACAAGAAGTCGAGTAAGACTCGGTCCGCTCAGAAGAGAAGGAGCAACATGGCCAATATTAGCGGCCTACACACCACATCCTGACATTGAAACAGTGCCAGGAGAAGACTTGCTTATACTTCACAAAGAATTAATAAAAATTTACAGAAACATGACACAGTTCGTCATGAGGACACTTACAGTCCAGCCAGCAATGGTTACAACAAACACAAATACAGGTCAAAATACAGCAACTAAAATCACACCACAAACTTTACACACAGTAATGGGTAAAATGCCCGCAAAACATGAACAAATGCCATTCTGGGTAGCTCAGAAAATAACACAGCTAGAAGCAGTATTCCCGAATACTAGCCCTTATGAAAAACACAGAATGCTGACAATCTGCTTCCCCATGGGGATAACACCACAGATAGAGGATTGTACCTCGTGGGGTACAGTTTTCGCTGCCATATATACCAGAACACATGGTATCCCGTCATTAGCAGTAATACCAGATGTATTAACACAAATACAAAATGAGTACGGAGCAGAACCGGCTCTGAACTTAGGTATTAAATTACTAGGTAATTATGCCCAGGTATCAGCCATAATATTAGCAAATATTAAAGGGGAAGCAGCATCAGTGGCAATACGTCAATGCCTAAGGGAGTTCAGTCCTTTACAACAGGAACATGAATTACCAAAAATAATTGAGACTGCGTATGCAGAACTGGGCAGAGACAGTTTGGGTGGGAAAGCATTAAAACCCCAACTGATGGGTAGTCCCGAGAAGGACACCGGTAAGCAGGCACCTGCTTCTTCGAAAAAGAAGTGGGAGAATAACAAAAAACAAAAAAATGAAGAAAACAGATCTCAATCCAGAAGTAGATCTCCTCCACAGGAGTCCTCCGAAAGGAGGTATAACCTTAGGAATAGGGACAATATTAGGAAACCTGACAGGTATCAGGATACTGATACACGTTCCTCTCGTTCCTTTCAGGGTTCAACGAAAAATTCTGAGCGGGAAGGACAGTCAGACAGACAAGAAGAGCGTACAAAGTCCAGAGACAAGCAGCACGCTCAAGACTATACTTCCAAAAAAGAAGATAAACCAAAACAAAAACCACAGTTCAAAAAGAAGAAGGTTGCAGGTCTAAAGATCAGACATGCCCAGAATTCTGAGGACTCGACTACTGAACGCGGAATGGGCTATGACGATGCTAGACAGTGCGGCAGAAGTAACAATAGCTCGCCAGAACCTGATGGAATTTCTGGTGACAGCGGACTTGAATGATTATATCACGGTCGAAACACCTGATACTAGGGTATGTGTCCCACATAAATTGTTTGAAATAACACTCCAAATGGAGGGGGACAAATGCAGGACAGTTAGAGGTCTCTTTTGGGAGAACCTGACGTTTGGCTATGACATTTTATTAGCTGAACAAGATTGGCCCCCAGCATTCGTTATGGATTGCCCTTGGGGAGAAACAGTAATTTTACCAGTATTTTCCGACCCTGTTCCCAAATATCTAAAATATACATATGCACGGGAGTGGGCAGTAGCCCTGGCCCCGGCATTATACAAAAACCATGTTGGATGGGATGAGGATCCAACCCACCACATTATTCCATTAAAAAATACACCGACTGCACAGAGGCAATATCCAATAAAGCAAGAAGCAAAAAAACAGGTCAGGGAGATCTTAGATCAACTTGAATACCAAGGGGTGATTGAAACTTGCACCTCTAAAATGAATAACCCTTTGTTTCCTGTATCAAAACCAGAAAATACATATAGTTTAGTTTTGGATTAAAGACATGTAAACACTTGCACTAAGACATTTGCAGTTCAAAATGCACACAGTGCCAAACTAATGAATAACATTGTGCAGAAGAAATATAGAACTACGCTTGATATCTCAAATGGATTTTTCTGCCAGAATATAGCACCTGAGAGCAGGTATTTAACAGCATTCTCCGTGTTAGGCTCCCAGGGACAATTTTGTAGACTCCCCCAACGGTATGAGAACAGCCTGGGGTTGTTTTCAGCCAGGGTAACTGAATTACTTCAAAATCTGGATGAAGAGGCATTGTCCTATGTGGATGATATTTATCTAATGGATGATGATCTGGAGGAACACTTGAACAAGGTGAATACCATAATTTGGGGATTTGCCTCTGAGGGTTACAAATTCAACTTTAAAAAGTCGAAGATTGCGCACCTTAATGTCCTTTTTCTAGGATATGAGCTTTCGAGTGAAGGAAAGAGCCTAGCATCCAACTTTTTAGAAAAGTGTGCGCTGCTCCAACCTCCGGAAACCATAAAAAAATTACAGTCGATCCTGGGATTCCTGAACTTTGGCCGAACATACATTTTGGATTATGCAGAAAGAGTAAAACCTTTCTACGATTTAATAAAACCTGACTTTTCAGTTAGACAATGGACGCAGGAACACACAGATATCCTTCGGTCACTGCAAGTTGATATGATAGCTTCTAAACACTTACAGGCACGAGTAAACATACGCAACCTGGTGATCCGTATAGTTGAGGTCAATCAGGGTACACGTACCTAACATATAATGAAGGTGAGACAGTACCAATAGCATACAAATCACATTTGTACACAAATGCTGAGATGCACTTTGCGTCAACAGAAAAAATTCTAACAGCAGTACAAACTGCTGTAGTAAGAGAAGGAGCACTGGCTCAAGGGAAGCGTATAATTGTCGTTACCCCAGTTCCAGCCTTAGAGGCTGCGACAAAGGCAAGCGTCCCCAACGCTAAAGCCTTACATCCAAGATGGATACAATGGGCTAATTCTCTTACTACAACAGATGTAGAATACAGGTACGACCCGAGTCTAAAAACACAAGCATTCCTGCAATACGAACAAGAATATCCTCTACCAAATGAAATAATGCCTCTAGATCAGTATGAATATATAATTTACACTGACGGTTCTGCTCAACCGGCCATAGGGAGTAAACAGCAATACAGAGCAGCATGTGCTACATTAAAGGGCGCATGCAGGATGGAAAATTTCATCCGAGTTGTACAAAAACACAGTCTCTAGGAGACTGCACGGCGCAGCTGGCAGAATTAAAAGCACTATTACTGGCACTGGTAAATACGGATCGAGAATTCCCCACACTAATCGTATGTGATTCCTTTTACTGTGTACAGTCATACAATGACTATTTACACCACTGGGGACAAAATGGATTTAAAGATGCAAAAGGTGGCACAATTAAGCACAAAACGCTATGGGAACAGGTAGTGGAGTTGAAAAACGATCTACCGAGGGCTCACGTGATACACACACTGAGTCATCAGAGTGATGGCGTTCACGTTGAAGGGAATTCATTGGCTGATGAAGACGCAAAGGGGACTGTACGCACGCCTTCCGTAGCTGCAATCACTTGTTCAGAAACGAGAATAGACAGTGAAATTATGGTTGCAATTATTGATACACGCAATATATCAGCAGTAACGAAAAGATTTCCACTCAAATACTCCTACAAGTTAGATGCAAACAACGTTCCGTTTGCTCGGATTCCTGAATTGGGGGATAGAGTAATACCGAATATGGATCGTAGGTTAGGATTAATTCTAGCAGCACACAAGGGTATAGGTTCTGCACATGCAGGAGTTACAGCGACTGTTTCTCTACTGAAACAATGCTACTGGTGGCCAGGATTAACAAAGCAAAGTAAGGACTATGTCTTGAAATGCCACATCTGTCAGCAGATGAAAGGCTCCACCATAACACGTCCAGCGCAGACACCATTACTGATATCAGACAGACCGCTCGCTTGTGTCTATTTGGACCACTGCGTCCCCCTAGAATCAGATGGGGCTTACAAGTATATCATGGTTGCAGTGGATTCCTGCTCTAGATTCCTATGGGTGTGGCCACAGCGCTCGGCTGCACTGGAGCTGTTATAAAAGATTTGCGAGTCTTTATAGGACATACGCAATCGGCACATTACATTCTGACCATGGCCCCGCGTTTAGCTCTAGGGCTTACAAGGAAGCCATTGCAAGTTTGGGTGTAGCATTGCGGTATTCCTCTCTGTACCATCCCGAGGGAAATTGGGTTGTGGAGAGGAAAAACCGGGACTTAAAGCAGTCTTTAACAGCTAGAGTATTAGGCTCGGGTGGAAGTTGGGTAAAACATCTGTATGGAGTTCAAAGGGCGTTGAATAACCAGCCAAGAAGCTCTCTAGGGGGTGTCACCCCTTATGAGGTCCTATTTGGGACTAGAATGTGGGGTCCTGATCTTGATTGTGAAGGCACAGTGGTGGATGAAAAACCTTTTGACATCCATAAACGTTTGGCTGTTTTACAGGATCTAAATGAATCCAGGGCACTACAAAGTAACATCCAGGTGAAAAGGACCGCCACTGGGGAAGTCAAGTCTGTCACGGCAAGACCTGTCTGGATCCCTAAAGTCGGGGACCTAGTCAGAGAAACAATAGCGGACAAAAAAGAGTTTGGGCCATCATACAGAAAGCCTGTACCTGTCCTGGCAGTTGAAGGAACTATAACAGTACTTCTGCCACCCCTTGCGGGTAAAAAGGAGAAAAGATTTGTCTCAATAGACCTAATCAAACCACACTATGTGGCCGGTACTGAGTAGTAGGCCACGTGGACTCCGGAGTAACAGACACCCTCCTCTCGCAACTATACAAGAAGTTCAAACAGAAAGACTCAACACGTTTGAAGAGTCACCAGCACGGAATGATGGACTATGCAACAATGCCATGGAACTCATTCCTCTTGAAAATGAAATTCAAATTCAAAACCAGAATGAAAGACAAATTTAAATTCGACCAAACACAGATATCTACATCAACATGCCTCAACAAGAGCAAGCTACAGTTTCCACAAGACCTGCGGAAATACTGAAATTTGATCGAAATGCATCTGGATATTTCATTGACTTTGATACTTTTTCATTGGATCCAAGTGAACCTGAAACGAAGCCAGCCCAAAAATGTCACCAGCAGCAAATTAAAGATTTTCTGAACTTTCTTAAAAAGACTTACCTGGTATCACCTTGGGTGGAACTCTGGGTAATCACCGGGATACTTTTCTCTCTTTTCTGGATAGACTTAGTGACTGTCTTCAGTATGCTTATAAATGGAACTTATCTTCGAGAAAGCTCTGCAGCACTAAGAGTGAATATTATTCTGAAACCACATCTATCATCACATCATGAAAAAAGAGACCTATCATCAGTGAACATTTCAGCAGTTCCTATACCTGAAGGTATAGTGTAGGACAAGGTTGATTACGAAATATTTGGCCCGACCGAACTTTTAAAAATACCACATTTATTTAAAATTTCATTAAGTGATATCATTACCTCCAGTACATTTTCCGATGATTGGGATTATGAAACTGTAAATAATATGTTGTCTGATTTAGAAAAATCTGCTGCCTTTGCTAATAATGAAATGTTGGAAGACACAACAGACTTTGAAACAATGTATTGCTATCAACATTATGGTCATCACTTTCTGCATAAATCTGCTAATCCCAGAAATGTTTTCATATACCACCAATGGGAACATTGCCCAACACCGCCAAAAAGCAGTTCAAAAATATTTGCACAAAAGTTTCCATATTTTTCAGGGTTTAACACGTCAGACCCAGCCTTATATTATTATAAGGTTGCACCAACACCAGCACAGAAAAAATATGTTGACAAACACCAAACATATTTATTCTGCTTCCTTCATTGCCCAGTTGTCTGAACAAGGTTTCAACTTGTAGAAAAACACCATAGACTTAAAATCTGCCTGGGGTACTAGAGACTGGCAGGTCCAGGGAACAGAGGCACTATTAAGAGCATGCATTATTCCTCAACAAATCATGTTTTTGAATGAAACGGTGCAACAAACGTCCTGTCTTGGACTAGCCAAGAACAAAGATTTGAATACACCTCGGACACCCACACCATCACACACCGAGGGTAACATAACATCACAAGAAGGGATTACGCTAGATATGATCATGCAATACAATAGATCAGACCCCGGTTGGAAGGGATGGTTGATTTGGCCCACAGACACCAATAGCTGTCAGGAAAGATTCATGGGTAAAACCAAAGGGTTTAGTATCAACAGGCCAGATCCACACTATGTACAGAGAGAACACCCAGGGGTAGTGACATCATACAGTGTTGGGAAGTTATGCCTCGATTGGCTAAAGACCTCAGCACATACACATGTGAAACAACACTTATCTTTACTTACAGAGGATGTGGACCTACGGGATTTTTTATTAGGTCCTAGGAAGCCACGTCACAAATGTTTCTATTATGCTGTCTATTATGAGATGTGGAAAATATCACACCAAGAAGCTGCGGAGAGATTACGAGAAATAGATCGTATAAACCTAGAGAAAGCTCTAGCAGTGGTTGAGAATGGGTTAACTACACTAACCTCCAGGATATATTCACTGGGCAACATTGTATCTTCTGCTATTGATGTACTAGAACAGGATTTGTCCATATTACAGCATGGGCAATCACAATTGCGTTCTATTATGTTATTAAGCTGGACGCTGCAATCTTTGCGAACAGGATATGTGCCTTGGGGTTTCATAAACAGCACGTCTCTGTTTTCTTCATACAATCTAACAGAAAAACAGATAGAGATGGCACAAAGGGGAGTAAAGTATACAATGCTGCGTATTGAAAAAATGGACAGATTAGCCTTTACAGTGGCAGAGTCACCGTCCACAGAATGGCTAATCCATGGCCACATAACTCTTCCGGTCACTACTTTTCAATTCCATTATTGCCTTGAACAAAAGCAGGCATGCAGATATGAAGAAATGGGTAGGGAAGTCATCAAGGAATCTTGGGAATTACGGTACAGATTTCGATGCTGGAGTGGGGAAAGAGAAGTGTTTTTGAGCGGTACACACTGCGAGAATACTTTAAGTGGATCACTCATATGCCAGGATATAATGCTTCATGGGGCCTGTAATGGTTCGGTAGCGAACTTATCCTGTCAGTTAAGGGGTGCCCCAGCTGCCGTGATCACTCCAGTGTTCAGGCTACTTTCGAATGGAAGTTACTTGATGCTGAACGATCAAGGTTGCTGTGGGATGCTTCCGGGCATCGCATATCTGGTAACTGTGAGCTCCAGGGTTACTTGCTGTGTGCAAGTATTGTTTCCACCAACACATACAGTCAGGGAGGCGCCGTTATGGCCTTCGCTAAATGTTTCATTAATACGGTTTGATGCTTTGAGCAAAATGAAAGCCATGCTTTTACAGAAATCCGTGCCCTTAACCTCCGCTCGAGAGACTTTTGATCTCCAGATCGCGAGGTCTTCGACAGAGATACAGGCACTCATATGTACAAACTGCCCCTTTCATTTCGCAGAAATGGTGAATCGTATCTTAAACATGTCTGATACGACAGGCATCGTCCACCTATTTAAGACCATAGGGTCTGGACTATTAAGCACCTTTCAGACGGTCCTCAGAGTTATACTGAACTTTATACACTCCGTATTTAGAAGCATTTTTGGAGGACTGCCGTTGATCCTGTTTCTAATAGCAGGTATCCTGATAGTAATTTTTCTGCTATGCAATGGACGTCCTAGTCACCATGGAGATGGAAACAGTACTCCTGGAGCGAAAATACCGTGACCGCATGGTACATCCTCTAGGCACGCCTCACCTAAGAGAACTAAGTGCATCTTGGTTCTTGTCATTTAGACCAGTCTGGATGGACTGCATCTTACCTGTCCTCCGATGCCTGTTTTGCAGAGAAGAATGCGTGTTAGATCTCTGTCTGACACTCCCATCATGTGCGCAACCGGACGTTGATGCTTTACTGGACCCGATAACGGCCCATGTTCTGCAGTGTCCCCAGCGTATTCCTATGTTGATGGCGGCAATCCTAGAGCCACCTCAGGTAGTATCAGCTCCTATTGGTATGGACATCGGCTCCTCCTCTGACACCCAGGCCTTGGATGGCGCACAAGCTGTCCCAACATCTGTTGTGGACAATACAAAAGATCATCTATGCTCAATTGACATAACCTGCGAGGTGTTACAGTGCACGTCATCTGCGGAGGCAGGCAACGAGAATGTTGCGTCTACCAGCCAGGACACATAAACATTTGACTCATTTGGCCCGTCGTGTGCTGGGAAAAATTCGACCTTTTGGAAAAGCAAAATATAATTTGGAACTCCATAACAGAACTGACATTCTTTTGAGCATGCATGGCTTTCAAATACTTCTAGTAGTTCGAACTATACCTACGGACACATTAGAGCTATGGCTTGCATGACAATTTCCTTTTTAAACTTTTTAAAGATTTTTTAGAACCTTTTAACATTGTTTTTAGCAAAACAAGAAAATAATGTTTTTAAACTATTTTGCGTACCAGCATCTAATCAGCCTAGTAGTACGTTTAGTATTTAACTATGTCGTCCATTCAGAAGAGGAGTGGGTGTTATATTCCATATAGGTACCATAATATAGTCCCCGGTAACTTCATTACCCTTCACCTATATTCTTCCCTACATTACACTTGTCAGGGTTTACAGGGACTGACCTTTTACCTAGATACGACACAGCATTCAGAACGCAGGTTTTCCCTAGTTTGAAATCTCATACATTATGCATGAGGATTCTTGGAAGCACAGCAGGACTACCATCTCCTGTATAATATCTATGTATAAAGTTCATGCCCGACGTCATCCTTAGGCCGACACAGTAATATAGCGAGGTAGGACCCCTGGGGAGACCTATGTGTATATATACATCACATCTTGCTAAGATAGACAGAGGAGACCGAGACTTCCCGGCCGACACACTGACCAGAGACGCTGAGATTCCTGCATGCAGACACTCCAGCTCGCAGTAGTCTAACATCCCTCACAGGGTGTCCAACTCGAGACCAGGACAGGGTCCCACAGTATCTCACTTCAGGTAATGGGGTTGACTAAATCCTAGAGGGCTTCTTGGCTTAACACCTACACACACGCTAGGTACACTTAGGTACATCTAGTTAGGGAGGCATCGTAGGAGTACGCATCTTTTATCATGTGTTTTATATACTTATATGTATTCATGACTATTGTAAGATGATAGAACTATACCATCCATTTACCTTTATAGTACTGCTAATCATTTATATCTTATACTGTCTAACGGTTGTTGCAGTTCATCTATTCTACACCAGAATAACAACTGTTCAGTAAATGTTCATTGAAAAAGCCCAGCCTGTTTATCCTGTGTATCTCTCTGAGACAGACTAAGTAAGCACGAGTGACTGAGTGAAAGGTAGTATATTGTTTCCACGGTCCTGAGGGATCAGGGTTGTCATGTTCGATGGTTGCCAGGAACTATTCTCTCCTTGATAAGAGGAAATTCTAGTGGCACTGTGAGCTAGTTGGTACAAAAGGCCAACATACCTGGTGGGGGTGTTCAAAGTCAGTCTGACACCAATCCTACAGTGTATGCTGTCCGAACGCCCAGATCCTGTATACTTTCTACAGGAGCTACACGACACCTCCTCATAATACTCCGCAAATGCTCCCGCTATCCCCTCACCAGTTGCGTGTGTTACCCCCTGAGAGTCACATACCTCAGCCACCCAATTGCGTTCTCTGTCTCTCTTTTCCAGCCAGGCAATGATTTTGTTGGCCTTATCACCGAGATCCTATATCCTCCTTTGTGTTGCCAAAGCGGCGGACCTCGCGGAGCTATCTGCAAGGCTCCTCATCTCTTGCTTTTTAAGTTCAAGTTGGTGCACGAGCGGTGGGTCTGCCTCCTTCCCGGCCAGAATCCTAGCCTCCATCATGGCTACTTCGGTTTCTAACGTATCCCATTGAATCTTTTTTTACAGCCCCCAAGGTGGGCCTGGATATGCCCTCGTATTACTGGCTTGAATGCCTCCCATAGGATGCATGCCTAGTCTACCGATCCCTCATTTTCTTAGAAGTAGAGTTTCGCCCTCTCTCTAGTTTGATCGGCCAAATCCTTATTCTTAAAAACCCAGGTGTTTATCTTGGGCGGCAATACATTAGTTCTTGTCGGGCCCTGCAGGGTCACCTCCACCGGCGAGTGGTCCAAGATTTCTCGCGACTTGATGCAGGCATTCCGGAACCACACTTCGCTACCCCGAAGTGTTAAGACATGATCCAGGCGATAGTAGCTGCCATGCACGGCTGACCAAAAGGTGTATTGTCGTTCTCGGGGATTATGAAGACTCCATATAGCTGTTAGGCCTATGGCCTCTAGCCTTAGTTTCCCTATCTCTCTCCGGGACTATAGTGGAATTCATGTCTCCCCCTAATATTAAAATCCCTGGTGGGAGGTCCACCAACAGGGCCCCCAGTGCCAACAATGCCTCCGCGTGCAGAGCTGGCGGTATGTAGCCTGAGAGTATATTCAACATCTGTCCCTCCCATGTTCCTGTGAGCGCCACGCATCTTCCTAGGGGGTCGTGCCAGATCGTCCTCACTACCGGTGGGAGGCCAGTCCTGACCATTATCCCTACCCCCCTCGAACCTGTTGTGAAGCCTGAGTGTGCTGCAAGCTTATAGCCGTATCTATCCAGTGCTTTATACCTATTGCCTTTAAGGTGCGTTTCTTGAAGCAGCGCCAGATCCGGGGTATGTCCATGGAGGTATTGCAAAACAACTGTGCGTTTAATTTGATTACCTAAACCGTTAACGTTCCAGGACAGGACTCTAAGATTATTGGCACTCCTATGTTCCCCCTTTGGTCCTCCATTTGGAGTAAAATAGCACCTTCACTGACCATTTAGATATCAACAACAGCATCTCAGCCGCTAAGTACTGCATAAATCCTGCATTCCAACATTTCCCTAACAAAAAATAAACATCTCTAAGAGAACTATAATAACCCTTCATACTCTGACCCCACCGTCCCCCTTCCCTGCTATGCTGCTGGCGGGTTAAACAACCACCCACCTCCCCAACTTGCAGAGTGCCTGTTGCCCTTAACTGAATAACTAACCGGGGGTTGGCAGGTGCCGAGCAAATTAGAGCACCGCCCGACCTCCCGCACATCCCAAGGTTGCCTTAGTTCTGTTCCAGTCCTGCCGAACACTTGTTGGGCCCTAGGCCAGTTGTATGTCCCAATGGGTATGGTACCATACACCCCATCATACCTCTCACCTAATGCAGGGTGTCCAACCTTGTGTCTCTAGTTAACAATGTTGCATAATCGCAATACCGTCTTAAGCCGGACCCCCCTTCTGGACATGTCTTAGTCCGAAATCTGGGACCCATTCGCCGTCTGTCCCCCTTGCTTGTCCTTCGATGTTCCCTATCTTCTCTCACGTTGGGAGTTGTGGCTCACCATGCGCCAACCCTCCAGCCATTCCCAGGTTTCCTCAGCAGTGCTGAAGTACCACGTTTTCCCCTCAGCAACCACTCTTAACTTCGCTGGAAATAGCATTGAGTATTTAATCTCTTTGCTGCGCAGTTCTCTTTTGACTTCCTTGAATGTTCTTCTTTGCCGTTGGACTTGCAGCGTGAAATCCGGGAAGAAGCGTATCAATGCGTTCTCATGGTGTAGATCCCAGTGTGCCCGCGCTGTCTGCAGGATAGCGTCTCTGTCACAATAGTTAAGGAGCCGTGCTATAACTGTTCTGGGTGGGGCTCCAGGCTTTGGCTTGGGAATGGGCGCCCTATGTGCACGCTCTATAGTAAAGTGGGTGGAGAGCCGTGGGGGTTTCAAGTTATTGAATATGAAATCTTCTAGAAACAGATCAACGCTCAGTCCCTCCATACCTTCCGGGACCCCCACCTCTGATATCATTCCTACATGTCCACCCTTCCTGGTCCTCTACCTTAGCCGCCATAGCCTCTTGCTGCTGCGTAAGGGACTGAACTTGCTCTTCAAGGCGTTTCGTGCTGGTCTGTAGGTGCGCCACCTCTGTCTCTGTGGCAGCGATTTTGTCAGACATTCTGTGAAAATCGGCCTGCAGGAGATTCACATCCACAGTCACGGCATCAAGTTTGGGTTCTATCGTACCTTTCAGATCTGCAATTGCCGCCATTATTGCATTCAGGGAGGGTTCCGTCGTGTTCTCCGGTTGCTCTTCCGGGGCAGCTGCCATTGACTTCGGGACAGCGTATTTATCCATTTTGTTAGTCTGCGTCCCGGGTTGTCCCTTAGGATTCATCCGAGGGCTCTGTGTCACCGTCGATTCCCTTGCTGGTGATCACCCCGAGTTGGGGCTGTTCAGGCGTCTCCCACCTCAGTTCCGATCTGTTCTCTCCGAGTGGGGCAGTAAGGGGTCAGCGCTGCAGTCCAGTTCTGTTTCTCCCAGTAAGTATAAGCCCCACCTGGGATCTTGTCTAGGACTTATCACCCAGGGGGTCCTGACCTGTTTCAGCACCCCAGTCGCGGCTTCTCACTGGGAGTCCATAGCCACTGTCGTATGCCCTCAGCAAAAATCCCCGGGTTCTATGCACCTCAATCGCCCACTCACTTACTGATGGACACTGTGTGTGCTGGCTCTTCTCCCTCTGTTGTTTTGCAGCGTGTATCGGTATCACTCCCTGCTGCAGCAGTTGTTTACTGTGGCGCACCTCAGCCACACCGTCCCTCTTTCTCCCTGGACAACGGCTCTGCAGGAAGTAGTGTTCCTCACTGGATCTAAGGCAGCCTCCACAGGGCCCCGGGGGCACACTGCAGGTGTCGGCCTGTACACCCGGGGCCCACCGCGACCACCACTGCCGCTCACGCCGCTGAATGGCAGCTCACCTAGATCGAGCTTAGAGCGCTAGGGGGGCCTCGCAACACGAATGGCTCAGCGCAGTGTGGTTGTCCCTGTCTTGCCTTCATAGGTGGTGTATGTGGGGCCTCCAGTGCTATGGGTAGTGTCTGCTGGCACACCTTGATCTCCACCGCACTGCACTTTCATGGGGCCGCCCGGCCGATGGTGCCGCACCATACCGCAACTGGGGCTGTTACAGTCGGGCCCCCGGATTGCACCGCAGCCATCGATCTCTGCTCCTTGGGTCCACCGCGGCCAATCCTGCCCCTCGCCCTTCTGTTTCGCGTCTCGGGGTGACCGAGCACAGATCACGCAATGGGTCGCAGTCTGCTGCGTATCTCCGCCTCGCTGTAAGGGTATAGAGCGGCGGCCTCTCATGTGATCTCCGCTCCCTTCTTTGGTAGTGCATCAGCAGACGTCGCACAGGCTGCATTCTCCCCGATGTTCGTGCCGGCTTGTTGGCGGTGTCCCCGGGGCTCTGCACTGTTCTAGGCTGGCCCGCAGTGTTCCTCAGCACATTACCGGTATTAAAACGCCGGCAGAATCGGATGAATAGACGGATTGTAGGATATTACAGAGTCGGGTGTCGGAGCTCCGCTAGAGTGCCGCCATCTTACTCAGCTCCCAGGCCACACCCTCACTTACCCTATTGTTGCACTCATTGGAGTTGGAATAGTAAATTTTACCCTTTCGCTATCCAACACTTTCCCTAGTGTTGCACTGACTGTATTGGGAAATGTAAGTTTAAATATTTTTAAAAAGTTTAATGTTTTAATTTATAATAGAATGATTATTTTTATAATATTTTATATTTTTGATATATATATATTTGTTAACTTTTATATAATTTTAGAATTATGAAATAAATTAAAATTAATAGTTTATTACTTGTTTTAAAGTAAATATATATGTATATATATATATATATATATATATATATATAAATAAATTATTATGTTTGTGTGTTTAACTTTTTTCATTAAGTTTATTTGTTATATTTTGTTAAAATGTATATTAAATGTAATTTATTTTGTTAAAATAAATGTCATTATTTAATATATTTAATAGTTATTATTTTATTATTTATATATATAAAAATCGATATTTTGTACAACTATATTTTTTACATCGATATTTTTTAGTCAATATTTTTGTACTTACCTGTTTAAGTATAGGGAGTCTATATTTTTGTAGTCTATATTTTTTCATTGATATTTTTTACATCGATATTTGTGACATCGATGTTGTGTCAGTGAACCCCCATGAGTGGTGTGGGTGACTCAAAATGGAGGGAAAAAAGAGGTGAAGCAGCAAAGAATTGTTATTATATTCGCTTATTTCTGGCAAGTGCCGGCAACATTGGGATAATATTGGGCCAGTACCCATATTACACATGCCCCTGAAAATGCTAATATCTCAAAATATAGGGCTCATCAATGGTATAATGATGTAAGAACATAACTCTCTGATATCAGTAGTGAACTAGGGTTGCCCTCATACCACAGATTTAGGGATACATAGGAAGAGGATGCCCAAATATTTGATGTGTACCCTGAATCCGATATCAGGTCAGTGTGTAACCTACCCTACATGTACTTCCATTTCCTCATCGTTATTGAGCCCTGCCGGTGTCTTGGTATGACGATCCAGAATGTACCTAGATTCATGACGCCTGAGTTCCCCTCAAATTCACAGGAATTCTGTCAATTACAAAATACCTAAGTTTTGACACGTCACGATCATGTTGATCCGAAAAGTGGAGTGCCACAGGGTATGTAAAATCTGCCTTCCTGATGGCTCTCTGGTGTTCCAGGATCCGTTTGCACACTGGGAAAATCTTGCTCCCAACATACATAAGGGAGCATGGGCATTGTAGCACATATACACAATGATCAGTGCCACAGTTAAAAAAGGTGTTAATTTTCCTTCTCTTACCATCAGAGGATGAAAATTCCGAAGTATTGGAAATGAATCTACACACCTTGCAATGGCCACCTTTGAAAAAGCCTCTAGTTTTATTAAGCCATGTATCCTTTGTCAGAGCCTTCGTATAGTAGCTTCTGGTCAGAATGTCCCCCAGTGTTTTACCATTTCTGTAAGTGACAGCGGGTTTCTCAGGTAGGTCTCGACCTATAATAAGGTCTTTCCTTACAATATACCAGTGCTTGCGTTTTGTTTGTTTAACCTTATATGATGTAGAGTCATAGGTCATAATCAATCTTGTGACATTCTGTTGTTTTTTTTATTTGATCATTGGGGTAAAGAAGTTGTTCTCTCCATAGGGGTTCTGCTTTTTGGCGGCTCTATTCAATATTCCCGGGCCTGATTCACAGAACTAACTTACGTCAAAAACGTAAAGTTAGTACTTTTGGTATTCACAGAATACACTTACTCATGTTGGTATTCACAGAATGAATTTACTCATTTCGGTATTCACAGAAGTTAGTAGTCCTAACTTTAGGACTTCTAAATGCCTTCTGTGAATACCAAAAGTCTTAAAGTTAGGATTTTTCTCAGTTTAGGAGTAGTAAAGTTAGACTCCTAAACTGAGAAAAATCCTAACTTTAAGACTTTCGGTATTCACAGAAGGCATTTAGGAGTCCTAAAGTTAGGAGTCCTAACTTTACTACTCCTAAACTGAGAAAATCCTAACTTTAAGACTTTCGGTATTCACAGAAGGCATTTAGGAGTCCTAAAGTTAGGAGTCCTAACTTTACTACTCCTAAACTGAGAAAAATCCTAACTTTAAGACTTTTCGGTATTCACAGAAGGCATTTAGGAGTCCTAAAGTTAGGACTACTAACTTCTGTGAATACCGAAATGAGTAAATTCATTCTGTGAATACCAAAATGAGTAAGTGTATTCTGTGAATACCAAAAAGTACTAACTTTACGTTTTTGACGTAAGTTAGTTCTGTGAATCAGGCCCTGGATCCGTAGCCTCTTGCCTGAAATCTCTTCCTTATCAATCTTGTGTGTGTCTGTAACTCATCCGCATTATTGCAGATTCTTTTTAGTCTCAGTGTCTCACCATAAGGGATGCTATCTGTTAGACTTCTAGGAAGTTGGCTATAGTGATGTAAAGTACTATTGCCTGCTGTGGTTTTTCGATATACCAAGGTCTGTATCTTATCCTCCAGGACCTAAAGAAGTATATCCAAAAATGCAATCTCTTTCGAGCTTGTAGACACTGTAAATTTTAAATTGCATGTGTTTTGATTTAATTTATTGACATATTTGTGTGCCTTTTCTTCTGACCCCAACCATAAAATAAAGAGGTCGTCAATGTACCTGGTCCAAATTAGGATACTATCCAAGTACTCCTGATTGGTTTCTGCCCAGGCCACCTGCTTCTCCCACCAGCCCATCACCAGATTGGAAAAGCTGGGGGAGAAGCAGGTGCCCATTGCAGTCATCATGATCTGGCGATAAAAAGTGCCACCATGGATGAAAAAGTTCTCTTTTAGGCAATTGCGAATCATATCAATCAACATTTTGTTATGCTCAGTGAAACAAGCCGGTCTTGTTTTTAAGTAGGACTCACATGCTTTTACTCCAAACTCATGGTCAATGCAGGTGTACAAACTCACCATATCAATAGTAATCATAAGATAAGTATCGGTCCAACTAACCTTCTCAATTTTAGTTAGAAAATCTCCACTGTCCCTACAATAGGACGGGAGTGCAACTACTTAAGGGGAGAGGAATTAATTTATGTAAATTGCTGCATTTTCCAAAAAAACATTATTAGAAGACACAATAGGTCTACCAGGGGGGTCAATTAAACTTTTATGCACCTTTCGTAGACTATAAAAGGCCGGTACCCTAGGAAAATCAGGTCTTAAAAAGTATATTTCATCGCGGTTGATAATACCCCTGTCTCTCCACAAAATCAAACTCTGATGGAACCGCTCCACTGAGTCCTTGTAGGTCACCATGTCAATCACCTTGTGAAGGTGGCTTAAAGCCACTCCCACTGGGGATATCATCCTCAATGCCTAAGGTGCTTAACATGGATTCCATATTTATATCTGTATCATCACACTCACTCTCCCTTAGTAGCATTTCTAGGGCCAACAATCCTTCTGCTTCTCCAATTTGTACATCACAACAGATTGACTAACATGCTCAGTACTAGTAGATTTTTTCATCATTTTATGAATTTTGTCTAGTTTCAATTTACATACAAAAAGGTACAAGTCAATACGTGCTTGTGCATAATCAAAGTCTGTACGTGGACAGAACTATAAACCCAGTTCCAACAGTGAGATTTCCTCCTCTGTTACCTCTCTTTTGGATAAGTTCAAAACAGTCAATTTTGAGCTCACTTCTTCTTCGCTGGTCGTGTTGTCCTGCTGGTGGTTGTTCGTTCTCCCTCCAGTCCCTCTTCTGATCCAATGTCTTTGTTGGTGCCTTTTACGTACCCCCTTCCTTTTCCTCTTCTGCTTGGAGGTTGATGGTCTGGTTTGGATTTGGGTTTCAAGATGTGGTACTCGTCATGAAACCCTGAAGCCTGCACCCTTCTTGCTGGTTCCCCTACATCCTCATTATCAGTGCTCAGGTCCGAGCTGGATTCGGTTGATACTACACCCTGCCTTTTCTGCATATCCTCACGGTACATTTATTTTCTGTATATAAGGAAAACAAGCCTAAAGTGATATTAAAGTTCGGTGACAAAGAACAAAGTCACATACAACGTACACCACATAAAACGTAATTATTGATAACCTAAAATAAAAACATAGAAATTCACCACTTGTAGTTCATTGAGCTAACTATAATTGTGCCCTGCCTCCAATGTGATACTTTGCGTCTCACTGATCAGAGTTAAATTGGCATCCCTTCGTTATAAAATGGAACCATGAATATTGACTAGTATCTCAGTACAGATTTTCACTACTCTGCATTTAAGATCAAATGACGCACATTATTTATACCAAAACTCCAGGAGAGTACTGTGGTAAATGAGAATACTTTAGTGTATTTCTTCCTGCTGCTAAGACAAAAGCAGCAAGTGGACATGGGTGATTCAAGTATTCCGCAATTACCGCAAAACCATGGAGACCATTTTTAGGTCTCGCCTGCGAGAGTACATGCCCTGCATGCTCTCTCGCTTGCGAGAGATATTGTAGACAACAAGGGGCTTGCAGCCCGCCCATTGCTTAACATTTGTTGGCTTTATTGTCACTCTTATTTGCTGCCTTCTTGTTTGCCAGTGCATGCTGGTTTCACTCCCTCTTCTTTTGGCTGGAACATGCACCAAGTACTGTTGCTTCAGCTTGGTTGCTGGCCTTCCGCTGATATCACTGTGATTGAGGCACTACTTTTATTTTTTCTTCTTCTCGGGCTCCTTGTTGAACCTCTTGCCATTTGTATCTATGTTTTACTATGCCACACACACTTCAAATAAGCCCTTTTCTCCTTTGAAATTGATGTTTATTGTGACAACAGATGTTATCTGCTCCCAAATGTATGTTCACTAAGAAATGAACATGAGTAGAATTGGTTTCTTTATGTGAAACGATTTTTTGACAAATGAAATTTTTTCTTTTTCACGCCAGGGGAGATTACCAGAATCACAGGGGTATTGTGCTATGACCTAGCAAGCATTGGTAAGGCCAATAGGTCTCATCTTCGAGGCTATTGACTCTGCCATCTCCTTTTGTTCATGCTGTGCAACTGACTTTGGTAATGATTTGTAGCCATGCTGAATAGCAGTTTGGCTGCTGTGCAGCTTGGCTAAAATAATAATAATAAAAGGGCTAGGATGCATCCAGCATTAATGGACTTTTTAAAAGTGCATTGCCCCTGCCTGCGTCATAGCACTTTTTTTCAAATTTGTTTTAGCCAAATTGCAAAGTATCTGTGCTGCTGTACAAAATGGCTATAAAATATTGCCAAAGCCAATAGCTCCCTATTGGCTTTGCCATTGCTTGTTTGAGATGAGGGCTGTGAATGTCTGCTTTATGTTATTATCACACAACTATGGTACAGGTAAACAACACTATAATTCTGCTGGAGCAATCGGACAAAAGTCACAATGTTGCACTTGACAAGGTTGGAAATTGTGATGTTTGTACAACTACACCTCTGGTGAAATTCTACTGTCTTTATGGGGAACAATCTGCAGCAAAAAAAGCCAATTTGTGGGATTTCAGCAAGACAAATGTAAATAACTCTTACTGAATCCTTTCTTACTTCAATGATAAAATCAGACATAATTGAAGCATTTTTATCACTCCATACATTGGTTTGAAATTTCTACCAAATTTGTTGAAAAAATATTTTTCTTTAATTGTTTGAAAGTTCAGGAAAGGTAAGGACCGCAATCTTGCAGACCAACTCTGTATCCAGGACAGATCAGTCAATATAATGGAGGCACAAAACCTTAATAAAAAGATGGCAATCTGTTGTTTCCTTCCTGGAAAATGTTCCTTGGGTTACTCCCTACACTTTCAAATTCCCAGAATCTTAAGTATTGTCTGTTGCAATACAGTTTTCAAATGCCCTGTAGCTCTACCTCTGGGACACATTAGATTTAGCACAAAACTGACAACCCAGTTAACAAATTTTGCAAAATAACAAATATTGCATGAGTACCAAGATTGCATCCATCTTGCAACCAGGAGCAGGATTGATTTCCAATGGCGAACAGTGTACGATGCTTAAACTGCTTAAGATTTGCTTATTTGGCAAAGCTCCCAATCCAATTTCTTTATCAAAAGTAAATTAAGAGTTGAAATTCACCATCATACCACAAAATGTTTACGTTTACATATATACACTCACATTCAGTAATGTCTGATAAAGACTAACGGCAACTGCACAGAAAAATTAACATGCCAAGAGAGAAAAATATATTATTGCAGTCATAAAACTGTTTTTATGAGACTTGAGCTATAAAGTATGAACTATGTCATGGTAGATTAAGAGTGGGAGAGTGGTTAAAGACCTTGTTAAGTATTTTACTTTAGCTCCCATACCAACCCTGTTCGTCTTTTTGTACAGTTGCAGAGCTCAAGACTTATTTTTTCCTAGGTACATGGGCAGACAGGCACACAATACAAAAAGCAGGCTGCAAATTATAATAAACAATGTAAGGTCCAAGTTTATATGGAATAAAAGTAGAAAAATATTTTAACAAATGCAAAACTAAATGGAGACAGTGCAGATGGTCATGCTACCGCGCTTTACCTACACGCTCGGCATGCTCCCCGTCACAGTGCCCCTGGCCACGCTTCGCCTCATTTACTCCCGGATCCAGGCCTTCGTGTTGGGATCCACCCGACCCCGGCTAGCTGCAGCCAAACTTATGGTGTGTTGCTCCTGCTTTGGCCTGGTCAGCGCTGGGACGCCCCTTTGCTGGGGCAGCTATGCACTATATAAAACGTCATAACATAACATAACCGTGGAGCAATACGCTCTGGCCTTGCACCTTTCCCAACTTGCCAGCTTACTTCCGGACACCCCGAACCCACTGCAATGGGTTCACAGAGAACGATCGCTCATTGCGTGCGGCGATGCACTCAGCCACCTCTATGGGGACCATGCCCTTCAACCATCCCACCCACATCCTGTGCTGCAGGCCACGTCCAAAGTCTGGCACCTTGCACATGGCCTCTTCAAGGTAGACCACCGACTGCATACCAGGGTGCTGCTGTGCAGCAATGACATAATCCACATCGATGGCCAGGCCATTCGCTGGCAGTGCTGGGCGGCAGCGGGCATACACACCTTGGACCAGGTGCTTCTGGATGGTAACCTGAAACCTTTCAATCACTTGAAGGAGGAGTTTGGCCTCCATCCACAACAGACCTGGCAGTACCTGCAACTGCAACACTGGCTGTGGACCTGCCTTGGCCCCCGTCCATGGTCCATACAACTCTCGCTGGTTGTGGAATACTTGTGCATATGGGGCCGGCATCGGTGCATGATGTCGGGACTTTACAGCACACTCACGAATCACCTCTTCTCCCAACCCCTCTCTCATAGCCTCCACACCAAGTGGCAGGACCGCCTTCAGATTACTATCAAGGAAGAGGACTGGCTGGACGTCCTTGAAGCCCTGGACAGAGGTGCCCGGGAACTGGGAAGCCCAATTGAAATTCTGCCTGTTTAAGGCGCTCCACAAATGGTATTGGACTCCACAACTGCTGCAAAGGACTGGCCTCCTGCCCCACTCGAACTGCTGATAGTGACCAGCTACCCAATGCGACCTTACCCACATCCTCACCCAGTTTTACTCCTGGCCCCCGTGCCCACCCTAGCTTCCCCCTTCTCCCTCCCCTCCCCCTCTTCCCCCTTGACTACCCCAGTCTGCTTTCCCCTCCCGCCCTATCCCTCTCCGCATTTCCTCCTCCATTCCTATCCCTCCACCGATCCCTCCCACCCCCCCTGCAGCACCCCCACTGCCCCTCCCAGCCCACGGCCCTACCCCCTCCTTTATTCCGACCCTCGCCCCCTTTTTTTCTCCCCTCCCCTGCCTGCTGGGCACACTGACATGCAGACCCCCCTGCATGGATCCCCGCCATCGCACATCTGCACCCCTTTGTGCTCTCCTTTATCGAGGTCACTGTACACCCCAACAGACCAGTGGCCTAGGATTCCCCCCATGGCTCGCTTCCCGAACCCCCTGAGCACTTCCACTGCTACCCCTTCCCCCCCGCTGCAGCACTCTCATCATGGTCCAGGACCCGCGGCCCACCCCACCCAGGGCTTGGGTGACGGCCTTTCCCCTTCCTGCCCTGTTCTCCCCCCACTGGTCCCATGCGGCAGCCCACGGACATCCACTCCTTCCCCCTCCCACCTTCAGAGGTACCACGGCCCATGGGCCCCAACGCTGAATGCACTGGGAGGAATGCCTACGGCCCACTACACTGCAGCTGCCACCCAGGGTCTGGTGCCCAGCGACGGGGCGAAAGGCTGGATTCACTGTCTCCGCTAGTGACCCCCTTGACATTCCTGCCACTGCCCCCCCACCCGTCCTTTTCCCTTCCCACCTTCACCCCCCATTTATTACTGTGTCATTCAGTGTTGCTCACTACTGCCTTTATTGCATTGCAACCTTGTTGTAAACTTTTACTTTAATAAAAAATTACAGCATAAAAAAAAAAACTAAATGAAGAAAAAGATAAAGCCAACAGAGCCTAAACATTATAATGGAAGTCAATCTGGGTTTAGTTAAATCTGCGGAAAAAAGAACATTAAAAATAAGTTAAAGCATTACTGTTGGTGTTTTCAACCTGACTGGAAGGAAGAAGAGGCTGGGATTTAACTGGAATAGTTAAACAAGGCTTCGAGAGTTGGAACATTTATAAAATTTACCTTCAGACTTATAAGCTTTCCTTGAGCTCAGATCTTTGCAAAACTGGTCTTCTCAAAGCTTAATCGATGAGGGTTCCATGGCATCAAACAGTCTAAGATGAGGGTTACAGTGATAAAGCAGCTCTGAGAACGTGCACGGCTGCAGTTGTGGACGATGCAAGATACATGTTTCTTCTTCCGCTCTCTCATAGTGCTGGTGCACTTCTGACAGTCTAGCACCAATGCAGACACCCTTGCACCATAGTGAAAGCGTGCCTGCATTACCGCATGATTGTTTTTGTGCAGGAAGTGATTCCTTCCTGCACAAAAACAATCCTAGATGCATATTCTTTTTTCTATGTGCACTGCAGAATACAGCACCCATGGAAAGAGGAAGTAACAAAGAGAAATTAAGAAATTTCTCCTTGTTATGCCTCTCTTTTGAGTAGGTGCACCATTTTGGTGCAAACCCAGGTTTACTGCTACATGCCTCACCCATATAACACCTACCCAATGTAGTGTAGCGCAACGCAGCGCAAGGTATGCGTTAGTTTTTTGTTTTTTTACAAAGCTATGCAAGGTCATTCAAATTGGTCCTTGTGTGGCTTTGTAAATCTCAGCAAGTATTTTGTGTTGTGGCTGTTCCAAAAAAGAGTCACAGTCACACGCAAAATGTTAGTAAATCTGAGCCCAATAGTACATATAGGGAATATTGCACCAACGCTTTCTCTTCATACTGGGGGGCAGATTTACAAGCCCCTTGCGCCACTTTTGCGTCACTTTTCCCATGTTAAATGTGACGCAAAAGTGGCGCAAGGGGCTTGTAAATCTGCCCCTGAAAACCTAATGAAAATGTTCACAGTACCTGGCTGCTGTTGTATCAAAGGTCAGCTCCTATTGTGCCAGAAAAGAACAGGCCTTGATTCACTAATCTCTTATCAGTAAGGGTTAGCACCTTTATGAACTATTGTTCTGGCTGCCACCAAAAAGATATTAAAATGAGTATTTAATTCAGTTTCAGAAGACAATTGTACACAACACGTAGGCATGATAAAACACTTTTCTATTCAAGCTTCTATAGGACGTTGGCCTAAATTAGGCTAAAATACAGTGTTAAATATTAACTCGAAATCTTGGGAGCAATTTCTCAATGTAGAACATTTGCTGGAAAAGACAATTAAAAACACTTTGCTTTTGAATATGGAAGACGCAGAGCAAACGGAAAGAAGAGGAAAAGGTGTTTAAGAGTTCAGGAAGATTCAGAAAGAAATATATAAAAAGAGAGGAGACACAAAGAGGACTTGATCAAAGGACTGAAGAGAATAAGTTGGAGTTGGAACATAAAGTTTGAACAAACAATAGAGAAAAGATGATGTAAGGCTGTAAACAGCCTTAAGAATAGGGCAAAAACAATGGGATTGTAAACAAAAAGAAATGGGCACAGATACGTGGCAATGAAATGGGGTAAGAGACATAGAAAAATATGTTGAATACAACATGGATAAACGTATTAAAGATTGGTACAAGATGAAAAGATTAAGCTTTTGGGGAGAGGATGTGATCAAATGGCTAGGGCAGTCGCTCTCAAATCTGGAGAAACGGGTTCGAGTCTCGGCAATGACGCACAACATCCTGTGATTCTGGGCAAATCACTTAGGGCCAGATGTACGACCTTTACATTTTGCGACTCGCAATTTGCGACTCGCAAAATGCAATGAACAACAGTGTCACAGACACTGTTAGCGATTCCCAATGGGGTCGCAAATTGCATGCCTCATCAATATTCATGAGGCAAGCGCAATTTGCGACCCCATTGGGAATGACTAGCCCTCCCAGGGATGGGGGCCTGCTGGGTTCAGCAGACACCCATGTCTGGGACTGCTTTTTAAATAAAGCTGTTTCTTTTTTGTAAATGCAGCCTGTTTTGCTTAAAGGAAACGGGATGCATTTAAAAAAGAAAAATTAAACATTTCAGTTTCATTTTTTAAGGGCAGGCAGTGGTCACTTGGACCACTGCCTGCTCTTAAAAAATATTTTCTCGCACACTCACAAAGGGGAAGGTGTCCCCTGGGCATCCCTTCCCGTTTGCGAGTGGTTTACCACCGACTTGAAGTAGGTGGTAAACTGCAAGTGTTTTGCGGCCGAACATGCGGTCGCAAAACAATAGTACATGGCAGCGAGTCTTGCTATTAGGAAGGGACGCCCCTTCCTAATAGCGAGAGTCGCAAATGCTATTTTGCGAGTCAGTGACTCTCAAAATAGCGTTTGTACATGCCATTAGCATTTTTTGCGGTTGCAAACGGGCCGATCTTCCGTCTGCGAGCGCAAAAAAGGTTCGTACATCTGGGCCCACATCTTCCCGTGCCTAACAAAAATGAATGTCTCCTTGTGTAACGCAACTGGTGCTCATGTAAAGCGCTCTGATACCCGATACCTTCGGGTCAAGTTTGCGCTATATGAAACTCCGGAAAAAATAAACAAAAGCTTGAACTAGCAAAGGATGAGGTGAAGGAGGTAGTGGCAGGGTGTGAGAAATTCGGTTGTTGGTTGAGGGTAATGTGAGTCCTTCTCAAGCAACAGCCACAATCCTTGACAGGCTAAACCACAAAAGTCACTAAATTAACTTGTGCTTAACTCTCCGGTAGCTTGGCACAAAAGCAGTCAGGCTTAACTCTCAAACAGCAATAAAATGAAAACACAAAACAAGAACAATCACACACTTATTTAGAAAAATGTAGTAAAATGTAATAAATTGTTTGACACCAAAATGACAAAAAACCAAGCAGTAGAACCGGGTACATGTAATTTCAAAGAGTTTTTGTAAGTATAGTGCCTGAAAGCAGAAAGCGCTACTTGGGGTTATCTGGTCCTGCAAGACCGGGTGAAAGTCATAAGTTCAGGCTGACCACGATGGAGCACGGGCTGGATAAAAGGACCAGGTTAGTCTCGTTGAAAAAGTTACCTTCTAATATACATCGCAAAGAGTTTGATTCACAGTGAAGGAGGCTGCGAAGAGCAGGGAGAACGTTGCAAATGGTTGTCGATGTAACGCAAAGATCCTGTCAGGCGTCACAGACAGTCATTGCTGAAACGTCACGTTGGTGGTCACCGTGGGCTGTTGATATTGTAGCGTGAAGTGCAGATCTCATACTGCTAGTCATCCCTGGCAGTCACCGTAGCATGGAGAGTCAGGTTCACCGGAGCTTCGTGTTTGAGGTCGGCGCAGACGGAAAGATCTTGGCATGACTGGTCACTTTCACAGTCACGAAGAGTCCAAAACTTCAGGATTTCTCCTTTTCTTTTAGGAGGAGCTCAACTTGTGCCACACTAAGGGTTCAGGTCATGGGCAGCACGTCTTGGGGATCAGGAACTCACTCCAGCTGAGGCCAGCAGGGCTCTGGCAGGTCCAGTTGCAGGTCCAGTGCAGCTGGTCAGCTGGGCAGCTTCAGGGAGACCTTTGGAGCTTGTTGAGTCCCTGTAGCTTAGAACAGGTGGACAGTCAGCTGACCCCTGGAATCAATTCAGACTGGGATGAAGGGTGCAGGCCCAGTCTTCCTTTGCAGATAGCAGGGCAGGACTCAAGCAGCAGGGTAGTCCTCTGTCAGCAGGGCAGTCCTTCTTCTGTGGTATCCACAGGTCCAGGAGTGCACTGAAGAGTGGGTCTGAAGGTCCCCTTTTTATAACTGATGCCCACTTTGAAGTGGAAAAAACTTCTGAAGTCGTCCCCCTATAGAAGTGTCTGAAATTTCCTGCCTCAATGTCCTGGTTCCAGTCTGTCTTCAGGCACAATAGGCTAGCGTGAAGTCCTTTGTGTGTGAGCTGAGGCAGTGGCTCTGAAGTTAAAGTATTACAGGTGACAGCTCCACCCCTCCCATCAAGTCAGGATGGCCCACCCTGCCAGCACCAATAACCTCTATTGTGTGGCTGCTTGGGAGGAATGCACAAAGACCAACTACACCTAGTCATGTGACCCATGAATAGGCTGCAGGCACCAAAAGGTTAGGCTAAGAAAATGACAACTTATTATAGTACCATTTTCAGAATTCTGAATTAGAATCCAAATTTACCACTAAAGAGAATTACATTTCTTCAGACACCAAAGATGATATTTCTACCTGCTCCCAACGAAATATTATCACTTATTAAACTTAGTAAGGTAACCCAGTGTTATCCTATGGGAGAGGTTGGCCTTGCAATTGTAAAAAAGCACATTTGAGAGTTTTCCTCTACCAGGACAAGTAAAACCTAAAGGTTCATGTCCTACTTTTTAAATGCACTGCACCCTGCCCTATGTCCTGTTTATAGTCTACCCTAGGGGTGACTTATGTCTATTAAAAAGGAAGGTTTAGGCCTGGCAAAAGGTTTATTTAGCCAGGTAGAAACGACAGTTTAAAACTGCACACATAAACTGCACACACAGACTGCAATGGCAAGCCCCAGAATTGTTTTAAAAGGCTACTTAAGTGGGTGGCACAATAAGTGCTGCAGGCTCACTAGTAGCATTTAATTTACCGGCCCTGTGGACATATATACCACTTTTCTAAGGACCTACAAGTAAATAAATGTGCCAATTGGGTGTAAGTCAATTTTACAATATTTAGAGGAGAGAGAGCACAAGCACTTTAGCACAGGTTACCAGTGGTAAGTACACAAAGTCCTAAAGCCAACAAAACAAATTCAACAAAGCAGGAGGAGGGAACACAAAAAGTTTGGGGGCGACCCTGCAGAGATGGCCAGGTCAAACACAGGGCATCCAGTCGTTGACAGCAGGAGATTTTAAATGAAGGGCAGGATACAGAACATAAATATTTGGTGACACAAACAAAAAACAAATGTGACATGGACTTAGCTGAGGCCAGAGCAAGGTTCTCACAACGTCCAGTGCTGCCCCACAAGACATCGAAACCTGGGAAAAATTGACTATTTAAAGTTTAAAGAAATTCAGCTCTGCTAATCCTGGTAAAACAAAATGACCAAAGAGGTCTATTCTACCCTGAAGTTGGGAAGCACATCTGCCTGTAGTTATCACTGCCTCAACAAGTGTAAAGTGTATCCTTACAATAGCTGACTGAAGGTCACGTTGGTCTCTTTGGTCACCTATGAAATTTGGATAATAGCACATTTGACTCCTTTTAATTAGTAGGGGCCAGAGAGACCCTTACAAAGAGCAAAAACCCTTTCAGCCACACCACAACCAGCCACATGTCCAAACAATCTCAAAAAGGGTGACAAGATCTGCAACCTGCCTTAGGAAATGTACAATTGATAGGGAAGGTAGTATAGCTACCCTTGAATGTGGCACACCTCTAGTAATTTAACAAATAATGCAGGATGGGTGTGCAAGACTGATTTTTTGCAATACTTGCAAAGTTCTATTGAAAGTTTTTCAAATATTTTCACTTTGCCACCTTTGTATGAAAATCGTGACTTAAGTGACTTTTGTCACTTAAATGCTTATTTCACAGTATTAAAATAGATTTGCCAAAGACATGCTTTGCAGAAAGACGTTCAATCAATCACGGCATTTATAGAGCGCGCTACTCACCCGGGAGGGTCTCAAGGCGCTGGGGGAGGGGGTAAGTTATTGCTCGAACGTTAGTACCCCTTTCCTCATCAATGCCATTGTGTACATAAAAACTCTGTAATAAGCACACTAGTGACGAATTCTGCAGACATTGGCCACTGTGTGCATAACAGTACTGCAAACTGTAAACATTTTCTAACTGGGATGAGCGTGATTAGAGTAAAAAGTATCTTAGTAAGTGGTGCAAAAACAGAATAAAACTTTAGGCGAAGGTGACACAATGTGACTATGCAAGGTTCACATTGGACCTAAACTGGGAACTTCCCAAAACTTCTTCAGCAATAAAAACTTTACATACCCCAAGTTTCCTCAAAAATCTTTATTCGGACTAAAAATCCATAAAAGAGAGCACAATCCTTAAAAACACAGGGGCATATTAGCAAGGGCAATATCGCCGCTTTAGCGGCACTTTTTGCCGCTAAAGCGGCGATATTCTTATCGCCCTATCAGCAAACTGTCTCTAACAGCAGTTAGAGACAGTTTTCGGGCATTAGCGCCCGTAGCTTTTACCGCTTTGCATGTCAGCGATATTTATCGCTAATGACATGCAAAGTGGGCGTTCCCGACGAACAAACCTGGGAAACACCCGCTAACAGACCTATCGCCTATTAGCAAGGTGGCCATGGCCCCAGTTAGCGACGTGAAAAGTCGCGCTAACCGGGGTCATCGCCATTTATTTAACACCTGCAATTAGCAGGTGTTAGCCATATCTAACATGGGGGGGTGGATTATGCTGATACGACCACAGGGTCGTATCAGCAAGGTTATCGCCGGTTTCCATGAAACATCGCTGGAAAACCAGCGATGTTTCATGGAAAACACCGCTATGGCTGGAATAATTATCGCCATAGCGCTAAATGTCGCTAATACAGCGTTAGCATGGCAAATTATTCCGACGATAGCCGGCGATAAAAAAGTGCTCGTTAAACACGCTTTGCGATGTTTAGCGCACTTTTTAGATAATATGCCCCACAGTACTAATAAACAGGAGATATGAGCATGCCAGATTAAAACCATTTGATTGTCAGTTTAAGAGTGCATAGCGGTCTGTATAATTCATGATGTATGTGCAGAAATTGCATATCAATAAAAATACATAAATCATCATCGTGAGATTATGAAGCTAGACCGTACAAAATGTGATCACAAAGATATTCCAGCAACATCAGCATTAAAAAATATAAAAGTCAAGAGTAAAATTACAAGATAAATAATAATGAAAACTCAGACCAGCCCTGAACCATATGGGGCGAATAAAAGATATTGGGGCCCTTCACAAAAGACTTCCGTCCCCTTTAACATGTTAATCTCATGGCTATGAGGCCTAGAGTATGTTTAAAGCACATCCATACTCAATGTTACAATTGTCAGGAGGCTAACCTCTTGCTCCTGAGCCTCCACATGTTGAGTAAAATATGAGAAACGGCAAAAACAATAGGTTGTCCTACATCAGTTCTAAGGACACGGATTGCTCTACTACAACTTCTGAACCCCAAACTGCGGCAAAGTGGTATGATCCACTTCCTTCTAATCCTGACAAATGACCGGCAAAAGATAAGTACATGGACAATGGTTTCGCATACCCCAAGTTACTCCCCCCCCCCTCTGTATTGCATGAGCACAGGAGCTCTCTTGCCATAACAATGAGTCGTAAAGTGACAGTCTCGGGATTATGGCAGTGCTCTAAGAGAGCAAGGGCATGCCAGAGCTGAGCTGTGGCAAAGCAAAACAAAAACAAACAGTGAACTAGGGCCCAAAGTGATCCCCTACTTCTGTTATTAGCCGTTATATGTTGGAGCTGCAATGCTATGTCACCTTTAGTCCCCTTAGTCAAACAGGGACGAAGGGACCCGGTGGATACTGTAACTTATCATTGGTATCTTATGACACTATTATCTCTGTGTACACTTGACTCACCAAGGATATGCTAGCAAGCAGAAAGGCTGCTAGTTACTTTAAAAACTAACTTGTGAAGTGTTTTATTGCTTATGGTCCAACATGATGGTGCTATATACACTGTTCAAAAAATATATTGTTGCCTGCTGCGTTTGGTTATTCTTTGTCATGTAAAACTCTGCTTATGAAGTTGTCAACCCCAGGATTCTATTTCAGAGGTATTAAACTGAGCACTCACTTGCTATGTGACACCTCAGTGGAGGTTGCTTAGAGAAGCTTTTTAGGTACACCCCCATTTAGCCCCGTATGCTATTTTCATTCCAGTTGAATCACTGACTACTCATAGTTTCCAAGTTTCCGGGTCCCTTCCACGCTCCTTTAAGCCCCATCATAGTTAACTAGATGAGAACTTCAACAATTGTTTTAATTGGTGCCTATTTTAGCATGAGGTGTTTCTACCTTTATTGATGCATTCAACCATATAGTTGAATTCCACCATTTTATTCAGATCATTTACACATCCCAAAAACTTGTTTATTTTAACCAAATGACAGGTACTTCAGTTTAGCAATTGATTAATATGCTTTAATTTTTTACGAGAGCAAAATGAGACAATTTACTGAATAACCTGCTTTATGTGCATGTTAATGTGGATTCATGTAAGCAACTGCCTTTAATTTTTCCAAATTGATAGTAATACCATCAATAAATGTGCCTCAGCCTAGAGCTGGGTATTACTCACATGCGATCAACAAGTTATACATAGTGCTTCATAGCTTTCATGTCCTTCTTAACCTCTGATTTTGTAATTAGTATAAATTTTGAGACAAACACATTTAATCGTGCAGAACAGAACATGCCCATGTATGCCTGTTTACAGCTTAGTGGAGTGTGGCTATGAATAATGTGACTTGTGGCTGTGGTCCAATATATTGACTTTTATGGTTTAATTTAGTGCTTTGGTGTACTAAAGGTAGAGTCAATAGAACGCAACCACTATATGGTCAGCTCATTTTCATGTCGCTTTTATATTTCAGATGGGGTTAGGCTCAAATGTTGAGTCCCAGATCAGTGCTGACAGGTACAGAGATTCCAGGTTGAAGCTGTATTTATTTGACCACCACACTGAAAGGTAGACACTGTGTCTGTGGTTTATATCTCTAGAATAAAAAAAACAGTTTGTTTGATGAATATCCGTAAGACACATAGGCCCTATTCACTTACATGTTATGGTTTCTATGTGTTGGACAGGTAGGCCAGTTGCAGAAGTGTATTTTCTAACAGGCATACAAAACTCCCTTAGTTTTTGACGCACATGTGCAAGGTTTATATCAGTTGCATAAACTAAATGTACTTGATATTATAGAATGCTGAAAGCAGCATTCACACTGAGCTTCTGTTCTATTCCATTTCCTGCAAAGGAGTGCAGATTGTTTGTATTTGGAGGAAAAAAGGTGTTTGACATATTTCGCAAAATATCACCGAGAAACACGAGGTCACCATAGAAATATTCCTTGCATACATTAATGGTAGTAGATAGATGGATGCCACTTCTTGCTAATAGAGTTTTGCTTATGTCGAACTACAATTTTTATGGTCCCAAAGGCTATATACCAAAGAATGAAAAAAAGTAAATATCATTTTCGCAGTTCATAAAGGACTACAATCAAAAGGGCTCTCTCCTTTAAAGTCACCATTGCTATAATTGGCTAGAGTTTATTCTGCAGATGAGTGGACAATCGGAATTGATGCGGGCAGTTATTTATATAAATGTGGGTGCCCTGCAAAAGGAACACGGTTGCAGCATGCAGTAAAAGGTATTGAATTCCTACAATTGCAGAGACCTTTAGAGGTTGGCTTACATTATGCTAGACGCAGCTTTTGTCCCGCCAAGGACAGGCCAGTCAGAAGTTAGAATTCCAAATGGCGCTTCCTCCAGTGTTCGTTTGACCTTCCGCGTGCCTATTTCCCTTGAAAACAACCGTACATTTTCCGTCGCGTGCGTCGCTCTGGGAGTGGGGGCGGCCATTAGTGTCTCCCTCCTGCATTGTAGTCTTGCTGCCGAGTCTTGGATGCACTTTGCTCTAAAAGGGGCTGCAGAAACCTGCTCTAAAAGGGCTGCAGAAACCCGCACATTTCCAGAGTAATGACTTCCAGTTTGCTGCCTTCATTTGTTATATTTCCTCAATAGCTGTTGTGTTGAGATTAACTGCGTAAATGGTCTGCAGCTGTCTGTTATGAATTAAGGGAGTTTAATCAAAGTATTTCTAATGTACAGCATAATGATAATACATGGGGGAAGCACTATTTAAGAGATAATGATGGCTTCAGAAGATCACTGTTGTAATGTTTAGTGCATATGCCTTGAGCATTGAATGTGTTGTTGTTCTGAATATGCTTAATGGATCAGTGAAAAGCTGCCTAATGTGTGATTGTTTGATGGGACTGACAGAGCTGGAATTAGCCCATTGCTGTTTACAGCATACAGCCATTAAGATTAATTGCTGCCAGATAATTTTGACTGTTTTCATCTTTGGGAAAAAGTCACTAATGTGTTTATAAATTGGTTCACTATTACTAATAGAGAGGCCAGTGTGACATGACAGAACATGGGCGGCTGAATCAAACCATTAACGCAAAGAGCTATAAACTCGTATAAACCCGGAGTTTTAAGAGATGGCAATATTTCCTCTAATGAAACAACAGGCAGATACAAATGCTGAACCATAATTAGCTGGATCATTTTGACGCCTTTTATCCTTGAAAAAAAGTGTTAGTGGTGTATTTATGAGAAGGGTTCCTAAGTAGGAAGAGTGTGCCATGTGAGCACATTCGATAGCAGGCTTAACCACTGAGGTTAGGTGTTGCTTTCAGAATCTGATAGAATGATATGCCTGGCTTACTATAGGACCAGTGCTTTCTTTGCAGGTAAATGGGAACTGATAGGCCGAGGGTGACTGGCGTAGAAAGAGGGCAAGATCCATAAAGATTTAGAGACATGGCCCATGTCTTGATGGCTATGCATTTTCGGTCTGCACTTGTGCGCTAATGTGCCTCCTGCAAACTGGGGCTCACAATAATAAAATTGCACTGTCTGCCTTGCACGTGCAAACTCCACAAATCAACACAGGTGCGCTCGATGTCATAGCACTGAATCACGGAGCGGATTGGACCTGGTTGCTTACTCCTTTCTCAAACGTTCAAAATGCTCAATAGGTTTGATTATGAATTAAAACTGAAAAAGCCCTGAAATTCATCAGTTATTGTTGGCGCCTCAATTCATAAGTGGCACAGCAGTCAGTCAAACCATTACTTACACACCAAATGCAATGCTCTGGCCCTCACCCTTGATGTAACAGCAAATTTACAAATTACATAAATAATGTAAATTTCAGAGGCTTTTTAAATATGTATTAAGGTGTTATGAGAAAGTTAACCAAGACTTCACTTTAACTGTTGACTTTCAGCAATGCATATAGTTTAACGAGCTAACTAGAACTTGGTTTGTGCAGAACACATAGAAGTTGCAACTCGTCATTTTTAAAATGATTGTTTATGTGCAGGAAGGGACACCTTCCTGCACATAAACAATCATGCATGGCGTACAATGCAGCACACAAAGAAACAGAAAAACCGAGGAGAAATTAAGCATTTCTCCTCGTTGCACCAGGGTAAGACCAGGTTTCCCTAATCTTAAGTTTGGTGCTGCCCCATATTTACGCCACCCTTGTAAATATGGGGCAGCGTCAAAATCAATGGGTGTTGCGGCAGAACGCCCACGCAACACCCATTGCTCTCCTCTTTCACGCTAAGTATAGCGTGAAAGGGTGCCTTATTTACAAGGCAGCGTTAAGTGGCTTAACACTGCCTTGTAAATAAGGGGAAGCCCGTATCGCCACAAGAACGTAAAAAAAAGTGACGTTCCTGTGGCAATAGGGCTTGTAAATATGCCCCTAAGTGGTGAATTCCAGTGTTTTTAGTTTAAAATGCTACATTTTTACTGACATTTTCCCCTAACTATAATATCACTTTAACCTTTGTTTTTCGCAGTGAATTTCTGAGGTTTTTAAAATGCAAAGTAAGAAAATATTACCATACCTAACTATTTTAACCTAATTCTATTTTTTTACTAACATAAAGTAAGATCTTATTATCATATTCAACCCCCAGTGGGTGACCAAAGCCGCACTGTGGATGGCCTTTGTCTGTGCATGGTGTGGAGTTGGGTGCAACGTGTGACCTGAGGCCCAATGGGACCCCCTGAAAGGGCTAGGAGGTGAGGGCATTCCTACTCTGCCCCCTTATATCCTTTATAAAAAAAATGTAAGGCCAGGAGACCAAGTCCCTGAGTCCTGTAATGGCCACTGCAACATTTCTTTTCATGTGCGACCAGCCAATCAGAGTGCTTGCTTTGGAAAAGCCCTTCAGCAAATTAGAAGGCTTGAATTTTTGAATTTGAACTCTACAGACCAGATATCTATCTATTCTGAACTTTAATTTCTCAAAAACTACTGAACGGATTTACACCAAATAACGCAAATCAGACTTGCTTCCTAAAGATCTAGCTTTCTCCCAAATTTGGTGTTATTCCATTCAGCTGTTTTGGCTGTAGCACTGTCTAAAATTCCCTATAGATAATGCCATCTCAGCATCGCAATGCTAACACTTGTTGTAAATATAGGCATGCAAGCCGGCTTCAGCAGGCGGGGATGGATCCTCCGTGAGTGTCACGGATTTGGGAGCACAACTCAGCTTGTACATTGTGCCACAACAGGATTTCCCTAAGGATTTTGGCACTAATGGCGAGTAAGTGGAATAAGAGGCAGCATCGGCTGTGCTCCTCTTTTTCTGGATTTCCTACATGTTCAAAGACTGCCTTTGAAGGTGGAAACTTGCGCAAAGACATTTGAGGATTTTTAAAATTTAAATGCACAGTCACTTTAATTTTCCAGCATGCCTATATTTACAAAAAGTTTTAGCATTGCGATGCTGAGATGGCATTAATCATGGACTTCAATTACATCGCAAATGGCACACGAACAATATTTTATTGAAAGGCATGCTGGGAGTTGTACTTTTCTTGATTTCTTTGGCGGAAAGCAACTTGCATTTAAGTCATGTGGTTACTCCAATTAGCAACCTGCCTCACCTGTGATCAAGGCTCGCCATAGAGCTGAAACACGTAAGGAACATGAAGGCATTTGCACGTTGTTACTGCTAAATTAAACATTAAGTGAAATCCTGAGATGGATTTGGCGCTCTTTTTTGTTTGGAATATATATCTATATATATCTTTATATATATATATTACCTACTGGCGGTCGCCGGTAGGTAGTTATAGTTAGGACCTTGTTTCTATTAAAAAAGCGTTTTTTGATTTGCCAATATCTTTGGCGCCGTTTGACGAATCTTTCGCGAAATTTTCAAAACTAATGGGGCGCTCCGGTCAGCTCCTGTCTTGAAAGTTTCGGGGCGATTCGTCAAGCGGGGGCTGAGAAAAAAGGGGGGTCCCAAAACGCGTTTTTCCCATGTTAATTTCCATAGGAAAAATTGGAACAGGCTACAGTCCGAACTGCTGAACGGAATTACACCAAATTTGGCAGAAAGGTAGGTCTTGGTTCAGAAAGCGACCTTTTTTTTTAAATGGTGTAAATCCGTTCGGTAGTTCCTGAGAAATTAAAAAAAGAAAATTTTCGATATCTGAGCACAGAGGAGGGTTCGCAAACCCTCCCGAGCACGAGCTCAATTCTGATTGGCTGCCAACACTCCAAACCAGAATGTGTTGGCAGCCATCTTGTGACTCGGTAACCGAGTCACAAGAAAAAGAGTGAAAAAAGGTTGAAAAACAAGAAAAGGGGGCAGGGTAGAAACACCCTGACCCCCTAGGCCTGCTCAGGGGGTCCCACAAAAAGCATTTAAAAAAAAATATATATATCGGCAGAATTCGCGCTGGGTACGCGAATCCTGCCGAGCAAATAAACAAAAAAACAAAGCGTGTGCTCCGCGCTTCATTTTAATGAGCCCACGGGTGGGCCAGGTCCCGGGGTATATGTCATATTAATTTGCGGGGGCCTGCGGGGGCCCCCACAGCCCCAGGGACCGCCACCTCCCTGGGGCTTTCTTTAATTATATGCAGGGGCACGTGGCCCCCCCGCAGCCCCGGGGGCCGTCACCTCCCCGGGGCTTTGTTTTATAAATGCAAGAACAGAGCTTCAAGGCAGAAGCAACAGCAGCTTCCCTTGGTTACCTCGTCCTTATGTTTTCCTGCTCACAATGATAGGAACAGGGAAAACAATATGGATGTTCTCGAGCAGAGAAATACACATGCGGACGTTGAAAGCTTGGCCACGTCATTCTATATGCGATAAGTCAAAAAAGATGTGCAATCTCTCCCTCGCGCTGAAGGTTCCAGGCCGGCAGCTGCTGTTCACTTGTCGGGGGTGCGCAGGGTGCGATGCGCGCTCGCACGCTCCTCTGTCATTTCTCCCTGCGATTGCCCCGCCTGTGCCAACCGTATGCTAGGTGATTCCCTCGGTCCTGAGAAGGGTTAAGAAAGTTGGCTCTCGAGCGTGCCCCACCCCTGCTCCTCCTCGACCAGGACGGTAATGAATAAAGAGCCACGGACACATGCGGAGTGTGAGAATGAGTGGTGGGGCTGGCATGGTGTCCAGGCACAGAGCCCTGGCAGCGTGCCCAGCTTCTTGTTTGAGCGAGTGCCATCAGGCTTCCCCACGTGCTGTGGCTGTCCCCGCTCCAGCCTGCTCTCGCCATGCCGCAGCGGGATCATAGGCAGAGCCCCTCCCTCATCCGCGGACAGCGGCAGTGTGGGCCACGATTGGGACCACTGCTTCGCGGAATAAAAACACCCATTGTGCAAGTGTTACGACCCAATTCAGTGTGTGGTGCACACTGTACAAATGGTCACTGTACGTCAATGTGCAAACAAAGCCCCCTTAGAAGGTGCAGCGTAGCCGCTATGCTGCACAGGGCGCTGCTGAGTTGTGCACGACTGCACAGACCAAAAAGATAAGCAATCGGCACAGCTCAAACATGGCTCTTAACATTTTATGCGGAGGTAAGATAGGTCAGTGGGTTAGCACGCCTACGACATATCTTTGATCGACCTGGTGTTGGAATTTTGGCGATTCAACGAGGCTGTCAGTTCTTCAGTTGTTGAAAAGCATTGGCCACAATATAAACTCACACTCTTGCAACCGAGCTCAATGAAGCGCAGCGTATTACACAGCTATAGAGTATGAGGGGTTATAGAAACACAATACTACAGAATACAATATAATTGAATGGAACTTCAGCTGCACTTAGATAACCCTGTTCACAATACCTGAGGAACAAGGTTTCGAGAGAGGTGAGGCATGTTTTCCCACCCTGGCGACGAGGGTACATTTCCAAATTCCTGCAAGCAGGGCCACCAGCAGCACTGCTTTAAAGGCCGAGGTCACGTGCACACCAATCAGCTTTGAAGCAATTATCACCTCGGTGATGGCCATTGATAAGTGTGTCATACCTAGATCTCAAACTTTGTCTATCGCAGAGTGCGAAAGAACGATCCATAAGAAAAGAATTTCTGGTTGTTTATAACATTATATGTCTATATATATCTCTCTCTATATATATATATATATTCCCCAGCTCGTTTCACCAATGGCCGCCGATACACACATTGAATGCGCTTTGGGTTAGCCTCTTGCCCTTGATTGAATGCTGTCTGGTGTATCTCATTTCCATGTTTCATATTCAATGGCCTTTCGCACTAATCTTTGTCCCACCTCTGGAGCATTTATTGAGTTCTGACTGGGTGGGAACACAGGACCATATAAAACACTGTGGGTGGCAAGGAAGCCTATAGTCCTGCATTTGTTTCTGTGTTTTTCACCTAGAAGCAAGCCCAGGAATATAAACAACGATCCAGATAGCAATATACATCAATAACAGCTGTAGTGCTTCTCTATGATTAAGACATTTTGTCGAAACGCGTCAAAGAATGAACAAATTGTTGCTGCCCTGTGACAAATAAAGCACGTTGAAATTGTAGCTGTGCTTCAGCAGTTTTCCCTTGGTGAGTGCAAGTTGGCAGGATGCTCCGTTCCTGCTGTAGCTGAAGCTGCCCTGCAGGGTCGGGGGCTCCCTACACAGAAGTGTTTTGTGTGGATATATATATATATATACACTGAAAAAAACATAGGTTTCAGGGACGTTTTAGTTAGAAATTAGCATTTAAAAAACCTTTGAAATTCACTGAAAAAACCACAGGTTTCAGGGACGTTATAGTTAGTTGGACATTTCACTCGTACAAAACCAGAGAAATTCGGCCGTTATAGTTAGTTGAGCTAACTATAAGTCGCGCCCCCGCAATGCACTGCTGATGACGTCACATATTACATCATTCATGACATGGTCAGTGACATCACTGATGACATCTCAAATGACATCACTGATGACATCATCCACGTGATAATCTGATGCACCTCCTCACACCCTAATATAACCCTTGATACACCCACTCTAAAATACAGATTACCATTTTCGAAACCATAGACACACCAATATCAGTTACTACATACCCGCTCACTGATTCCTAGGTCTACACACACATCCACTCATTTACCCATACAGTCACTCATACATGCAGTCACTCATCAATACAGCACTATCATATGCACTCATACACCTATACAGACACTCACACACCGCCACTCATCCATAGAGTTACTGACACCTAGTCAGTCATGCAAAGAATCAATCACACTCCCATTTACTCACCTATACAGTCATACACACACCACCTCACTTATTCATACAGCTACTAACATATACTTACTCTCTTATACAATCACTGATACAAGCACACATTCATCTATACAGCCGCTCTCACAATCACTCACTCTCACATATAGTTATTTATCACTCACATATACTGCCTTTCACATATGTAGTTACTCACACATGTACCACTGAGACATCCATTCACTCACCAACACACCCATACACACACTCACCCACCCATACAGCCCTTCACAGATGCACTCTTGAACCCATACACCCAGTGAATCACCCACTCACACATCTATGCACAGAGTCACACACCCCTACCCACCCACACAGACACTCAGGCACCCATACAAATACTCAGACAACCAATCAATAACCCATATAGACACACATTAAGCTACTCACCAACTCATGCAACCGCTTACACACCAACTGACAGACTGATACCGACATTTACACAGTTTAGTCACTAACCCATGCATTCAGTAAGACACATTTAATCACTCATTTATACAGACAGTCACGCACCTACTAAATCATCCATTCAGACACTTATCCACCCACTCTTTCTTCAAAACACCTTGGCATATATATATATATATGTATAGAACATATTTAAACTTTACAGAAACACACATTCACTGGATGATGTCATCAGTGATGTCATCAGTGATGTCATTTGAGATGTCATCAGTGATGTCACTGACCATGTCATGAATGATGTAATATGTGACGTCATCAGCAGTGCATTGGGGGGGCACGAGTTATAGTTAGCTCAACTAACTATAACGGCCGAATTTCTCTGGTTTTGTACGAGTGAAATGTCCAACTAACTATAACGTCCCTGAAACCTGTGGTTTTTTCAGTGAATTTCTAAGGTTTTTTAAATGAAAATTTCTAACTATAACGTCCCTGAAACCTATGGTTTTTTCAGTGAATATATATATATATATATATATATATATATATATATATATATATATATATATATATATATATATATATATATCTCCCAGTCTGCAGGCCTCCTCCGATGCACTCCTTTCCGGGGTATAAAATATATATATATTTTTTGTGGCAATGAATGTAATTGCCTATGCTGAATTGTAATGTCGCTCCAAATGGCAATGTTTATCCTTAGTAAGGAATGTGAGTCTTTCTTTGCTGCCTATGATGACTATGGAACCATGTGACTCTTTGCTTTTGTATTTTAAAACTTTACTATTGAACAAACAACTGTTGTGTGAACAAGCCAGGCAATGGCGAAACGCGTTACAGCGTAATTTGGAATAAAGCAGAGACTGCATTGAAACTCCATCCTCCGTGTCGGTGTCTGCTTTTTAAGCTTAAAGGCAGTAATGGTTGGAATATATATATATATATATATATATACATACGGTGTCACACGGAAGAATAGAAAACCTGCCGCTGGAGTGTCGGAGGAAGCCTGGAAGGGCAGGTAGGCCACTTTTCTGTGTTTTCTCACCGTGCATAAGTACAAGATTGTGAGGCGAAGGGAGAGGGAGCTGTTAAGAACACAGCAAACTGAGGATCAATTCGAGGTGCAGGAGCATGACGTAACGGGATAATTCTCTATACAGTTATGGCAGTAAACTGGTTAAAAGAGCGTGAAGAAGAGGCCAAGATAATGTTTGATGACAACAGGAGTGTGACTAATGAGACTGTATTAAGGCATGTCGACATGCCATCTCAGGAAGTGGATCTGTGCACTAAGCTGCGAAGGCTGGAGAAATTAAATAAAAACGAGATCTCCAAGTGGTGGGAATGTAAGTCACTTAAAAAATATCTAGAAGTTGGCAGGGTCCCCAGTGGTCTACAAATATTGATTGCGCCCACTTATGAAAATCCAGACCCTGAAATGTTACGAGAGTGGGCAGACAACAGTGCACAATCTTCAAAAGTTATGATGCAGATCCTAGTAAAGTATGCAGAAAAAGATCGAGACAGAATCCTTGAGGAAATTAAAACATTAGAGCAAGATCTCAGGAAACATGCCAATCAAGAGGAAATTACGAAGAACGAAAAAGAAATGGAAATTAAGCTGAAAAAGAATGAACAGACAATAAAAGAACGCAAGTCAGTGAAATTTCGAAGAGATAAAATAGATTACCAAAGAGGGCAAATTTATACATTTGCTTGTAGGTTTGAAAATTTAAGGAGACAGCAACAAATTGTTAAAATACCAAGTTGCAATCAGCCCATAATAACTGAAACAAGTTCAGAGTTCAGTTCAGAGGTAGAGACAGATCCTGAGGAGGGCTCAACAGGAGGCCAAGGCAATATAAGAGCCCCGCCAACAGTTATTGAGGAGCTCCGTTTTTTACGGTTAGACCGCATTCTCAACACAAGACCTCACCCACAACATCAAAAAAGAGTAAAGCCAGACAAAGGAAACGTCAGAGAAGAAATCAAAGGCATGGAACTGAGATCAGGAACCAAACCCAAGGTGACGAGACAGCTGAAATAATGGAAGCGGAGAATATAAACACAGTAATTCATTTGTCAAACATTGATTTGACCAAGGAGGAAGAAAATATTTTTTGTTTGGGACTTTCATACTGTGCTACAACAAATTTAACTATGGGCAAACCCGTATTGATTTCTATAAATTTATGAGAAAATTAAAATTGAAAAAAGTCATTGCCAATAAGGATTATTCACCAACAAATCCAGAATTGATGATGACACCGTCTGAAACAAATCTGGCTGTCCACGATATGGAACTTTTATTTGAGTTAGAACAGCTTGAATGAACTAATGAAGGTAAAGATCTACTGCAGACTACAAAAGAGACAGCTGATGCCCTTAGGATAGATATCTATGGGAGCGTAAAAACTCATTTCAAACCCAAATCAATATTTCTAACTGTTACACCAAGGGACTCTTTGGACATTTTTTCAGAATTAGGGCTCACGGACTTGAAAGCATTAACTGTTCAGTCTAGTGAAGAGTTTTTAACTATTAGAGATACACAAAAAATCAGGTATCACCAAGTGATGCATAAGATCAGAAGGAGTGAAGATGTGGTGATTAGAAAATCAGACAAAGGAGGAAATATTGTCTTGTGGCCATTAGGTTTGTTTGGTTTAGAAGCTAAATCTCAGTTACGAGATCATAATTGTTATCGTAAAGTAACTTTTACTGATGTAAGAGAGGTCAAAGAAAAATATTTCATAGAACTAGCAAAATGGAGTGGATTAGGTCTAATCACACTGGAGGAGTGTCAATATTTGAAAGTGGAAACACCAGTGACACCTATACTCTACCTGATCCCTAAAATACATAAGAACCACACCAACCCCCAGGCAGACCAATCATTTCAGTGATTGGCAGCCTTTTTGAAATTACTTCATATTATATTGATCATTTCTTGCAGGAGTTTGTTAAAATCACTCCAGCATATTTACAAGATACAGGAGATTTCCTAAAAAGAATATACAATATTGCATGGGAAGACTCTTTCGTTTTAATGACACTAGATGTGACATCTCTTTATACGAATATTGCTCACAAAGATGGCCTTCGAGCTATGTCACACTTTTTGGGTCTGATGGCAATTACGGTACATCAGCATAAAACCATGCTATTTGAAATGACAAGATGGTGCATAGAGAATAGTTTTTTTATGTATGGGAAGGACAAATACAAACAAACAAGGGGTAGCGCAATGGGCACCTGTTTCGCCCCTAGTTATGCCAATCTACACATGGCATGTTGGGAGGAGCAGGTGCTCAAAAGGAAGCACGCAAGAGGATGGAGTGAAAAGGTAGTCATATGGACACGTTTCATAGATGATTTATTCATTCTATGGATCGGTAGCCCAGAGCCTGCCCCGACTTTTGCTTCAAAACTGAATGACAATAATTTAAGCTTAAAGCATCAGATCCAGGTCTCATCAAATGGAGTAAGGCCCCTGTGGTATTGTAGAATATGCCACTCCTCAGAGCAAAAGCTCGTGACAGTTCAAATATCAAATATCAAGGCCTCTGGTCTGGGCCACGGGTTTGATAGCCCGTTGAAAATACCAAGTGATAATGGCCACACGTCTAAGCAGCAAACGGCCCGTTTTCACCCCTCATCAGCCAGGATAGCTTGACTCCAGTGGCATGGAGAGCACGGGACCCACATCTGGGCATACCCGTCCCACTCGGGGTGACAAATGTAAAAACAACAATTGATGAAGAGAATGCAGAACAATGTCATACATTCACCCCAGTACAGAGATCTGGGCCTAAATCCATCGTTTTTTTGCTCACCATGCCATTCCAGTTTGAACCCAGCCATATGCAAATCAGTCTTGACCCTGTGCCCAATGGGAACAGTCCAGCCCGAACTGCCAGGCCAAGTCCTCCCTGGACTGGAAACAATCGTCCTAGGACCAGTTTCGGGGTTTCACCCCTCATCAGCCAGGATAGCTTGACTCCAGTGGCATGGAGAGCACGGGACCCACGTCTGAGCATACCTGTCCCACTCGGGGTGACAAATGCAAAAACAACAATTGATGGACAGAATGCAGAACAATGTCATACATTCACCCCAGTACAGAGATCTGGGCCTGGATCATGCCCAGACGTGGGTTCCATGCTCACATTGTCCAGCATTCCATCCATCAATTGTTTCCTTTGCATATGTCGCCCTAAGTGGGAAGGGTATGCCCAGACGTGGGTTCCGTACTCACTACACCACTGGATTCAAGCTAGCCTGGCTGATGAAGGGTGATGCCCTGAAACCGGTCCCAGGATACTTGTTTCCGGTCCAGGGAGGACCTGGCTTGGCAGTTCAGGCTGAACTGTTCCCAAAAGGAACAGGGTCAAGACTGATTTGCATATGGCTGGGTCCAAACTGGGGTGGTGTGGTGAGCAAAAGAATGATGGATTTAACCCAGATCCTTGTGACTGGGGGTGAATGTTTGCATTGTCCAGCATTCCGTCCATCAATTGTTTCCTTTGCATATGTCCTAGATGTAGAACACCAGATGCTGACTGCTATCACATGATGTGTGAATGCACACTACTCCAGCATGCTTGGGGAGAAGTAACAGGGATGAGGTGATGAGCGGGTGAGATACTGGAGCGCACACTCCAGGGTAGACATGGCTTGGCAGTTCAGGCTGGACTGTTCCCATGAGGCACAGGGTCAAGACTGATTTGCATATAGCTGTGTCTGAACTGGGGTGGCGAAGTGAGCTAAAGAACGATGATGGATTCAACGCAGATCTGTGACTGGGGGTGAGTGTCTGAAAAGTTTCAGCGCTCCGTCCATCATCTCTTTGTGTTTGCTTTGTACGCCCTAAGTTGGCAGGCTATGCCCAGACGTGGGTCCCTTGCTCACTTTGCCACTGGATTCAACCTAGCCTGGCTGATGAGGGCTGTTAGCCCGAAACCGGTCCCAGGATGCTTGTTTCCGGTCCAGGGAAGACATGGCTTGGCAGTTCGGGCTGGACTGTTCCCATGAGGCACAGGGTCAAGACTGATTTGCATATAGCTGTGGCTGAACTGGGGTGGCGAAGTGAGCTAAAGAACGATGATGGATTCAACCCAGATCTGTGACTGGGGGTTAGTGTCTGAAAAGTTTCAGCGCTCCGTCCATCATCTCCTTGTGTTTCCTTTGTTCACCCTAAGTTGGCAGGGTATGCCCAGACGTGGGTCCCTTGCTCACTTTGCCACTGGATTCAAGCTAGCCTGGCTGATGAGGGCTGTTAGCCCGAAACTGGTCCCAGGATGCTTGTTTCCGGTCCAGGGAAGACATGGCTTGGCAGTTCGGGCTGGACTGTTCCCATGAGGCACAGGGTCAAGACTGTTTTGCATATAGCTGTGTCTGAACTGGGGTGGCGAAGTGAGCTAAAGAACGATGATGGATTCAACCCAGATCTGTGACTGGGGTGAGTGTCTGAAAAGTTTCAGCGCTCCGTCCATCATCTCCTTGTGTTTGCTTTGTTCGCCCTAAGTTGGCAGGGTATGCCCAGACGTGGGTCCCTTGCTCACTTTGCCACTGGATTCAAGCTATCCTGGCTGATGAGGGCTGTTAGCCCGAAACCGGTCCCAGGATGCTTTTTTCCGGTCCACTGAAGACATGGCTTGGCAGTTCGGGCTGGACTGTTCCCATGAGGCACAGGGTCAAAACTGATTTGCATATAGCTGTGTCTGAACTGGGGTGGCGAAGTGAGCTAAAGAACGATGATGGATTCAACCCAGATCTGTGACCTGGGGTGAGTGTCTTAAAAGTTTCAGCGCTCCGTCCATCATCTCCTTGTGTTTGCTTTGTTCGCCCTAAGTTGGCAGGGTATGCCCAGACGTGGGTCCCTTGCTCACTTTGCCACTGGATTCAAGCTAGCCTGGCTGATGAGGGCTGTTAGCCCGAAACCGGACCCAGGATGCTTGTTTCCGGTCCAGTGAAGACATGGCTTGGCAGTTCGGGCTGGACTGTTCTCATGAGGCACAGGGTCAAGACTGATTTGTTTATGTTTGTGTTTATGTTTATGGGATTTATAGAGCGCGTGACTACCCGTGGGCATCTCAGCGCTGAAATGATGCAGGAGGAGTCAGTTTAGCACTAGGGTTTAAGGAAAAAGCCAAGTTTTCAATCTTTTTTTAAATGCCACTTCATTGTCAATTATTCGGAGTTCCAGGTCCATACTATTCCAGAGTTTTGGCACCAGGTGGGTAAATGATCTTCCACCCCATCTGGATCTCTTGAATGTGGTGGAGTTCATCAGGAAGTTGGTACTTGACCTGAGTTGTCGACAGGGAGAGTAATGCGAGACCAGCTTTTGGATCAGAGCGGGTCCTCTCCCATGCATGGCTCTGTGAGCTAGACTTAAGGACTTGAATTTAATTCTGGCTTGTATCGGGAGCCAGTGAAGAACTCTGAGTGCAGGTCTAACTGAGTGATGTCTGGGTATGTTCAGCAGCAGACGGGCAGCTGCATTTTGGACAACCTGCAATCTGTTAGTGACATATTTAGGGGAGCCCAGAAAGAGGGAGTTGCCGTAGTCCAGCCTTGATACCACCAGAGCCTGGACTACGGTTTTCCTAGACTCCTCTGGGAGCAGGGACATTATTTTTTTAATCATACGAAGTATCCCAAAGCAGGTGCCAGATCATTTTTTTGCCTGAACCTCCATTGTCAGGTTCTGGTCCAGCCACATACCTAAGTTTTTTATGGCTGTTTTTGGGGGAGGAGGTGATCCCCAGTTGGAAGGCCAGGAGATCTCAGTGCGGGGGCTGAAATTGTTGCCTAGAATCATTAGCTCCGTTTTGTCCCCATTAAGTTTGAGGCTACAATCTGCCATCCAAGACCCAATTTTTTCCAGGCAGGGGACGAGCTGTCTATGGTCCGAATTAAGCGAGTCTGAGATTGAAAACACTAGTTGAGTGTCATCGGCATATGACACGATGGAAAGACCAAATTCCTGAATTATATGTGCCAAGGGGCTAAGATAAATATTAAAAAGTGTTGGACTCAGGGAGGATCCCTGGGGGACTCCCCACGGTGCTGATAGGGAGTCAGACTTTAATCCGGCCTCCATACATTGGAATGATCTATCCCTCAGGAATGACGCAACCCATTGGTTGGCGACTCCTCTGATTCCCACATCTTCCAGTCTATGGATTAGCACAGTATGGTCTACCGTATCAAACGCTGCGCTTAAATCCAGAAGTACTACAGCCGCAGTTCTCCCTTGGTCAAGAATGGATTTGAGTTTTTCAGTGACCACCAGCAGGGCTGACTCAGTGCTGTGGTTGGGTCGAAAACCCATCTGTGTCTGGTGTATGATGTTATTATTTTCAAGGAAGCTAGAAATCGTGCTATTCACGTGTTTCTCGGCAATCTTGCCTAAGATAGGCAGTAGGGAAATTGGGCGATAGTTAGCCAAATCTGCGGGGTCAAGGTGTGTTTTTTTTAGCAAAGGTTTAATAATGGCGTGTTTCCACTCTTTGGGGACCTTGCCCTTTTCAAAGGAAAGATTGATAAGGTTGGAGAATTGATTGAAAACAACGTTCCCCCCTTGGACTAGTATATGTGGTGGGGCTGGATCAAGCGGGGAGCCCGATTTAATCTTCTGCAATATGGAATGTCCCTGATCTGCCTTCATTTTTGGGAAGGACAGGAGGGCAGGTGTAGGGTGATTGGGCAGTTCCAGATGTTCACTCTTACTTGGGGAATTTAAAGTACTATGGGGACCCCCTATGGCATCTGGCGTCTTGGGGGAGTTGGGCTGGAGGGAATTATAGATGTTTTCCACTTTGCTCTTGAAAAATGAGGCTAGCCCATTACATCTTTCTTCGGAGTATTGGGAGCTGTTTGTTCCAGGAACTAATGTGGTGAGTGATTTAACAATTTTAAAAAGCTCCTTGGAGGAGTTAGAGGACCTTGCAATTTTTCCTTCAAAGAAGGCTGCTTGAGCTTTCCTGATGCTCTTGTGGTAGAGCTGTATTGCTAGTTTGTAGGCTCTTTTGAGCTCTGGGTCATATGATTTCCTCCAATTACGTTCCAATCTTTTACAGTTCTTTTTTTGGGCGACCGGCGTGGGGCAGAACCAGGATGATCTGTTCAAGTTTTTATATGTTAGAGGACCTGGTTTCCTAAAATTCCGATCGATGGAACTGTTTATCCAGGTGTGCCAGTTGTCTGAGGCCTCTTCCAGGTCCTTAGTGTCTAGTGGAGTGGAGGATTCCAGATCTTTGATCCACTCCTCCGGAATTTTCCTAGGCCATTTGCGCCCCACTACTATAGGTTCTTTTCTTTGCTCACCTATCTGAGGTTTACGGAGGCACAGCGGGATCATGGCGTGGTCTGTCCATGGAACCCGCTTGGGTGCAAGCACCTCCAGTCTGAGGTCGTTTGAAAAAATAGGGTCTAGGAGATGACCTTTTTCATGGGTAGCTGACGGTGTCAGTTGTAGAAGCTGTAAGGCCTCCATGTCAGCTAAGCATCTTCTGGCTAAGGGGTCATTGAGGTCATCCAAATGGATGTTAAGGTCCCCTAACACTGTGAGGGCACTTTTCCCTATTAACATGCTTGCCAGCATATCGGGGGCCGAATCTAAAAATTGTGTACAGGCCCCTGGAGGTCTATAGATCAAGGCGCCTGAGAAGGAGCTTGAAGGCGAGAATGATAAGCTAAAAGTAAAAGCCTCGGATTTTGCAATGTTAAGAGGGGAGATAATACACCCTATCTGTGATTTACAAATGATGGCAATACCCCCTCCTATTGCTCCAACTCTGTCCCGGCGGTGAATATCAAAGCCCTGAGATAGAGCTTCTAAAATTTCTGGGGTAGAGCTTTCTCGAAGCCAGGTTTCAGTTAAAAACAAGACCTCCAGTTCCTCTTCTTCTATTAGAAGTCTGATCTCCACCGCATGCTTGGGAAGGGATCAACAATTAATTAATCCCATCTTCCAGCCTTTGCAGTGACCCGTGCTATTATCCGGTCCTGATGCAATGGGCACCCTTGTCTTTCCCGAAAATCCACAGACCGGACAGATCAAGGGCGGCTCTGCTCTCAGAGCATGCCTACACAATGGTTGAACGGCTTCGTTCATAGCTAAAAGCTCCGTGTTAGTGTAACTAACGGATTTTGCAGGGAGGATAGTAATTTGGGCAGAGTTCCTAGCCCCTAGCCCCGGGTGGGCGCGGACGGGCGTAGACGGGCTTGCCTTAGGCGCGCCTTTGGCGCGCCAGCGGCGCGCCCGCTGCGCGTCGGCGCCATCCCCAGTTTAAGTGCAGCCTGAGCCAAAGCTAGATTGAGCACTAGAGCGCCGACTTCCAAGATGGCTGTAGCCTAATGGCCACCCGGAAGTGAGGATGTTCAGCGTGGATACCTCCCTCCACAACAATCAGCTATGGAAGCTGTGGTGGACCGGGGAGTCGAATCCAATAAACAGAGCAATTGAGGTAATTCAAACAAGATTAAAAGCAAAATTAAAAGCTTTAAAAGTGCGCGAGGTCGCGCTGTGCAAATGCGCTAGCAGCAGTGTTCAAGGATCAAATAGCATTTAAAAACGGTTAAGAATAGCGTGGAAGTTCCCCTTAGCACCTCGTGTGCTAGTATCTGCCTCTACCTGATCAACTGCGCGTCGGCGCCATCCCCAGTTTAAGTGCAGCCTGAGCCAAAGCTAGATTGAGCACTAGAGCGCCGACTTCCAAGATGGCTGTAGCCTAATGGCCACCCGGAAGTGAGGATGTTCGGCGTGGATACCTCCCTCCACAACAATCAGCTATGGAAGCTGTGGTGGACCGGGGAGTCGAATCCAATAAACAGAGCAATTGAGGTAATTCAAACAAGATTAAAAGCAAAATTAAAAGCTTTAAAAGTGCGCGAGGTCGCGCTGTGCAAATGCGCTAGCAGCAGTGTTCAAGGATCAAATAGCATTTAAAAATGGTTAAGAATAGCGTGGAAGTTCCCCTTAGCACCTCGTGTGCTAGTATCTGCCTCTACCTGATCAACTGCGCGTCGGCGCCATCCCCAGTTTAAGTGCAGCCTGAGCCAAAGCTAGATTGAGCACTAGAGCGCCGACTTCCAAGATGGCTGTAGCCTAATGGCCACCCGGAAGTGAGGATGTTCGGCGTGGATACCTCCCTCCACAACAATCAACTATGGAAGCTGTGGTGGACCGGGGAGTCGAATCCAATAAACAGAGCAATTGAGGTAATTCAAACAAGATTAAAAGCAAAATTAAAAGCTTTAAAAGTGCGCGAGGTCGCGCTGTGCAAATGCGCTAGCAGCAGTGTTCAAAGATCAAATAGCATTTAAAAACGGTTAAGAATAGCGTGGAAGTTCCCCTTAGCACCTCGTGTGCTAGTATCTGCCTCTACCTGATCAACTGCGCGTCGGCGCCATCCCCAGTTTAAGTGCAGCCTGAGCCAAAGCTAGATTGAGCACTAGAGCGCCGACTTCCAAGATGGCTGTAGCCTAATGGCCACCCGGAAGTGAGGATGTTCGGCGTGGATACCTCCCTCCACAACAATCAGCTATGGAAGCTGTGGTGGACCGGGGAGTCGAATCCAATAAACAGAGCAATTGAGGTAATTCAAACAAGATTAAAAGCAAAATTAAAAGCTTTAAAAGTGCGCGAGGTCGTGCTGTGCAAATGCGCTAGCAGCAGTGTTCAAGGATCAAATAGCATTTAAAAACGGTTAAGAATAGCGTGGAAGTTCCCCTTAGCACCTCGTGTGCTAGTATCTGCCTCTACCTGATCTACCTGCATATAGCTATGTCTGAACTGGGGTGGCGAAGTGAGCTAAAGAACAATGATGGATTCAACCCAGATCTGGGACTGGGGGTGAGTGTCTGAAAAGTTTCAGCCTTCCGTCCATCATCTCCTTGTGTTTGCTTTGTTCGCCCTAAGTTGGCAGGGTATGCCCAGACGTGGGTCCCTTGCTCACTTTGCCACTGGATTCAAGCTAGCCTGGCTGAAGAGGGCTGTTAGCCCGAAACCGGTCCCAGAATGCTTGTTTCCGGTCCAGGGAAGACAGGGCTTGGCAGTTCGGGCTGGACTGTTCCCATGAGGCACAGGGTCAAGACTGATTTGCATATAGCTGTGTCTGAACTGGGGTGGCGAAGTGAGCTAAAGAACGATGATGGATTCAACCCAGATCTGTGACTGGGGGTGAGTGTCTGAAAAGTTTCAGCGCTCCATCTATCATCTCCTTGTGTTTGCTTTGTTCGCCCTAAGTTGGCAGGGTATGCATAGACGTGGGCCCCTTGCTCACTTTGCCACAGGATTCAAGCTAGCCTGGCTGATGAGGGCTGTTAGCCCGAAACCAGTCCCAGGATGCTTGTTTCCGGTACAGGGAAGACGGCTTGGCAGTTCGGGCTGGACTGTTCCCATGAGGCACAGGGTCAAGACTGATTTGCATATAGCTGTGTCTGAACTGGGGTGGCAAAGTGAGCTAAAGAACGATGATGGATTCAACCCAGATCTGTGACTGGGGGTGAGTGTCTGAAAAGTTTTAGCACTCCGTCCATTATCTCCTTGTGTTTGCTTTGTTGGCCCTAAGTTGGCAGGGTATGCCCAGACGTGGGTCCCTTGCTCACTTTGCCACTGGATTCAAGCTAGCCTGGCTGATGAGGGCTGTTAGCCCGAAACCGGTCCCAGGATGCTTGTTTCCGGTCCAGGGAAGACATGGCTTGGCAGTTTGGGCTGGACTGTTCCCATGAGGCACAGGGTCAAGACTGATTTGCATATAGCTGTGGCTGAACTGGGGTGGCGAAGTGAGCTAAAGAACGATGATGGATTCAACCCAGATCTGTGACTGGGGGTAAGTGTCTGAAAAGTTTCAGCCCTCCGTCCATCATCTCCTTGTGTTTGAAGACTTATACAGTTGCCCGCCATATTCATGAAGATCACAACGGCAGATGTGAAGATTTACAGTGCTTCGTCATAGACTCGGTACCAAAAAACAGGAGGGGGGGCAATAGAGAGTTTAGATTAAGAAAGCTCAAGTCAAGATACATTGTTATCTTGAACACTAAAATCCCCTCAGGTTTGAACTCGGATGAGGAGCTTTATATTCACATCTAGAAATTCTAAGATGGCATGCTCTTGGTTCTTTCACAAGAAAAGAACATCAGTTTCAGGACAAGATGTGAGATTTTAGGACAAGTATATTTACAACATTTAGTAGGCACTGATATTGAGCACTTTAACACTTTATTAATTTAGTAAAGGGGATGAATATGCAATCATGAGTTTACCATTTCTGTTATTGTGCAAAGAAGGTATATAAACGGAATGGAATGATACAGAATAAGGGGGGGTCTTCGTAAAATTAAGGTCCCAAGAACAGAAAGTAAGGTTGAAAGCCTAGGAATCCTTTTGGAGGTTGATAATAATGTAATTTATATAGTGAATATTTTAGGAAGGCTCATGGAGAAAAATTGGCATTGTGACTAAACAAGCAAAAATAGATTTATTGAAATTTTACATGATTTGCAGGACTATAGCACTAGCACTTTGAAGGTGAGACAAAATTAAGTTTTAGGAAATCGAAATGAGATTTGAGAGAACTGAATTAAGTTTAAGGATTGCACAGTATTTTTTTACAGCACTTGCACTTTATGCATAAAATGAACTGATGTAAGTTTAAAATTTATACATTTATATTTTTAGCACTGGCACTTTAAATGATTCTGAAAAAAGTTCTTAAGAATTAAAAATAATGAGATTTTTCTAAGACTGTTTAAAGAAATGTTGGAAGTATATCTTCCATCTCTATGAAGTAGGAGTGGAAAACTAAGTGACATGTATTTAAATCATTAACTTGACCGTCTTTGTCATGTGAACAAGGCAGCTGTGTCTGCCGAAATGCGTTATGCCATACTGAGAAGGAATATAATTTATATTTAAGAACTGATCCCCAGATGTGTCGGTACCTCTGTGTATATATATTTATATATATGCCCAGCCTCTCGGGTCGGGGCTCGCCAGCGATGTCACCCCTCAAAATAGCAAGTCTCCATGACGCGTTTCGACCTCTGCCGGTTTGGAATAACGTCAGTGGTCGCGCTTTATATATATGTGTGTGTGTGTGTATAAATATAGATATATATAAATTTTAAAGGGACGTTATAGTTAAGTGAAAATGTCGGTTAAAATATACCGCAATGTGCCCACCACTGCAAGTGCCCTCCATGCTTGCCTTGACCTTGCTCCCAAGACTCGGCTCTGCTCTGGCTCCTGTCATGAAAAAGAAAATGATAATAAAACTGCTTTATTATCATTTTATTTTACATGATTTTTTATTCTGCAGAGGCAGTGGGGCGGTGCTCTTCCACCATAATGAAGGAGCTGCTGCTGTCACCCCCACTTTAATATTTTGAGCAGGCTAAGCAGTACATAGCCTCCCATCAGTAGTAGTTGTATACTTACTGCCCTTGCTCTATCCTCTGTAACTGTTGACCCCTAATGGTGTTTACCAACACCGAGCCTAAAAAAAACAATCCCTCCTTTCAGTTCTTGGAACTTCTTTTCTTATCTAAGTAGAAAATGTGATGTCTCCTACCTCTCGTAATTAGCTCAATACTTAAAGCAGGGTTTTCCAAAGGGTCTTCTTAATCCTGGGGGTGGTTGGTCCACCGTAACAGGGAACACATCTTAGGAAACACAAGGTTCTGAATGATGCTGGTAAACCAGCCAAAGGATACTCATTCTGCATCACATGCAACTAGACTAAAACTATTCACTTAGAGAGTGGATAATACAAGACAGAGACTGCCATGAAAAAACAATATTTAGCAGCATAGCGTAGATTTATTTATTAAGGTAAACATAATGAAGCCCTGAAGTCTCGGAGCTCAGGAGAAGGTTACTTCAGTAGAATCCATGAGGCATAGATTGTGGTAGAAAAAAGGGCCACACTACCCATTCGTGCCCAACCATTTGTGTAATTTTATCTCTGCACTATGGTTACCCTTCTTGTCTGGGTAGGATGTAGGAGGAGTAAAGTGGGCAGATTTACAATTTTTGGTAACCTCCTCTGCCAGTAACAATTTGCATAGCTTGAACTACAATCACCCCACCAAGTGTGATATTTGTTGATGGTAGAAATTAATAGCACAACAGATCGCACAACCTGGCGGAAGAGGGTTAGGGGTTTTGTGAATGATTCGGTAGAGAGAATTAGGGAAAGCCAAGAGACAGACAAATACAACATTCATCAAGTCCATGAGTACCATGCAAAGTCACATTTGTTATGGAAGGAAGATGACAGTTTAGTTATCAAATTCAAACAGTCTTTTTTATTTAGCAGCCCTAGACTCCCACATTAGCTATTCATTACATAGTGTGGAAAATTGGAAAATAGGGAGAATCCGAACAGTTCAAAAAAGTATATAATAAAGGAAGAGTGCTACTGTATACAAATGGCTGGTGTATCTACATTCTTCTCGCATTGTCCATTTTGGGTGCAGGCCAGGCTGAATTGCTACTAAAATAAACAAGAGCAGCCCATATGCCAGTGGGCACCTGGTATCATATATCAAAAACAATGGTTCACCTGAAACTTATTGTTTTAAATTATTGTTGTGCAGAAAAATAATTCAACGCACATACTTAATGTAAAAGGCACAGTTGTAGCATAAATTAGTTCTACTGGATATTCAATTAAGGAGTCTGCAGCACACGATCCACCACCTCTTGGTAAGTTCTTTACATGTGGCTTTACTCCCCGGGGTAGCTTAATAAACCACTCAACAGTATTAGATGTATATTAATTATATTGGATATCTAGTATAATGAAATGCTTACTGTTATCTTCATACAGCAGCAGGTCACTCTGACTCCCAGAATGAATACCATTTAAATTCCTATCATACTAGGTGCCTCATACCTCATCTACCTGTTTAAGGTGAATTATAAAATCTATCCAAGTTCACCTGCTAATCCGCTTACACAACAGCTGTTCAAAATATTCTCATATTACACTAACAGGTAGTAAATGGACAACAGACATCACTCTGTGGCGTTGATACATCTAGGTAATACTATCACCTTGTATCTAGCAGTTAGCTAATGAAGTGCCTAATGTCAATACCTTACCTAAGTAAGCATTCATTTCCACTTAGGTGTCCCTGTCATCCACTGTCTTGATGAGAACTCAATACTGCAAGTGAGTTTGAAACACCGATGACCCCATTACACACAAACTAAATTGGTTTAAGTAAATTGCCAATATAAGGGACCATAGTTGTTTGGTAAATAAACATATGTTGGAAAGTCCTTGTCTATGTACAGCTCTAATATCATCTCATTTCTGTGTGTTTTTCCACTGGGACACAATGCACCAATGTTTGTTTTTTTGTCTAGCTGGAGCTGTATATAATTTATGTGCCATCTGAACAACTGCTTCTGTTATTTTTCATTGTGTATATTAAAATTGAGCCTAGTCTACAATCGTCTCTTTTACATTAATTGTATGCATTGAATTATTTTTTTGCAATCAATAATTTAACACAATTGTTCCAGGTAAATCACAGTTTTTTATTTATGCTGATTCGCGGAGAAAGAGCACTGTGAAGGTTCCTCGCATAAGAGAAGACCTGTGGAATGCAACAAGATAATGACAATATTGAAGACTCAAGGTAAGCATAGTCCACAAGGAGTGTCTGTCAAAGGGTTGAGAATAGGCAGGCATAGTGGTGTACCATTTATTAAAATTATTTTTTTGCGATCAATAATTTAACACAATTGGTTCCAGGTAAATCACTGTTTTTTATTTATGCTGATTCGCTGAGAAAGAGCACTGTGAAGGTTCCTCGCATAAGAGAAGACCTGTGGAATGCAACAAGATAATGACAATATTGAAGACTCAAGGTAAGCATAGTCAACAAGGAGTGTCTGTCAAAGGGTTGAGAATAGGCAGGCATAGTGGTGTACCATTTATTAAAATTATTTTTTGCGATCAATAATTTAACACAATTGGTTCCAGGTAAATCACTGTTTTTTATTTATGCTGATTCGCTGAGAAAGAGCACTGTGAAGGTTCCTCGCATAAGAGAAGACCTGTGGAATGCAACAAGATAATGACAATATTGAAGACTCAAGGTAAGCATAGTCCACAAGGAGTGTCTGTCAAAGGGTTGAGAATAGGCAGGCATAGTGGTGTACCATTTATCAAAAGCCAATCTTGTATCGATCCCACAGCACAGCCAACCACAAAGACTGCTAGCTGCATGTATCCAGCTATTAATGATTACAAAAACAATGAAAATATGATGTGACATGTCCACTGCACAACCACTTAACTAAGGTTTGCCCCTTGAGCCACACGTTGCCACTTTCCTAATCAATGCACCTCTCTCCAGTCCACAGGGGTATGTCTCTTTCAGTGCTCTTGTTTTCCTTAGAAGTAGATAAGCATTGGTCCTTCTTCTTGATGTTGTCAATGGTACTTTAAGCTTTCATCCAATGAAAGATAGACCTGTTGAACAGGAAAATGGAAAGAAATTGAGTATTAGTTTTGTCTAGGTAAAGAGTGGTCTCAGAAAAACCTAGAGATGATTAACGTAAGTTAACAAAAGTTCAGTTAGCTATCCCAGTGACACGAGGAAGGCAAGCATTGATCCAGAATGATCACCTAAATATTACATATAAACTTTTGTTTACCTTTGAAGGCCATCACCTGAATCATCGCAATTTGGTATGCATTGGTGCAAGTTACCTGTTCTAAATATGATGTCCATTTATCGATATGTCTCTCTTTCCCATGGAAGTGATATTATACAATGCACTGCAGTCATTTAAATCTTTTCTGGCAGCCCTGAATGGGGATGAAGTGAAGGATGGTGATGGGAGTCATCTTCTTGTTCGTTTTATAAAATGGAGGCTTCCATTGCAGACTGATACCATTGCTCATTTCAAAGTCTACAGTTCAACTGAAGTTTGATTTTGTATTTTTTACCCTCTCACCCCTCAGTCAGCACCAGCAAAACAATTGCTGTGTCCTCCTTCATTGACTACTGTCCTCATCCACAGCTGTGATTTCAGGAGCATTATAATTTTGTGGTATAAAGTGTTTGTTCATTTTAATCATCATCAATCTCTCCACGTTTTGAGGAGAAAGATTGGTCCTTCCGACTGTGACAACTGCCCCAGCTGCACTGGTCACAGGCTCCAATGACACACTGTCCACAGGTTACGCTAGATTCCATTTTGCCAATCTGCTGAGTTTTAGTCACTGTTCTGTCTTCCCATGCCAATAGGTCAATGGGTCAATGGGTCAATGGGTCTCTATCCAGTTACACTTCTGCTGCATCATCCAGATAGTCTTAGACCATCTTCTCAAGTGTCATTGGTGCTGACCCTTGCTGTGGCTGTGTTCCCTGCGCATGAGCACTTGACTTATGTTCTACCACATGAAACTAACAGATTGCATAGGTTGACAGTGAATTTGAAGCTGTAGTTGCTGTGGGTTTACTAGTGTTGGTTGGTGCTGCAGAGACTGAGAGCTAACATCATCACCCTCTCTGGAGATTGAGGCTGCACTTTAGTTCTGCAATGACCTATAATTTGCACTATCTTTCCCAATGATCCAAGTATTGTGAATGGGACATCTATTTCCGAGTAAGGAATCTAAGTCACCAGCACTTTTCTTTACCTCAGATCCAGTATTGTGACACATATGTATTCTTGGAAGGTCACAATCTCTTTTTGCAGCCTTTAATTAGTGCTCAAGCAAATGATAAAACTGTTGACTAAGGCAGCTGCTTCTTCACTTGTTCCACCTCTTGCAAATGTTTCTGCAGCAGGTGCAAAAATAGGATTGCTTGGTACATGGTACTATCCTCCTTACTGACTTCCTTTGTCTTTATCTCAAAAGGGAGTACCATTTGGATCAGGCACCCCACTAGGCGTCATTTTTTGACCTCCATCAATTTGGCTCTGGCAGGTGCATCCCCTCACCTTTGAATTACATAATCATTCATAGGCGTGTACTGCTCAAACATGCATTGCAGCACGTAGTAGGTTGAGTTCCAACCTGTTGGCACCTCCTGTATGAGGGCTTCCTCAAGGATTTTTTTTGTATGCTTAATGATACTCATCTGCTTCCAGGATTTGAACTAATCTGTAGAATTAGTGCAAATTCTTTGACAGGTTACCAGTATGTTGTTGGCCATGTCTTCTTTTTTGAGAAAAGTCTGCACAATTACGTTTATAAAATGTGCTGAACACAGGATTCTGAAGTATGTCTTATAAGCCATAACTTTGACAATATTACTGCCTTTGTCAGTAGCAACGAATCCAGTGATGAGACCTCTGGATTGAAGGCATTCATAGACTTTACTATTAAATTTGTCCAAGATGTTGGCAGCTGTATGTGATTTCTCCTTGGCGAACTGCTACTGTTGCATACCGCCGAATGCCCCGAAAAGCATCATCCGTAGTGAGGTAATCAGTTGGCTGTTGCTTCACTTTCTTGAAGGTAATCAGTGTGCAGTGATGAAGATGTAATCTATTGCTTGATAACTGTTCCACATTTCCATTGGAGGTGGATGGACTGAAAAGCACTTTCCTTCAGAGTGTTGCCAACCAACTGCCACACTTAATGGTGTAGCGCTGGCACAACAACATGGAACATTCTATTTTGGGAAGAGGTTCTCGACAAATTCAAGAAACCGCTCTCCTTCCATGAAAGAAAAAGACAGGAGTCAAACACTAACATGTTGGACTTTTTCATTGGTTGATGTATGGCTATTCCCTGGTGAACATAACCTTTATAGTTGGTTGTTATAACTATCTTCTTTGTGAATCCTCCAATAGGGACATACGGAGAGCACGTAGGCTGCTTGGGCACTTTGAGGTGACTGTATCCCTCTGCTCCTTGTGCCATTCTGAGGCTCCTGATAGTGATGACTGCACACTATGAACAGCAGTCACTAGGCTACTTCACATGATGCTGACACCCTCTTCTTCTTCCTCACCACCAAACACTTCTATCACTTGAACTTCTTTTTCTCTCTAGCCACCATCAGATAGGTTTTTGAGGTGCTCTGTCCACAGGATTGTGTTTTGAATGTTCGGAAGGACCAATTGTGCTTTGGTACCGTTATGTCTACCTAGCTTATAACAACAAACTTTTGTTTTGCAAATGGAGCATTCTGCAATGTGGCCAGAATGTAAAGAAGTTGCAAACTGGGGAGGATAGCTTTCTTATGGTGCTAAAGCCGGTAGACCTTTTTGAGGGAGATCTAGGCGGTTGTGTTGGCTTTTCACAAAGGCGAGCTGTGACTGCTGTAGGGGTGGTCGTTGCTGCAGGTGTTTGTGGTCTTGAAAACAAGGAAGCAGGTGTAACTAGATGACAAACAGAAGATTGAAAAGAGATGAGCTGTACCTCCTCTGTGCCACTCTCCATTCCAACAATCAAGACTCCACATCACCTTCCTCATTTTCAAGGCTTTCAGGAACCCTCCTTTTCCCTCATCTCCTTTTGCGGATCTCAGTTATATTCAAATTCATATCCAGATCCTCAGAAAGGGGGTTTGGGGAAGATGGGGGACTGTTCCTTGCCTTAGTTTGTGAAGCTGACATGCCCAGTGGAAAAACAATCACAACAACATCCTCCTCAGACTCACTGCTATCCATTACTGCAGTCACTGCAGGGCTGAGAGACATGGGCTTTGGTTTTGGTTGTGGTACTGTTGATCCAGGGGTGATCCTCCTCCCAGCCCCTTCCTGACCAGAGAAGGGTGCAGCAGGTACATTGCATTTCCTAAAACATGAGGAGGGCTTGATTACAGGTGTGGGACTGGCAACAAGCTTCTTGTTCATCTCATTTACCACTTTCCTGGCAGCAACCTCCATCTTTGGTTCCAGCTTCCTTACTCTTTATATTGGTTAGCACATATAACAAGCACTTAACGGAGGATTCTAGTGCCACTCTCAGCTAATTCACAGACTTCTCTTCCTTTCAGCATTTTACATGATGTGACGTCTTGTACACATACAGATGATAAAAATAAAGCAGAAAATCAGCAAGACTTGGGCAGTCTAGCCAATGTAGTACAAATCACCATCATCAGCCTCATAAATGCTTAACAGGAGTGTATTCATGCATGAACAAACTATTTTTGCTAGACATTACACAGGAAAAGCTACCTTGGTGTCCCTTCATGGCCAATGGGGACCCTATGGGAGGTAGGGGGTGCAGCAAAATTAAATAAATTAATTAAATAATTGCAGGTATCCCTCCAGGGTACAAGGGGCCCCTAAGGGATGCAGGGGGCAGGCACAATTTGAATATATCAATGAAATAACTGCTAGTGCCCCTCCAGGGCCATGGGAGAAAAAGGGAGACAGGAGAAAGACAAAAAATTGAGTAAATTAATCAAAAACAGCAACACTGTACTACAATGAACCAAAAGAACAAATAAATATATCAGGAAAAAAACTAAAATGTCGGGAGCTTCTTCAAGCACTGTTCCTAGAAAAAAGGCTTTTAAAAGTGGAATATTAATATTAAAAGACATACTCGCTCCACAAAATTGTGGTAGCTAGCCCATCCACCAAATGGCCAGCAAAGGAGGAGAAGTGGAAAACAAAGGCAAAATGGCCACCCCAGATACACACTGACAGGCTCCAGAAAATTATGGCCGCTGCATGGGCAGCAAAGAAGGAGGCATAGAGAACAAATACAAAATAGGCTCAACACACACACACACACATACACTGACTACACAAAGAGGTCACCATGGTAGGTCCATCAAAGAAGTAGGCATGAAGAACAAAAGAAAATGGCAGTTTATGACACATCACCTCACTGGCTACAGAAAATGGCCAGCACCACATGGCGAAGAAGACACAGAGAACAAGATACATGGTTTTCTATCCTACCTGAAGAACCCCCAAGGATTACCGATACTGCGAGGAAGAGGAGGAGGGCAGCCCGGAGACGCCGCATGCCAGGTAAGTGGTTTTAATTTACTATTAGGTAATGTAGATTTACTTGATAATATAGGGGAGGTGGAGGCGGGGGCTGGCCAACTCCGCTCCGCTGTAGAGTGTGCGGAGATTTGCCTTCTCCGCGTTCTCCGCGGAACGCGGAGGAGGCAAATCCCTGCACACTCCGCGGGCGGAGCGGAGGTCTCCGCCCGGGGTTACCTGTCCCCCTTCAACTTCAAAATAAAAACCTTTTTGCACGGAAAAGCATTGAAATTACTTAATTTTTTTCAGAGAGAGTGATGCTTTTCCTCCAAAATCCAAATCCAAAATAACCAAGGGATGAACAAAGGAGAAGGAGGAGTCTTCAGGATAGGAATAGGCAGTTGCTTCTGTATGCATATGAGACTCTCAGTCTCTACAGCACTTTTATTCCTGTTAAAAAAGTGTTTTGCACTCAATAAATTACACATACGAGTTGTTCTGGTAAAAATGAAACTTAGACATTTTATTTTGAGTTGATTTTTAGGTTGCTTGCATTAAAAGAAGTGCCACTCGTATTCAGAAGTGTAGGCTCACATTTAAAAATGACCGGAACGGTCTGCTCAGGTAAAAAATCAACTTGAAATGTTTGTTGATGGTGCATGTAAAAACACTGTTGCTTGCATTTGGGAAGATGATGCTCGCATTGATGCCAATCACATTGTTTCCATGCATCTTGTGCTATGATTTCCCCCAGAAAGGGAATTTCTTTACAAGATGTAGCATAATGGTGCAGTCTCATTAAATATGTATTTAAATACATTAATTAAAATCTCATCGTAGTATCTAGCAAAAGTGTTAACAGTTGTATCATTAAATGGCAGAAAAAGTTGTTAAGTCTTGAATTTAATTGGGCACTCTTAACAGTATGTCTTTAGTAATAGAAGAGTATCTTTCAGGACAGTTCTTTCTCATTTTATAAAATAAATAATGATTACATATTATTTATATATTTAATAAAAATGTTTCATTTTAATATTTCTTAATTTTTGCTGTAGGTTCACAAGTTGTTCCAGACACTATACCTTAGAAACATCAGAAAAAGTGGAAAGAACTAAATATTACGTGTACAACAGAGAAAGATTCAGCTAAGGGTGTAGATTTAAAAATAAATCTTGGTAAGAGAAGGCAAGCATTTATAAAAAAAAAAGTAGTACTAAACATAAAGCAAGAAATGAAATTGGAGGTGAGAAAGAAGTGAGAGCCAAACCAGGAAGGGATCAAGATAGATTAAGGAAGTCAAAGAATGTATCTAAAGTAGGCCTGGACAGAATTTCAATTACACTGGAGTAATCAGAGTAATTTCAGTAGTTCTGTGTTACTCTTTGATGTAGAATTACCGATAATTAGCCAATCACTCATCATCGCGTAATTAAGAGTAATGTTGGGGGGGGAATCCTACTACGAGAGCACATATACTGAGCGCGAGCAGCCACTCGCGCTCACTATTTGTGTTCTGCTGCATTTAGCACTGTTTCTTAGCGCAAAAGGCATCCCTTTTGGATGTGAGGGTGAACTTGGCACTAAGAAAATCTGCGTAATTCAAGTGTAATCTCTAAAAATTCTTAGGTAATTCCACGTGATTATGCTACACAGAATGTGCAAGTTACTCCCACCCCTAAGGTAGAAATGAGAACGGTAGTGTACTGAGGAAAAGAGAGCTTTATGGAAAAATGTTTAAGAATAGATTAGCAATCAACATTATGAAACAGTTAAAGAGGATAATTGCAGGGCATAGACAAAAGCAGTTTGTTGAAAATCTTCTAGAAAAGTAATTTGCTCTGAAAGGGAAGTTGCTCATTCTAATTCTGAACAGAATGAATAATTTAGATAGAGTGGGGAACTCATTGAAAAATGCAGAGTAAACAGGATATAAACAAGTCCAACTTCTATACCACGTATGAGGGAGAATGGACACATACTTCCAACACAGAAGCTTTTTCAATGAGGAAAGCTACTATTGCAAACATAGTATAATTATCACCATTGACACAGATGCATATTAAGAGACAGAAGTGAAAGAAGGCACACCAATTCCACAAGAGAAATTAGTGCCAAGAAAGAAAATATAATTATACATCAGAGTTGTCAAAGACATCCTCCGACACCTGTTTATGAGTGGCAGTACAGTAATGTTTGCAAGATAATACAACAGTCAATTGATAAACTGATATTTTTCATATACAAATTCAGTAGAGGAACCGTCATGCAGAAACTTAGATCTTTACAAACACTTGATCCATGCAGAGTTAGAAAACTAGTGAAATTGCAGGGCCATTCTTAGGCTTGTTTATCAACAAATGTGTGCAAAAGTACTTTCCAATATATTCAAATGCTATCAGTACACCACAGTAAGATGTGCAAACTAGCGAGGAAGTTGTACTATGTGCAAAGTCCTATTCTTTCTCTAGAGGAATTGAATACTGAAATTTCTGAAGTAACAAGAATTTCAAAGGAAATTTAAATGTAGTACTTTCGACCAGAAAGAGAAAATGAGGAAAATGTATTTGAAGTATAGACGCCGAATAAAACGATTACTTCAGAAAATTTATTAGATGGGTATAGGAAAGAAATTTCGGAATCACAGCTAAAATCTAGACATCAACTTCAAGGGATATAATTTAATAAAATTCTTGTGAGAAGCATTCATAATAATTTAGAGGTCTCTCAGATTCCTCCTGAACTCCAGCAGTTGAATGTTTATAAGAGTATTGTCATCCAAATTTGACATCCTATTTAAGCAATAGTTCGCCAGCAACCAAAAAGCGCAAAGTTACCTCCAAGTGAATTGTTGACAGGTCTGAAAGGAAAAGTAGTTTTTCGTCCAATAGATATAAAAGAGAATCGTTAAACTCTTAGTGTGGGCCAACATATTAAATGACCACTCGTGGTTTTAGTAAATGGTGTGCCAACAAAAGATAAAAAAATTGGCAATAATTTGTTAGCTTAGGTAAAGTAAAAAAGCCCTAGAATACTTCAAAGCAGAAAACAAACATTGTTAAACCATCAACATTGATGGGCATTTGTCTTCAGTGAGTGCACAGCTTTCAAAGTCAAAAGATAGTGGTCAGTTTGAGAAGGTAGATTCTGCTAAAAGTGAAGAGATATCTATGAGCACTATCGTCTTTATCCACTACACTCCAGAGATGTAATGGGAGATGCTTTGGAGTTATATCAAATGAAACAGAGAAAGTTGAGCTAATTAGTGTATGGAAAAAGAGTTTAGGAAGCCCATTGTTTTCCACTTCTGTTTCCTACATGAGAAGGAGGTTGCTATGATGATCGTCGAGTACTGATCATTGCTTCTGATTATAGATCAACCAGACTATTGTCTTAACATCCATTTCATGCAGAACATTGAATATCTTTTTTTATCTTCTGTTTAAAATTGAACTAGTGTGCTACATTGTAGCACATATTATTAAAACAAGTGCTCGATTTCTTATATGAGTGCAAAAAAAAGTTCTCAAAAAAGTGTTCAGTAAAGATGACATTCTTATGTGCAACCTGATAAATCTCATGGCATGTCAACATGGTACAAATGAATACTGGTTCCATTGATATACTGAGTTAAAATTATTGTTATGTTTCTAAGCCAAGCAAACTCAATTATTGCTTATATCAATTTCAAGACACATGGAGAATTGTGTTCCATTGATCCAAGAAATGTCTCTAGGTACTTCAATCCCAGGTTTCAAGTCATACTTCTCTTCATCTGCAACAAAAGAAATCTTACATTTGGTGAGGTTGTTGACTATTTTTGGAGGAAAGAATACCAAGCAAGCAGCGCCCCACACATTCATATGTTACTGTGGGTAAAAAATTGTGCCAAAAGTTAGAGAATACAGTGACAAATCTGTTTTGTCATTTATTGAACAATATATAAGCTATTACTAAGTCCAAATGAGCCTCACAATAAAAGCCATAGAGAGCAAGTATTGTGATTTCAGTCACAAAAATGTGGCAAGTAAAGCTGTTGGAGATACAGAGCAGAAGGAAAATACTACACCAGGTGTTGCTTGTGATTTCAAAAGGGAGAGTACACAGTCTCATGTCTGCAGTCAGACACCCTGTAACTGACAAACCTCCAAAACATATGTATAACATTATGAGTAACGAGGTTTCCAAACTTGTCAAAAGCTATTACATTGCCAGTTTATCTAAGTTGAATGCAAATATGGACATTTAGTTTGTTACTGATAATTCTATTGCCGTTGTATGGTATGTATCTTCCTATATGACAAAGTCTGAAAACACAGAAATGAAAAGGGTATCAGAAGAGATCTCAGCAGAAAAACTTTATCTAAGAAGTTGTATAGCTTCACCTTTAAGATGCGTTCACAAACATAGCTCGGTTCATATGAGGCATGTAATCATATTAGTTCCAATTTATACATTAATTGTAAGAATATTCTTTGGCTGAGCTTAGGTCCAGCATCAACACAAAAAAGAGGGTTAAAGTCCTTTACAGAGAAACATTATCTTCCTCATGTAGACCCAGAGAGTACTGATATAGTTAAAAGTAACAGTCTGGGCACTTATTATCTCAAATGAAGTGTTTGTTTAGAGAGCTTATATCAGTATGAAGTAGTTCAGATTCTACACATACAGAAACAATCTTGTAGCAGGCCCGTTTGCAGTTTCGGGTTGCAATGAATGTTTAGTGAAGCACCACAAACCAAGCCTCATTAACCATTGTAAACAAAGTTATCATACTGCAGAAAGAAATAGTTTGTCTCTTTGGCTTTTCTACAACTATTCATACCTTGGTGAAATGAGTATGAACTTTTAGATCAGTGTGAGTCTTATCAGGATGCTTTCAATGCAGTGAAAGCAACAGATAATGGAACACATGAACATCCAGCTCCTCACCAATGACAAAACCACCATCAAAGGCAACCTCTCTTACAGACCCTCAGGACCTCAAACCAGCCTCAGCAACGCCATCGCTGAATTCATCACCCCACTCACCATTGAATCCAAACAATACGTCTTCCTGGGAGTCCTCAACTTCCACCTGGATGACCCCACTGACACCAACTCTATCGACCTCCTGGAAAGATTGGACAACATTGGCTTCAAGCAGCTGGTCACTGATCCCACACACAAATCAGGACAGACACTGGACACCATCCTCACGTCCAGCAACAGAATCAGATACAGCCACACCACGGAACTCACCTCGTCGAACCACTCCATCGTACACTTCACCTTCGCTGGACCTTCCTACGCCACCCCCAACCACCACAGCACTCGCTTTCGCAGTTGGACCAAGGTCACTCAGCACCAATGGACTGACGCCCTCAGCATCACATAGCCCAACATCTCCACCAGCCTGTACAAGGCAGTACAGAACTTCAATGCCTGGATCACCAGCATCGCCAACTAAGTCGCTCCCACCAAACAAGCCAAAATGCACGGATCCAGCAAACGAGCCAGCTGGTACACCCTGGAACTCAGCACATCGAATCACAGATGCAAACAATTAGAAGTAAGGTTGCGCACCAGCAGCAACAACACCACCCAAACAATCTTCAAGACGGCCCTCAACAACTACCACCACCAGCTCGAAGCCGCAAAAAAGGAATCCCTGACACACTGGATCGAGACCTGCACCAACCGAACCAAAGCACTCTTCACTGTCGGCAGAGATTTCACCTGCCTGTCAGCCACCGAAAATGCTATACCCCTCACAGGAACTCTGTGACACCCTCGCCGACCACTTCCACAACAGGATAACAACCATTTAAAGAAAATTCGATACCCAACCCACCAACCTTCTCAGCACCCCACCGACTACTAACGCTGACCACCCGCTCAACACATGGGAACAACTCAGCACACCTAACACAATAACATAATGAACTGCATCCACTTGGGAGCACCCACCAACTGATGCCCCCACCGACTTTTCAACCTCAGAAGAGATGAGATTAGCCACCAGCTCACCACCATCCTCAATGCCTCCATCACTACAGCCACCTTTCCTGATGCCTGGAAACACGCCGAGGTGAGACCCCCTCCTCAAGATACTTTCTGCAGACCCCATTGAGCTCCAGAACTACCATCCCATCTCACTGCGCCCATTTCCCCCCAAAGTCCTGGAGAAGGCCATCAACCTCCAACTCATCGAACACCTGGAGAGAAACAACCTGCTGGACCCTTCCCAATCTGGCTTCAGACCCAATCACAGCACCAAAAAAGCCCTGATTGCCCCCACAGACGACATCCGCACCCTACTCGACAGAGAGGATTCAGCCGCCCTGATCCTGCTCGACCTCTCCGCGGCCTTCAACACTGTCTCCCACCACACACTCATCGATCGTCTACGACAGATCGGAATAACAGACGACACGCTCAGATGAATGGTATCCTTTAACAAGGGGTGCACCCAGAGAATCCATCTCCCTCCCTTCACCTCATAACCTAAGCACACCATTTGTGGCATCCCACAAGACTCATCCCTCAGTCCAACCCTCTTCAACATCTACATGACACCACTCGCAGACATCAGAACCCACAAATTCAACATCATCTCCTACAATGGTGAAACCCAGCTTGTCCGCTCGCTCTCAGCAGACCCCACCTCGACGAAGAACAACTTACATAACTGTATTAAAAACATATCAGCCTGGTTGAAGGACAACTGCCTGAAGCTCAACATGGACGAAACTGAAGTTCTGATCTTCGGTAAACGCACCTTCGTCTCCCACTCCGAAAGACTATGCCCGCAACCTCGGCATTATCCTGGACAGTGAACTTTCCATGAAATGTCAGGTCATCGCTGTGTTCTCAGCCTGCTTCCACACTCTCCACATGCTCTGCAAAGTCCCCATCAGCACCAGGAAAACGGTGACGCAGGCCCTCATCGCCAGCCGGCTGGACTACGGCAACTCATTCTATGCAGGCACCATCCCCTAACTCATGAAAAGACTCCAGACGATCCAGAACACAGCAGCCAGACTGACCCTCAACCTCCCAAAGAGGGCCCACATCTACACAGCACCTGAGAGACCTCCACTGACTCCCCATCCAGAAAAGATGCCATTTCAAGCTCCTGACCCATCACTACAAAGCCCTCCATGACCAAGGACCCATCGACATGAACCACCGCCTGAATTTCCAACTACCTCCCAGGAACCTCCACTCACTTCGCCACTGCACGATCTGCCGGTGCCACATCAGAGGATGCTCTTTCTCCCACCTCACTGCCAATGTCCTAGAACACCCTCCACCTCATTACTTCAACCCTGTTGATTCAATTTAGGAAGGAACTCAAGACCTGGCTCTTCGACTGATACCCGCAGCACAGAGCCTAGGTACCCTCTTGGGTGATAAGCCACGCTAAACAAGTCATGCATGAGCGATTTATTGAGAGGTGTCCAGCTTTTTCAACTTACTTAATAATGTTGAATGATGAAATTCAACAAGAGGAGTCAATTGCAGCTGAATCTAGCAAAGATAGTGTTCAGGAAAGTCAAATTCATGTAGTTAGGATCCCCTCGGTCAATCAATTGTTGAAAATGAGAGAGCCATAATTATGAATGAAGTAGAAAATAGTACGGATCAAATAAGAAGTGACTCAATTGATTTGGCTTCTCTTATAGCACAATTGAGCAGCTTAAATGTTTCAGGGGCTTTACAGCATCAGTTGATCATGGAATTTGGCATGAGAAATATGAATGTACTTGTCACAAATGCAAGCCTACCCTCTATGTTAGTGGTCAGGCAGGTATTGGGAAAATGTTACTTATACAAGTTCTTACAGATTATGTTCACAAAAGACAGCTTGCAACCTTTCATGTACTGTAACACCACCAACTGGTCTGCCAATATAATAGGTATATCTTAGCATTGTCTGGTAATACCACCTGGTATGCGATGTCATGTTAATTTATTCTATTTTATGGTATGTTATATTACGTTTTGGTATGTTTATTTGTAAAGCTCGCTATCACCCACAAAGGTATCCTGGCACTGAGCATGTGCCATGCACTCACCTGGTCCCAACAGCGGAGTCAACACTGGAGCTGATGCTGGACCTTCTATCCCTCCCAGGGCCGCAGTCGATCAAGGGGCCAAACTCCTTAGATCACGCATGGCCCCTGGGGGGAGGTGGGGTTGGTATAAAATAAGAAAAGATAAACTTGCTGTACTGGATCTGCTCAGCAGCTGAGCGACACTGCGTCACAGGATTTTTCACTTCTGAGACCTTCTGTGTTTCCAAGGTAGAAGTGCACTGGATCAGAACCTCTGTTTTAGGGAAGACTTAATATACTGGAAATAGCAAAAGGAGGCAGTTACCATCAGGGAACCAACAGGCCTCAATATATCATAACCATACTTTGACATCAGTAACATACACTCACAGGTTTCATCAGCCACATAGCATAAGAGGAGAATAGCCAAAATCATGGATTGGAGTTTCTGGCACTCCCAAGGATTAAACACAGAACACAGACTGGAGTTACTGGCACTCCCAAGGATTAACTCGGAACACAGGTTGGATATACTGGTACTCACAAGGATAAACGTGGAACACAGATCTCGGTACAAGGTTCATACACATATCAGTCTGAAATGCTTTCTCTAGGCACTATAGTTCATCAGAGAAACACGGAGCTAAAGTCTCTAGTCCTTGCGCAATCACAGTTCTAGCACTAAGATTGCAAGAGGGTCCGGAGCATGAACACACAAGAAGCGCTGGAGATAATCATGGAGAGGACATGGAGGAAAACTCTATCGTCTTTGAAGACGCTGATACTCGGTCCTGCTCACTACTATAGGAGGATTAGTACGCACTAACATGTTATCAAGTACTTAGCCTAGTTCTTCCATTTGTCTGAAGCTTGAAGAAGGACTCAAGGCTTTGACTCAGGGAGTCGCAGGGGAACAGGAGTAGCTGCGCAGGAGGGAGAGCAAAAGAACGCGAAGGGAGCTGGAGTCACGGGAACCACCGGTTCAACTTGGACTTCAAATAGACTGGAGTGCTTCTTTGTTCCAGCTCGATTCTTCAGGTGAGTGGGAAGGGTGAAGCTTGTTCCGCAGGGATTGAGGCCAAGCAGCGTCTCTGGGTTGGGCGGGGTTTACATACAGTCTTGAAGGCTGAATGGATGTAGCTAGATTACATGGTGCATGCGGGGCACATGGCCATCTTGGAAGTGCTCAAATCCTTAAAGAAAACACGTGTTAGTACACTCGCTTTGACCTTACAGGAAGGGCAGGTGCAACTTGACGGTTGGACCCAAATAACAGGAAACAAATGTATCATTTTTGCTTGAACTTGTATTGTGGAAAACAACACAAAGGCCCCAGCAACAGCGGGTGTAAGTCACTCTATTGGTTCACAGTATTCTGGGGGAAGCTTGCAGAGACTCAATAGAAAACCACACCAAGGCCCTAGGAATAGAGGGTGCAAGATAATCTATTGGTTAACGGGCTCCGGGGTGGGGGACGCTAGCAGGGACTCAAACGCAACTTAATCACAAGCTTTGGGGAACATCAGTCATATTATCATAGCGTACCATTAAATACCACAGGTGTAATACAACATGAGCCCTGAACACTAGGCTCACCACACAGAGGGCGCATGAGTGGGTTGTGACAGCAAGTGTGTGTGTCTAGCCCTACCTATGGTAGATTAGTTAATTGAAAAGTCAGGTCTTCATCTTCTTGCAGAATTCAAGAAATAAGAGGAGACTTTGATGTAGAGTGGAAGGCTGCTCCATGCTTTAGTAGCGATATAAGCCTACCCTGCTTGAAACTGTAGTTCTTCACTGTCTGCAAGCTTCTAAGAAAATGAACCGCAAGACCTCAACCCAAGGGGACAGAGTGTGTATACAAGAAATGAGCCAAATGTATTTGGCAAAATGGCGGATTTGAGCAAGGTGTCCTTCTGATCTGGTTCTGTTTATGCGTGTGATATGTGCGAGTAGGAGTCCTGCATAGAGGAGGTATTTGGGTGGTTGTGGAAGGAATGCAAGTGTTCAGGTAGGTGGTACCTAAGTTGTATAGTGCCCTGAATGTGTATGTGAAGAGTTTGAAATTAGAGTTTGTGTATTGGGAGCCAGTGGAGCTCCCTGAGGTGTGGTGTGATGTGAGTTCTGTGTGAGAGGTTGAGAATGAGTCTAGCTGATGACTTCTGAATGGTTTGTAGTCTTCTAGTGAGATGCTTGGTGATCTTGGTGGAAAGGGTGTTCCTGTAGTCAAATTTGCTGTTGACTAGGACATGAGTGACAGTTTTTCTAGTGCTGCTTGGGGGCCACTTCCTCAGCATCTTCAGGGTCTGGAAGCAGAATGCAATGATGGCATTGACTAGTGCAGTCATGTGCAGTTTGCTGTACATGATTATTTTGTGTTTCCTGGTGTTGGTGCTGTGTATGGGTGTGGGTCCAAGTTCTACTGGCCAAGAGTTGGAGTCCCATGGTGAGGTGTTTTTGGTGAAGATCACTACTTCTGTCTTGTCGGTGTTGAGCTTGAGACAGTTGGCTATCATCAAGTTAGCGACTTCAGTCATGCAGGCGATGTACTTGTTTCTTGAGTTGGGGTCTTGTCCGAGAGGGAGAGTATGAATTGTTTGTAGGCGGTGTAGGAAAGGATGTTGATGTCATGTGTATGAATGACACTGGCCAGAGGGATCATGTATTTGTTGAAGAGGGTAGGGCCTGGCGGCACTCCACGGATGAGTTTGAGGGCTTCCACGTAGTAAGGTGTCAAGCTGACAGCTTGTGTTCTCTCAGTTAAGAAGGAGCAAATCCAGTGTACCTGGTGATGCTTGTCATGAAGTTCATAGAATTCTTAGAAAATTGGAATTTCATATTATTGATAATGTTGCATTTGATGCTAGGCTTTATTCATCTGAGATGCAAGAATTCTCTGAACAGGCTAGGATGTACTTTTTCTTTTATCTTTCTCATTATCCTTAATGCTTTTTTCTTAATGAATATATTTCATAGGTATTTATAGCCCTAAAAAAGTTGCATAGCAGGCAGAGTGAAATAAGTATTGTATGTTTTATACTTCACTGATCCTAGTAGATACTCCTTTTTCATCAGCTACATAAGAGGAATCTTTGTGTGAATACAATTCAGTTAATTATAAACGTTTTGATGAAAGTCCATTCAGGACTTTTGAATTGTTAAATAGATCTGATGTGAGTGCAAACGAATGCTAATAGACACGGTCTGAATGTTGAAATATTGGTATATTATTGAAGAAATGATGGCACCATGTAATATTTTGTAATGATGTTTTTGTCTGTAATAAATGCCCAATTTTGTATTTTTTAGTTTCTGGTTTTGTAATTTCTGTTAGATTCCCCACTAATTGTAAAAACGTTTTGTGGGATATTACAGTGGAAAAATATGACATACTATTTGCAGGAATACCTGTCACGATGTTTCATGAACTGCTTCAGCTCACTTTAGTGTGAAAGGGCAGCCAGTGCTCTGCAAGTATCTGCATGAGCAAACTCAAAATCTTTAAGCAGTAATTGAAATGTCAGTATATGGTTACATTTCCAATATGTTGAATTAACAAGAAATATGAGACGAGCTGCAGATGAGAATTATAGTACGAGGCTAACAACATTAGAAGAGGTGTAGTACAAGAAAAAGCTAAAACAGCACTGGAACTTTGGGCATTAGTTGTTATGTTTTCAGGCACAAATGTACCTTTATCTCCAATAAAGGAGCTGCGGAAAACTTGTAAACGTATTGTATTCCTCATGCCAACGTTTGATGAGTGAACAGTTTAACACACACACATGTTGCACTTGCAGAAGCAGGGAAATATTCAGCTTAAATCAATAGACAAGATAGAGCATCAAGGATTAATCTTACCACTGTGTCAAAAAGTGGCAAAGAAACTTGATGAATTAGAAAAGTCAGTTTCTCGTATGGCTGGATTAAAACAAACCTCTTAAGTCTATGTAAACATTCCACAAACATTTTACATTGTAATTTGAGTGTAGACCACTATCTAGTAAATGGAGGAATGGTATATGTGGTGGACTTTATCACCTATCAAAATAGAACTGACTTTGAATCAGCTTTGATTACCTTTAACCACATACAGGAACCTAACCAAATAGGTGGTTGCAGTGCCAGTGCGTGATTCCTGTTAGTGAGAGACCTGTATGTGTGCAGAGAACAATTTCTTTTGTTGTTAAAAATCAGGTTATTGGATGAGGAGGGTGAGAACCATTCTAAAGCAACAACCACAATGCCTGTCAGGGTGAGCCACAAAAGACACCAAATTAACCTGTAATTAATCCTCTGGAAGCTTGGCACAAAAGGAGTGAAGCTTAACTTGAAGGCAAAGTGTAATGTATTTGTGCTGCACACAAACAACAATAAAGAAAAAAAACACAACACAAGACAAATCCCTAAACCAATTAAAAAAAATAAAGCAAAGTTTAATAAATAAAATGATACCAAAATGACAAAACTCCAAACAGTAGAAGCAGAGATATTCAATTTCAAGGATTTGGGTATCTATAGTGCCTAAAAGCACAAAGCGTCACTCATGGTCATCTGATTGTCCTAGGCTGAGATAACATCACAAGCTCAGGTCAACTGCAATGGAGCACAAGTTGGATACAGGGACGAGGTTAGTCCCGCTGAAAAAGTTACCTTCTCAAAGCCCAGTACAAAGAGTTCCCTTCCTGATGGAGAAGGCCATGAGGAGCAGGGAGAGAATCGTGGATGGTCATCCCTGTAGTGTGAAGAGCAGCAGGCCTCGTTGCAGACGGTCTTCGCTGTAGCACAAAGATTCCATCAGACATTGCTGTCGGTCATTGCTGGAGCTTTGCATTGGTGGTCACCGTGGGCTGTTGTTGCTCTAGCGCAAAGTGCAGATCTTGTGTTGGCAGTCATCTCTGGCGGCAGAGTCTCAGCCTGAACCGACCGTTCCACGGTCACAAAGAGCCCAAAACTTCCAGTTTTCACCTTTTCTTGTAGAGGAGTGTGCTCTGATGTCAGCAAAGGGACCAGGACCTGGTGTAGCAGCTTTTGGGGATCAGGGACTCACTCTAGCAGAGGCCATCAGGGCTCAGGAAGGTCCAGTTGCAAGTCCAGGTAGGTCCAGTGCAGCAGGTAGGCTGGCAATTGCAGGGTGGTCTCAGGAGCTTGTTGTGTCTCTGTAGCTCAGAGAGGTCAGTCAGCTGACCTTTGGAGTCACTCAAGTAGCCTAGAATGTAGGCAGCAGGTCCAATTTGTCTTCTCAGAGAGCAGGACAGGTCGCAAGCAGCAGGGTAGCCCTCTGGAGGTCAAGACAGGCCTAAAGCAGCAAGACAGTCCTCTGGCGAACAAGGCAGTCCTAAAGCAGCTGCGTAGTCCTCTGGGGAACAAGGCAGTCCTTAATCTGTAAGGTTCACAGGTCCAGGTGTGTACTGAAAAGTGGTCCTGGAGGTACAATATGTATACCAGGTGCAAGCCTATGAAGTATGGGGATTCTCTCTCCTACCCCTACATCTGGTTCTGGAAAGTTCTTCCTTTCCCCTGTCAAGGCTCCAAGAATTCTGGGGTGACAAAAGACTAGTGTCAGCTTCCTTTGTGTGTGCATGAGGCAAAGCCCTTTGAAATGTAAGTGGGACTGGGTACAACATTTGCCTCCCAGCCATACAGGCAGGATGGCCCATCCTGTCCAGATCTAATCCCATTTTGTGTTCACTGTTTGGAAAAAATACACAAATCCCAACAGCAGAGTCATTCACAGTCATGTGACCCAAGACACTGGCAGAGGGCACAAATGATTAGGACAAGAAACAGCCAACTTTCTAAAAGTGGCATTTTCAGAATTGTGACGTAGTATCCAACTTTATCATTAATGAATATATTAAAACCACAATTCATGTGAGTGTAAACACCATATTTTTATCAGCTCCCAATAAAACTTTATCACTTATTAAATATAATAAGGTAACCCCATGTACGTCAATGGGAGAGATAGGCCTTCCAGCAGTGAAAAACAGCTTTAGGTGTTTTTCACTACCAGGACATGTAAAACATAAACCCATGTGTCCTACTTTTTTAATACAATACAAGGACCCTTGCCCTATGAGCCTTTAGAGCCTACATAAGGAGTCACTTATATGCAATAAAAAGGAACGTTTGGGCCTGACAAAAGGTTTATTTTGCCAGGTCGAAATGGCAGTTTAAAGCAGCACTACATACTGCAATGACATGCCTGAGACATGTTTTAAAAGGTTAATTCATGGAGTGCCACAGTGAGTGCTGCAGGCCCACTAATAGCATTTAATTTACAGGCCCTGGGCACACATAGTACTATATACAAGGGACCTACAAATAAATTAAGTGTACCAGTCAAGTGTATGCCAATTGTACCATGTTTTAGGAGACAGTACAAGCACTTTAGCACTGGTTAGCTTTGGTAAAGTGCACAGAGTCCTAATGCTAACAGAAACAGGTTCATCAACAGAAGGCAAATATCTGGGCGAGATCCTATAAAAAAGGCTAGGTCCAACATGACCCTCTCCAGCCAAAAGCTAGGGTAAACTAATCAGTACCTTGATGGACTTTCCTGCTTAGGTGATAGAACATGGACAATGCCCTCTTTTGCTGAAACACTCATCAGTTCTATTCCCATCCAAGCCTAACTGTACCTCCTTGACATTATCCTCTGGGGCCACTACAATAGTCCATGGGGAACCCTTCTCCTTGTCTGTGAACCCTCTCTGTGAAGCTCCTGACCTTATTTTGCTCACATATGCATCCCAGTAGGCAGACAGTATTACCATGGCCAACAATGTGATGTGGGCCATTCCACCCCTCAAGTATGGCTTCTGTCCCCAACCCAGGGACTCAACCAAGAAGCAGAACAACCACCAGAGGCCACTGCCAGCAGTTAGTGTGAAGAGCCAGGGTCCGGGCCATGTACTGCCAGGTCGAGGCTCCAATCGGGAGCTTTTGGTGGTCCCACTTGCAGCTTTGGGTCTGGCAAGGAGTTCCCTACTCCTTCTAAGAGTTCTCAGTCCTTTGTAACTTCTTAGAGTGGGGGCACTAGCCCTGGGTATTATGCACCCTACTCTACTCTTCTTCCCACCAGTCCAAGGTTAGTAGCCTGCCACTGGCCTCTCAGCCCAGGGGCTGTACCCTGAGGCTAAACAGGTGCCTGGCAAGCCATGCCTTCCAGGGGCATCACCACCCCTCTCAAGGATGACACATTCTATCTGTGTCATGTATGGGTCTGCCTGGTGCAGGTCTCCGGCCCTCTGTCTCTGTGACAGTGTATGAAGCACCTCCAGGTCAGAAGTGGCCTCACCAGGGTCTGTCTTTGATTGATCTGTTCTCAGAGCTGGCAAGCCTTGATCCACTGTTTCTCTCACTCTGGACTATCTCCTACCACTCCATCTGGGCCTCAGTTCTCTCCTTTTGGGAGTGGCATTCCAAGAAACCAGATCTTTCAGGGCACCCTGGATGGCTGCCCCGCCCATCTCTGCCAACACTGGTGGTAATGTCAATTGGCAGCTGGGGACTAACTATGACCCTCCTCTGGGTCACTTCTCCACCCCATTCCAGGGACAGCAGCGCCATAAGGCGAAAGAAGTTCTGCCCATGGGCCTGGGTTATCCTACACATCTGTACAGTGTACTGCTTTGGGGAAACCAGTCTTTCCACGGCCATGTTCTGACTGGCGCAGGTATGCCATTAACTGTTACCTGATAGAAGTAATGACTCCCACCCTCAAGGATCACAGGTTTGCCTATGGAATCTACCACCCAGCTAAAGATAACCAGGGGATGCTCCACCCTCACTTTCTGGGGTCTACCTACCAGTAATACCCCACTGGCCGCCGCTGCAGAGCTCCCACCAGTGGATGGTCTGTTGGTACTGACCAGGTCCCCTTGCGTTTGCCCCAGTTGAGAGCAATCAAAGCTCTAAGGTTGGAAATGGGGTGCACTGGACCATCACCCACCAGGGCCTCCTCCCTTTTCATGGGCATGGGAACCCTTTCTCTCACACTATTCTGGGACCTATTTGGATCACTGTGGACCCCCTCACTCTTCTTGGGGGGACCTGAACCATCCTCCTTGGGGTCACTTCTAGGTGCCTTCTCGTAGACCCTGATGCTGAGCCAGAGGTCTGCTTCCTTGGCAAGCATCCTGTGGTCATTGAGTTTGCTATCGATTAGATTTTGGTGTAGCTCTGGAAACAAAGACTAAACGTGTGCTCTTTTGCGAAGACTGTACAACTCCTCATACGTTTTTACCTCACTACCCTTCACCCAATCATCCAATGCCTTATAAAAGTAGTCCACAAAATCCACCCAGGACTGGTGACACAGTTTCTGCCTGTCCCTGAACTTCTTAGAAGTGAGGCCATATTTTCTGACATGGGAACCGTTCATGAAGGGATTCTTCATCTAGACCCCCTTTCCTAGGGCTAGTAATGCATCCCTCTCTTCGTTGGGAATGTGTCTCCAGAGACTAGCTCACCAGTCCACCTCAGGGAGCCTGTGCATCTCTAAGGCAATCTCATAAGCTTCAAACCACTTGTCAATGTCATCACCCACAACAAGGTGAGGCACCAGATCTTTGGGGATGTGGATCCTGCTGTCTCCACTGGGGACTGGGGTATCACTGTTGCCATTGCTGATGGACACAGTGCATTGCATGGTTTTGAAGTTCAGCTCCTTCAGACTCACCTCATGAGGCAGTACAAGTTTCTTCTTTGTAAGTCCATTTTCTTCCTCCTCCTCCTCTAAGACCTTCTCATCAGGGTTATAGCTTTCTTACCCCACTGGTGTGGTTTGCATTCACCTGACCTCCTCAAAGGGTCTGAGGGCTATCTGGAGATCCACTTTGGTGGCTTTCCTCACCATATTCAGTCCCTTCTCCTTGCAGAACCTCTGCAGCTCCACCATGCTGAAGATTTCTACGTTGTTCAGATCCAACTTCATTGCAGTTAAAAGGATGTGAGGCAAGACTTAAAGTTGGAAAATGGAAAAATAATAGCCAAATCAAAAAGGAGAATTAAAAAAAAATCGATTTTGATGTCATATTTTTGTGATTTTAGTGTTACACAAAATCAATGAGTTGCACTGCACAAACACAAGTACTAGATCCCACCACTGAACACTAATGTAAGAAATCTGGTTACTGGCTGAGAAGGGTGAGAACCCTTCTCAAACAACAACCACAATCCTTGTCAGGGTGAACCACAAAAGTCACCAAATCCACCTGTGATAAACCCTTTAGTCGCTTGGCACAAATGCAGTTAGATTTAACTTAGAGGCAAAGTGTAAAATATTATGCAGCACACAAACAATAAAAAAGTGAAAACACAACACAAAACACATCCCCAAACCAATTTAGAAAAATAGAGTAACATTTAATAAACAAATTGATAACAAAATGACAAAAATCCAATTAATAGAACCAATGATGTTCATTTTCAAAGATTAGGTAGACGTAGCCCCTAACAGTACAAATCGCCACTTGTAGTCATCTGGTTGTCTTAAACAAGAGGAAAGTCATTAGTTTAGGCTGACCACGATAGAGCGCCAGCTGGATACAGGGACCAGTTCAGTACTGCTGAAAAAGTTACCTTTCAGGCCTAGAGTCACAGATGGTCATTGCTGTAGCACGAAGATCCATTCAGGTGTTGCTGTAGCATGAAGATCCATTCGGTGTTGCTGTAGCACGAAGATTCATTTGGGTGTTGCAGACTGTTGTTGGAGTTTTGCATTGGTAGTCATAGCGGGCTGCCATTGCTGAAGCGCAAAGCCAGATCTCATGTTATCAGTTGTTGCTGGTGGTCCCTGTAGTGTGAAGAGCCGAGTCCACCAGAACTTCATGTTGGCAGTCATTTCAGGCGGCAGAGTCTCGGCATGAATGGGCCCATTCACGGTCACAAAGAGCCCAAAACTTCATGGATTTCAAATTTTCTTGATGCCAGCCAAGGGCCCAGTACTTGGCAAGGCTTAAAATCCAACTTTACCCCTTAACGAGGATTTTAAATTACAATTCATTTGAGTATAAATACCACATTTCTATCTGCTCCCAATCAAAAGTTATCACGTATTAAATATAATAAGGTAACCTTATTTGTTAATGAAAGCGATAGGTCTTACAGTAGTGGAAAACAACTTTAGGAGTTTTTCTCTACCAGAACATGTAAAACTTGGACCCACATGTCTAAATTTTTAAGAACAAGGCACCCTGCCCTATGAACCTTTAGGGCCTACCTTAGGGGTGACCTATCTGTATTATAAAGGAAGGCTTATGGCTGGCAAAAGGTTTATTTTGCCAGGTCACAATTGCAGTTTAAAATTGCACTACAGGCATCTGTGTTTAGGTTATGCTGTCAGCATAAACAAATCTCATAGATTAGGTCTAAATGATGCACTGGTAAATAGAAGGCCGAAGGTATTTAGAGAAGGGATGTCTTATGTTGCACTTTCACGTGTTATGGCACTTTCTGGAATGTACCTTTTTGATTTTGATAAGAACAAGTTCAATGCAAATATCTCATGTGTTAAGGAGTATAATATACTGATATGTTTGTATGCTCCTCATCTAGGTCAATACCCAGTACCTCTAAAACGTGCAATAAATATCAAATGAAGGATTAATAAAATGAGTGTAGATAAGAAAGGCAGAAAACAGTCAACAGAAAAAGGTAAAATCCAATTGTTGAAAAAATGCAGACTAGTGAGAGACTACTTTGAAAAGCACTGCCAACTCTATTGAGTACAGTGCAGAAAAACAAAGTTCAACTCAGTCAGCAACTTCTATTTGAGATGCTGTTGAGTTCTACACAGGAACAGTGTAGTTTACACTAAACTCACAAGAGGATGCTCAAGAGGTTCTTATGGTTCTCTATAGTTTGCGGACAATGAGAGGACTCCCATTTATGAGTTCTTTTAAATGAGCTATGCTTGGCAACATGAATGTGTGAATGGTGCCCATCCTTCCAGAACTGACATTAGTCCAAAGCAATTATTGTATGCAAATATGCCAAGCCATTAATCAGTGTCATTTATTAGGTTTTTGAAAAGATCTGTGCAAAACAACACATGTCCAAACTGTATAGCAGAAATATTTTCAACTGTAGTCTTTAGGAATAGTGGAAAATATATTATCCTGATGCTACAAAGATTTAGACCAGATACCATAATAAGCAACACAGAAATTTCTGATTTCAAATAAGGTCAAGTGCTGATAGATAGGAAAAAGTACTCTACTGTCAGCATGATTCTTCATGAAAGAGACACCATACCATCAGGACATTATACAGTATGGGGCATATTCACAAGGACTCATCGCCGAGTTTATCGCAGCCAAAGTGGCGATAGATTTATCGCCCCATTCACAAGCTGGTGCTAACAGCCGATACCGCCAGTTTTCCCGCAATAGCAGCCGCAAAAAACATCGCCACGGATGACACCGGCAACTAACGCTAATGAGATGCAGAGTAGGTGTTCCCGTGCAAAAAGCCGCGAAAAACACCACTTCGCAACATTCTCAACGACCAGCCAGATCAGCGATAGGATCACAAAACATGCGATAAGGCGCGTTAGCAGCAGGGAATTAACACCTGCTCTTTCCTGGTATTAAGTCGGACGATAACCTGCACCAGAAATGGGAGCCCAGCCCACAGCCACACCAGAAGAACAACAGATGCAATGGAGCCACTGATCACGCAGCCGGACACCCAAGAGGGCCACAACACCCACCGCCCCCCCAGGACCCCCCACCCCGGGGCCCTACCCCGGACAAAGATATCTTACATCAACTTTACGAAATCATGAACAAAACAATTCGCCTGATGTCGCACAAGTACAACAATCAACATTCATGTGTGGTCAGAAAAAGGAGAATCATTCATTTATCTTTGAATTTCAAATCAAATTATTTTATTCAAATGTAACTCAAAACAACTATTCGGAAGAGTCATGGCGGGTCTTCACTGGACAATCTGTAAGACACAGCCTGCAAGACAAAATACAAGATAAGAAGGTGTGTCATGCGCACATCAAAGGACAGAGAGAGAGAGAAAGAGAGAGAGAAAGAAAGAAAGGGAGAGAGAGAGAGAGAGACAGTGAAAGGAAGAGAAGGAGAAGGAGAGAGAGAGTAAAAGAGGAAGAGAGAGAGACAGTCAAAGGAAGAGAGGGAGAAGGAGAGAGAGAGTAACAGAGGAAGAGAGAGAGACAGTCAAAGGAAGAGAGGGAGTAGGAGAGAGAGAGTAACAGAGGAAGAGAGAGAGACAGTCAAAGGAAGAGAGGGAGAAGGAGAGAGTAACAGAGGAAGAGAGAGAGACAGTCAAAGGAAGAGAGGGAGAAGGAGAGAGAGAGTAACAGAGGAAGAGAGAGAGACAGTCAAAGGAAGAGAGGGAGAAGGAGAGAGAGAGTAACAGAGGAAGAGAGAGAGACAGCCAAAGGAAGAGAGGGAGAGGGAGAGAGAGTGCCGACACTGCGGAACCAGGCCTCACTGCTCACCTGCTGCCACTGGTGTGTCTCCAACCACGTGCCGGTATACACCGCAGTCCACCAGGTCCCTTATCTGAAACAGAGTCCAGATTCATGAATGGCAGAGTACAAATCATTGCACACGCCATCATCGCTTGGCCGCCCCTGCGCACACAGGCTGCTGCACCCCAGCCCCTCCCGCTGCCCAGCGGTGTTTGCCCGCCCCTGCGCACCCAGGCCTCACTGCTCACCTTCCGCCACCAGCGTGTCTCCAAGAGGGCCCACCACGTGCCGGTGCAAGCTCCAAGCCCGGGGTCCGCAACCTTGGCAGCCTCCACATCATGTAGCCCCACCCCGCGGGCCACTAGGTCACACACGTGATTCTGGGTGTTGATTTCGCAATGGCAGAGATCATATCAGTGCACACGGCATCATCGCAGGCTGCACACCCGCTCAGCACTATAGGTGCCACTAACTCTGTGATCCGCGAGGCAACGCCACGTGGCGGTAGGCACGTGCTGTCCGCTGGCTCAGGCCTACACTGCGGTCCAGCAGGGCTCACACAAATCCTTACCAGTCCGGACCGCCAGGACGGCACATCATCGCAGGCTGCACACCCGCTCAGCACCTAAGGTGCCCCTACCTCAGTGCACCAAAAGTCACCGTCCCGTGGTGGTAGGCCTGTGTAGGGCGCAGTGTTTCCGGTGCCACCAACTCTGTGCAACGTAAGTCATGGACCCTTTCTGATTGAGTCTCGTGATATGCCAGGCGGACGCAGCCATGTCACCTCCGGCAGTGGGGAAGAACTGGGACACGTAGCGTCGTCTTCCCCCCCTTTATACGTAAGCCGAGTGGGCTGGCTCGGCATATGCCAGGCCAGCATAGGGGTGTGAACAATTATCCCTGGGCTCTGGGCATGGTTCATTTCTCGGCTGGACAGGAAACCAACTGATGCGTGTGTCTCTGTTGAAGTGTCTGCGCCACACGGCCCGCAATCGACAATGTTGCAATGTTGCATGCACCCGGAGGGCGGCCGCGCATGAAGGGATTGTACAAGGGGCCCAAGGCCCAGAATGCAAGCAGTAGTCAGACTCACATTAGGGATGAATGCTCCTTTGTCTCAATACATGAGGCGGAAGGACACCTGCACCTCCGACCTTGGTCTTGCATGCGGCAGGCACCCCCTGAGAGAGATACCATAGCAGATGATGACGACTCCCACACTACGCACAGCGCTAATGAAAGACCAACGTATCCACACCCCACACACAGAAGTCCTCGCTCGAGGTACTCTTGCATGGAATGCCCTTGACACTTACGTACACAACAACCCATACGTCCAAACGTTGCACACACATACGGCTCATTGCTCCGAGCTGTGGCATTTCATCCACATAACTGCCGCAGGTCAGAAGAGTGCCGGTTCTACGAGAGCCACCAACGCAATGGCAGAACATCCCGGGCACATGCGCAACCCCTGTCACGTGGAACTGTACCGTGCACGTATGCTGCATTTGTTGGTGGCACTGGCAGTGTTGCGCATCAGTTACCGTCTGAGCTTCCGTCTTGCGTACGTCACCTGCATCCAGCCCTTGTTCCACTGTCGATCATGCATATTCGAGTGGCCCATGGATGTCTGCCTAGCCAACACAATGGTAGCTGAACTGGATTATGACTTGTGTGTGCGCCCCCTGTTGGCCCACGACCAGGAGTGTAAACGTGATACCCGTTCATGGGATGCCTTGATATTTGACGTATGTGCTGCCAGTTGGGCATGGGAGATTGCACAAGTCCTCGTGTGCAGTGACCACATCGAAGCGCTCCCCTATTGGGCTGTGTTGCGGATTAGTGAAGCTGCGTGGACGGAGCACATCTGTCTGGACCAGTTAATGGATTGGCTCGCCCTCGTGCTCGTTGAAGCCGACAACGACGTACTCTTGGAACTGATTGGCCAGGAAGCTGCGCTTGCATTCATGGACGAGTAACTATGTTCCTGCAGCCACAACTGCTTGTAACCCAGAGCACAGGTCCCAACACCTTGTTGCATCTTGGAGAAATGGTCACATATCCCACCACAAAAGTGGACATGGCTGCATTCGCCTGGACTCAGAATGCATGTGCGTGCACCTACGCGTGTTGACACACACCTGTGCAAGGTGAGGCAGTCCCATGGGCGGAGCTGCACAGTGTCGCTTGGCAAGGTACCTAAATCTGACATACTGCTAGAGGGAGAGTACACACATGGCAATGTAGTACTACATGTGACCTTGTTGGACCCTTTCACCTGCTCACTGACAGCAGAGCAGACAGGCTGAGCAGTCCGGTGGTACAGCACTATGCAGATCCCATGGGCTGTGAGTCGTGTCCCCTGACACGGGGCAATGAGCATACGCCAAACATCACATGACTCGTCCAGCAAGGCAAGGTGGGCTGAGACCGTTGCCATCCGTAATGATTGGTGTTCATTTTTGCCTCCCCATTTCTTGCACCTCTACATGTTCCCATGCTGCCTGTTAGTGTCCGAAGCATTGGTCTGCATGTTGTGGCCCTTGTCTTGCCCATACTGACACACACATGCTAATGAAGTCTACGCCACTTCACTAGTGTTCAACTGTGATGAGTGTTGATTAGAATGACAAATCGTGTGCCTCAATGAGCATTGTCCGTACACAGGGAGGGACTGACTGACGCATTTCACTTAGGGGTGAGTCCCTATTGCCAGCTCCACCTCTGTGAGCCAGACATTGTGGTTAGGATAGTTGCTGGTAGGCCTGTGCTCTTACGTGTCTTCAGCAATGTGACTATGGTGTCCAACTTCTTGCCATGTGGATCAATGTGATCCATCAAAACAGGCTGTGTCCACACAGTTGAGTGTGAGTAGGTATGCGAAGAGATGTCCTGTTGTCACATGTGATGGGGGACACTACTTTAGGCCTGCTACCGGATTAGACATTTTTACACACAGCCCCACTTAATACATGGACGTGGGGCTACGTTGGGGGGTTGCGATATTGTTGTTCATGAGCAATGAGGCCACAGCTAGTTCACGCATTCACAGTCATCTAATTGGCCATGTGGGTCAGGGTCAAACATGCGCATTGATGTCATTTCCCAGGGTGTACCTTTTTGTGCAATCATTGTCCCTACATTCATCCATACTTTTATACTTGATTGGACATAGACATGACACATCTGTGTGATTTGGAATGTTTTATTCACATTCTGTGGAGTGTCGGAGCTGGAGCAGTACATGGCCATGCAAACCCCACATTACATGGTTGCCCAGTGGAGGGTCAACCAGAGTCCTTTGGGGAATGACAATTTAATCATAAGAGGAAGAGTTCAGTCCGCAGCCTGATTGCTGTGTCATTGGTAACCAGAGCAGATATGGCAGTCCATGTCGGGGTCCAGGTGAATGTTGCAGAGTGTTTCGGGGGACAGTGGAAGGTGTTGTTCCCAGGCATGATGCAGAGGGCTGAACCAAGCAGGAACAAACCATATGGCGGGGATGTATGCTACAACCTCCTTTCTCACACAGAGTCATTGCCATCCACATCTTAGTCCTCTGATATGTCTTCTGTGTCAGGTGTGTCAGGTGTGTGTGGTGGTGTTATGGCTGCATCACTGTGTGCCACTGACACATCAGGGGCAGAGGTGGTATGGCTGCATCACTGTGTGCCACTGACACACCAGGGGGCGGAGGTGGTATGGCTGCATCACTGTGTGCCACTGACACATCAGGGGGCGGAGATGTGTGTGTCGAAGTTCCTGCAGCAGTCATCTGGGACAGGCTCTGTGGCAGCAATGGCAAGATGAGGTTCTGCAGGGCATGGAAGATCCCAGCTGCATCTCGCTGGTGTACAGCCGTGGCAGCCATCCTTCCTGCCTGCATCCGCTCCATGTCCTCCATTGTCCTCCACATCTGTGCCATCTCTGTGCTGTCATTGCTGGAGCCTGTCTGACTGGACAGTTCTTGTATCCGAGTAATGGCTCCAGCTAGGCCAGCCAAGGATTGTTGTAGAGCATGGAACAGACTGTGGGTGTCCGTTAGGGACTGTAAGTGGTCCCTGATGGGACTCACACACCCACGTATGGCATCAAGTTTGGCTGCCATGAGGTCGAAACCCACCCGCACCTGTTCAGCCAGCCCCCTCTGGCAGTCGAACACACGGCGTTGGAATGCCATGTGTCTTTCCGTGAGGTGCTGGGAGCCAGCCGTGGTGGTGGGTGCTTCCTGCTGTGTGGGCTGTGCAGGGGGTGGGGTCACCTCGATGCAGCTGGGCTGCCCTGCTCCTGGAGGTGGGGTGCGGAGGCTGTCCACGGGCCGTTGGAGGGTGTCGGGGCAGATGGCCAGGGGGTCCTCCTCATCATCACTGAAGAGATGTCTGGTCTGCTCTGCAGGAGGTGTTGATTGTCCCTCTGCAATGTAAAGGGGAGATGCAGGTTAACAGTGTGTTCTGTGTATGTTGACGCATTGTACATGTTTGCATACAGACTGCATGACAATGTACATTGTGACTGTTTTGGATGAGCTGGCTATTTGATGGGAGACAGTGGACATTTCGACTACATGACGGATGTGAGGTTGTACTCGTACATTATCATCTCACAGTTTCCTGCTATGCCAGATGTGATTGGCCAGTTTCTACGCACAAGTGGAACCAGTTGTGTCCTCTGTTCTGTAGTGAGAGTGTTGCACTTTGTACCACATTGTCGTCAATGATGATGTGCTGTTATTGCTATGTGTGTGTGCTGCATTGTGGGAGAGTCGGCCCTGCAGCTCTGCTTTAGCGGCCCCTTATCCCTTTGAGGCGGTGTGCCTTTGACTTGTGTGCTTTTAAGGTGCTGAGATGTGGGCGACTTGGGTCATTTGTGCTCTTGGACGGTTTTTGTACTCTTGTGCATTGTTTGTCTGCAGATGTGTTGTTGACGTCAGGGGTTGTATGTGCATGTGGATGTGTCAGAGTGTGACCTGCTCCTTTGAGGATGTGATCCACACTGGGCCACCTCAGTGTTGTGTTGTGCACCATGTCATGTATTTTGTCTGCAGCCATGCTATTGGTCATGCAGTGTCACTTGCATTGTCGGTGTGGCTCACAGAGCCGCTGCTTTGCTGGATTCAGCACATGTGCATGGGTAGGTTGTGAGATTGGTGATAGGGAGGGGGCCCCTTTGTGCACATAGTGGATGGGGGCCTACTTGGTGTTTCTATGTGTGCTGAAGTGTGCCAAGGGTATCAGGGACATGTTCCACAATAATTGTGGGTGTGCAGTGTGCTACACATAATTGTGCATCTGTGCCATTGTTCCCATCTCCCCCCGTCCCCCCAGTCCCTGGTAGTTACTCACCCTGTTGCTGTTGGGTCAGGTCATATCGAGCTGTGTCCGGACCCCCAACTCCTTGCACCGTCTCCACACTGATGACGGTGGCCACCATTTCCTCCAGCTCATCCAGCTCCTCCTGTGGCGCAGGACTCCCACCTCCAGTCTCCGTTGCTGCCTTCCGGTTGGCAGCGAGTTTCTGCTTGGTTTGGCTATTCACATCATGCCAGCGCCTCTTGACCTCCTCCATTGACCTCCTCAACACTCCGACTGCATTCACGTCGTTCACGATCGACTGCCATATTTCCGTTTATGTTGCCAATGACACAGTGGAGGTGACGAACAGTTGTTGGTAGTGTTCTATCACCTCCGTGACGATGTTCCTGTTTTCCTGCGAACTGAACCCCGTCTTCCTCTTCTCCTTGTCCTTCCCCAACCCCGGGGTTCCTTGCTGGTCGTCTGTGGGGCTTGTGGGGTTCGCGTTGTCCTCTGAACTCGGTCCGGGTGCATCCATGGTGCTACGCAGTTTGAATTGTTTTGTTTGTGTTTTTCGGTGCTTTTATAGTGCATTTTCCCGCATGACGCGTGGGAATTGCAAGCCTGTCGCTGGTTATCGCTGATTTTTGTATCGCGATTTTAGGCATCGCACCTTTTTTCGTGTTTCGCATTTTTTCGGCGTCGCGTTCATTTTAACGCGATCATTTGGCGGGTTATCGTGAGACTATCGCATGGTGCCGCCGGGTTGTGAATACAACGTTGACACGGTGTTATTTTCCCGCAATGGGCTGCGATGTGCAAAGTTGCGTTAAGCTAATTTTGCGATGATTATCACACGTTCTTGAGAATATCCCCCTATACCTGAAAAATAGGACAGGTTTGACTGAATGTAATACAAAATGCCTCAAGTTTAAAGAAAAGTTGTTGCCAAGAAACTTAAAAATGTATATCTGTTATTTCTGGAACCAAAGTTCTAGAAAAAAGATGATTTTGGGTCTCATGTACAAAGAATCAATTAGGTAAAAGTGGTCACAAATTTTTCACCCACTTCTACTGAATTGTTTTTGATTTTGCAAACCGACCTATTTACTAATAGGTCAGTTCACAAAATACAGAATATCAGAGGGCCACAATTCGACCTCATTAATACCATGGCAATATTCATAAGGTAGGCCTCAAACATTATTGTCAACATGCACAATGGAGAAAGGATCCCTTGAGGACCCCTTCCCGTTTGCAAATTGATTACCACCTCCTTTGAGTTGATCATACAATATCATGTTTTGCTACTGGATTTTCAGTTGCAAAACATCTATACCTACCATAAGGAATCAGTATTTGGAAAGGACACCCTATACAAGCCCCTTTCAAATACTGATTCCTTACTGTTTCCAAATCCGATTTAATGATTCAGAAAATCTTTTCCAAATCATTAATTGCAATTAGTACATTTCAAAAAGTGTTTTACTGGCAGCAGACTTACCATTTGTTGCTTTCGCTGTCATTCTTATTTGCTTGCTTCTCATTTGATGGCTTAACATGTCATGTTTGTCCCTGCCGTGGAGCTTACTCAAATTACAAGTGCCTGAACACTGCTCACTTTTAGGGAACTACTATTTTCTTTCTGGTTATTCAATCAGAGTGCATGCGTTTTCAGGCTTTCACTTTTTTTTCCATCGCTCTCCCTCTACTGCTTTGCTACCAACCCACTTGCAATATGTTAATGTCCCGTCAGCCTCTTGTGTGCCCCTGTGCATCCACCACTCACTGGGCATTGCCCCTGTGCATCCACCACTCCCTGGGGGTAGTTCTGTCACCTGCTTTTTCTGCCCAACTCCTCTGTGTTGCTTTCCCATTGTCTACTTCTTCACCTCCAGCACCTGCATTATTCTCCACAGTTTGCTACTGTCACTCGATCCCCCTCCCCACCTTGTTGCTCGCTCCCTCCTCAATCCGCTGACCTCCCGCCCCCCCCCATTCCACAGAATGCATTTGCGCTACTATTTCAATTTTTTTATTTACATGTACAGATCCATACCAGATTGGTAAATTTTTAATAAGTGCCATTTTTTTCACGTGCACACGTGTCAACATGCATTCGCATGCATGCAAATTGATGAGGCTCAGGGCTGCCTCAATATTTTTTTTTTATTCATAAAAATTCTGCTCAGTGCCCGGCAACCAACATTGTACAGTATTGAAAAAAAATCATTGGTGAAGCCAATAGTTAATGCTTGTTTCAAATAGTGATACATAAGCACTCCATTTTTAGTTCAGTAGCTAAAATATTTAGATATTATTGTCCTTGATCTAAGTAGAGATTGACTACAGTTTTACTGAATATGGTTTCCAGCACATAGGGAATCTTAGCGCCTGATCCCTCCATTCGACCTATTAAGATGTGCACGTTTCATGTTTTCTTTTTAAATCCTATGGATTTTGTCACCATTTTCCATGATGAAAAATATTTCTTTGAAATGTTTAGAGTGCGAACACCTACAGCTAGTCACGAGTGGTAGAAAAGTACGTGTGGAAATAGGACACATGGAGATCAGAAAAAAAATCTTTACTTAGTTGTTAACCTTAGGGTCTGTACTGTTTTACTAACAATCTAATACATTTTATATTAAAAAGTGGGTAATATTATCAGGATTTTTGTCATATGACTTAAATTGTTTGCCATCTGAAGAACAGTGATATATACTAACATATGTAATAAATGATATGCAGGTTCATTACTCCTATTTGTTTTTAGAGTGTACAACAAGAAATTGTAAATATGGGTTGCACTCTTCAGTCAACGTATCACTATTTTATAAACAGTGGAACCAAGGCATTAAAGTTACACTTAGAATATTGTTTAATTTTTGTCAAATAATTCTTTTAAAAAAGTATGACAATGAAATATCTAAAAGGTGCATGAAGAGGATCTGTGAGGTGGCTACAAAGAGGTTGCTTTCAGGTGTACTACAACTGATGGATGAGAAAAAAGTCAGGAGGCTGTAAATGCTGTGTATCATATATTGTAATAATATGCACACAGTTCAGAAAAGGAGGTGGCCTTACTAAGTTTGAAAGGTAATACCAAGGGGGTGAGCAGGGGTTATCTTCAGTGTGTAACTCCCTTACCCTGACTAGAGTTGTGGTTTCTGCCTGGCTTACGCGTTTGCCCTAGCCAACCAGAAATCCCATTTCTAACATTGGTTGTCAGCGGTGAGGATAGGACTTGCGTTTGCGCAGTACCACAGCGGCAACTGGTTGCACTACAAGCTCTTCATTTAGATAATCACATGTTTGGGGATTTGTTCTCCTGATTATTTTTTCTCCTGAAAGTGTCATCTTTGAAATTTGTTTTTCTGCTCTTCTAAATTTTGGTGACACCCCTAAAAGTGTCAGTCATTTCTCCCCTCGGTGATCCAGCAGTTATTGTGACAGAAAGTGTATTTAATGTAAAGAAGTTGCATAAATATACTGTGAAGGACTTAAAGAGGTTCTGTCAGGATCTTGGGTGTCAAGTGCATAGGTCCGCCAGGAAGGAGGAACTGCAGGAGGCCGTGTTGGCCTGTTGGCATCCCAAAACCGGGTTAGGGAGGAGTCTAGGAGGGAGGACCCTGAGATCAGTGAGGTCTCTGAGAGGGAGGGTCCCCGACCAGCACCCCTAAAGGGCAGTGGGCCTGGAGAGTTTGAGCAGGAGGGAGAAAATGACAGGGCAGGGACGCCAGTAGGTAGTGAGGACCCCATAGATAGGGAGTCCCTTGCTGGGTCCAGGACCGGGGGCAGTGCCCCATCCCTTTCCCTGTCCCCAGAGGAGTGGGTGGATAGGAGGGAAGAAAGGGAGCATCAGCTGGCGATGGAAAGGCTCAGGTTGGAGCTAGCGCAGCTGGGTGTGGAGGAGAAAAAGCTAGAGACTGAGAGGGTCTTAGCGAAGGAGAGGATGGCGGAGGCAGAGAGGGTCTTCACCAGGGAGAAACTAGCTCTTGATGAAAGGTTGTCCCCTTAGTGTAGTTTCAGTGGTCTGGATTCACCAGTGAGGGTGGGGTCCAGTGGTGGCAGCAATAGAGTGTCCAGTGTGGAAGCGTCCACTCCCAGAGCCCAGATTATGGTACCTAGTTCCCAGGAGGAGGGTGTCACACCTAAAGGGTATAGGTTGAGGTTCAGGGGCAGTAGGAAACTGTCTCACCAGTCTTGGGGGGACTTTGTGGATGAGTGATGTGATGCACCGGAAGGTTGGGTGATGGGTAGCACAGCAAACAATTTTGAAGGGCTGTTCAATCTGATTGTCAGAGAGCACATGTTCAGTTATTGTTTTCCAGGGTTATGCCAACACCTGTTGGATTGTGAGTTCTCTGATCTCAGGGAGCTTGCACGGGAGGCAGACTTCTAGGTGAGTGCCAGAGGGTCTGAGGAGGCATTGGGGAGTGACACTAAGAGGAGTGGCTCAGGTATTTTCCAGCCCAGAGTGGTGGGAAAGGTTCGTAGTAGCCCAGCTAGGTCCCGGTGTAGTGGGAGGGGTGTAGGGACTCATGTCCTTTCTCTGCTGAGAAGGAGTGAGAATGGGTCCCAAGGTGCCCGAAACTCAGTCTCAGGGCCTGGAGGGTTCCTTAAGGGAACACCAGGTGTGGAACCTAGGCTGTACTTGTAGGCCATCCGTTGAGGGGGATCTCCTAGTGTCAGGAGAACTTGGAGTGTCTGTAAGCAGACCTCCATCAGTTCTGGTGTCTGGCGGTGCCACTCCTAAGTGGAGGGTGCAGAAGTCCAGATGGAGGGGTGAGAGGGGGAGAGAGTCCCCAGTGGAAGAACCAGTGGGTCAAGGGCCAGCCATAAGGGCTGTGTTACGCCAGTCACTCACCTGTACTCCAGTTTGTTCCTCCTCTGATGCCGACAGTTCCCCAATCCCTCTGGAAATTACAAGATTGGCAAGGAGATTACACGATTGCCAATCCTATAGCTCCCTGGGGGAAGTGGGATTGGAGTGAGAGACAAGAGAAACAAGAAACAGGATTCCGTCCTACTCTCTGCTGATGTCCAGGGCCTTGTCTCTCAGGAAGATAGGGAGTTAAATGAAGTAAGCCTTTTCAGGGAGGTTTTTTGGATTCGTGATTGACCGATAACAGCTATATTAAAGAAAGGATTAAATTAGTAAATGCGTTCTTTACTTAAACTTTCTAGCACTTGTTAATACTATAGGAACTCTATTAGGGCCTACCAGCTTCTAGGACTATTTCGATTCTTCAGATTGGCTATCTTCAATATGGAACGCCTTAATTCAAGGTTCTCCAGTAATTGTATCTATAACACAATGCAATATTTTAAATACGATACAATTCCCACTTGTTTAGTCACAAGAAATATTTTCAAACATGAATTCTCAACATACCTGCTAGCTGTTGTTTCAAAGAAGTAAAATGTTGCCCAAGTTAAAATATAATAGTAACATAAAAGATAGCAATATAAGCAATTGCAATGTGAATTGTCCCAAAAACAATATTCTTGGTTTGCAATGGGTTAAATTATTTTGTACAGTATTCTTTGGTTTACAATGGGTTAACTTATTTTGTACATGAACTGTTCTTTAACAGACTTTGCCTTTTTCTTTGCGTAATTGTCTTTTTTACACAAATAAAGTCAACAGAGTTCTTGCTCGTTTTAAGTGCTCCTGGCTTTGAGCACCCTTAAATAGTCTTCTTCGTTTTCTTTAGAAAAGACTGAAGAAATCAGGAAGGTAATTATAATCTTACCACAATGTTCAGGAATAAAGTTTACGTGTTACCGTTCTGTTCAGGGCGTTGCTAAGCAACGAATTCTCAAGCCTTTTCTCTTTCTTTTAGGAAGCCGGAAGACGCGCCGGAGGAAGGAATTCGAGGAACACCAGGGATCGGAACTCTTCTCAGGAGAACAGGAAGGATGACTGGACGTGCGTCGGAGCAACACCGGAGCTGGGCTGGAGTCAGGTGAGTACCAGGATCAGCTACTAGGCAAAGCATTTCTGGATGAGGGGCGCGGTTTAAATACCTTAGCGCTCAGCTTGGTTTCAGAAACACGTGTGCACGTTTTGTCGGTTAGCACGCGTTTTGGTTAAGCCGGTTGGATTCTTTTGGCAGATGTGCATGTGTAAAATCAAAGGCACGTTTTGACAGTTAAAACGTGTTTCTTTATTCTGGTTATTTCCTTTCTCGTTTGCAAACAACGTGTACTGAGTTTGAACTGCAAACGTTCTGACAGAGTTCGTGTGATATTACAATGATCGTACTCATGTAAAACTACTACAATAAGCTTCTTATATTTAATAGTGCATCAAAATCGTTTATTAAATGTCAATCATGCAATGTGCAACAACCTTACAGAATCTCTGTTTTCCTGATTTATAAAGGAAACCTGATTTATAAGGGAAACTAGCCCTTAATTTGCGCAACCACTTAGGGAATCAAGAAGTTATTGATAGATTCCTACCACCCATAACAGGCTGAGCCTCCTAGGAGTGACCATGGTGACACCACTTCTGTTTTGGGGGGTCTTCGCGCACTGTCAGATGGACAGGGGTCGGGAGATCAGCGCCAGGCAGACTGTCATGCAACACATGAGGTATGTGTTACTCTTGGGGGGCATGCGTGCTCCCCAGGAAGTCCTGGTGTGCCAGGCGGGTGCTCTGCCGCAGGGTTTAGTCCCTGGATTGGGAGGCCAGGTTCAGGTTCCGCCTGACCTGGTGGGAAGGACATCTGTAACCAGTGTCCCTACTGTTTTGTCTTCTGGGGGTACCACTCCAGGTGGGAGGGTGCAGAACTCTGGAAGGAGGTGCAGAGGGAGGGAGTCCTCGCCTCTGACCCCGGTTCAACCTGAGGGTTTAGATCCTAGGTTGGGAGACCAGTTGCAGGAGAGAGGTCCTGAAATTGTGGGAAAGTTGTGTTCTGAGGGTCCTGAAGTACTGGGTTTTATTGGACCCAGCGGTGCCAGGGAACACACCCAATGACCTCGAGTTCTTCCTGTCTCAGACTACAGAAACACAGAGTCTTCTTGGTGGCTTCAAAGATCAATTTATTGGCTGCAGCCAGCAACAGGTATCCTAGAAGTACAACAATGTGTATGTTCTCAGGAGACTGCTTTCTCATGGAAACCAGCTATCTCTTTTATACAGAATATTATGCTTTAGGCAAACATTCCTTATTTTTACAGTGGGTCATTCACATATTTCTTACAACAAAACAAAAGACAGATTCATGATGACAAGCCAATTTTCAGTTTGTCCAGCCCACAACCAAATACCCAGTGAGGCCCAACACCTGCAACAGATATAATCTGGACCCCTAATAAAACCGGGCACCTCCTCCTCGTAAAGCAGGTCATAAAGAAAGAGCAGTGACAGGTGTGAATAAGATTTAGATATAGATGTGTGCAATGAAGGGTTTATGGCATGCTGCACCTGGGCCCCTAATCTCGATCGGCCACTGGGAACTAAAACTGGCCGAACAGGTTCTGGCTCTGGACAGTGGAGTCAGCTTGCCCAGGTCACTGAAAGTGTACGTGTCCCCTAAGGCGCGTTTTGGCTTTAGTCATTGCCTTATGTGAGGGCAACCACAAAATGGCTGCCGTACACAAAATGGAACCCGAGGGTTCACAAGGGAATCGTTAATATTAGAGTGATCCCGTCACTCGAATATGACGCAAATACTCAGATATAGCATACCTGTCATTACCGGTCTGCTGATACCAAAATCGTCATGTTACAATGATGTTAATGACACAGGTCCAGAATTTTCAGTACCACAGACCCGCCTTTTGCCCTTACATAGGCAATTTACTTACACTCATGCTAATCTGAGTCTAGGTCTATGTTCATGAATTCATTGAGATGTTGCTGTAGCATCATCCTATTACTTAGCTCGTCCCTTGATACAGGTTTCCTTACACATGATGTAACACATAGGCCGCATATGGCAGGAACACACTGTATGCACAGACAAAACAGGAAAAGGATGGCTAGAAGTATCCCAATGACCATCAGAACTTTCCATCCCCAGGTGGATAACAGTTCCCAGAACCATCCCATCAACGACCAGTCTCCTTCATCTATATGGATGGATTCAGAGATCCTATGTAGTTTGGAGATGGCCTGGTACACTGTTGGAGCGTTATCTGGAATGAAAATGCAACAACTGGATTGGATCACTCTACATACCCCACCACGGTCTGCAAGTATGATGTCTAACGCGACCCTGTTCTGCAGGGTCATAAGGCGGTCCGACTGGAGCTCAGCAGTCAAATTATTAAGGGCACCGACAGTTTCGACTATGGTGGATTCAACCACTCGCGTCAATTGCCTCACAATCCTGTTGTTAGCCATAGGTCCCCAAAACGGCAGAAAACCCCTAAAGAAGTCTCCCGCTTCTTGTCCGGCAGTGTCTTCCTTGCTGAAGACACCCCTAATTCTTCTTATCTTATGGTAATCTGCCGCAGCTGTGTAGGTGGGAGGCAACAGGAATGAAACGAAGCATGTGCCCGAGAAGTCAGGGGGCAACCACGTGTAGGCCCTATCATGGCAGATAAAGTAGGTACCCCTAGCTGCTAAGAACAAAGGGGAAGTCTGAGACGCAAAAATATACGTTTCAGTGCAGATACTCTTCCCTAACTGAGCTCTTGGATTCTTGCCATTACCTTGCAGACATAGATGACCCTGATGGGGTACAATCCAAATTGGAGCGGATCTTTTTGCTTGCTGGTTCTCGCTCAGACTTGCTCCATATCCAGTCACGTTCCATCCAATATACGCTAGTGTCTCATCTTCCGGGATAGTTTCGTAGGAACTAGTTCCCCTTATCATGTCGACTATCCCCTTAACTAGAGCACTATTCTTTGGGTTGTCTTTGACGGAACGTAGGGGGTGGATTTCGCGAGCATAGATGAACATCGTTCGGTATGCCCACACAGAACCATTGTAGCTGAATGGCAGCACTAGGTAGGGAATACCTTTCTCAGTAGTATGAGGCATAAGGCCACACACCCAACAGTTGGTTCTGTTCACTACTAGCTGGTGTTGGTGTAAGAGCTGAACAAAGGAGTTGTTCATAAACTCTAATCTTCTAACGGACTCGTGTTCAGGTAGAGGGTGAAAAGAATGTGAGGAGATAGTAGAGGAAGGCATGGGCTGTACAGTGGGTGCAGATGTCACTTGAAAAGAGAATATGATATACCCCACTAAAGACATCATTAGACTAAGTAAAATACAAAGACACATAATTAGAAAACATTTTCTGCTCATGGTTGCACATATTTTCCTCTTGAAACTTATTCTTTCAACAGGTCTCTCCATCTGAAAAGGCTCCATCCTCTAACGTGCTGTTCGCGGCGGTTGGTTTTCTTCACTTGAGAGTGTTTCTGAATGTCCCAGGGAACGCCCTAGAACAAACCAGACCCGTAGACCTTGTGTCCGCAGGCTACACACTCAAGTCTTTTCACCACGACCCTACAGCTGAACCCGGATGGTGGTTCAAAAACAGGTTTTCGGATGGGAGGACCAAAATTTCATTTTATTTGTCCATGACTCTCGGTCGCAAGTTATAACGGCTTTTTCCAGGCAATGTCTGATCGCAAAACAAAAGTTCAGGCTCAGTAGTGTCCAATCGAAGTGGTGATGGTATTGCTCTTTGGAGAAGATCGTCACTTTCTCGCTCAGAATTTGTCCCTGTGACGCGTGCGTCACTAAAAGGCAGAAAACGAGGCACTGTTTCAGTTTCCGAGTCAGCAATTCCCTCCTGGACCCACCGGTCATATGGTAGAGGCAAAGGGACCCTCTTACAGTGTACGCCGTGGATCCAGTTTTTCTTCCCTTGTACTCGCACTGCAGATCTTGTGGACAAAATCACCAAATAGGGGCCAATCCAGCGGGGCTGATCGTTCTTTGTCCGCTGAAAGTTCTTGATTAACACCCACGATCCGGGATTGATTGCATGCCCTGGATCTTTAGAAGCCTGAGGCAGTGTATTATGAACCTGTTGGTGTAAAACACGCAATTTAGCCATCAAATCATGCAAGTAATCAAGCAGTACAGGGTGTTCAATCTCGCTGAATTTCGTTGGCCTCGGCACTCCCCATATGTTAGCCGGGCGACCAAACACTATCTCATGAGGACTAAGTCCTACTCGGGAATGTACGGTCATCCTAGTTGACAACAGTGCTAATGGCAACGCATCAGGCCATTTAAGGCCAGAGCTTGCTTGTATCTTGGCCAGTTTTAGTTTAAGAGTGCCATTATAGCACTCAACTAATCCAGCTGATTGGGGATGATTTGCAGCGTGAAATTTCTGCCGGATTCCTAAACCTTCACACACTTGTTTCATCACTTGACCCACAAATTCACCCCCATTATCACTCCACACCATTCTCGGCAAACCAAACCTAGGGAAGAACTCTTTGAGAAGGGCTTTCGCTGTGGACAAGGCAGTATTATCTTTCAGAGGATATGCCTCTACCCATCTTGAAAAGGCACAAACAACAATGAGTACGTATTTCAAATTGTTGCACCTCTCCATGTGGATGAAATCTAGCTGCAAAACCTCGAACGGATACGTTGGAGGCGCAAAATGACCAGCTGGAGTTGGGGTTCCCTTACCAGGATTGTATTTCAAACAAACCATACAATTTTTGACCACATTCTCTGCACATTTGGGAATTCCAGCATTTTGCCACACTGGAGCCAATAACTTACAGATTCCTTTCACACTGATGTGGGCCATCCCATGTGCCATTGTAACCACTACAAGCACATATGTATCGGGTAACAACCATCGCTGATGCTCCGACAATTCAACCCAACAACCATTTGCATCCAATTTACCCGTACTCTCTCTCCACGTACTTAATTCCTTCTCCGTAGCTTCAGCTTGGATGGACTTCACACTCTCTATCGTATCTTCACACATTCCAACGTCACCAATCCATCTTGCAGGGCCCGCAACATACATTCGACTCATCACATCTCTTGCTGTTTCTTTCGCAACTTCATCAGCAAACATATTACCGCGACCAACGTCGTCAGTGATCTTCTTATGTGCACTGCATTTCACAATCGCGACTTGCAATGGCAAAGTAAGTGACTCCAGGAGCTCATTCACCAATTGACCATGCTGTATTTTCGTACCGTGAGACGTGAGGAACCCACGTTCCTTCCACAAGCGTCCAAAACTATGGGCCACACCAAACGCATACTGGCTATCGGTATATATGGTCACTTTCATTCCTTTTGATAATACACACGCTCTCATAAGTGCAGTCAACTCTGCTGCTTGAGCTGAATTATGTGGGATACGTGCAGTTTCAACAATCGTATGTAAAGTCGTGACAGCATATGCCGCAGTCGTATCACCATTCGGAAGCTTGAAGCATGACCCATAAGGTACCATCACACTTTACAAGAGGAGTGTCCCTAAGATCTACTCTCCCTTTCGTTTCTTCTTCTGTCCTAAGAAAGCAATCATGCTGTTCCGGAACATCTGTCTTTGTTATAATTGGCAACAATGTAGCTGGGTTCAGCGTGTTGCATTTTCTTATGTGCACATGGCTCGCTAAAAGTGTCAACTCGTAACCTGACAATCGAGCACTAGTTAAGTGCTGTGTCTTGGTCCTGTTTAACAAAATATCCACTGCATGTGGGACCATCACGACCAGCGTATTATTCATCACCAAACCAGCAGACTGTCGAATAGAAACAGCTGCTGCCGCTGTGGCTCTCAAACAACTCGGCAACGCTAAGTTGTGTAGGGTTTTTCGTACAACAGGGAGTAGGCGCTCAGACTCGTACGCGTTTATGTAACAATAGCCGGAGTATGTGAACGGTGCTGCCAGGTCGGGGGAAATACCCAATAACCCCCGTAATTTGTGTGAGTCAACAACCCACACTAGTAATATGGACACAATCCTGTGCACACGTAATTGGGATAATAGATCAAAGCAAAGTCTCAAAGGTTGCCCAATGTAAGATCGACATCAGTAGAGTATATCAGGAATATTTAATGATGCAACAAAGAAAAAAATGACCAGCCGACACGTGTTTCGTCACATAGGGAATGTTCCCGTGACTCTTCAGGGCTGGGAAAGATACAAAGTATGTACAAATGAGGAGGAGCAATCATACATACAATGTGCATCTGCGTGACTCATAAAAGTGACACGCGCTATCACCAGAAAAAGTGGAGGGAAACCCCAGGGTACATGAAGTGAAAAGGTGCATGAAGGAACTTTTAGAATAAAAAACATAAGTATGTGACAAGAAACTAAGGCTGTGCATCAGAACACAGTGACAAGGATCCTTTAGGTGTATCTAGTGAAAGAAGGGACCGGTGAAGAAACTACTGAAGCCGGTGCATGAACTGATCTAAAATAATCAACAAAGTGACATGGGTGTCCATTGTAATTGTAGTGCAATGGACAAATACGAATCAAAGTGTAGTGCTATCCACATGGCGTGTGGAAGACATAGTGATAACACAGACATGTGTCGATTACACCAATGTATCATAAAACAAAGGGGGTGTCAAGATGGTATCTAAAGGTGACCAGAATTGCAGAAACATATCAAAAACATCATCAGGGATAGTAGAACGTAGTAAACACCGATAAAATCCATCACGTAGCGAATTTACAAAGAAATTGCAGTGATAACAAAGCATGAGTGAAAATCACCGTGATCATAATGCACAATCAGCTAAAAAACATGAATAGTAAACAGCGAATGTAACCAACCGAGATAAATGAGCTGGACGGAGATAACGGGGTGCGTGTGAATGGTTGACAACACGAGTAGTAAGTGAATAATAAAGAAGTGGTGAGAAACAGGGAAGAAAAGAAAGGGAAACAAAGGGAAAAGTTAAAACGGAGAGATAGTACGAGTGAAAGGAAGTGAGGTAGCAAGGATAGAAGGGAGAGCAAATTGGACAACCGTGAACGCAGAAAAACAACCGACCAACGAATGACAGAGGTCCGGAGTGAAGTGAGGAAGGTGAGAGGAGAGAGTGGCGTACAGACCGGACTAAGGGTAACGTAACCGGAGAGGAAAACAAAGGAGCTTACCCGAGCGGGTGGTGAAAACCTGGACGTAAGGAAAGTAATGGACGTCTAGAGAGAAGGATTGGAGTCTGGGGAAACTGTCCAGACGCGTATGACCAGGAAAAGGATCCCGGTGCTGCCAGGGGCAGGACCCGTAAAGAAAGCTGTAAAGAAAGGAGAAAGGGTGAACCTGGGGAACAGTGACGTGAGGAGGCACAAGGCAGGACCGAAATAAACTCACTTAGAAGAACGCTAGGGAAAACGGCAAAGCCGGAAGGCAAAATGACAGGCGGGTGCGCCTGGAACCTGCATAGAAATAGTAAGGAAATTAAAATTAGACGGGGATTAGTGCAAGTGGGCCGGTGGGGACACGTCAACCGCCCGGGGAGAAAAACCGAGGACTTACTTGGAGGATGAAAGACGTCCGTCTCTCGCATGACTGCCGGATACGGAAGTCACGGTCTAGGGGGAGGAGTGAATTTAAAGAGGAAAGTACAGGGGCGGGGTCTCAGCAGGAGGGTGTGGTCAAGAAGGGTAGAGCTAGATCCAAAGGGTGAAAGGGAGAAAACGGAAAAGGTAGAAAGACTAAGTGTGTGAGCACAATGCAGCAACAGAAACAGAAGCAGAGTGAAAGCATAGACGTATAGAAGAGGTGAAAATATCAGTTAATAGAAAGACAGCTACACACTGAGTGACATGATAAAAATTATTAGCAAAATGAACATAAGCACAAACGGCAAATAACATGGCACAAGGGAGAAGCTGAAAATAGAGATACTGCACTCTATGTGTGTAGGGCAGCACATTGTAGTGGATGCTGGAAATATCGCCAGCGGAAACCACAATACCACATGTCAAAATATGTAAGGCCAAACAAAACGTAAAATATCCAGACCTAATTAGGTGGGACTAAACAGAAAAATAAAACGTGGAAGGAATAGAAACCGCAGTCAATCTGGGACAGCTGAACTGTGAGTGACATGAATATAATAATAATGAAATGACAAAACAAACATAAGCACCAAAAGGGAGCAGCATGGTATAGAGAGTGAAGCTGGAAATAGAAATATCGAACCCTATGTATAAAGGGCAGCACATTACTATAAAGTCTGGAACAGTGGCTGAAAAAACCACAGTATCACATGTCAAATGATATTGATAAAATCACACCGTAGAACATCAGAATCCTAAATATGTGGGAATGAACATTACAACATGACACAGAAATACAGAAAGAGCACAATCGTGGGTCAGTCGCCCAGAAAGTAGTGCAGTTCGTGATCAGTGTTGAGTCCGTGTGTCACAGACTGAAGGCGCATAATCCATGAAGCCTCTTGGCGCCTGAGTTGAAGTTCTCTGTTACCCCCTCTGGGATTAGCGGTGGCAACATCACATCCAAAGAAGGAAAACCGTTTGTTGACGCTCTGGGTTGAACAGTTCGCCGCATGCACGGCCATAGGGTATCTGATATCCTGGTTTTGAAGAGCTCTGATATGTTCGCTGATGCGTTCTCTCAGGGGTCTGATCGTACTGCCCACATACCAGCGCTTGCATGTGCATTCAAGTATATAAACCACAAACTTGGTGTGGCAATTGATGTTGTGCTTGATCCAGTATGTCCTCTTGTTACGTGCCTTGAAAGATCTGATTCCATGCTGGGCTAGTCTGCAGACCCCACACATACCACATTTGTAGAAACCCAAAGAGTGTGTACCTAACCAAGTGTGACTGGTAACGTGTCTAGGAACACTGGGGCTTAACCTGGATCTAAGTGTTCTGCCGCGCCTATATGTCACTAATGGTCTGGATGTTATGATATTCTTCAGGGAGGTGTCTGCCAGTAAAGTGTCCCAGTGTCTGTTGAGGCTTTTCTTTATAACCAGACCCATGTTGCTGTAGTCTGTCACCAATCTAACTGGTTGATCACTTGCCACACGGGTGTTCTTGGTACGGAGGGTGTCTTGTCTATCTAGCTACCGGGTCCAAAATCGACGAGAAATATGCACATGGACGTTGCTTGTCCCCAAAAGACTGTGTTAACACTGATAATGCACATCCTTCTCTCTCATGGACATACAGCGTAAAGGGCTTGCTGTAGTCGGGGGTGCCCAACACAGGAGCCGAACACAATGCATCACGCAATTCGGAAAAACTTTTCTGACAATCTTCGGACCAAGGAAGGGGATTCGGCGTGTCTTTATAGGTCAATGCTACCAAAGGTTTAGCCATCAATGAAAAATTCGGTATCCATTGTCTGCAATAGGATGTAATACCTAAGAAAGCACGCACTTCTCTCTGTGTCATTGGCACACTTAATTTTGCAATTGCCTGAATTCTTTCTGGGGTCAATCTTCTTCCCTCTTTCGATAAGAGGTGACCTAAATAGGTCACTTCTTGTCGACAATACTGTAACTTGGAAAGAGACACTTTGTGGTGTAAATCAGACAAATGACGCAACAATGACAAAGTGGCTTCTTTACAAATCTCCTTAGTATCTGCAGCAACTAACAAATCATCGACGTACTGTAGAAGGGTAGCGCCATCAGGTAACACAAGAGTGTCAAGCTGAGACTTCAGAGCCTGACTATAGATAGAAGGACTTTCACAAAAACCTTGAGGAGCTCTCTGAAATCGGAAGCTTCGGCCTCCTAAACAGAATCCAAAAATATCCCTGCTCTCTACGGCAATAGGGATGCTGAAGAAAGCATTCTTCAAGTCAATCACCGAGAACCAAGTGGCTGAGGCTGGAATCATTGTCAGTAAAGCAGTGATATCGGGAACGACTGGAAACTGTGGCACAACTATCTTGTTTACCTCTCTAAGATCAATCACAAACCTGTAAACAGGTGGCTGAGAAGAGTCAGTACGCTTCAAGACAGGTAAAACAGGACTATTGCAAACATTACCTCTTGTCTCTTCAATTACATTTTTCTCAATCAAATCATAAATGATCGCTAGCAACGCTTTTTCACCTTCATTAGAGATCTTGTATTGGGGAATGCGCGGCATTTTAACATTGGCTTTCAACGTTACAACATATGGCGGTATTTCCAAAAGACCTACATCATTGGGACCAGTAGCCCAAAGAATATCAGGGAGAAACGACAATTCTGTTGGAAGTTTGTCCTTTGACAAATATATTGGTGAAACCACTGTCTTACCCAATGTGAGTTGTACTCCCGAAGGAGAACAATACAATGTCGCATACAATCTTTTCAGCAGATCCAATCCTAACAAGTTCTCACCACAACCTGTCGTTAGAATAAGTGGTGCTTCGATTTCACAAGGTCCAACAGAAAGAGACATAGGGCTAGAAATCGGGTTCCTAACCGGGCGCCAGAAAAACCTACTGAAACATTAGTTTCGCCAGACAAAGGTGCGCCAGGGAATTTAGAGTGCATAATAGAACTCTTTGTAGCACCAGTATCCAACAGAAAAGGCTCTGACACACCTGATGTAATCACCTCAATATAAGGTCCACTCTGATCTACTGGAACTGAAACAACTCCCTCTCTTTGTCTATGGCTGTCCTAGCAATCATCACCTTCCATACTCTCACCTTCTGCATAGTAGTCATCAGCATAGTACTGAGTCGTCCTACCAGACGCGTTATTCTGCTGATCAAAACTATTCATTGAATTTTGAGGAGGAAATGGGCGCGCGTTCTGGGTGAAATTTCCGCGTCCTCTAGCTCTAGGTGCTTGTGGAACACCTCGACCTCTTGCGCCAGAAATACCATTCATACGCTGCAACAAAATAGGGCAATTATATTTAAAATGACCTTCTTCCTTACAATATGAACATTGGTTAGGGCCTATCAGAGCACGTTGTTGAGGATACTCAAACCTTTGCGAATTCCTCTGATACTGTTGAGGTTGCTGATAGTCACGCTGATTACTACGAGGCGGATACGCTTGTTGTAAAAGAACCTTTGTTTTTAACTCTTTAGTTTTCTTGTCTGCTCTATCTTTCTCATCTTTATCTCTATTTTCGTAGTATTGTGCAGTAGCCAATATCTGTGCTGAAGAGGAAACGGCCCAAGAACTCTCTGAATCTTTCAATTTTTTACACAATTCGGGAAGCAAATTATGCACAAACTTGTCAACAAACAACCTTTGACCACCTTCTGTACTCATATCCTGACCACTGTGGTCGATAAATGTCTCTTCAAACCTAGTGAAGAAGTCAGATACACTTTCCTCCTTCTTCTGCTTGCATGCAGACAATTTATCCCAATTTACACGCATTGCAGGCATCAAAGTCTTTATGTAAGTAACGATCCTACCAGGGAGGTCTGCTACTAAAGGCTCTGGTTTAGCACCGCCTACTTGTCTGTCATTTGCCGCATTGATATTAATCCATGTGTCCCCTAACTCCGGCGCATGATCCGTGTGACGGATCACTCTCCATAAAGGCTGTGGGACCACATTTCCAAACAACATGTCTATATCAGCTAAATTCATAACACAGGAGTCTGCAGTCTGTGATAATTCCTTATAATAACCTGCAGGGTTTTTACGGGGTCGGGTAGAGTCTGCTTAAGAGCCAGGACTTCAGTTCGCTTCCATGGAACATGTACCCACACACGTTGAAAATGAGACTGAATAGGTGGAACAGCATTTAGGTCTCCTTCTTTCCAAACTGGGGGAACTTCTCTCATGGGATACTGTCTGACCTTCCTTTTAACAGAGGGTTCTGGCTCAAACAACAGTCGAGAAATACCCTCACTCCTAAATGATAATAATGTCGCAACTGCTTTCTCAATATCGGAACCCACAATCGTGCCTTTGGAAAACTCAAACCGTACATGACACAACTCAGGCGGATTGGCCTCCATATCACAATCTTTTAATCTTTCAAGAAGAACTTCGCACATTTTGTCAAAAACATATCTCTGTTTCGGTGCTTGCCATTGGTGGAAGACATCCATAACAGACTCTAACTCATATCTTGTAGGGTCAGTGACCCATTTATGCGCCAAATGATCCAAATACTCCCTTCTCTCTAGAATCGGGCAATTGGCTACGCAATTGTTTACGCTCTAAAACGGGGGTCGTAGTCGGTGACCCAAAGAAAGGAGACAAAATACTAGTAACAGTGTTTGTCATTCTCTGTCGGACAGAAGGAGAAGTTGACAAATGAACAGGAGGAAAAACAGGAGGAGACAAAGCAAATGCAGAGGCAGTGTCAGAAGGGATAGTGTGGAGGGAAATAGATGCAGGGGGCAAAGTCATAGGAAGTAAAGATGGAACAGGTAGTAAAGGTGGCAGCCCTTGAGGGGCTGCGCCATAGTAGTAGGTGCCAACTGAAAAACAGCTGGTGGTTGTGGAAGAACCGGAGGTACAACAACTGGGGGTTGTACAACTAAAGGTTGCGGAGGTGCTGTAGCACTCTGCGCATAAGGAGGTGGTGAATTCAACAAATGAGACATTAAAGGATCCTTCTCAAGTTCCTTCACTGTATCTTGCTGAAGAGGTGGCAAAACTGGATAACATTTATCAATTGCCAATTTACGTTGCCTGTGCAGCTGTTCACTCGCTTGTTCCTCTTCATCATCCTTATACTGCATAGCAGCTTGCATTATTGAAATACCCTTTTCTCTTTTATTCTTCTTTACTAATTTAATTTCTTTCTGTTTGGCTTCTTTTCGCCATAGGCGAAAGAGTCAAACATCGCCGGCCGGGCTTTCTTCTTAAAAAGTCTAACCTCTAAATTATCCAGAATTTTGGTGTCAAAACTACCATATTGGGGCCACTTTAGGACACCATCTTTCCTTGTGTACCTAACCCATACGTTATTATACGTGATAGGGCCCACTCCATGCTTCACGTAGAGCTCATAGGTTGGAGTTCCAATTGGAGGAACCGGACACGAGTCCTCCAATCGGGAATCCCTATTACAACCAAGACAAAACAAATTTCCAAGTCTGCTAAGACCAGGCATCTTCGCTCACTAGTCTAGCTTCAAACTTCAAAGGATTATCGAATACGACAGTCTCGTGAATACACGAGTCCTTCGGCTTTGGTACTTGCAAGTTCCAAATCAAAAGATCCTAACAAATCAAAGATCCCATGGGATACCCAAAACTAAGAACCAAGACTAAGGACTGGGAGACGCTCCACTTATACTTAACTGAGGTATCGATGACGTCACCAGAAGACTCGTCTATTGTCTCGCTCTACAAATCATAAAAGGGTCCAAGACAGGGCGATAGTCAGGGCAGCAGTCCTTCGTAGCCGTCGGGACGCGGGGAACCTCGCAGCAAAGACTTTCAGACCACGAACGACATACAGGGGTCGATGAAGTGGTTGGCCTTCCTCCAGAATTTTACACGAAGCTCCTCACGACCTCTGGCTTGGACCGGTACCGCTGAAATCGCCCCACGTTGGGCGCCAATTGAAGTACTGGGTTTTATTGGACCCAGCGGTGCCAGGGAACACACCCAATGACCTCGAGTTCTTCCTGTCTCAGACTACAGAAACACAGAGTCTTCTTGGTGGCTTCAAAGATCAATTTATTGGCTGCAGCCAGCAACAGGTATCCTAGAAGTACAACAATGTGTATGTTCTCAGGAGACTGCTTTCTCATGGAAACCAGCTATCTCTTTTATACAGAATATTATGCTTTAGGCAAACATTCCTTATTTTTACAGTGGGTCATTCACATATTTCTTACAACAAAACAAAAGACAGATTCATGATGACAAGCCCATTTTCAGTTTGTCCAGCCCACAACCAAATAACCAGTGAGGCCCAACACCTGCAACAGATATAATCTGGACCCCTAATAAAACCGGGCACCTCCTCCTCGTAAAGCAGGTCATAAAGAAAGAGCAGTGACAGGTGTGAATAAGATTTAGATATAGATGTGTGCAATGAAGGGTTTATGGCATGCTGCACCTGGGCCCCTAATCTCGATCGGCCACTGGGAACTAAAACTGGCCGAACAGGTTCTGGCTCTGGACAGTGGAGTCAGCTTGCCCAGGTCACTGAAAGTGTACGTGTCCCCTAAGGTGCGTTTTGGCTTTAGTCATTGCCTTATGTGAGGGCAACCACAAAATGGCTGCCGTACACAAAATGGAACCCGAGGGTTCACAAGGGAATCGTTAATATTAGAGTGATCCCGTCACTCGAATATGACGCAAATACTCAGATATAGCATACCTGTCATTACCGGTCTGCTGATACCAAAATCGTCATGTTACAATGATGTTAATGACACAGGTCCAGAATTTTCAGTACCACAGTCCCTCTCCTAGGAGGAGAGTGCGGGACCCCAGAAGGAGAGGTAGGGGGAGGAGAGCATCGCCCGTGACCTCTGGTCAGCCTGAGGGTGCGGAACCTAGGTTGGAGGATCAGTGGCAGTTCAGAACTGCACTGATGAGAGGAAGAGTGGAGAATGGATACTATGTACCAGGGGTTACTGCCCCCCACTCTGTGAGATGGCAAGGACCAGAGACATCTGGATGGCCTAGGGCCTGTCCTGGCCACGGACAACTAGGGAGTCCCAGTGGGGTAGCTTAGTTGGTCCTGGGAGCTTTGACAGAGGGAACCACATGGGTTCAGATTGGTGTAGAAATGGAGTGTGCCCCTGCAGTTGCGGGCCCGCGTCCGTGTTCTATAGCTCCATCCAGGGAAGCCCATCAAGGTAATGATTGGTCTACCCTGGCTTTTGGCTGTAAGGGGGTTGTGTTGGACTTGGCCCTTTTTGCAGGGTCATCCCTGAACTTTTTGCCTTCCTCCTAGTCTTTTTTCTGACATGGTGTTGGTGGTTTCAGGACTCTGGGCACTTTATCACTGCTGTCCAGTGTAAAGTGCATGTGCTCTCTGTGGTAAACATGGTAAGATTGGTCTACACCTGTTTGGCATATTTAATTAACCTATCAGTCCCCAGTAAAGTGGTATCCCATATACCCAGGGCCAGTAAATTAAATGCTACTGGTGGGCTTGCGGCGCTGCTTGCGCCACCCACCAAAGTAGCCTTTCAAAACCTGTCTCTGGCCTCTGCCATTGCAGGGCCTGTGCGCGCAGTTTACTGCCGCTGTGACGTGGCACATAAAGTGGGTGCCACGTCTGTGACTCCCCTTTTTCTACATATCAGTCATCCCTAAGGTAGGCCCTAGCTAGCCCTATGGGCAGGGTGCATTGTAGGTAAAAGGTAGGACATGTACCTTAATTGTGTGACATGTCCTGGTAGTGACAAACAGCCATTCTGGTTTCTCACTGCTGTGAGGCTGCCCTCTCATAGGAATACATTGGGGGTTCCCTGATAAGTGTTTCAGTGGTAATTTCTAATATGAGAGGAGCAGCGTGGTCAAGTTTGGTATGTTTGGAATAGTGATAATAAATGCTGCGTAATGGTGTTCGCAGATTTATTATCACTATTTTAGAAATGCCACTTTTAGAAGTGGACATATTCTGTGTGCTATGTGTCTTTTTGCCTGCCTGATGTGTAGTGCATGTCTGGCTCTGGAGTGACAGGGACTGGGGAGGTGCCGTGGCTCCAGAGGGGCTGAGTGAGTCAGCGCTAGGCTGAATAGACCTGATCTGCATTCAGAGTAGTGGGAGGAATAGCCCCTGACCCTGAATAGGTCTGTGCCTGGCTGGTACAATGCTGGCTCCGCCCCCCTGTGGTGTGTCTGGGGCCAGAGCCTTACAAAGGAGGGTTCGAGCACTGTATAGAAAATGCTTCAGTACCCCCCATAACCAGTTGGGACTGGATCCCCAAGCCCTGTGCCAGGGCAGAACAAAGACCTGGATGATATAAATATTGGGGTGTGACCCCATGTCTGTGTGCTGCTGGGGGCTTGGTGCCTACCGGGAACTTGCGGCCGGCAGGCTGCTGGACTGCCAGGAAGAACTGCCGCTGGGAACTACCTGCTGCCTACTAGGTAGCTGAAGAGGTGCCCTCTGCAAAGGGGCCCTGCGTGCTGGCCTGCCTGTGCCTACATTTCCGCTCCGAGAGACTGCTCCATGCTTAGGAGCACTTCACGTCCCCTCTCTGGGTCTTCCTGCTGGAGACCGGCGAAGCGTTCTATCCTTATGGCTGAGAGCGCATGAGGAGCACCAAGTTCCTTTAAGAAGGGGAACAGCCGGTGTGCAAGACGGCGCCCCACCTGACAAGCTTGTGGGGCAATCTCCAGTTTTTAAGCCTACTGTTTGGTAGAGGAGAGTCCAACACAGATGGAGACTTCGCTCCGTATTTGTGCCCGCGAACAGGAAGTCAGGCGGCTGTTGCCTGACCTTGGGCGAGGCAGAGGAGAGCCCTGTGTGTGTCCCCATAGCTGGGAGTGAGGAGCAGGAAAGTTGCTACCGGAGGGAGGAGCTGTGAGAGAGGAGTGCTCCCCCCTCCCTAACCTCCAGCGAGTGTGCCACATGGGGACGAAGAAGCCGCAGGAAGTCAGGCATCTGGCCTGGTTGGAGGTGGGGCTCCCGTGACCGCGAGGAGAGCCCCGCGTGTCTGCTCAAAAGCGAAGGAAAAGTCTGTGAGGCAGCAGTGTGTGCAGTCCGACCCGACGCCCACAACGAGGGGGGTCGCGGAGGAGCCCGGAGATGCGTCTGGACTCCTGAGGCTGCTAGAAGGTAAGCCGTGAGCTCCGACTGGCCGTGAGTTGGCCAAACCTCAGCAAAGGAGACGGAGCCCGCAGAGATGCCCCAGTGAGTGGGGCCTGCAAAGCACCCGGATGGTGCCGGTTACTTGCACCGGAAGAGCCCCGGAGGGGGGACTCAAAAGGCACTGTTGGTGCCCGCCAATGTGCTTATTTTTTTTTCCCCTAGAAGAAGCCCCAGTGAAGGGGGCTTAGGAGGCACTCTGTTTGTGCCCAGTGGGGGTCACAGCTGCACCGCCAAATTGCGGACAGCTGCAACAATGGAGGCATTTACTGTTTTGGCAGTAGAGGGGCATGGGTGAGTTGCACCCTTCCCCCCATTAGCGTGAGGGCTGGTGGAGGCCCCATTTAGAGCCCTGACTTTGGATGGACGTAGGGTATTGCGGGGAAGCCCAAAACGGGCCCCCGAGCAAGGCCAGTGGGCCTGAGAGCACCTTGTGTTCTGGTGGGGTGCAAGGCCCTAAGAGGATGTATGCACCGTGTTAGGGTTACTGTGGTGCATTGCGAATATGATTGATGCATAATGTGTTTATGCCTAATGTGATTTATGCAAAGCGTCTGTCCCAGTAGTTACTGGTGGTTTTATTACTTACCTGTTCTAATGGTGATGACAGCGGCCTGATTGGCCCTTTCCTGTATATAATCCCCTGTAAAGTATAACCTAGTGCCAGGTGGCACAGTGTACATTTGTGATTATGTTCTAATGTGTTTACGGATAATACAAAGGCTATTTTTTATATAACCTTGTGTGGAGTTTCTTTTGTGGTGTGCCTAGTGTGTCTCTGCTGTGTGTGTGTTGCGCAAACGCTTTACACATTGCCTCTCGGATAAGCCAGACTGCTCGTGCCAAGCTACCAAGGGGGTGAGCAGGGGTTATCTTCGGTGTGTAACTCCCTTACCCTGACTAGAGTGGTGGTTTCTGCCTGGTTTAGGCGTTTGCCCTAGCCAACCAGAAATCCCATTTCTAACAAAGACTTAACAAAAGTAATGCAAATTAGCGCAATCTGCTACTTTTTGGTGCTTTGCATCAATAAGGTCAACCGGGGGTGGTACATGGGTGCTCTCATTCAGCCACCCTTGGTTCTTAGTGCAAATCCTTATGTACGAACATGTATACAAAGGAATTTGACCCAAAACATTACACCTTCTCAAGACAAGCATAAAAAGGAGAAACGTCTTTATTTCTCCATACATTTCAAACTTTCCATGTGTACTGAATATTTCAGTATACTTGCAAAGTTGGAAAAGTGTTAAAGCATACTTTTTGCACTACAGGGGGTCACTTTTAGTGCAAATATACATGCTTCTCAGAAGGATGCGTGTTGCACTATGGCGGAAAGGTATCTGCAATGGTGCATGCCACTCAAATGTGTGCCAATGCTAGAGAAGAGAGAAATAGTGGCATATATTAAGTTATATGATTTTTTTTCTGACTTTGAAAGAACGCGGCACCGCATTTTTGTGTGCTGCATGATGCAGTGCCAAAGAATGAAAAATGTTTACCCTTAAAATATAGTAACATAGTTTAACATTTAGACACAGACATGACAAGTTACTTTTTCCCTGTCTTGAGCCTCTGGATGCCTATTTGCATGAACTCCAACTGTCACCTGGCTGCTGAATAGCCCCTCGATAAGGTGTGAACTTGCTCCTGGACCAGGGAAAATAACGTGGATGTGGGGGGATGTTGTGTCCTTTTGACAGGGAGGCCTTTGGGCTGGGCCCAGGAACTTGACTGACTTCAGAGAGGCCTGCACTGTCATAAGCAAATGTTAGCTGACACCTCCTTTTCCCCCAGACAGTCAGACATCAATCCCAGACGGAGGGGAGCTGCCCACAGAACTGGTTTAGAGTAACTACAGAGGAGGGACTGCTCATTTCCAAGCCACACATCTGGGGTGGGCACAGGAGCTCTGCACAGGGAAAGAAATGTTCTGCCAATTTGGTTTTAGGTAGAGAGGGGCACTGTAGAATTATTTGCAGTAGAGCACAATGAAATGCTGCAAAAGTGAGCAGGGTTACCCTGGGAACTTCTACCCCATTGGTTAGGCATTGACCCAACCTGGAGCTAGAAATTAATGTGGCATTCCTAGTACCCTCCTCAGAACACTTTCTTGACCTGTGCAAGAATATAAGAGGACTGAGCCTGCTGTCTGTAACCTGTGACGAGCCTAGGAGACTGGACCAGGTCTCCCTCTTGTCCCAAGGACAAAGGAGGGTACTCTAACGGTCATAAGGCTGACCTCCTGTTCAAGCTACAGGGACACAACAAGCTACAAGAGGCCTTTCCAGCAACTGCTTAGCTGACCAGTACCAATTTGATCTGCCCTGTACTCTGATGCTGGCCTTTCATGAATGAGTCTTGACTCCCAAGTGCTGTTCCCAAGGCCCGGGACCAATGGCTTCAAAGCTTCCTATCGTCTCCTGAAAGCTGGAACTAAGAATCTCTTTGGCCCCAAACCCCTTGGAGGACTGGGACCAAACCATAAAGCCGATCCGATGAAGGTGTGTTGCTGCTGGGTGTGTTTTCCACAGTGTTTGACGTGGCCCTCTCTGCAGTATCACCCTCAAGCTTTTTTGTCTTCACTCCTCCTGTTTTTGCTGAATTTGTTTTTGTTGGCCATATGACTCTGTGCACTTTACCACTGCTAACCAGTGCTTATATAATTTACTGATAATTCCCTAGTGAATTGGTATACCATATATCCAGGGCCTATGACTTAAATGCTACTAGTGGGTCTGCAGCACTTATTGTGCCACTCACTTAAGTAACTCCTTAAATCATGTCCCAGGTCTGCCATTGCAGCCTGAATGCAGTTTTAAACTACCAATTCGACTTGGCAGTATAACCCGCTTGCCAAGCCTTAAACTCCCCTGACCCCAGCAGGCCACCATCCCTAGGACTGCTAGCCATTCCCAATGGGGTCGCAAATTTTGACAGCCTCATTAAAATTCATGAGGCATGCAATTTGTGACCCCATTGGGAATTGCAAACAGTGTCTGAGACACTGTTGTACATTGAATTTTGCGACTCGCAATTTGTCGCAATTTGCGAGTCGCAAATTTCAATGGTCGTACATCTGGCCCTTAGACAGCTATATGCAAAAACAAGGTGATGGATGGAAGGCTTGAATTATTCTGAGCCACTGGCCACCATGCCACCTCAGTTTAGACCAAGTCATAAGCAAATCAGTCTTGACCCTGCTCCTCTTGGGAACAGTCCAGTCTGAACTGTCAGGTCAGGTTCTCCCTGAACCGGAACACAAGCAACACAGGACCAGTTTTGCCCTTATTAGGCCTCTTCAGCCAGGTATAGTTTGATTCTAGTGGTACCATGTCCGGGCATATCCAGCGCACTTAGGACGCGATTCCCAGTGGCTGAGATTAGTTCAAGCATTCCATCCATCACCTTGTTATTGTTGAACTTTTAGAAAGTTGGAATTTTCATGCCCTGCCTATTTGATACCTGAAGCCTTTTCCTAGGTCTCATGACTGGGTGGGGTTCTCAGTTGGACTTTGTTTATTCAACCAAGAAAGCCACACAATAAAGGGATTAGGTGTGCCTGGCTGGACCATGGGCGCCGCCCCACTTGCGACTGTATAGACTGTGCCTTCACACAAAGGACTTGTCACCAATGCATTGTTCATGCAGCCAGTTTGGAGTCAGGACAGGCGAGGTGGGAACCTTCAAGGACTTCAAAGGGGATTCAATAGAAACATCTCCTACTTCAAAAGAGGCAGCAGGCATAAAAATAGGACCCTCATAACCACTCTTCAGCACACTCCTGGACCTGTGGATACTACAAAAAAGGGCTGCTGTGCTGTTTTGCTGCAAGAAGGACTGTCATTCTGTTGCCCTGTTACTCTGCTGCAATGCTGCCTGCTGCCCAGCTTGCTCAGAATGAAGACTGAACCTACACCCTTTATCCCAGGTTGAAGTGACTCCAGTGGTCAGTTGACTGACCTCCTATTATGAGCTATAGGGACATGACTAGCTCCAGAGGCCTTCTTGCATCTGCCCAATTGGCCAGATGCCTGGCCTCTGCTGGGGTGGGTTCCTGATTCCCAAGAAGTGCCCCTCAGGTCCTCAACCCTTGGCGTATCATCAGTTCAACTCACTCTCCTGAAGAAAAGGAGAAATCCTGACTTTTGGGGTCTTTGTGACTGCGAACGGGTCTGTTTGAGCCAAGATAGTGCAACCCATGCTAGTTGCCAACGCAAAGCTCCAGTGAACCCGACTCTTCACACCACAGAGACCGCCGGTGTAGCCCAGCACAGTGAGATCAGCAACGTCACGTTACAGCATCGACAGCCCAATGTGACCACCAATGCAGAGCTCCAGCGGAGACCATCTGCAGGTTTGAATATAGTTCCCTCATCATTTTGCTACGTCAACATTGCTTCATACTTTAGTGTTGTCAAATTATTTTTCCATCTGTGTTTATTGTCAAGAAGAGTTGTTATGGCTTTAATCACCATATTATTAAATACATCAATGTTGTCCCTATGTGTTTGAGGAATAAATCTGGATTTAGGTATAAAATCAGTTTTACCCACAAATCAGTATTGAACAAATATTCCTTTGTGATTGTCAATATTACCACTGGATCAAATGAATCTATATCTTTCTCCCTTCTCAAATCACAACTCAAATCATAAAGTGTGTTCAGTGTTTCAATATTATCAATAAGCAAATTAGATGTACCTGCTGGGAATAATGCTCTCATCTCAGGTTTGGGACGATGTGATTAGTGTACATTGTAATGTTTTAATTTGCAAATGAAATTAAATAAATCAATCCTTGTTTATGACAAATTTAGTGACATACCAGGGCTAAAGTACAATCTTAAACTCAATAGTTTAATTTCATTTTCATGCAAAGTTCTAAATAATAAATATATTACCATTAACTTGACACTTTCGTCTATTATGGTTTCTCCTGCCCACGCCCCCTTGTTCCCATGGCATGGCCATTGTGTCCTCCTTCTAATCCTTCTTTTCTGGTGTTTACTGCTTTTTCTTGGCCTTTGATTGGCTTTACTTGTGTTGGAGTGTCTTTTCCTTATCTGAGGAGTTTGTACTCCTCGCCTCTAAAAAAGAAAGCTTATTCTCCTGGAATAGTCAGCAACCTTCCAATGATTCTACCTCTGAACTGATGTCTGAATGTATTTCCTCAATGGGTTTGTCCACATATTGTAATGTTTTGTCCTTTAGTATGTGATAGTGTGCATTATTTAATTTCCTCGCAGAAATTAAACACCTGTCATTTTTTTTAAAAATTCTTTCTATTAACATATGATCAGTAATTGATACAATCGGAAGACAGTTACATCGAACTACAGTATTTCCTGTTCTCATGTCATCCATGGTACATAAATCTTTATAATAGCAACTCATTCCATGTCTAAAATTACCCTACACTACTTCCCTCATAGGCCTCTGTAGGTCTGCCAGGCTCAACATATCTTCTCCCGTTTCCTCGGGCACCCCCTGCTCTTGTATATTGTTTGTTCTGCTTGCCTGCACCAGTCTAAGGGGCATATTATCAAGAACGGCGTTAAAATTATCGCCGGTTTAGCGGCAGAAAACTGCCGCTAAAGCGGCGATAATGGGCTTGATAATATGCCCTGGAGAATTCCAATAGAAGCCCATGTTCACACCAGAACATGGACTTCTATTGGAATTCTCAAGGGCATATTATCAAGCCCACTATCGCCGCTTTAGCGGCAGTTTTCTGCCGCTAAACCAGTGATAATTTTTAACGCCGTTCTTGATAATATGCCCCTAAGTCGGTTTTCCACTCCCCTATTCCCGGGATCTCGGTTGCTCCCCATTTTCTCGCAACGTTCCGCTTAGCCACTCCCAGTGCCAAAGTCACCCATTGTGTTGTGTGTCTGGACCAGTCTTCCTCCCTAATCATGAGTAAAAACCATTTCGGTGTCAGCTGCACATCTATTCCCGTAACCACTGTTAGTATTTCCCCCACTCTGTGCCAAAACTCTTGTAACCTTGGGCAGCCCCATATTAAATGATAGAAGTTCCCCTCCATTTCACACCCTCTCTGACACTGTGAATCTTCACTTCGCCCCATTTGGTGTAACACTGTTCTGGGATAGTATACTCGTGGAGGACCTTCAACTGAATCAGTCGGAATCTTGCCCTAATGGCCACCTCTCTTGGGCCTTGTAATGCTTCCATCCATTCCTCATTTTCAATCAGACCAATGTCCCCCTCCCAGGTTGCTCTCAGTGAGCTCAATATTTCAGGGGCGTTGTTAATTATTTTTTTGTATATCAGGGAAATGGTCTTTTCATGCAGTGGCTCAGTCAGTATTCTGTCCTCTAGTGGCGAGGATTCTTCCAGTGTCTCTCCTCCCTTAGATAATTGCGTATGGCATGTCCTAGCTGTAAGTACCGCAACCACTCCCCTTTTCCCATCTCAAATTCCGTTTGCAGGGTTGCAAATGTAATGTAGGCTTGACCCCTCCATATATCACCTAACGTCTCAATGCCCAAAAGCTCCCATTTTGCAAACCCCTTTAGTTTACTCACTTTTTCCAACCAAGCACCCTCCCAGAGTGGGGTCATCCCTGTAAACTTACCCTCCCTTCCTAAGTATTTCATGGTCACCCGCCATGCCAATGCCACTGTCTGGGTGTGTTGTGGTACGTTCCTCGCTAGTCGTTTGGCATACAGTATCGATCTGGGCCCTCCCTTGCCTATGGCTAGTCTGTCCACCCTGAAGGCCGGTTCCGCTCGCTCTCCAACCATCCACCCATTTACTGTTACTAGTTGGGCCACCCAGTAATAACTTCGGATGTCTGGTATTGCTAATCCTCCCTCATAGACCCCTCTCTGCAATTAGCGTAATGCTATCCGTGGTGCGCCTCCACCCCACAGCAAGGATCGCAATTCCGCCTCCACTCTTTGAAAGATCAGTGGAGGTACGTCGTATGGCGTGTTTTGTAGTGCGTATAGCAAATGGTGGAGGGCCATCATCTTAAACAAAGCCGCTCGCCCCATCAACGTAAGGGGCAGGGTCTTCCAGAGCTTGGCATCCACCATTAGTCTATCTAGTTGTGAACCCAGATTACGGCGATAGAACTCCTGAGTGTTTCTTGTTACATATATTCCTAAATACTTGAAGCCCTTCATCTCAACTGGCACCGTACATCTTGAAGTTAACTCTGGGGCATCCCCTGCCAGTGGGAAGAGCAATGATTTATTCCAGTTAATTTGGTATCCCGAGTATTCCCCATAGATTCTGAATATCTGCAGTATCCTGTCGATTGACTGCCGTGGTTTCTTCACATACAGCAGGACATCATCCGCATGTAATGAGATGCGTTCCTCCCATTCCTCCCCAATCGGGATCCCCTAAATCAGAGGGTCCTGACGTACCCATGCCGCCAGTGACTCCAGGGCCAAGGCGAACAGCAGTGGGGACAGTGGGCATCCCTGCCTTGTTCCCTTTTGGAGAGGGAATACCCTTGACACCGTGGCGTTAACTCGTACTCTGGCCAGGGCTGTTGATAGAGCAGTCTCACTCACCCTATGAACTCAGGTCTAAATCCCAGTTTGTCCAGCACCGCAAAAAGATAGTTCCACTCCACACTATCGAAGGCCATTCTGGCATCTAAAGACAGGAGCGCCACCTGTTCTTCTGAGATTGCCTCTGTAAGGTGAAGGACCCCAAACAACCTGTGCAGGTTGAGTCTGGTTTCCCTATGAGCTATAAACCTCGATTGATCTGGGTGTACAAGGGAGGTAATCACCTTGCAAAGTCGCAGGGATAGGAGTTTCGCAGAACCTTCACTTCGTAACTAAGCAGGGAAATTGGTCTGCATGAACCGCATGCTGTAGGTGCTTTACCCACTTTTGGTATTACAGCTATTAACGCCGTCCTCTGATCTGGGGGGAGTACTCCCTCTTTTTTTTGCCTCTTCCAGCATATCTAGCATATTTTCTGCTTTATCTTCTAACAAACACTTATACATTTCCACTGGGAGACCATTTGGTCCCACCGCTTTCCCCGATTGCAGTGAGAGGGAGGCTGCCTTTATTTCTTCCGTCGTTACGTCTCCCTCTAACATCTCTCTGTCTTCCTCAGACAGTCGTGGTAGTGCGATATCGTGTAGGAAGTCGCTACAGTCCTGCTCCGTTTTCACTGAAGAGGAGGCATAAATTCCTTCATTGTAAGTTGCAAATTTCTCCGCTACATTGTTGCAGGGATTCTGCACATACACAGAACTATGCGCAGTTAAACAGGACCTTGATGTGTAGCGGCTGAGCCTTCCTACCGCCTCAGTACCCAAAATCCTAAACCCGACTAGCTATAGTGTCTCATTCGCTCTCCTACATAATCACGAAGCTACAAATGATTAGACAACCCAGAACACAACACTCCCGACTCTCTCAGGAATCGCGATAGCAAGATATACCCTTTCGCTCACTCACTCGTACTTGTTGTCCACAATAAGAATTAACAGAGTCACTGTAACAGTTCAAAATTTTTATTTTAACTATAGTGCTCTATAATGCAGTATACGAGCCACTACCAGCAGCAAAACGCATAAACCTAAAACAGTTAGGATTGTTGAAATTCCATAGATTATAAAGGGGGATCTCATCGTATACAGACAGTGGATAAAGTACTATGGGCTAGATGTAGGACCTGCCAAATAGTGCCTCGCAAATTGCGACGCATTTGCGAGTCACTATTTTTCGAGGTGCTATTTGGCATGTACAACAGTGGGTTTAACACTGTTTGCGATTCCCGATGGAGTCGCAAATTGCGAGGCTCATGAATATTGATGAGCCTCTCGCAATTTGCGAGCCCATTGGGAATGACAGGCCCTCCCAGGGATGGTGGCCTGCTGGGCTCAGCAGACCACCATGTCTGGGACTGCTTTTAAATAAAGCAGCTTTTTTTTTAAATGCAGCCCGTTTTCCTTAAAGGAAAACGGGATTCATTTAAAAAAAAAAAAATGAAACATTTTAGTTTCATTTTTTAAGGGCAGGCATTGGTCCCTGGGACCACTGCCTGCCCTTAAAAAATAATATTCCATGCATTTGCAAAGGGGAAGGGGTCCCCTGGGGACCCCTTCCCATTGGCGAATGCATTACCACCTACTTGAAGTAGGTGGTAATTTCCGAGTGATTTGCGACCGCAATTGCGGTTGCAAAACATTGGTACATTGCTTTGCGGTCGCTATTAGGAAGGGAACGCCCCTTCCTAATAGCAAGTCGCAAAACAGTATTTTGCGAGTCGCAATTTATTTGCGAGTTGCAAAATACTGTTTGTACATGGGCCCATGCTTTTCAGCGTGCGCAAACGGGTCTAAGACCCGTTTGCGCACACTAAATGCGTCGTACATCTGGCCCTATAAGGCCTAACCACCCTCCCCTTGACTAGAAGAAGTTTTAATATATAAAAGAAGATCTCTGGGCTTTGTCAGCAGACCCCATACCTTAGTGCCTAGATGGTATTTCTACATCATAGGAACAGCATAGCTCTTCTCCCTGGAAAGGTCCCTCTCCAAGTGTGTTTTAGAACAACATGCATCCCCATAATATCAAAACACAAGTTTCCAGCAGAAGCAGCTGTGTTAGCATGTTTTGTCTAGATGCTAGGGACTGACCAGAACAGAATAACAAGGGGCATTGTTTATCGACCTTGCACATCGTGTTCAGACTAAACTCCAGGAACAGGTAGAGAACGCAGAAAGCAGATGGTTCTCATGTGAAAGGCACAAACAGAGTCTTACAAAATAAAGTCATGTAGTAAAGTGTGCAAAAGCAGCATCATGGCAGCAGAGCTCATGCTAACTTAGCAATATCAACAATGACCCTAACGGCCATGTGACAACATCTTTCCCAGTGACATAATTGTGACCCTTTTCATCTATTAGTCCAGGTACCCATCTACCTTCTGCCCATCTCTTATCCAACCAGGCAAGTAATTTATTTGCTTTGTCCCCTGCGTCATATAGTCTGTGCTGCGTGGCTAGCACTTGGATTCTGGCGCAATCTTCCAGCAAGTCTCTGAATTCTTTTTGGCAGAGCCGCAATCGATGCTGCCCATCCACTGAGTCAGTCTCCCCCTCTACCACCCGGGACTCCAGCCTCATTATGTCCTCTTCTAGGGTTTGACACCTACGTAATTTCTCTTTCCTTTCGGCACCCACACGTGCTTGGATTCTACCTTGGAGCACTGTTTTAAATGCCTCCCAGAGTGTCACTTTGGAGTCTACTGATCCCACATTTTCAGCAAAAAATAATTCTGCTCTCTTCCTCGCATCTTCCCTGAAGTCACCATCACTGAATAACCATGGATCTATTCGCGTGGGTAGTGTATAGTATCTCCTGGGGCCAATTAGTCCCACTTCCACCGGAGAGTGATCCGACACCCCATGAGCCCTGTGAGTTGCACCCACAAATTCTCCCAATCCCGTGAGTTTTGCTATCATGTAGTCAAGTCATGAAAGGCTCCTGCTTACTGCCGACAGATGTGTGTACTGTTTCTCTGTGGGGTGTTGGTGTCGCATATGTCACCCAGTACCATCGCCCCTCAATGGGCCCACTCTTCTGCCTGTTACTGCCTGTCTGGTAACATCCATCTCTATGGCTATAATATCATTCATATCTCCTCCTAAAATTAAGCACCCTTCCTGGAGTTCCAGTAGCAGAGGGCACAGCTTCTCTAGTGTGGTGGCCTGCAACCCTGGAGAAACATAGACCAAGCATAGGTTTAGCCTTTTCCCTTCCCATGTCCAGCTAACCGCTACATATCTACCCAATGTATAAGCCCATACCCTCCCCTGAATAAATGGAAGTCTTTTCCTGTTGAGCATCCCCACTCCCCAGGATCCTGTAGTGTACCCTGCATGTGCCAATAAGGTATAACCAAATCTATTCAGAGCTTTACATTGGTTGCCTTTTTAGTGTGTTTCCTGCAACAGAACAACGTCCGGCAAGTATCGCTTGATGTACTGTAAGACCACTGAACATTTTAACTTGCCATTAAATCCATTCACATTCCAGGACCACACTCTCAAAGGAGTCATCGATGTCAGGCAGTTCGCCATTGTTGGTAAAGTCTCTGAGCCGATCATTTACTGAATTTGGCATGCTCATGCTTCTTTACGTTGCCGTGTGTTTTTATTTGGTATCTACCATCTCCCTTGTGTTCTCCCTGAGCTTTAAACTTCGCCAATAAGATATCTGTATAAACTAACAACTGAACCCCTACCCCTCTCACCTCCCCCCACCCTGCTACCCTGCCACTACAGTTGTGCCATCCCCAACTTTCCAACCTGCAGAGTGCCTGCCACCCTAGAACATAAATCAAACAACTATAACTGGGGGCTGTCTTCACATAATCATTTATTTATATCCCTTTGCTGAGCTAAATATCTTGAGTTGACATCTCTTATGTGTCATGTCCATTGCTGTGACACTATATGTGCCAAGGTAGCCTCCTGATCTCTTTATCCCACCAGCAGTCTCCTGAGTCAAGCCCATTTTTACACTTCGTTTGCTGCGTCTTACTCCCTTTCTTTTCCAATCGCTCTGGGAGCCGACTCTTCAATCTCTTCTCCTACACGTGGCTCCTGACTCGTGCGATTTTTTGGCCCTGTCATCCTTGGCCATGAGTCCTACCTTTGCCTCTTACTCGAGCTGCTGGTCACCAACCCTCCAACAATTCCCAGGCCTCCTCCGTAGTTGCGAAGTCCCATGTCTTGCCTTCTGCTATTACACATAATTTAGCTGGGAACAGCATCATATATTGAAGTTCACGGTCTCTCAGTTCCCATTTCACCGCTTCAAAGCTCCTTCTTTGCCTTTGCACATGTAGGGTAAAGTCCGGGAAAAAGCAGATTTAGGCATTTTCAAATTGGATGTCTCCCATGGATCTGGCGACTTGAAGTATTGCATCGCGGTCTCTGTAATTGAAGACTTTTGCTATAATTGTCCTTGGGGTGGCCCCAGGTCTGGTCGGCAGTATCGGTGCACGGTGCGCCCTTTCTATCAAAAAGAAATTGGAAAGTTTCTTGGGCTTCAAACTTTCATGATGAGGTCTTCTAAGAGGAGATCCACACTCCATCCCTCCGCCCCCTCCGGTACCCCCACCACCCTAATATTGTTCCTCCTCGCTCTTCCTTCTTGGTCTTCCAATTTCGCTGCCATTTCCGTAGCCTGCTGGGTGAGCGTCTGCACTTGGGCTTCTAGGCGCTTCGTGGTTGATTGAAGCTGCGTTATATTTGTCTCTGCTGTCGTTACTTTCTCGGAGAGTTTATGTAGGTCAGCTCTGATCAGGTTCGTTTCGATTTGCACCGCATCAATTTTAGGCTCTAGAGCTCCTTTTAGGTCTTGGATAGCTGCCATAATTGCTCCCAATGTAGGCTCTGCAGTTTCTTCTGTTTGTGAAACTGCCAGGTTTTTAGGTAGTGTGTAGTTGTCCATTTTGTTGGACTGGGGAGCACCCACGCTTCTGGGCTTTCCCATTCCAATCTCGGCTGGTCCTTAGGGTATCTCACGCCCTTGGTGCCTGACCACTCTGTCTGATATGTCCACCCTGATAATTCTGAGCGTTAAATGTCTCTGACTTGTTTCCCCAGTGTCGGCGGGGGGGTCGTGAATCTTTTAGATTGCCACTGCTGAGTCAAGGCCTTCCGCCTTTGCTTTACGGATGCAACGTTGATTTTGGCTCGCTAAGTAGCTACACCTTTTCCGCTATCTGCCTGCTTAGGCCCTCCACGCTCCAGGGCCGTAACTGCCTACTTGCTTCTCCTATTGAGGCAATCACCCTCCCAATAGGCCCGCATCAAGATCGGCCATATTCTCCCCCCTGCTCAACCCCTTCTCTGTGTCTTAGTCTTCCACTGATCCGTCCCTTGATCAGATGCTTGCTGTAGTCTGACACTTTTCTTGTCGCTGCTAGGGCATTCTCTCTGTTAAGGCATTCGACACTCTGTGTATTTAGTGTTCACTTAGACCCTGTTGCGGTCCTCATCTGACCTCGCCCTTAGCCCATGGCTGCTTGAGTATCTTTCCAGGGTTATGCGTGGCATATACTGCCCTCCGAAGGGCTCTCTCTACCCCTTACAAGCTGTTATGTCAAAGGGCCTGGGGGCAGCACCTCTGTATGGCCTCTCCCTCTGCCCCGCGGCGATTGCGCTGCTCACCTTTACCGGTAGGCACCCGCTGCCCAGGTCACTATGTGTTGTCCCCAGTTTAATTCCTCACCATTTTGTGTGGTTCTGGTTTGGCACTTCCTTTTTTCCAGGACCATGGTCCCTGCACCGGGTGAGACATCCACTGTCCACTGTCCAGAGCATGGCACGGCCCAGCCCAGCTACACCGAGGGACCAAGGAGCGACACCACCTTACGTCCTCCTTCTAGCCCCTGGGTGAGTGAGTCACACACTGTTCCCTCGGGTACCCGCTGTCCGGGTCCCAACGCACTCACCCCGATTTGGCTCCTCTTTATCCTGTGGGGCTCGGGCTCGGCCTCTCGTTACCTCCTGCTTCCTGGGCTGTGGCCTTTGCACCAGGTGTGGCGTGTATGGGCGTCCGTTGTCCAAAATGCGGCGTGGCCCAGGTCTGTTGCACCCGGGGGGGGCCCAGGAGCGATACCTCCATACAGCTTGATAAATTAAAAATTGAGAAAACAAAATGTAAAAATATGGAAAGACGTTGGAGGAGGGTCTATGCACCGGATTCCAAACTCGCCTACGTACGAGCTAAGAGAGATTATCACTCCCTCTGTAGGGCAGCCCGTGCTGACTATGTCTCCTCCACCATCACTGGCGCACAGAAATGCTCTAAAACACTGTTTAAAATGGTGAAGGAATTATCAGGCTCTGGAACCCAGCCCGTTCCTCCTAGCCTGAATGAAGGGCAATGTGAGGACCTTGCGCAATTTTTCAATAACAAAGTGGAAATAATATACTCAACACTGAATGGCAACGGAGTAGTCAATTCTATTTCATTGCCCTCTAACAACCTTCAAGAAGTCGGTACGCTTCAATGTAAAGACACTTGCCATACAGAACCTGCTAATAAGCTGGAATCTTGGTCACCATTAGACATTACGGCCCTCAGAGAGTACCTAGGTAGCATTAAATCAGGCTCCCCCTGCGATCTCCTTCCTATATCAGTTCTACGGCAGCTTGAACTGCCTTCTCTTACAATAATGATGGAGCTTCTTAATTCCTCCCTAAAGGAGGCCACCGTTCCTTCTGATTGGAAGCATGCAATGGTCCTCCCTTTATTGAAGAAGGCTAATGCCGACCCCACTCTTTCCTCGAATTATCGGCCTATTTCCTTGCTTCCAGCACTTTCCAAGGTCCTGGAAAAGCATATTAATGGGCAGCTATCTAACTTCGTTGAAACTCAAAAATTTCTCCATCCATCACAATCTGGTTTTAGAGCTGGCTTCTCAACTGAAACCACTCTTCTCGGCGTCACTGAAATGTTACGCCTTCGTTTGGACGCCGGAGACACGGTGGCCTTTATTTTACTCGATCTAAGCGCGGCCTTTGACACGGTGTCTCACGCCGTACTAATAAGGGCCCTACAGTCTCTGGGGATTGCAGATGTGGCACTCAGATGGCTAATTTCTTTTCTTACCGACCGCACGTTTCAGGTCTTCTCTTCTGTAGCCACCTCCAGTGTCCACTCCTCTCCCTATGGGGTTCCTCAGGGGTCTATTCTTAGTCCCCTATTATTTAACATCTATGTCAAACCCCTGGCAATGATTGCAGAGGACGCTGGGCTGTCCTTATTTTCTTACGCCGATGACACCCAGATTATTTTCTCTTTCTCTGCGGGGAATGAGTCGGAACCATCTGTTCTGCGGGCTGGGCTGAGCAAAATTGCATCCTGGATGCAGGCCAACTTTCTTAAACTTAATGGTGATAAAACTGAGGTCCTTATCTTGGGAAAAAACAAAGATCTTTGGGGACCTCACCATTGGCCGGCAGAAATGGGTGCTTTGCCTCGCCCCTCGCATCATGTCCGCAACCTTGGCTTTATCATTGACGACTCACTATCTATGCGTCAACAAGCCGTGAAGGTGGCTGCAACTTGCTTCACCATCCTGAAATGGTTGAAGAAAATTGTATGGATGCTGCCCAGCTCCACCCAGAGAACCGTAGTCCAGGCACTGGTAACATCTAGACTGGACTACGGTAACATTCTCTATTTAGGAGCCAATAAAGATGTGACACGCAAGCTGCAGCTGGTGCAGAATTGTGCGGCAAGATTGCTTTGCCAAGTTCCTAGAGCGGCCTCCATCTCGGGTTCCTTGAGTGACCTCCACTGGCTCAAAGTCGAGAGCCGGATCAAGTTTAAAGCGCTGAGCTATATGTTCAGGGTCAAGCAGGGTACGGCTCCTCAGTATCTGCAAAAACTAGTCAAACCCTATCTGCCCGCACGCACTCTTCGCTCCACCACTCAGGCAAAATTTATGGTGCCGAGGATTAGACTGTCCCGTATGGGCGGTCGTTCCTTTGCCTACCTAGGCCCCTCTTTGTGGAATGCTCTTCCTCTATCACTCCGGAGTGAAACCATTTACACGCGCTTTCGTAAAACGCTCAAAACCTGGTTGTTCAATCAGTAGTTTCTTTTCTTGTTCCTTCTCTGGCTGGCGCCGGGAAACCCTTTTGGGTAGCTGTTGCGCCTGATATAAATTTAAAAATAATAATAACAGCTTCCCTCCAGCCCTGCCGTAACTGCGCCACTCACCGCGCTCCAGCTCCACGTTGTCTTGTGGGACTTGAGTTCCCCGTTCTCTCCCCCCACGACCGAGCGGTCTCTTGCCCGTTGTTCTCCAGGCGTTACTTCATGGATCGGCTCACCGCACTCCTGATATTAGCCTCGACACTTTCGCACTCAGCACCATGTCTTTGGGGGCCGGATATTGAACGGATTACTGGGTTTTTGTCCCTTGTTCAGCGGAGCTCGGCTAAGACGCCACCATTTCCTCTTGCGTCGAAGCCACCCCCCCCAACACCCGTCATTTTTATAACCATTTTTAGCACGTTCTATTCCACCATAGTATTAAGTGCCACTGAAATCATCTCTTGGTCAGATTCTTTACTTAGCTCAAGTATTAGTTCAGATCTTGATTTTTTGAGTATTCCACCCATTCTCCCAGAAGTCACAGATTTGGATTTAACATTGCCTTGATAGTGAGAATCTGTAATCCCCTAATATACGTACCACATCCAAATACTTTTGGAGGGTTGTACCTTCCCACCATTTGCTCAATTCATTCCATCAAAATTTTTCTAGTAAATGTAATTTCTGTATAACATTTATATAATCCGTAGGTGGATCACCATCTTGTTGACTTCTTGCTGAAAAGTTGGTGTTATTATCCAAGAGCTGATCGGCTACCTCTAGTTGACCTCTTAGGATTTGATCCACCATGCTTGTTAGTTATTCGATATCCACCCGCCACACACAGTAAGAGTATCTGTCATGCACAACACGGCCAGCCAAAACAGTAGTTAGTTGAGTAAATTAAATGCAGTGGGAAGCTCAGCACCTTCCAACACTGGTCTTACCTCGCTTGAGAGCTGCGTGTTACTCGGCATTCCTCAAAGAGAATACAATGGGAGACGGGCATCCACTGAGGTACAACTTCCAGAGATAAATTCAGGACTGATACCCAGCTGATGGTGTGGGCAGTGCCTATGAGTCAGGATCCAGTTCACATATTTTGAGTTCTTTTTTAAACAATTGAGAAGGAGGGAGAGTGAGCCATACCAAAGACGGGTTATGCTTCAGTATTTTCTTTTATTGCAGGCGGAGAAAGTAAGGCTCAACAGAGTTTTGATCAAACAAACTTTCATTCAAAGTGCAAGGTATATTAAAACAAAAAACATTAGAGACAGACTAGTAAAACTTCATGTAAAACCACCCAAGTGTGCATAACAATAATGATTGTTCATACAATGAAAGAAGATCACGAATGGCACTCAGTAAACAATCAATTAGATATATAAGTTCATTTATAAACTGTAAATTAATTGATAGAAAATAAAAGCAACTATAAAGATTGCCATATATTCAATCTATATAACAATAGGGGTAAATAAACTGCCTTCATAATGATATATATTACCTACTGGCGATAGCCAGTAGGTAGTTTTAATTAGGACCAAAGTTTCCATAGGAAAAGCTTTTTCTGTTTTGCCAATAACTTTGACGCCGCTTGACAAATCCTCAACGAAATTTTCAAAAAACGACCCCTTTTTGGTTCAGTTACTGTGTTGAAAGTTTCAGGATGATCCATCAAGCGGGGGCTGAGGAAATAGGGGGGTTCCAAAACGCATTTTCCCAATGTTATGTCTATGGGGATTTCTCATTTTATTAGCATGACTGCAGCCCGAACAGCTAAACGGAATCACACCAAATTTGGCAGAAAGCTAGATGTTGGTCCAGAAAGTGTGCTTTTTGTGATTTGGTGTAAATCCGTTCAGTGTTTTCAGAGATATTTATGTTTAAAACATATAGATATCTGGGGACGAGAGTCCTTGCAGTGGACTCGCGGAACCTACTGAAATTTGATTGACTGCTAACACCATAACCAGGAAGTGTTGGTAGCCATATTGGGGAAAGGCTTGAAGCTGAGTCCCACAAAAAAGTAAAAAATAGAGAAATGAGTGCAATCTAGGAATACCCTAACCCCCTTGATATGGTGGGGGGTCCCCACAGGGACGCCGCCATGCATTAAATAGAGATTTATTTTTTCAATTTTGTTGCAAAATCGTGGGTGGATTTGTGGCAAAATTGAAAGAAAAAAACAGCGTGGGCTCCGTGCTTCTTTTAAAGGAAGCCCCCAGGTGGGCAAAATCCCAGGGGCATATGAAAAATAAAAGAGGGGGCTACCTGGGGCACCCCTCCTAGGATTTAATCAAACCCCAGGGACCACCACCTACCCAGGGTTTTTGATTTAAATTATGTGGGGGTGGCTGTACGGCACCCTTGTGCCCCGGGGACCACCACCTCCCTGTGGCTTTTTTAATTATTAAATGGAGGTCCCATCGGACCTCCGTAAGCCCCGGGGACTGACAACTCCCCAGGGCTTTTGACAAATTGAAGGAGGGGCCACGCAGCCCCCCCACAGCCCCAGGGACCACCACATCAAAGATAGGAGGGGGGCCCTCATCCTGGAACCATAGATAGCACTGGGGACCACCACCCCCCATGGCTAGCTCCTGCTATGTCCCAGGGTGCTGACCCCTGGGACATAGCTGCTTGCTATGGCTTGGCGGGAGCTTTACTGCTCAGCAAGCGAGAGCATTAATGATGCTCTTGCTTGCTGAAATTGGAGCAGAATTGCTTTTGGACAGAGGGAGCTGCATGTTCGGCAGCTCCCTCTGTCCAAAAGCAATGCTGGCTCACAGAGGACACAGGGAGCCATCAGGGAGCCATCAGGGACCACAGGGGGCCTTGAGGCTCCCCTGCAGTCCCCATCAGAGAAACATTGGTGCCTTGGGTGGGACCTGGACACTCACAACAGAGGCTGGGTCCCGGGGATGGGGTCCCTGGGGCCGAAATCAGCCTGGAAGGCGGGCCCCTCTGCCCCCCTTCACTTCAATTTATTAAAGAAAAAACAGCCCAGGGAAGTGAGGCCATGCGGCCCCTTCCTAAAAAAAAAAATGTAACTATGGACAACTCACTGGAGGCCCACCTCATTTCTCCACCACTCTGTAAATGCATCTCCTGGTGCACTGCTGGTGGGGGGGAAGTCCCCTTGGCTGCAGAGGGTACTTGGGGGCCAACATGCCCTCCTGTTACCTCCAGTAAGTTCAACACAGCGGATTGCTGAGAGGTCTTCAGAGGCCATGCCCCCTTTGCCCACCACTCTGCAAACGCACCTCCTGGTGCACTGCTGGTTGGGGGATGAAGTACTCTTGGTACCAGATGGTCCTTGGGGGCCAACTACCCCTCCTGTTACTTCCAGTAAGTTCCACACAGTGCAATTGCTGTGAGGACTTCAGAGGCCATGCCCCCTTTCTCCACCACTCTGCAAACATGCCTCCTGGTGCACTGCTGGTTGGGAGATGAAGTCCCCTTGGTTCCAGAGGGTCCTCGGGGCCTAACTACCCCTCTTGTTACCTCCAGTAAGTTCCACAGAGTGCGATTGCTGTGAGAACTTCAGAGGCCATGCCCCCTTTCTCCATCACTCTGCAAACACACCTTCTGGCGTACTGGTTGGAGGATAAATTCCTCTTGGATGCTGAGGGACCTTGGGGCCAAGAAGTCCTCCTGTTACCTCCAGTAAGTCCCTTACAGCAGGAATCCTGAGAGCTGGTCAAAGGCCCGCCCCCTTTCTCCTCCACTCTGCAAACATGACTATCAGTTAGAAAAACGTAGAAATTCACTTAAAAAAACAAAGGCTACAGGGACGTAATAGTTAGGATATAGATTTTGAAAAACTTTAGAAATTCACTGAAAAAACAAAAGGTTAAAGGGACGTTATAGTTAGGAAATAGAATTTAAAAAACCTTAGAAATCCCCTTCAAAAACAAAGGTTATAGGGATGTTATAGTTAGGCTGAGATTTCCCTCATACAAAGCCATTAAAATTCAGCAGTTATAGTTACCTGAGCTAACTATATCATACATCCCCGCAATGCGCTGCTTAATACCTCATGTATTACATCACTCATGACATGGACAGTGACATCACTGATGACATCACTAATGACATATCATATGACATCACTGATGATATCACTGATGGCATCATCCACAGAACCACTCACTCACCCACACACACACACTCCCATTCAACCTCTCATACTCCCATTCACACACCCATACAACCACTCACATACCCATTCACAGACCCATACCAGTACTCACATATAAACACACTCCTCCACAGAGACACTCACACACCCACTCACTCACTTGTACAGCTACTCACACAACCATTCACTCACCCATACAGCCACTCATAAAACCAGTCACTCACCCGTACATCCACTCACACACCCACCTATTTACCTACACCATCACTCACACACCCACTCACTCATCCATACAGCCTTTCAACACAGCTACTCATTCACCCATACAAGCACTCACACACCCAGACAATTACTTATATACCCATTCACACATCCATACAAGCACTCACACATATACTTACTAACCCATACAGCCATTCACACAGACACTTACTCTCCAATACAGCCACTCACACACCAACTCACTTAACCAAACAACCACTCACTCACCCATATAGCCACTTACACACCGAGTCACTCACTCATACAACCATTCAGACACCCACTCACTCACCCATACAGCCACTGACACACCCACTCACTTACCAATACAGCCACTCACACAAAATCTCACTCACCCAAACAGCTACTCACACCTCCAGTTATACACCCATACAGCCACTTACACACCCATACACATAAGGATACAGACACACAGCCACTCACATAATATAAGTTAGAAGTAGTATACTAATTTAACTTTTGTAGTAGGTTACTATATATGTTTAACACCAATAAACTCTTAAAAACACATACAACCACTTGATGATGCCATCAGTGATGTCACTGACCATTTCATGAGTGATGTAATATGTTATGTCATAAACAGTGAATTGTTGGGGCATAAGTTATAGTTAGCTGAAGTAACTATAACTGCTGAATTTCATTGGTTTTGTACGAGGGAAATCTGAGCCTAACTATAACGTCCCTGTAACCTTTGTTTTTTCCAATGAATATAAATATGTTACCTACTGGCGGTAGGTAGTTATAGTTAGAACCAAAGTTTCCATAAGAAAAACGTTTTTTGTTTTGCCAATAACTTTGGCGCCGCTTGACGAATCTCCACGAAATTCCACAAACTTTCCCTTTTTTGGTTCAGCTGCTGTGTTGAAAGTTTCGGGGTGATCCATCAAGCGGGGGCTGAGAATAAAAGGGGGTCCCAAAACATGTTTTCCTCATGTTATGTGTATGGGGATTTAAAAATGTTTTGAACATGACTACAACCTGAGCTACTGCACGGAATTACACCAAATTTGGCAGAAAGCTAGATGTTGGTCCAGAAAGCATGCTTTTTGTGATTTGATGTCAATTCATTCACTAGTTTTTGAGATATCTAACTTAAAAAAATATAGATATCTTGGGATGCGAGTTCTTGCAGTGGGCTAACGGATCCTACTAAAATTTGATTGGCTGCCAGCACTTCAACCAGGAAGTGTTGGCAGCCATCTTGGGACTTGGTGTGAAGTCGAGTCTCACAAAGTAAAAAATAAAGAAAAGGGGGCAGGGTAGAAATACCCTGACCCCCCCCAGATATGGTGGTGGGGTCCCTCAGGGACCCTGCCTGGGGTAAAAAGCATTTCTTTTTTATTTTGCCGCTAAATCATGAGTGGATCCATGAATCCGCAGCAATTTATTTTTTAAATAGACGCGCGATCTCACTTGCGTCTTTTTTTTAAAGCCCCCAGGTTGACCAAATCCCGGGGGCATGAAGGAGAGGGGCTCATGGGGCACCCATGTTAGGCTTATAAAAAGCACTGGGGCCCCCCGCAGCCCTGGGGACCACCACCTCCCCGGGGTACACTGTTTTCTTAAAGGAATGTGTAGGGGCCCACACACCCCCGCAGCCCCTGGGGCCGCCACCTCCCCAGGGCACACTATTTTTTTGGGGGGGAAATGCAGGGGAGACTCTATGGTCTCCCTCGCTGCCCCGGGGACCGCCACCTCCCTGGGGCACATACATTATTATTATTATTTTTTTTTAAAGCAGGGGAGGCCCTACGCCCCCCCAGCCCAGGGGACCGCCACCTCCCCTGGTGGAGCTCCAGATGGCCCTGGGGACCCCCACCCTCCAAGGCCCGTTCCAGCAATGTCCCGGGGTGCACACCCCTGGGACATTGCAGTTTGCACGCACTTCACGCAAGGCTGTGGTCTCTGTGCCACGTCTAGGCCTCGACTTCCAGATCCTTTAAAATGTACAAAGTCAGTCAGGGAAAAGATGCATGGACCACCCTACTGCTTTGTGTTGCTTTTTCCAGTCGGCATCAGCTGCGGAATTCGGATGAGTGTGCGGATGGGTAGGGATCATACGTGGTGCTCGGCTGGAGCTCCGTCAAGATGTGGCCATCTTAGTCAGCTGCTGGCTATGCCCCCTCCCCAAAGAGAGAGACTTGCATAGTCATGATCTGCTACTAGGTCTTCTGAAAGGATTCTGTCTATTCTGCTTCACTGGCTGTCTCTCAGTGCTTAGGTCCTTCAGTCTGAGGAGGTTTGAATATCTGCAACAGTATATACTCTATTACATCATAGAATATCGGTGATGAGTTTTCTAGAGGTGATCCACTAGGACTTATCATGTTCCTAGAATTGCCAACACTCCTGTAATGAAATGCACCACAATGTCACTAACAGTTTTCTATAATTGCGCAGTGAACTTCTACTGAAGTGGGTAACAGGATTGACACAAAATCCAAAAAGAAGGCAAGCTCTTTTGTAGTCTATCATTGCGAAATCTTAAAAACTGTCTTTGTATGTGTGTTCTCCAGAACAGTCTAAGGATACACGGGTCTTGCTTGTCAAAGAGTATTGTTGGTTTGTTTGTGCAGTGTAACCATAAATCACTGTCTTTAGTCTTTAATAGTTAGTGCGCTAACCTTCAAAATGCGGTTTGTTACCTCTAACCTCTTGTTCTTTTTTAGGGGAGAAGGTGATTGCCGGTTGGCGTCACCGTGATGCCAGTAGGTAAGCATGGAATCCGGTGGAATGTTTGTCTGGAATCCGATGGGTGAGTTTCTTGCTCACATAGGCCTATAAGCGGGCAGAAGAGACATCCTTGCCTCTCAACAGGGCTGAAGCCAAGCACTGCCTCGTGGCTTGGGTGCAGTTTTATACTGCCACAAAACCAAGATGGCCACCGGCGTGCGTTTCCCGAAATTCTCGTAAGATTTCGGGAGCACGAGGCGGGAATGGCCATTCTGAATATCAGGGCCCCATGGGGAAGACGTGTGGACCTCAAAATATGATCATAAGCTCCTTTAAGGGCCCCAGGAGATACCAAGCACATTAGGAGTCAGCCCTGGGGAACATGATTAGCAAAGCTAAGTTCCACAATACATCAATAGGCACACGGGATCCGGGGGATAACAGTAAGGTCAGCATGAACAAATCAGTGTTCGCTATAAGGTGGGCCCTGGCGATAGCAAACATGGGCCCAAGAGCACCCCAATGTACATATGATGCAGGAGGATACACCCAGGGTCATGACAGTTGTGCTCACTATACGAACTGGGCGAGATGTTAACAAAATACATAAATTCACCCATTGAGGGGGAGTAATCAATGATCGATCCTCTGCTCCACCTAGTAAAGTTGGGAAGCTGGTTATGGATATGACCCATGAGCTCAATGGCATTAACTAATTCAAATTTAATCAAAAAAGGGAAAGTTACTCACTGCTATGGTCAGCACTGTGAATTAGGGGTCCCACCTGGGATACACGAAGCATGAAGGCAATGTTTTGCTACAGCCTAATTTGCAGTTAAAGTCCTCCCCTTGATAATAACATTTAGGCAAGCTAACACAGGAGAGGCCCTATATTGTAGACACTGTAAAGCAGAAAACAAGTTATCAATGTTGCAGCCCTTATCAATTGAGGAGGCAGCATTATAGAAATTCACAATAAAAAAGTTAAGCTTGGCAAACGAAAACACCCAGAAGATTTGAATATCAGTATGGTCAAAAGGCACGATGATGATTGCATAATCTGTGAAGTTATTGACAAAGGTTAATAAGCCACTGCTCTTTTCCAATCTAATTGCATGAACATAAATGCCTTGAAAGCCATCCCAACTAATTGTGCCCAATAACCAGGTTTCTTGCAGCATAATAAAATCAAACTTGTGCATGTAGACGAGCAATTCCTAGCCTCTCATTTTAGACTGAAAGCCTGCAATGTTCCAACTGATCAGCTTTAAAGGAAGTCTAAAACTATTGTTGTACAAACTAAATGGAGCAGGAGCAATAAATGCTTCGATGACCGGTTGGAGAACACAAGGGGATAAAGCCAGAGTGGCATGGGTATCTGTTGATACGCTCCTCGAAGGAGGCATTTTAGCTTGAATGCTGTGTTGACCAACTAGACAAAAAGCTTTAGCTGAGGTTCCTGTTGATGTTAGGCGTCAATCAATATCATTAAGATCTGTTATCGGTTGATATTGATTGTTACAAGAAATACTGGCCTCTCCTTGTGTAGAACGAGCAGTTTGCAACACACAATTAATAGTGGCCTTCTTGGGAATCAAGAGTCTATAAAAAAAAACAAGGGGCATAATAGCAATAGTCTCTGCCTCAACAACACTAGAGGGATGTGAAAAAAGTAATGATCTAGCTAAGTTGGTGTATCTAAAATTGATAATAACGCAGTTGTCACGGAATGACTTTGTACATAGCCCAATCCAATCAACTCTGCAAGCAAATAAGATATTGTCATAATCCTGGACACTAAAATGAGTGTGCCTTGTAAACCAATGACAAACTTTGTTTCTTAACTGAAAAGTGAACTCAGAGCCACCACAAATGGACAGCTTTTAGGGGGAAAGTTCACACAGTAAAGATTAGCAGAGTTGTGGGGGCCGGTAGTGCCAGAGGAAACTTGATTAAGATGGTTTGGCGCACACAATGCTGAGCCGGAATTACAAAATGGTGAGTGGTTCCGTGGCCATGCTATCGGAGTGGCATTTGGTGGCAAAGCAAGGACATTTGAAGCACAGCAATGATCCATTATTGGCCTAGTTTTCGGAATCCTTGATTTTGATGACAAACCATCAGGTGAATTGAGAGTCCCTGCTGTTTGTTTAGGTTTGGAAAGCTAACGTATCTCGGATTCCAAGGACACACTTCCCTCAACTAAGGGGCTGAGACACTCAATAAAAATAGCTTTGAGCTTCTCAAGTAAAGGGTCCTAATTTTGAATATTTTGATTACCTGTTTTATCTAAGACTAACATTGACGAAACTGAGATGAGTATATTGCTACTAGAAGGAAAGACCTCAAAATGGGAAAAAGCATACTTTGTTTTTCTTTTACATTTGGCAGCTGGACTGCTAACGTGCACCTTTTTTCGGGCCAGAGCGTGCCGGCGTGGTGGTTATTTCATGATGATGGCGTTAGACTCACTCGAGCTACCCGCAAGTCTTGGGAAATTGGTACAACAAATGACAGATGTCAGAGAAAGAGTCAAATCTCCTGTATCGAAGTAAAGGCGCCTTTCAGCTAGTATGATTTCTTTACTAATAACACCCACTGAACGAACCAAAAATTTATTCCAGAGTGGTGCCGTGCGATTCCATGCTCGCACAGACCCCTAGGCAGAGTGACAAAAAGTGCAGGGACCAAAAAATATGCTCCAAAATAAGCACAAATCAGTCAAACAGGAAAGGGAAACACCCCACTAGTCCACTGATTGCTTTTATAAGAAAAGGGTTTTTTAATATCTTTTTTACGAGAAATTAGTTCTTAAATACCTTAAAAGGAAAAGTATGTTAGGAATCCTAGGGCCAATGAGGAGGGCCCATCCTGACCATGGTCGGGCAGGGACAGGTGCAGACGGGCCACTCTTGGTCCCTGTGCCTGGGCACACAACAATCAGGGAGTTTCAATCAGGGAGTTTTAAGCGCACTACTCACCCTTGAGGGTCTCAAGGCGCTGGGGGGGGGGAGTAGCTCCGGTCAGTCAAAGAGCCAGGTCTTGAGCGTCTTCCTGAAGATGTGCAGGGTGGGGGCACGCCTGATTTTGATTGGCAGCTCGTTCCAGGTCTTGGCCGCGATGTAGGAGAAGGTTCTTCCACCTGTTCTTGCTCTGCGGATGCGTGGGGGTTCGGCGATGGCGAGGTCGGCAGAACGGAGGTTCCTCTTGGGTACGTGGAAGGAGATTCTGTCATTGAGGTATTGGGGTCCGGTGTTGTGGAGGCATTTGTAGGCGTGGGTGAGTATCTTGAAGGTTATTCTTTTCTCGACGGGGAGCTAGTGGAGGTTATGCAGGTGCTGGGTGATGTGTTTGTGTCGGGGGATGCCGAGGACGAGTCTGGCTGCGGTGTTCTGTATGGTCTGGAGTTTGCGGAGCAGAGACTTGTTGATCCCGGGGTAGAGGGTGTTTCCGTATTCCAGTCTGCTGGTTATGAGTGCGTGGGTGACAGTCTTCCTTGATTCGGCGGGGGATCCATTTGAAGGTCTTTCGGAGGATGCGGAGGGTGTTGAAGCAGGAGAAGGTGACGGATTTGAACTGCCGGGTCATGGAGAGGGAGGAGTCGAGTGTGATGCCAAGATTTCGGGCATGGTTCGTGGGGGCGGGGGGGCTGCTGAGGGCGGTGGGCCACCAGGAGTTGTCCCATGCAGAGGGGGAGAGTCCGAGGATGAGGACCTCTGTCTTCTCTGAGTTGAGTATCAGGCAGCTGCTGCTCATCCAAGATGCAACGTCCTTTATTCCTTCCTGGAAGTTGAGTCTGGTGGTGATGGGGTCCTTGGTGAGGGAGAGGTTGAGCTTGGTGTCATTGGCGTAGGATACTATCCTGAGTCCATGCTGTCTGACGATGGCGGCGAGGGGGGCCATGTGGATGTAGAAAAGCGTGGGGCTGAGCGACGATCCTTGGGGTACTCCGCAGTTGGTTTCCGTGGGTTCGGAGAGGAAGAGTGGAAGTCTGATTCTTTGGGTTCTGCCGGCGAGGAACGAGCGGAGCCAGGCGAGGGCGGTTACCTGTTTGCTGGCTTCATGGAGTCTGGCGGTGAGTGTGCGGTGGAAGCCGGTGTCGAAGGCTGCAGAGAGGTTGAGAAGGATCAGGGCTGCGGTGTGTCCTTGGTCGAGGAGGGTGCGGATGTCGTCTGTGGCGGCGAGAAGAGCGGTCTCAGTGCTGTGGTTGCTGCGTAATCCGGATTGGGAGGGGTCGAGGATGGAGTTTTCTCCGATGAATTTCGTTAGTTGGATGTTGACGGTCTTCTCAGCGACTTTTGCCACGAAGGGGAGGAGCGAGATGGGGCGGTAGTTCTTGAGGTCCGTGGGATCTGCTGAGGGCTTCTTGAGGAAGGGTCTGACTTCTGCGCATTTCCAGTCGTCGGGAAAGATGCCGGTTTCGAAGGTGGTACATCCAGTCCCACCGACATCCCACGCAGGGGAAACCAGAGGACTTACATAGGGGGAGAATGTGTCTAAACGGCTAGAGCGGCCGACTTTGAAGCTGGGGAACAAGGTTCGAGCCTGGGGGGAGGCTCTCACATACTGTGATTCTGAGCAAATCATTTAATCTCCCCGTGCCTGGAAATGAAAGTGTCTATCTGTAATGCAACTGGTGCTCATGTAAAGCGCTCTTATACCTTCGTGTCGAGTGCGCACTTAATAAAACTGCACAAAATAAAAATTATATATATATATGTGTGTGTAACGCAATGCTGTGTGGCACAATGGCCCCTCACTCTTCTGAGCTGGGGCTTGTGGGCAATGAAGTTCAAAGTTTCTCTTTGGTCCGTTCCGCGCCACAGGGAAACCAGAGCGCTCATATAACGCGATGCTGTGGGCCAAGCGGCGCCTCCTGCTTCTGGGCTGGGTCTTGTAGACAATGAAGTCCAAAGTTCCTGTTTTGTGCGTCACTTAAACATGTTTTTGCCACACAATGCTTTGTAATAAATGCACATTCATCCATACATCTGTCATAAAATGCTGATCGTTCGTATGAAAGATGTTCTCTAGCTATCACTGCTACAAATTTTGTAATGAGTTTATGGGTCATGGAAAATATATAATCTGCAAAGATGCCAACCTTGTTACTCCCATCTAGATATTGTAACTCTTTTCCTAATAAGTGCTGTGTTTTTCCAGACTTTTTCAAATTCATAGCAACCATTACATACTCAAAAAGTTGAGCTTAAGTTATTTTGAAAAACAAGCTTCCGTACCCAAACTGCCGTACCGATGGTGAGCTTTGGTGGCGCAGCAGAGCCGAGCGCCTGTTTTATGCGCCTATGCGGCGTAATGAATTCATTTATTTCTCAGAATAAGTGCGTTATTTTCAGACAGAACAGCTCGGAAACAGAAAGAGACAAGCCTTGCTCACTATTTCGCACAGTACTGTTTGAAAATAAAGCGCTAACTGAGACATGTCGAATTAAATGAATTCACATTACGCCCTGCATGCAGGCGCATAAAACAAGAGCTGCACAAGAAAAGCCCATCAGTATAAAGCCCTGCATGTTACCGAGGTCATAATAGACCACTACCTGTAGTTTATGTTTAGTAGATTAGGAAGCACATCCTTTCCTAATAGGCAAAACATGTACTTCTTTCTTTTATAACTTCTGAGGAAGAAAAATGGCTTCTCACTCCAAACTGGGCAGTTGAAAAGTTGGCAGCGAGTCACAACCAAGCGTCAACCCGAGGGACAGGAAAGGAAATACTTGAGACTACTGAAAGGCGTCGGGTCTGTGCACAGTCATGAAGAGCGCAGTGCCACACGGTGAACTCTGTCGTGTCTTTTTTCCATACACCACAAATATCTATAAACACACGATTTACTCTGCCCCTCTGGGGAGTGCGGGGCAAGCAAGAAATAGAGCTGGTTGCAATGCAAAAAAAAGCTGTTACCTGCTTCAGTGACTCTCTCTGGGCTATTCACAATGGGCAGGCTTGAAAATGGATTCCGGGATACATGAACAAAATTACTTCTGCTAAGAGAAGTAGCCTTCGTGGCGCCCCCTGGCACCTGCCTCATTTCAGAATTTTCCAGTACATGAACTCTTTTCTCTCCACGGTCATTAGAAAGCAATACAGTGCTGGACCAGCGACATGCTGATGATAAGAGCCATCAGGACTCCCAAAACATACTCGATTTGCATAGTTCGGTAAACCATACATTGGTTTAAGAACTGGATGCAGAAATTGACATTCGAGAAGGTAAGTGAATGTCGTAGAAGTCAGCGCCTTTTTTTTTTATTTTTACAAATGCTAGTAACATAAAAGTAACCCAAAATAAAGTAACAAAATACACACAGCATAACACAGAATTAACATAACCTGAACTCAAAACTATTGATTAACGTAATCGTAGATGTTGGTTTTTTTGGGCATTTTGATAGTGCTTTCCTTCCTCTTGTCAAGGTATCAAAGCACTTTCCAGGAAGTCTGGTGAGTAAGTAGATTTGCAGTGGATGGACTGGAGAAGGGTGTTAGTTAGTATAGCCTTCGGCTCGGGCCTTTAATGCCCTGTAGAGCCCGCTAAGGAAGGCTCTAAGGCTATTAGAACATTCCACCTCTAGAGGGCAGAATGTTCTCATTTGTAAAACAAAGGCCTCACGGAGCCAGAGGGGGTTGAAATCTCCTCAGACTCAGTGAGGCCTTTGTTCACAGCTGTTTATGTGTACAAACATTGGAATGTTGATGCTCTGGGCTTCTACCGGCCATTAGAAGCCCGGAGCGCTCCATTGTTTTCAATGGAGCGCTCAACATTCCAATGTTCTAATAGTAATTAGATCTCTTGTTGCTGAGTTATGGTGTCACATGTGAGGCTCCAGGCTTGGCACAGTTGCATGTACGTACAGCCTATGTTTGTGGATACAAGCAAAGAAGTGTGGGAATAGGATCCCAAGTGGCATATACAGGTCAGCCAATAATTAGGGCATGGATTTATTCTAGTCCAGTAAATGGGAAAAGCCAAATCTTTACTTATCTTCTGGCTTCTTGATGGTTGTGGATGGTTAATACGCTCTATGGGGGTGTATTCCAGAGCTTAAATATCTGTACTGAGAAGGAGCTCCCCCAGACAACTTTTTTGATAAGGGGAAGGGGTTATCAGTCGTTGGACTTCATTTGAGCTAAGTTTTCTCCTCTGGTTGCATAACTTGAATCTCAATTTTAAGAACGTTGGTCATATTCTATGTGTTGCTCTATGTAAAAGGCTTTATAGGATGTTCTCCCTGCTAATAATACCAAGTTAAGTGCTTTGAGAGCTGGAGTAATTTTGCCTTGTAAGAACTTGGGTTATGGGTTGAGAGGGGTGGAAGCCCATCTCGGGCGACAACCACAATCCTTGTCAAGGTGAATCACAAAAGTAACCAAATTAACCTTTACTTAACCCTTTGGTAGCTTGGCACAAGAGCAGTCAGGCTTAACTTAAAGTTAATGTGTAAAATATTTATGCAGCACACTAACAGTAATAAAGTGAAAACACAAAACAATAAAGATACCAAACCCATTAAAACAATAGAGTACATTTTAATACCTAAGATTATACCAGAACAACAAAAATCGAATCAGTAGAACCAGAGATATACATTTTTAAGATTTTAAGTGAAAATAGCACCAAGAAGCGGAAACCGCCAACTGTGGTCATCAGGTTGTTCTGGACCAGGACAAAGTCACAAGTTAAGGCTGGCTGAGATGGAGTGCAGGCAGGTACAGGACCAAGTTCGGCCCGCTGGGAGTTGTACCTTTAGGTCCTTGGCATGGGGATGCGAGGTCTTGCTTTGCACTGCGTTGGTTCAGTTGAAGCCACTGTGTAGGAGCTGCGAGGTGCTGCGATGCAAAGTCTTGTGTTGGGTTGCTCACACTGCGTCAGTTCCTATGAAGCTGCTGAGCATGTGCTGTTAGGTGCTGTGATGTGAGGTCCTGGGTCTGGTTGTATCGCACTGCTTCAGTTCCAATGAAGCCACTGACCAGGAGCTGCAAGGTGCTACGATGTGAGGCCCTGCATCAGGCAGTGTCACACTGCGCCGGTTCAGATGAAAACTTCAGATGCGCCAGGAGGAGTACACTCTGACTCCAGCCAAGGGGCCAGCACCTGTAAGGACACCTCTTGGGGATCAGGTCAGGGAGCAGTACACTGACCTACTAATGGACTGCTCCCTTTCCCTGTGCAGCTGCTGCTGAATCTCTGGTCAGGAGTTCGAGGCCCTCCTCCACCTGCAGGCTCCCGCCAGCACCTCATCCCTGGTGATCTAGTGGTAGGGCGTCACTGCTCTGCTGCTGGGCCGCCCTCTGTCTCTCTTTGTCTGTTTTTTTTCTGCCTTTTGATTCTGTCTTTTTCTGCCTTTTTTCCTCTTTGCACTTTCCTTTCTTTCTTCTTCTTTTTGCCTCTCTTGGCCTCACACCTGCCACTGCAAGCCCCCGGGTCCCGCCCCTCTCCAGTGACCCTTTCCTGCTCCCCACTTTTCCCACCTCCCAGCTGTCCAGCCCCCGCACACTACTTAATGGCGGATGCTGCGTGGCCGCACTGCCAGCACATCAAAGGTGCGCCAAAGACAAGCCTTTCCTCATCTGGACCACGCCCAGTGCCACAGACCCTGGTTCTCGGGCCTTCCACCCATACGACTCCAGCACCATTATCACCCTCAACGCCAGACGCCACACCCTCTGCCACCTTGCATCGCCAAAGGACACTCACGGACCCTTTTCCTGTTGCAACTGCAGCTACACCCTGACCCACCTCTGCACTCCAGCACCCCCCACCACCTAATCGACCAACAGTGGACCCTACCGGCTCAGCTGCATCCTCCTCAATGTGTGCCCCCTCTACAAAGATGCACCGAAGTCTGGGACCTCCTAGACTCCGTCCCTCCCGACATCTCCTTCCTCACAGAAACCTGGACGAACCCCAGCTCTGGCCCAGACATCGCCACCGCCATCCCCTACGGTTACAAGATCACCCGGAAGGATCGCACCAACCAACCAGGAGGAGGCATCGCCATCATCCACAAAAACATTCTCCGCCTGACCACCCACTCGGACGACCCAACGACTAACATTAAACACTTCCACTTCCTGATCCAGAACAACCCCAACACCACCCTCCGTGGCACCCTCATCTACAGACAACCTGGCTCCAGACCGTCCTTTACTGTAGCCATCATTGACTTCATCGTCCCCCTGACTCTCGCATCCACTGATCACATCCGACTCAGCAACCTCAACTTCCACCTAGACAAACCCAATGACCAGAACACCGCATCCCTTCTGGAGAACTTCGCCAGCATAGGACTAAAGCAGTTACAGTTAGTCACCGCTCCAACCCACACTGCAGGACACACATGCTCGAACCAGTCTTCTCCACAAGCAAAAATGTCACCTACAGCCACACCACCAAACTCCTCTGGACCGACTACCACTGTGTGCACTTCGCCTTCACCAAACCCACCGTACACCATCGCCCTCACCGGTCCCCCCAGCCAAAGCTGGAACAAGGTCACCAAGGAACAGCTAACCGCCTCCCTCATCACTACCACATTCCCGACAGATGCCGACACCAATACCGCAGCACGCAACCTCCACCAATGGATCTCCAACTGTGCCGACACTCTGGTACCCCTCAAGAAGGCACCCGTCAAGCAACTCTCCAAGAAAGCCAGCTGGTTCACCCCCGCCCTCCACGAGTCCAGATGCATCTGCAGACAACTAGAGAAGATATGGAGGAACAACAAAATTCCGGAAACCCACACAGCCTTCAAAGCTGCGATCACCACACACCACCTCTTCCTCAAAACCACTAAGAAAACGGCCCTCCAGGACAGGATAAATGCCAACGCACACAACAGTAAAGAACTCTTCACCATCGTCAAGGAGTTTGCCAGGCCCAACAGTGAGACCACCTACCTACAACCCTCCCAAGAACTCTGCGACAAACTCTGCACCTTCTTCCACCACAAGATCAGGCTTATCTACCGCAACTTCGACACCCAAGACCCTCCCGTCAAGCCCAACACCACCGCACCCAACCACGCTGCACCCCAACAGATCCTGCTCAACTGGACCCCGCTCACCATTGACGACACTCTCAAGACCATGAAGACCATCCACTCCGGAGCCCCCTCGGACCCATGTCCGTGCCACATCTTCCACAAAGCAGCCACCGCCATTGCCTCCGATCTCCACCGCACTATCAACTGCTCCGTCGAGACTGCCACTTTCTCCATCATCTCAAAACACGCCGAGATCAACACTCTGCTAAAGAAACCATCCGCTGACCCGACAGACCTCAAGAACTTCAGACCCATGTCCCTGCTCCCCTTCCCAGCCAAGGTCATCGAGAAGGCCATCAACGCCCAACTCTCTCAGTTCATTGAAGCAAACCACATCCTGGACATCTTCCAATCCGGCTTCAGGAGCAATCAAAGCACCGAGACAGCACTCCTCACTGCCACCAACGACATCTGTTCCCTCCTCGACCGAGGTGAAACTATAGCCCTCATCCTCCTGGACCTCCCGGCTGCCTTCGACTCTGTCTCCCACTGCACCCTAATCAAGAGACTCCATGACGCCAGCATCCACGACAAGGCCATGTACTGGGTCCACTCCTTCCTCACCGGATGAACACAGCGAGTCAGACTACCTCCGTTCCTTTCCGAACCCACAGAGATCAGCTGTGGAGTCTCTCAGGGTTCCTCCCTGAACCCCTTCTCTTCAACGTCTACATGGCCCCCATTGCAACCATCGTCAGGAACTACGGGCTCAACATTGTCTCCTATGCCAACGACACCCAACTGATTTTCTCCCTCACCAACGAACGAACAACCACCAGAAATAACTTCCTCAGAGTAATGAAAGCCGTCGCCACCTGGATGAAGAGCAGCTGCCTCAAACTGAATTTGGACAAGACCAAAGTTCTCATCCTAGGACCCTCACACTCAGCCTGGAATGACTCATGATGACCCTCCACACTGGGAACCCCGCCAACCCCCACAGACCATGCTTGAAACCTCACCATCATACTGGACTCCTCGCTCACAATGAACCATCAGATCAATGCCGTCGCCTCACCATGCTTCCACATGCTCCGCCTGCTTCGAAAGACATTCAGATGGATCCCCACCAAATCCAGAAAAACAGTGGCCCACGTACTCATCAGCAGCAGATCCGACTACAGCAACGCAATCTACGCCGGTGTCACCCAGAAACTCCTCAGAAAACTTCAGAACATTCAAAATACCGAAGCCAGACTGGTCCTCGACATCCCTCGCCCAGCCACATCCTGAACACCTCTGAGAACTCCACTGGCTCCCAGTCAACAAAAGGATCACCTTCAAGCTCCTCATGCACACCTACAAAGCCCTCCATGAGGCAGGACCAGCATACCTGAACCACGCCTCTCATTCCACGCCCCCACCAGACACCTATGCTCCGCCCAGCTGGCCCTGGCCACCGTCCCTCTATACACAAGACAAGGACCGGAGGAAGATCCTTCTCATACCTCACCACCAAGACCTGAACATCCTGCCGACCCACCTCAGACAATCCCCGTCGATGACCCAATTCACGAAGGGCCTCAAGACCTGTCTCTTCAACTGAAATCATAGCGCAGATGGATCAGCGCCCCCCCCTCCCAGCACCTTGAGACCCTCACGGGTGAGTAGCCATGCTTTACAAACCCTGATTGATTGATTGAGGACTCACACCAGCAGAGGCCAGCATTAGGGCTCAGGAAGTCCAGTTGCAGGCCCAGGCAAGTTCAGTTGCAGCAGGTCAGCTGGGCAGATGCAGGGAGGCCTCCTTTTAAAGAGGATTACAATTCATTTTAGTGTAAACAATATGCCTCTACCTGCTCCCAATATAAAGTTAGCACTTATTAAATGTAATAAATTAACCCATAGTTAGTCAGTGGGAGAAATAGGCCTCACCTCAGTGAAAAACGACTTTAGGAATTCTGCTAAGACATGTAAAACTTAAGTACACATGCCCTACTTTTTCAATGCAAAGCACCCTGCCCGAAGAGCCTTTAGGGCCTATCATTGGGGTGATGAATAAGTATTAAAAAGGAAGATTTAGGTCTGGCAAAAGGTTTATGTTGCCAGGTCGAAATGGCAGTTTAAAACTGCACTACAGGCCGCTGTGACAGGTCTGAAACGTTTAAAAGGCTACTTTAGAGGGTGGCTCAATGTGTGCTGCAAGCCCACTAGTAGCATTCAATTTACAGGCCCTGGGTACATGCAGTACCATTTACTGGAGACTTACAAGGAAACTATAGGTACTGATCAGGTATATTCCAACTGTACCATGTTTTAGGGAGAGAGCACAGGCTCTTTGCAACTGGTTAGCAGGCAAAAAGTGCACAGAGTCCTACTGAAAACAAAAACGTGTTCAGCAACAGAAGGCAAAAACCTGAGGCTGACCCTGCAAAAAGAAGTAGCTTCAACAGGCCCTGTCTGTTTAAATTATGAACTTGTCTGGCTACTAGATTCTGGATTCTTTGTAACTTGTGATTAGTTATTTAGGGAGTTCAGTATACAGTTCATGTGCATAGATCAGACATATCATAACAAGGGACAGCAATGAAAGGAATAGGTTTGGAAAGATTTACCTCTTAGTTAATCTGGGATTAAAGTGAGAGCTTGGAGTCCATGATCACAATAACGTTTTTCACTTCACTAGACTTTACTTGTGATCCAAGGCGGAAATACGGCAGCTACCCCTGTTAGACCTGACAGCCTTAGGGTGGTGTTCCCTCAACTTTTTGCCTGCTTCTCTCCATTTTCCTGACATTGTTTTTGCTGGCTTTAGGACTCTGTGCATTTTACCACTGCTAACCAGTGCTAAAGTGCTTGTGCTCTCTCCCTAAACATGGTAATATTGGTTCAGTCCCAATTGGCATATTTAGTTTACTTATAAGTCCCTAGTAAAATGCCCAGGGCCTGTAAATTAAATACTACTAGTGGACCGGCAGCACTAATTGTGCCACCCACATAAGTAGCCCCTTATTCATATCTCAGGCCTGCCACTGCAGAGCCTGTGTGTGCAGTTAAACACTGCCATGTCGACCTGGCAAGTAAACCCTCTTGCAATGCCTACACCTTCCCTTTTTATATATATAAATCAACCCTAATGTAGGCCCTGCATAATCCACAGGGCAGTGTGCAGTGATTTTAAAAGGCAGGACATGCACTTTTAAACTTTACATGTCTTGGTAGTGAAAAACTCCCAATTTCTTTTTCCGCTACTGCAAGGCCTATCTCTATCATAGGATAACATTGGGATTATTGTGTTACAACTTTTAAGTGTAATCCCTAATTGTAAAGCGGTAGACTTTTCAAGCTTAGTGTCACTGAACTCACAATGTAAAACCACAACTAATGGTGATGTTGGATTTTAAATTCCATTTTAGCAAATGCCACTTTTAGAAAGTTATTATACAGGAACAATGTTCCCTTACAGCATAAGTTAGAGACAGTAATTCACACAGAGATACAATGATATCTATGCTATAGAAGTCCCAATGGGAAGTTCTAATTTTATTTACATCAAAAATAAAGAAACCATAAAAAGTGGGACAGTATTCAAGGAGAAAGGGAGTTTCCGAACCGAGGCATAACAGCGTGTGGCCGAAATACAATCAACAATTAGGCCACAAACATATACATAGCACAATTGCAAGTATTTACAGTAAATTCATGAACAAATCGGTGTCAAAGTACTGAGTTCGGCGGCGTTTCGATCCCTAGCATGGTGTGCTGCATGAAAGGAAAAGGGCAGGAATGTGCTGTGTTTAACATTATATAGTGCATTTCTGTCCTTACCTAGCGCTGGTGCACTTTTGGCCACCTAGCTCCAACGCAGGCCCCCTTGCGTCATGTCGCAAGGGTACCTGCATTGTAAGCAGGATTGTTTTGTGCAGGAAGGGATATCTTCCTGCACAAAAACAATCCTGAGAGGCATTTTCTTCTTTCTATTCAGCAGCACACGTAGAAAGAGGGAAAATGAGGAGAAATAAAGATATTTCTCCTCGTTATGCCTCACCTTGGCGGGGCATAGCATTTTGACCCATTCCCATGTCTACCACTAATGGAAAATCTGGGATTGAGCCAAAATCTATAGGTGGATGCGTGGGAACACCCAAGCTCCACTCATGGAATGCCTCCTTGATTCAGAGTAACGCAAGGCAGCGATTTGCGCTGCTTTGCATTACTCCAGCTTTATCAAGCCATGCAGGGCCATGCAAAGTGGTCTTGGTGCCTTGGTAAATCGCACTTAGGTTTTGCGGCACCCTTGCGCCTCCTTGCGTGGTGCAAGGACAACGCAAAATCTTGATAAATCTGGCCCAGAATGTATAGGTATTGTTCTCTCATTTTAAGACTTGAAGCACTAACCATATTTTATGGAAAATCATGAGATAAAGCTTTTTACTCTCATGGAAGGTTTATTGAATACCATCAGATGATCAGAATTTCACTTAGAATGAAATCTCTTTAGAACTCATCACAATTCCTAGAAGTGATACGGCATCACAAATGAATAATTTAAGTTCTCATTAAACCTGTAATTGCCCTTTTTACATGCCTCCTACATGCTTCCTTTTGTGAAGCTCAAACCCAGGCATTCACTATAATGCAGTTCTCGTGTACAAAAAGTGGCAGAGCCTTATCACCTACAGAAATCCGTTTCTGCCTCAAGCCCTCTGACTCCACCCTGGTCACTAACTATGTCAGAGTATCCCCCACCTTGATTAATATTGCTGAAATATAATGCACATCCTCAACCTAGAATGGCATGTACCTAGGTACCAAGTGAAAGTGAACCCTATTAAACCCTATAAAATATGTAGTGAATTCCATTGTTTTCAATGCTTTTGTTTGTTGTGCAAAAGGTGCCATACTTTGACAGCAAAATCACAGTCTGATTGGTGATCTTATTGCTGAATGACAGGAAAAGAGAAGGGCTTGGGTTGAGTCAGAAGCACATGCAAAAAGTATCAGGGTATGATATTTTTATGTATTTATTTGTTTGTTTATTTATGTATATATGTGTTTATTGATTGATTGATTTCTAGTATGAATTTACTTATTGGTATCAGTGTTTATTTTAGATATTTTGTAGTGTGAACTTTACCACAGAGGTAGGGAAGCACTTTACAGAAAGCAGTAGTATAATGCATTTTAACAATTAAAAGGGTTCAACCGGGTTCATACGATTTGGGGTCAAGGATCAAAAGGAGAAAACTAAGAGTAAGCATTCACAATTGTATTTGAAGTGGTAGGTTTCCGTGCCATTAAAAGGAAAAGAGATTCAATGCTTTTCTTAAACCTTCCTGGAAAGGTTTCTGAAGGTTTAGGGTAAAACAAGAGAACAATTGCTAAGGAAAACCTAAAAGTCAGCATTTTATTTATCATGTAAATTGAGGAACCAACTAGAATGTTGAGTTTGCTGTGCACATCAGAAAGGTATTTAAAATGAAATTCTTTGAATTTGATACTTCTAATCTTAAAAACAATCCAACAATCTGTAGGAAGCCATTGAAGATCAGTGTGTTTTGGGGTGGTGGTTCAAATATTTTGTTGCAACTGCTAGCCATTCTCCTACATGATTAGGATAGATTTAATCAAAGCGAGCAATGACTTGGGAAGGCCAAAAGACATTTATTTTCCTCTGCCAGTATGAGATAGGACCAAAGGTCTTTGCAAAGTTCATATCTGCAATCACTGGTTCTCAGATTGCATTGGATTTTTACCTAATAAAAAGCAGATGTAAATTTGTTATCAAAATCATGATCACTCATTGGATGACAGGTGCATAGGGATCCCAGATTTTATGCAACACTGTGTATTTTGAGAGTGATGCATGGAGGCCTAATGGAGTTGATATATTCTTTCAACAAGGGGGCCTATGTACAAGAAGCAAAGCCTTCAGGGGTTTACTATAATGGATAGAAGATGAATTTAGCTTTGTTAAGGTCTAACAACTTTGTCAATTCAAAATCTCCATCACAAGATGGTACCCTTAAGTATAACAAGGTGACATCTTCATATTGTGCATAATTGACTAGATGGAATCCTAGTTAATGCTACAAATTATGAGAGTAAGGATTAAACCCTGGGGCAACCCAGAGGAAAAGAATGGAGAGTGGGAGATCTGCAAGGTTCCTTCTTCACATTATGATCTATTCCTGAGGAATAAGAACACTAATTTCCTAGATGACATATTACAGAGCCGGACCCTGTGTTAGACTATAGCAAAATAAATGCCGGAAAACACCACAAGACATGTCTCACTATTATAAACACCTGTATTTTAAAAAGAGCTGTATTTTGAACTGAAACAGAATGGTAAAAGCACAGAATTGTCTTATGTATTATGTGGTTTGAAGCTGGCTGCAGTGAAAATGGGTTTCCATCAATTGCCCAGTTCAGATGGAGTCCTAAAACTTGAATTTTTATCAGCTTAAAGAAAGCTAGGAAGTTTGAATTGAACCAGAGGCCTTCAGAGCAGTTATTCTATGTTCTGTGTGCTTGCCAAGGATAGGCTTGGTTGAGAGTTTTAATTGTTTTTGCCCTGGGTATTTCGAGAAGTGTTGATTGCCTTCCGGTGTTTCTCTGTCCTTCTGTAGTGTGGTGTTTGGTTCATAGGTAGGAGGGCAAACCAAGGTGATGTTCCTTGTGTTTCAAACATGCTATTTTTAAGTTATTATTGGCCTCCAGTAGCATCCAGTCTCTTAGGATGGTTGTGATGTGTGATTGTTTTGCTCCCTTGTTCCCTTAGAGATTCAATAAATACTAATTTTATTGATCCTTTTGCATGAGGTTGAAGTTTGGTGTTTCCAGTACTGCATTTCCCATGCGATTAGGGAGTATACCTTCTTTAGGTAGATTGGCAGCCCATTACATATGATGAGATAATTAACCTACACCTCAATTTGGGACATAGAGTTATTGATTAAAAATAAGGCTCACAGTTTTCTGTTTTTACTAATTTTTACAAATAAATTCAGGCAGAAAATAATGTGTTTCCTGTCTGTATTTATTTTTAAATGTAGAAAAATACAGAAAATTGTGCTTCTTGTGAGTGACTCTCAATGCTGTCCTTTATGTTTTCCAGGCCAACAGCTGAACACACAGACAGCATGGGGATGTGAAAAATGGGATGAGATGTCCTTAATTATAGGCATAGCGAAAAATAAATGTGTATATAATGCTAATATGTACCTGTGGGTGTAGTGTTTTGTTATTTTTGCCTGCCTAATTTGTTAAATGTGACAGGCATCAAAGTAAAAGTGCAATTTTATCAGTTAAATAAATGTGGAAATATACCATTTTACAACTCCATTTGCTCTCAAAACACAAACTAAACGTGGATAATTTCACAACTCCTGGCCCAGGTTCCTCTCTTCAAACGACAAAGGATGGGTGGCAGCTCCTTTGCCCTGAAAGCTGCCCTGGCCTGGAATTCATTGCCTTTTGCTCTGCGTAGCATTCAGGACCCCACTCTTTTTAAGAAAAACCTGAAAACATATCTCTTTGTTTAAAAGTACTCCCCTTACTCCTCAAGGTTCGCACCGGGACACTCTTCGGAGTATCTGTGCACGTTATAAAAATAAATAACATAATATAACATAAATACCAATAAGTTGGATAAAAAATAAATATGGATGAATACAAAGGGAAATGTTAAAAAAGTAAATACCATTCAACCAGGAGTCCTAATTATGAAGCTAAACTTAAATTCCTTGTTCATTGTGCCACATTTTTACTGCAGCTGGCTGGGTGTACTCAGGAAACTCTTGAGGATATTAGGGACAACCCAAATTTGATCCTCTACTTAGGAATAAAGCATCTTAAATATCTATATTTGGAACTGGACAAATCTATTGGTTCCATCATAACCCGACAAATAGACCTGATGTTTTCGATTACATTTAATTATTGGCAATATGTTATTATTTAGATATTTACTAAATTCAGTAACATTGAGATAATCAATTGCTACCTTGAGACTAAGCTGTTGGTTGGGAGGAAAACCTACCCTGACCATGTATTGAGTCTTTCTGTAATAAGGTTTATTAAAAGACAAGAATGAGCAACAGATAAATGCACATTTAGGGGCAGAATACGATGTCCGTCGTAAGGCCTCTGACCTTAGGTCGGAGGCCTAACGACCGACATCATCGATTTCAATTCAGACCGGCTGATTATGATACAGCCAGTTGGAATTGAAACCGGCCGGTCTTTCCGGCTGGCTTCCGACGGGCTGCAGGAGCCCGTCTGCCAGTCGGGGACCAGCTCATAATCCAAATGGAAGGCGTTTCCGCCTTCTGGATTATGATGCACTGTTTCTGGCAGGGTTTTCATGCCGGCCTTTCTGACATGGAAAGCCCTAGAAGGGCCCCCTTCTGTATTCGCCCTCCGGTTGGGGGCCGAGGGGGCACCTATGGTGCCCCCTATTGATCCCTGCACCTTGTGGCAGGCACCTTGAGGTGCCTGCCACGGGGTGCAGGGATGAACACAGACTCCCATTTCTCATTGGGAGCTTGTGTTACAGCCGGTTTACGGCCGTAACACAAGCTCCCAATAAGAAATGGGAGAATGCGACCGCACCAGATGTGGTCGCATTGTAATTAGGCAGAGGTCGGTCAGTCCCATTTCTGCAACATCGTAATAAGGCCCATGGTATTCAAATAAATGAAATATTGGTTCCGAGGACCCACTGGTTGAATTATATATGAAATAATAGTGTGATTATATGTTATACTCAAGCACTTAATTTTTGCAAAACTGCACGTATCTTCAAGTAGGTAATATTAACTCTGGCCAAATACATAAATAAAGCATTGTGTATATACTTGTGAAATTTGTTTCAGTGATTTTTTTATTGTCTGTTATTCCTGCACAGTAGTCATAGCTTTATTCCTTTGTTTGTGTTTTAGAATAACCTTTTTATATGTTTTTGTATATTTCTAGACACTGTAATGTGCATTGTAAGAATGACATAAATTGAATACAGATATAAATACACACATTAACTGATAAATAGTATCCTTTTCTATTTTAATTATGTACAAGCCTTATGAGCCCATGTGCCCAAATTCAATTTATTTCAACAGAGAATTTAATAAAGGTCTCTTGCTAAGAGCATTTTCTAATAATATGTGCAACACTGCAATGGGATTTTTAGCAAATGAATGAGTGTTTCTATTGGTGACAAGTACATTTAATCAACTATAAGTTACAAGTTATAAGAAATATACAGACACTAACTTTCCCTGTGGTAAAAAAGCATTTTAATACAGAGTAATATAACTTCATGTGATATATGCAAATGTACAGCTTGCTGAACCAGCTCGGAGCTGTGATGAAGCACTGATGGGGAACTGTTTGGAGCTGGAAGAAGAAAACAGCTAATCTGGAAAAGGTATATGCATATTTAGCACGAATATATTCCTTCTGGCATATACACGACTTTGCTAGTTGAAGATTTCTCATGCTTCACTCTTGATTTGATAATGCAGCTCAGTGGACTGATACTGTATAAACAGCCTGTCTGCTCGAAGAAAAAAGTGTGAATTTAATAAATTTTAAAACAACTGTATGCAATCACAACAACCAATGTTGTAGACAGATGTATGATGTAATTACAATTTTAAATGAATGTAATCAAGAACATCCACAAACAAATGGGTGCATGGTAGGGGGAGCAGAGAGGATAAGTGTTTTGACATTCAAGTCTTGAAAAACATTTTCTCAATGTTAAAATATTACATTTTGAAGAGTCTTCATCATTGCGTGAAGGTGCGCAGCTGCTGTCTGTCTGAATCCTGTCCACACTGGCATTCATAGTGTTGTCACTGGCAGTGGTTAATTTGTAAAAAAAATAAGTGCCGGGGCTCTTGTCAGGAGGCAGCTTGCACCAGCCCATTTCTCCTGTTAGCGCCACCTAAAACAGAACCAACTACTAACCATGAAAGTGGGGAGAGAATGTGGCGTAATGGCCATAGCTGCAGACTTTGGAGCTGGGGAACCAGGTTTGAGTCTTGACAAATCACTTAATCTCCCAGTAAATGAAAGTGGCCTTAACTGGCGCTCATGAAAAGCGCCAGTGTTGATGATTAAGTGCAGGTGCGGAGCACCGGAAACCACCGGCTCAAATTAAGCACTGGTCGCTGGCATGGGGAGCACAGTCTGAAAGTTTGGAATAAGCAAGAGAGGAGAAAAATAAATCTACTTGTGCCGTCATTAGAAGGACCACAGGTGGCATAAGCACAAATTTACATCTGAATTGGGTGCCCAAGTGGACTGTACATTACCTCAACTCCTCTTTGCATAATTTTTGTTAGGAAAAACCAGGTGGAATTCATGCGAGGAAAAAGTTACGATTCTGAAGAGCTAATTCACAAAAAATGTATGAGTAGGGGAAGTAGTACTACAGGTGCGTACATTTACAAACCATTGTGATTCAGCCCTGAAACGTCTGAATCCCAATGAGTAAAAGTGCAAAGAGGGTACATTCCTTTTTATTTGTTCTAATTGTATATGACTATTGCCTGAATATTCTCATTTTATTCCCAATTTAGATGTTTTGGGGCCAATTCATAAACTCATAGAACAGTTTGTAAAAAAACACTCCTGGAGTACTGCTTTACGTGCTCCTAAATGCCTTTGTGAGTAGCCCCCTGAGTGTTTTCACCTCATAATACAAAACAATTGTAGTACTGCTGTGGTGTCTCCCAGTCTTAGGTGTGGTAACATACTGTGTAAATAATGCCCAAAGTTTTATCGTTATTGTGTGCAGTATTACAGCACTAAAAACAGCAGGACTCATAATGAACCTAATAGTAGAAACCATCTGCAGAGGTGGGCTTAGTATGTCTTGTGAATGGTTTTTGGTTGATATAATAGTATTACAAGAGAGGGCAAAGTTCACTATGCAATCATGGCATTGTACCGTTGATGCATCGAAGTCACAAATCGAGATATTGAACATATTCCTAAGACATTATTTGTGATCATCTTTTCCACATCTTCATGTTATTATTAGAACTGATTTTTAAAATTAGAGGGTGTGGTTGTAAATTGCAGAAGGTGTGGCATTTTATGCTTTCTTTTATTAATTGTGAATTATGTATTTATTTAATTATTTGAAGCTTTTGTACAAAACACTGTACAAAAGTATAAAGAAAATAGCAGTACTTGAATTTGCAAACTAGAAATTGCAACAATTAGCTGAAGATCATAGTCCAAGATTGGACCTCATTGAGAAGCATGTAATCCTTTGCATGAGAGTTACGCTGCCCGTTACACAATGTATGAGCCATGGAAACTGTAGGGGAGAATAAAGATTTGGTATTGTATCAACAATGGATTTTTCTCTTCAAGAACACTTCATAAATATGGCAGGGAAATCCAAGCTCTGGCCTGTGTAGTTTTGATTTTAACTTTGGCACCCACCTTGACTTTAATTACCGATTCACCCATGATCTGATTTGAATTGTGTAAAAAAAAATGCAAGGGCAGAAAATATTTTACGACGGCACCACTCACTGCTCAGCCTCCACTGGGATTCCACCTCTGGTGTCACACCATCGACTGCTTTTAGTGCTGTAACACCCACCTGCCCGCAAGCCTCTCTCCCCTGACATTACATTCATTGCCCATATTTTATCCCTCATATTTCTCCTTCATCATGTCTCTATAGTCCCTTGCTAACCTCTTTTCTATATTTCACACTTTTCTCATGCCATGTCTACCTCTCTTTTTTCCCTTGCTGTCTCTTCTCCCATGTCTTTCCCCTTTTCATCTCACCATCCTCTGTCACCTCTAGATCATTCCTCTGTCTCTTACTGTGCACTGTCCACAGGACCGGACATGAGATCAAAACCAGCCCTGACAAAAATGTTCAAACCAGCCACACAATGCTGTAGGTCATCACTAAATGGAGCCATGTGGGCACGGTTGAGTTATGCCAGCCCATCATGCTCAAAAAGCAGCACCCAAGCCTGCATCCAATCAGGGAAACACTGCTGTGGCCGAATAGCCAGCCTGGCCACGACTGTCCCTCATCGTCCCTCCTCCCTTTCCCCTCTTGATCTCCTTTGTCCTGTTCTTCTCTCTTTCTCTTCTGGCATCTAATCAAGGCTGCCTAAAGAGGAGGGGTCATTCCATTCCTTCACAAAGATTGCCCATCACAAGTTTATATGCTGCAGTGCTCTTTTGCAAGTTAGCTTGCATCAAAGACCTGTGCTGTGATCCCAAAGCAGAGTAAATGCGGGCAGCACAATAAGGGCTAATGCATCTGTTTTAGTGTGCACCCCGTCTTCAGGAATCACAGTGCACGTTGCCTTTTACTTTGATGAGCAGGTGCAACTACAACTTGGGCATACCAAGACTATGACTGTACTTGCACAACAAAGATAAAAGTCCCTATCTAATTTGCTGCACTAAACTACATTTCAGGTGTTCTTGTTAAAGAGACACACTATGGTAGGGTAAGAGATGATAAACGGGCCATAAATAAATTCTAAAATCCAATTGCATAATGATAGCCTTAAGAAACTAAGGTAAGGTCAGGGAAGCAGAGAGGAGCAGTCATGTAAAGATGAGGTTGGAGAGTAGTTTGGAAACCTGTATATATTTTAAACATTTTTGGGAATAGGCTTTGACTTAAAGCCTCAACCTAAATTCAAATTCACGTCTGTAACAAACATCAGGTGCACTCAGCCTTTACCTTGTTTAACATGGAGTAATACTTGCACCCCAAACTTTAGTGATTTGTAAACGGTGCACCATATAACTTTAAAAAGGCACAATTAAGCTTGCCTCCAGGACTTATGCTATTTACATGCTATGGACCCAGACGTGTACAATTAATAACTCTATGCTGTATAAGGCTATGGTATCATCACAGATGCCACCAGTGATGTCAAGAATGATGTTATTTGAGACATCACTGGTGATGTCATCAATGTTATCTCTTAACATGTCATGAGTGATATGTAAGGTCATAAGCAGTGCATAAGCAGTGCATGGTGGGGGTGCAAGGTATAATTAGCTCAGTAAATTATAACTGGTGAATTTCATTTGTGTTATTAGTTTTAAATGCTAGTTTTTATCTCAACTATAACATACCTCTAACCTCCGTTTTTTGTCAGTGAATTTCTAGAGTTTTTTGTATTGTAGGCTCATTTCTTATTACTCTACCTAACTATAATGTCACTTTCACCTTTGTTATTTTCAGTGAGGTTTGTGCTGCACTTTATACTACTACTGAAAGAATACAGAATGAAAATGAACAGACTGAGACAAGAATCTATCATCACAGTTTTAAGCTCTAACATCAGATCTGGTCCTGATACTGACCCATAGGACAACAGTGTAAATAAGGAAACATGGAAAGTATCTTCTTTTTTAGGAGACTTTAAACTTTTGAGGCTAAGTAAAACAATGTATCAGAAGAAACAATGGTCAAGAAGAAATCATGAAAGAGAAAACAACACAGAGGCGGTAATGGCGGAAGGAGGAGTACAACAGAAGAAAACCAGCAAGAATAATTTTATATTGTTAGACTTGGCATGTTTTGACGTGTTTCCCCTGGCTTTTTGCTTTCGGACCTCCCGGTTTTGACTCTGGTTTTGCTGGTTTAGTGTCTCTGTGCACTTTCTCACTGCTGTTCAGTGTTAAAGTGCAAGTGCTCCTGATGTAAATTGTTATTATGGATTGGTGTTTCCATGATTGGCATATTTGATTTACTGGTAAGCCCCTAGTAAAGTGCACTGAGTGTGCCAGGGCCTGTAAATCAAATACTACTAGTGGGCCTGCAGCACTGATTGTGCCACCCACGGAAGTAGCCCTGCAAAGGTAACTCAGACCTGCCAATGCAGAGCCTGTACACAGTTTGTAACTGCCACGTCGACTTGGCAAGTGCACCCACTTGCCAGGCCCCAACCTTCCCTTTTCTTACATATATGTCACCCCTAAGATAGGCCCAAGGTACCTCTGTGGGCAGGGGGCTGTGTACAGGGTATTTCGTTTTTCACCACTGCAAGGCTATCTGTCCCATAGGAAAGAATGGGAGTTTTACTTATAACATCTTATAAGCATAACTTTCCATTGGAACAAGATAGGGAAATGGAGTTTAGTGTGTCTGGACTCAGAATGTAAAAATGCATCTTTTAGTAAAGATGATTTTTATGTTCTGTGTTTGAAAATACCACTTTTAGAAAGTAGGTATTTTCTTGATTAGCCATCCTGTGTGCCTCTGCTGGGTTTGTGGATTGACTGTCTGGCTTTGGAGTGACAGGGGCTGGGGATGTGCAGTGGCTCCAGAGAGTCTGGATGAGTCAGGGCTGGGCTGAATAGGCCTGGGCTGCATTTAGAGTAGGGGGAGAAGATTTCCTTTTACCTTAATGGGCCTGGTCTGCCTTCCACAATGCTGTCTCCACCTCCTGCCAGGAAGCTGGGCCAGAGAGGACAGAACTGGTTTGAACTAAGCACAGACACTCTCTGACTGAGAGAACAAATGAATTGTGAGTATAAATATTGGGGCCCAAACCCCAGAACTTTAGAACTCTCTGGAATCAAGGAACCTGCCAAGAAGAAGAGCTGGAAGAGCTGCCAGGAGGAGTACTGCCTCTTTGCTGAGTTGTTGCTTTGTTGGGTTGGCCTGCAGTTGCTTCTTCTGCCTTGGGCAGTGAAAGAACTGGACTAAACTTGCTCTTACTTGTGCTGAGTATCTCCAAGGGCTTGAAGTAGAGCTTGCCTCCTGTTCTGAAGTCTCAGGGACTGCAAAGACTTCACCAACCTCGGGGTACCGCTTCTGAAACCGCTGTATCAGTTGCCACAGAGAAGGTAAACGCAACCGACTCTGTAACTGGCTCTGTGTCCTGACGGCACCGCAGAAGGCACCGTCTGCATCAAGCACAGCAACCATGGTCCCACCGATGACAACGACTGCCGCCGCCACCGAGCAGCTGCTTGCACCGTGACCTGTGTGCACCGCACTCTGCACCGCTTCGCTTCACTCCTCCAACCTGGTCTCACCGACTCTGTCGCTGCTGCTGACTTCGACACCCGTGACCGCATCGTGGCTGGGGGCACTTCTCGTAAGTTTCACGACACACCGTCTCGTCCCAAATAGCTGACTGGCCCGACTGACGCCACCTCCCGCTAACCGGCTCTGTCACTTGCACCACAACCTGCCAGCACCGCATCGAGCACCGCCTCGCCCTGCACTGTAAGCCTTGGTCTCACCAATGCCGTCTGGACAATCGTCACCGAGCCGCTGCCTGCACCGCATCAAGAGGGCACCGCACCCTGCACTGCTTCCATTTTGCAACGCAACCCCGACTGTTGCAACGACCGGCTCGCACCAACATGCCAGTCGCAACGAGAAAGGTACTGTTACCAAGTCTGTCCATGCTTTTGCTGGCCCGTACCGATGCAGTCGGCTGGAACTGTTATACTCTGTTGTTTTCATCGCGGTAGCCCCGGACGGAGCTACCGACTCATACAAACTGTGTTTTTGAGGTATTTCTGCAATTTTAAGGATATCTTGCGAAGTATATATTTTGAAAGTACTGTATGGTGGATTTTATTATTGTCTTGGTCTTGTTTTGGATATATAAAAACATTGGATATTTTTCTAAACTGGTGTGTTGTCCTTTTGTAGTGCTTTCACTGTATTATTGTTGGTTATGTGCAAATGCTTTACCCACTGCTTCTGAGATAAGCCTGACTGCTCATGCCAAGCTACCGAGGGGGTGAGCAGGGGTTATTTTAGGAGTGTAACTCCCTTACCCTGACTAGGAAGAAGGGTCCCTACTTGGATAAAGGTGCAAACCCTTGCCAACTTGAGACCCCCATTTCTAACATTGGTTGTCAGCGGTGAGGATAGGACTTGTGTTTGCACTTGACTTACAGTTATGGTGTGCACTACTACCATTTCGCAGACCATTATGTGCCACATAATGGTTCTTTTTCTTTTTGGCCTATTTTTGATCTTGCCAGTTTGTTGAGAACATGAACTTGCTACTTCATCATGCCTGAATCAAGAGCATCATCTGTTGCATCCTTGGAAGTGGCCTTTGAGGAGGATAGGTTGGAATACTGCAACGTGAAAGAGTTGAAGGCTATTTGCAAAAACCTAAAGTTCAAAATCAGAGGCCTCACCAGGAAGGAGGAGCTACAAAAGGCGCTGAGGGCATGGGTAGCAGCCAGATATGCCAGTGGGAAGTCTGGAGATCTCAGTGGAGAGGCGGAGGAGCCTATTCTTAGGATGGATGTGCTTTTGGGAGGTGGGTAACCCTCCAGGCCAGGCAGCAGTGGCTTGTCCCCAGAGGAGCTGGAGGACAGGCGGGAAGCAAGGAAGTTTGAGTTAGAAAACCTCAGGATGGAGAATGAAAGGGAAGACAAAAGAATAGCCATGGAGGAAAGGAAGATGATCTTAGATCATGAATGTAGTCTTAAGGAGCTGGAGCTAAGGAGTAGACCCAACTCAGATGGTGGCAGCAATTCATCAGTGCAGTCAGATAGGATTGTACACATCCCAAGAATTTAGGCAAGGAATTCAAGAAGGGGATGACATACAAAGGTGGTTTCAGGGTTATGAGGCATCTATACACATGAATGGGATCCCTGAGAAGAATTGGGGGGCAAGATTGTGGCCTCTTTTCCCAAAAGAAGCAAGGGATACTTTAGTGGATTTGGGTAAGGGGTGGAACCTCACCTATGCTGACATGAAGGAGGCCCTTCTCACCAGGTATGATCTCACTCCTGAAAAGTACAGGGATCAGTTTAGATCTAGTAAGAAAACTGACGTCAACACTTAGTTGGAATGTGTGGATTCTTTCTGCAGGTCACTGGATGGCTGGGTGAAGGGCAGTAATGTGAAAGATTTTCTACAATTTGATTGCATGGGAGCACTTGTCTAGTCTATGTTTTGCAGAGTTGCACCAGCACTTGGTTGATAGTAAGCTGACTGACCCCATGAAGCTTGCTACGGAGGTGGACCACTGGGTGAGTACCAGAGTCCACAAGAAAGCATTTGGGGGAGACTCAGCCAAAAGTGGGCAGGGCCCCCAGCAGGAAAGTGGGGGGGACAAGGGTAAAGCATAGGAGTTCTCTAAAGGCCCTCAAACTAATACCCAAGGTAAAGGTTCCCATCCCCCAGGAGACAAGAAAGCCGTGGTTTCTTCAGGAAAACCTGCAGAGACCGGTCCCCGCAAGTGCTATACCTGTGAGCAGGTGGGTCACTTGAAGGGGGACCCAAAGTGTCCCAAGAGGGTAGACCAAGGCGTTGGCTAGTGTGGTGCTTGGGGAGGAGGGGTACCCACAGGAGGGTGGGGATCCTGCAGAAATGACTCTCGTCTCAATAGGGGACAGTGAGATGGTCTCAGGAAACCAGGTGCCTGCTAACACTAAAGAATACAGCGCCTGCGTGACCATCAATGGTCTCTGAGGAGCAAGTAGTCCCTGGGGCAATCCACCAAGTAGTTGCTGTGGACAACTCAGAGTGCCAGTGTATGGTGGCGCGGGTTCCCTTTGAATGGGGGGGAGTCTCAGGTCCCTTGAGGGTGGTTGTGAGCCCTATCATGCCTGTAGATTGTCTGCTAGGGAACGACCAGAAGCAGTCCTTGTGGAAGGATGTTGAACTCAGGTCTCACTTGGAGATGCTTGGGTTGCCAGAGTGGGCATGCGTGACCACTCGGTCAATGGTGGCCAGAAAGGGTGATCAGAAGGACATGGAGCCTGAAACAGTGGCCCAGGTTCCTGCCAAGAGAAAGGGCAGGGGGCAAGGGAAACCCGCCCCTAAGGTTCCCATGGTCCAGGAGGAGGCTGACCTTGAGGGGGATGCCCCGGTACCTACAGGGGAGCAGGTAGCTGAACTGGGGGATTATCTGAGCTGACCCATTGGCAGCAAGAAGGGGGTCCCACCAGGGAGGAATTCTGCAGGGAGCAGAAAGAATGCCCTTCTCCGGAAGGTTTGCGGCAGCAGGCTGCAAACCATGCAGCTGGTGATCAGTCTGGATCACATTGGATCTACTGGGAGAATGGTCTCCTGTACAGCGAGCCTAAGGTCACTGAGACTGGGTCAGCCCGTGTGCTGGTGGTACCCCAGCGCTTCAGGAACTTCCTACTGGGTCTGGCTCATGACGTGCCTTTGGCAGGACATTTGGGGTGGCACAAGACATTTGACAGGCTTGTCATCCACTTCTTTTGGCCCCAAATATGAAGGCAATCAGATGTACATTGCAGGTCTGGCCAAACTTGTCAGGCAAGTGGTAACAGTGGGAGGAAGTGTAAGGCTCCTCTCCAACCTTTTCCAGTTGTTGGAACCCCTTTTGAAAGGGTTGGGATGGACATTGTGGGGCCACTAGATCCCAAGACAGCCATGGGCAACAGGTACAACCTGGTTTTGGTGGACCATGTTACCCGGTCCCCGGAGGCAATCCCTCTCAGTACAACGACGGCGCCAGTGGTGGGCCGGGCGTTAATGGGGATCTTTTCCTGCATGGTTTCCCCAGAGAGGTGGTTTCTGACCGTGGTACTAAGTTCATAACTTAGTATATGACATCCCTGTGGAAGGAGTGTGGTGTAACCTACAAGTTCACCACTCCTTACCACCCACAAGGTAACGGTTTGGTGGAGAGATTCAACCAAACCTTGAAGGGCATGATTAAGGGTCTAACTGAACCCATGAGGCATAAGTGGGACGTCCTCTTGCCATGCCTTCTCTTTGCATACAGGGAGGTACCACAGAAGTCTCTAGGGTTCAGTCCCTTTGAGCTTCTCTATGGGCACCCTGTGAGAGGACCTCTTAGTTTGGTCAAGGAAGGCTGGGAGGCAGCTCCCAGGAAAACTCCCCAGGATGTATTTAGCTACATGCTGGCCCTCAGGAACCAAACTGCCCGCTTCAGAAAACTCATTCAGGCGAACCTGGAAGCAAGCAGGGGGGAGATAAAACGCTGGTACGACCAGAATGCCCCTCTGATAGAGTTTCAGCCTGGCCAGAAAGTGTGGGTCATGGCCACAGTGCAACCATGTGCCTTGCAGGACAAGTGGACTTGGCCTTTTGAGGTGGTGGAGCACAAAAGTGATGTCACTTACCTGGTGAATTTGCAGACTCTCAGGAACCCTTTGAGGGTCCTTCATGTGAACCGCCTCAAGCCTCACTTTGAGAGGTCCGAAGTGAGCATGCTCTTGGCAACAGATGATGGGGTGGAAGAGGAGAGTGAACCTCTCCCTGACCTTCTGTCCACCAAGGAGCACGATGGGTCAGTGGAAGGTGTGATCCTCTCCCCTACACTGACCCCAGAGAAGCAGGGTGACTGTCACCAGTTGTTGGGACATTTCGCCACACTATTCTCTCTGACCCCAGGTGTTACTCACTGGTGTACCCATGACGTGGACACTGGTGACAGCCCTCCTCACAAGATTTACAGGTTGACTGACTGGGTCAGGGCCAGCATCAAAGAGGAGGTCTCTAAGATGTTGGCATTAGGGGTGATAGAGCCCTCCAACAGTCCTTGGACAGCCCAGTGGTCTTGATCCCAAAGGCTGCTGCACCCAGTGTTAAGAGGCACTCACCTAAGCTCCAGATTGTCTCACCTCGATGACAATTTCCCCAGACCCTCCAAAAACTAACAGCGTGACACCTAGATAGATACCCAGCGTCAGTCTGAAAGTCCTCGGGGGAAAGGGGTTTGGGATGACAAGAGAAACAAGAGACAGGAAGGGTCCAGCGGCCTTCTCTGGAGGGATTGGATATTCTACGGGACTGGATTCTGGATTCTGTGATCAGGATGCGACTGGATGCTCGGGATATCTTTAGTCTTACACGTGACTTCTAATGCACAAAACACAGAGGGTAACGATGCGTGAATTCTCTAATAAGCCTTTTAGTATTAACATAAACTGTAAGCAATTCTCAATAACCCTTACCTAACAGTCACTTAATTGCTACTGATTTACTGGTTGTTTAACACTCTAATAGTAGTTGGACAATCTGAAAATAGACAATGCAGTTGTTAATATTTTGTAAACATCACATAATAAAGATTAAAAGTCTGTCACTCCTAATAATAAAGTGGTACCTGAATCCTTTTCTGAACTGCGTGGATCAGGTGCCTCGATTCTCAGCAATTGTTAGTACAGCATTAATCGCTTTCTAGGTAAATAATAAACATACATATGAAGGGGAAGAAATACCAAAAATAAACAATAAGTACTGCAAGGAAATTACATCTGTAACACCTATTTTGAGATTGAGTTTCCTTTGTGAGTTTGTTTTACAACAACCTTCCCTTTTTGTTTAAAAGCACTACCCGACAGATGTCTGTCTGTGGTTTGAAATGTCAATTATGTCCAGACAATACGGTAGATAAATCCCACCATAGAATTCAAGAACTTGATTCCTCTCAAGTTCGAAGGGAAGCGTTTAATTCTTGAAATATGCGTCAGTTTTTTGAAGTTCAAAGTCTGCAGTTCTATTGGTAACAAATAAACTCACCGTTGAATTGTATGTTAGAAAATACCTAGTTGAATGCACTTTCTTTCTGCTCCTTTTTTACAGGAAATACAGGATTACGCGGTAGCAGGAAGCGGCGGAGATGCCGCTGATCAGGAGAGCCGTCGTCGCTGCAGGAAGCCCGAAATCACCGATGCTGAGCAGACTGGAAGTCGGAGGACTGGAGCCAGGTAAGCGATTGGGGTGAAACGAGGCCAAGCGCTGAATAGTGAATGGGAGCAGTTTAAATACCTTCCCATTCACGTTGACGGGTAATTTACATACACGCGCCCCGGGCCTCGAGAGTTGCCGCGTGTGGAGCTTTTGCATATTCATGGGGGACATTGAACATACTCGTGCTTCGGCAGTTGCCGCATGAGGAGCCTTTGCATAATTATGGGGGCATTAGCATACTCGTTTCTTAGCAGTTTGCCACGTGTGGATTATTTCAGACTATTCAGGAATCAATTGTCAGGAGAGTTACAACAGTTACACAGGTATAATACACAGCACAAGGTGCATAAATCAAGCATTCCAGTAAGAACCAATTTACAAGTTTGTCACATATGTTATTCAATCATAGCATAATGTATTCTGTTCACAGTTGTAACACAAGTTACCCAAAATAATACAAGGCATTCTGTTTCAGATTATACTAACTGTATTGATGTTGGTCTGATGTTGGTCAATTCAAGGCGGACAGGGGAGGAGACGGGCATGGGACAGAGCACTCGTAACAGTTCCCCCCCCTCAAAGTTCGCCTTACTGGCCTTGGCTTATCGGGATGCATAGCATGAAATCGCCTGACCAAGCGATCAGCATGGACATGAGACACAGGTACCCATGATTGTTCTGAGGCATCATAATCCTTCCAGTCAAGGAGATAGAAAAGTTTGCCTTGTATTCGTTTTGAATCAAGGATGCGTCGAATTTCAAATTCTGGATGATTATTGATAATAATCGGAGGTGGAGGTGCATCCTTTCTTGTCTTATGATAGTATGGTTTTACTAGAGAAACATGGAAGGTGTGGTGTATCGTTAAGTCATCAGGTAATTGTAGTTGTACTGTGACTGGATTAAAAACCTGTTTTACTGGGAAGGGACCTATAAATCTAGGTTGCAATTTTCTAGGCCCTTCTAATTGGATGTTCCATGTAGATAACCATACCAAATCACCTATTTTGTATATGGGTTCTGGTGACCTATGCTTGTCTGCTTGTATCTTGGCCTGAACTTTATATTTAGTGAGACTTAGTCTGGCTTTTTCCTGTATGTTTCTCAATTCTCTGAGACGGTCAGTTACAGATGGTAGAGGTGTGGTGGGAGATAGAGGCAAGGTGGGGAGAGAACGTGGGTGGTAGCCTGTTAAAAAATAGAATGGTGAACATCCTAATGCGGAATGAATGCTATTATTGTAGGCGAACTCCGTTAAAGGGAGAGCTTCTTCCCAATTTGATGTCAAGGTGGAGATTAAACAACGTAAACTCTGTTCCAAATATTGATTGACTTTTTCCGTTTGCCCATCGGTTTGGGGATGGAAAGCAGAACTTAAAGCTACATCAATTCCTAATTGGGTACATAAGGTTTTCTAGAATTTTGAATTAAACTGAGGGCCCCGGTCAGAGATTATTTTACTGGGCAGGCCATGCAATCTTACTATATGATTTAAGAAAATAGTGCTGAATTCTACAGCAGTGGGTAATTTAGGAAGTGGAATAAAATGACTCATTTTGGAGAGAAGATCCACTATTACAAGGATGGTTGTGCATGTTTTAGCCTTAGGGAGATCGGTAATAAAATCTACACTGATGGTATGCCAGGGTGTAGGGGAATTGGTAAAGGATGTAATAGACCAGCAGGAGCGATATGCTGGGCCTTATTTCGTGCACAAGTTGGACAAGATCTAACATATTCCTGAACATCCTTATGCATATTTTCCCACCAAAAGGTTCTTGTGCATAAATCTAAGGACTTATGCATACCAGGGTGACCTGCTAACCCAGAATCGTGGTGCCAAGCTATGATTTGATGTCTTAATTCTTTTAAAGGAATAAACAACTTGTTGTTATGAAATAAATAGTCATCTTTTATAGAGTTTCTGGTATCTTGTAACCATTTTTGAGTTTCTATGGATTGAGATGAAGTCTTAATATCCTGGAAGAATGAATCAACCTGAGTTAAAGCGATTAACTTGCTTTCAGGTATAATACTAGGAGCAGTTGTTGGCTGTCCTCTAGTGTCTTTCTCATCAATTCTAGACAGGGTGTCTGATAACAGTTGTTGTTTGCCAGGTCGGTATGTGATTAGAAAATCAAATTCACAAAAAAATAGTAGCCACCTCATCTGTCTGGGAGTTAAAGCCTTCACGGATGTAAAAAACTGGAGATGCTTATGGTCAGTAAAAATGGTTATCGTGTGTTTGGCTCCTAGCAGATGATGTCTCCATTCTGTGAAGGCGGCCTTAATGGCCAACAATTCACGTTCTGTGGCAGAGTAGTTTTGTTCTGCCTGTAGTAGTTTTCTTGAATAGTATGCGATAGGATGTAAGTGTCCAGTGTTGGATTTTTTTGTAACAAAACTCCCCCAAGGCGGTCTGAGAAGCATCAGCTTCAACAAAGAATGGATGATCAGGATCTGGATGACACAGAATAGGGGCTGAAGTAAAAGCTTGCTTTAATTTCTTGAAGGCATTTTCTGCATCTTCAGTCCAATAAAAGGTTTTTCCTTTTTTCAACAAATGAGTGATTGGGGAGACGATTTCAGAAAATTGGGCAATAAACCGCCTATAAAAATTTGCAAAGCCTAACACTCGTTGAATGTCTTTTATAGATTTAGGGATGGCCAATTAAGAATAGCGTCAACCTTTTTAGGGTCCATAGTTATTCCTTCTGGGGACAGAAAGTAACCAAGGAATTCAACCGTAGAAGTATGAAATATGCACTTTTCCAATTTGGCATATAAGGAGTGTTCTTTTAATCTTTGAAGGATGGCGCGAACATGTTGAATGTGTTCTTGTTCATCCTTGGAGTAAATCAGTATGTCGTCAATATAGACGATGGCACAGATGTCAAGAAAATCCTGCAATATCTCATTAATAAAATACTGAAATGCCGCTGGAGCATTACATAACCTGAATGGCATTACTGTATATTCATAAAGTCCAAATTTTGTGCGGAAGGCGGTTTTCCATTCGTCACCTTCCTTGACGCGAATGAGGTGATAGGCCCCCCGCAAGTCCAATTTTGTATAAATGGCAGAGCCCTTAACCTGATTTAATAGTACCGGGATTAATGGTAATGGATAACGATTTTTAATCATCACCTTGTTTATAGCGCGGTAATCAATACATGCGCGAAGATCTCCAGATTTTTTTGCCACGAAGAAAAGTGGCGAAGAAACAGGTGATGTGGAATGCCTAATAAAACCTAATTGTAATAATTCGTCTAGGTATTGTTTTAAATATTGCGTCTCGGGATCAGTAAGGGCGTATATTCTACTACAAGGTAAAACGGCCCCAGGCACCAGATCTATTCTGCAATCATAGACCCTGTGGGGTGGCAATTGCGTGGCTTGTACTGGGTCAAATACTGTAGAGAAGTCCTGATATTGTTCTGGCAATTTAGCGACTTGTTCCAATGTAGAAGCACAAAATAATGGATGAATGGGATCTTGTGTTTCCTTATAACAATGAGTTCTACAGAACGCAGAATCCAAGGTCATGGTTCTTTGAACGCAATCAATTTTGGGATTGTGAAGCTCCAACCAGGGAATTCCTAGAATTACCCCAAACGTAGAGGTATCAATGAGATCGAACATAGTTTGCTCGGTGTGACCATGTTCACTGACAAGTGTCAGTGGTGGAGTGTGAAAACGAATCAGGCCGGATGACAAGGCCAAGCCATCAACTGCCCTTACTGGCTCTGGTTCTTCTTTGGGCACTTGAGCAATGCTAAACTTTTTAGCTAAGGCTATGTCAAAAAAGTTACCCGTAGCGCCTGAGTCAAGTAAGACCGATAGACAATATCTTTGTTGGTCTGAGAATATAAAAGTAATTCTTATGGTCATATGACGGGGAACGCGATTGATTGTGTTAGTGGCATAGTGAGAGATCTTAATGTCATTAATTCCCAAAGGAGCGATCTCTTCATCCTTTGAGAATTTTAGTTTTCCAACTCAGTAGGATCAGAGGCTACACTAACTATGGCCTTTTTCTTCTTGGGTTTTATTGGATATTCTCGGGCAAAGTGACCCGCTTTTCCACAGTAAAGACAAAGATTTCCTTTTCTTCGTCTATCTTTTTCTTCAATGGTTAATGGGCCCTTAAGTCCACCTATCTGCATTGGTTCTGATTTGTCTTCATTGTCTTTTTCTCTGACTTCAATGATACAAGCCTATTGTCAAATCTGGGTTTGTCGTGCTTCCTTTTCAAGTCTGTGATCTAGTTTTACAACCAAATCCAAGAACTCAGAGTAGTCGTCAGGTAGATCAACAATGTGAGCTAAAGAGTCCTTTAGGTCGTCCCTCAATCCTCTGTAAAAGAGGAAGATACGCTTCTCTTCAGGCCAATGAGTTTCAGTCAAGAGACGATTAAAGGTGGTCATGTAAGTAATAAGGTCTTTAGAGCCCTGTCGTAAATTTAGGAGTTTGTTATCACTGGCCTGAATGAACGTATGATGGGCAAAGAGACGGGACAAGGCATCTTTAAAACGAGTGTAGTTGTGCAAAAGAGGGTCATTGTTTTCAATTAAGGGAATTGTCCAGTTTGCGGCTACTCCGCCTAGATATGAAATAATGAACGACATTTTCTCAGTATCAGAAGGGAAGACCTGGGGTTTACATAGAAAATGTAACTGACACTGATTTATAAAAGAAGCAAACCTGGAACTATCTCCTAAAAAGCGTTCTGGATTAGCCAGTGGAACGGGGCTTGGGGTTACCACTGTTACTTGTAAGTTTTGATTAGGATGTTGGGGACTAGAGCCAGAAGCCATGAAATGACCTTGACCCAATTTCGGTGGTGTTAGTAGGGGGCGAGTATCTGAGCCTTTGGGTTCTCTCCATTGAGTAAACTCAGTCCTGCTTTTAAATAACTCCTCTCTTAAGTCGTAGTTTTCCTGCTTGATTTGTTGCATTTCCAATTGTAAGTTCTTAATGATATCTGTTAATTGTGATGTTTGGTCTGGGACATCCATGGTTGGGCAGAGATCAAGGTGAAACAAGTTGGGCTTGGCCGTCTGTTAAGAGGCACTCACCTGAGCTCCAGATTGTCTCACCTCGATGACAATTTCCCCAGGCCACCTAGATAGATACCCATCGTCAGTCTTAAAGTCCTCGGGGGAAAAGGGGTTTGGGATGACAAGAGAAACAAGAGACAGGAAGGGTCCAGCGGCCTTCTCTGGAGGGATTGGATATTCTACGGGACTGGACTGGATTCTGGATTCTGTGATCAGGATGCGACTGGATGCTCGGGATATCTTTAGTCTTACACGTGACTTCTAATGCACAAAACACAGAGGGTAACGATGCGTGAATTCTCTAATAAGCCTTTTAGTATTAACATAAACTGTAAGCAATTCTCAATAACCCTTACCTAACAGTCACTTAATTGCTACTGATTTACTGGTTGTTTAACACTCTAATAGTAGTTGGACAATCTGAAAATAGACAATGCAGTTGTTAATATTTTGTAAACATCACATAATAAAGATTAAAAGTCTGTCACTCCTAATAATAAAGTGGTACCTGAATCCTTTTCTGAACTGCGTGGATCAGGTGCCTCGATTCTCAGCAATTGTTAGTACAGCATTAATCGCTTTCTAGGTAAATAATAAACATACATACGAAGGGGAAGAAATACCAAAAATAAACAATAAGTACTGCAAGGAAATTACATCTGTAACACCTATTTTGAGATTGAGTTTCCTTTGTGAGTTTGTTTTACAACAACCTTCCCTTTTTGTTTAAAAGCACTACCCGACAGATGTCTGTCTGTGGTTTGAAATGTCAATTATGTCCAGACAATACGGTAGATAAATCCCACCATAGAATTCAAGAACTTGATTCCTCTCAAGTTCGAAGGGAAGCGTTTTAATTCTTGAAATATGCGTCAGTTTTTGAAGTTCAAAGTCTGCAGTTCTATTGGTAACAAATAAACTCACCGTTGAATTGTATGTTAGAAAATACCTAGTTGAATGCACTTTCTTTCTGCTCCTTTTTACAGGAAATACAGGATTACGCGGTAGCAGGAAGCGGCGGAGATGCCGCTGATCAGGAGAGCCGTCGTCGCTGCAGGAAGCCCGAAATCACCGATGCTGAGCAGACTGGAAGTCGGAGGACTGGAGCCAGGTAAGCGATTGGGGTGAAACGAGGCCAAGCGCTGAATAGTGAATGGGAGCAGTTTAAATACCTTCCCATTCACGTTGACGGGTAATTTACATACACGCGCCCCGGGCCTCGAGAGTTGCCGCGTGTGGAGCTTTTGCATATTCATGGGGGACATTGAACATACTCGTGCTTCGGCAGTTGCCGCATGAGGAGCCTTTCCATAATTATGGGGGCATTAGCATACTCGTGTCTTAGCAGTTTGCCACGTGTGGATTATTTCAGACTATTCAGGAATCAATTGTCAGGAGAGTTACAACAGTTACACAGGTATAATACACAGCACAAGGTGCATAAATCAAGCATTCCAGTAAGAACCAATTTACAAGTTTGTCACATATGTTATTCAATCATAGCATAATGTATTCTGTTCACAGTTGTAACACAAATTACCCAAAATAATACAAGGCATTCTGTTTCAGATTATACTAACTGTATTGATGTTGGTCTGATGTTGGTCAATTCAAGGCGGACAGGGGAGGAGACGGGCATGGGACAGAGCACTCGTAACAGTTCCCCCCCCTCAAAGTTCGCCTTACTGGCCTTGGCTTATCGGGATGCATAGCATGAAATCGCCTGACCAAGCGATCAGCATGGACATGAGACACAGGTACCCATGATTGTTCTGAGGCATCATAATCCTTCCAGTCAAGGAGATAGAAAAGTTTGCCTTGTATTCGTTTTGAATCAAGGATGCGTCGAATTTCAAATTCTGGATGATTATTGATAATAATCGGAGGTGGAGGTGCATCCTTTCTTGTCTTATGATAGTATGGTTTTACTAGAGAAACATGGAAGGTGTGGTGTATCGTTAAGTCATCAGGTAATTGTAGTTGTACTGTGACTGGATTAAAAACCTGTTTTACTGGGAAGGGACCTATAAATCTAGGTTGCAATTTTCTAGGCCCTTCTAATTGGATGTTCCATGTAGATAACCATACCAAATCACCTATTTTGTATATGGGTTCTGGTGACCTATGCTTGTCTGCTTGTATCTTGGCCTGAACTTTATGTTTAGTGAGACTTAGTCTGGCTTTTTCCTGTATGTTTCTCAATTCTCTGAGACGGTCAGTTACAGATGGTAGAGGTGTGGTGGGAGATAGAGGCAAGGTGGGGAGAGAACGTGGGTGGTAGCCTGTTAAAAAATAGAATGGTGAACATCCTAATGCGGAATGAATGCTATTATTGTAGGCGAACTCCGTTAAAGGGAGAGCTTCTTCCCAATTTGATGTCAAGGTGGAGATTAAACAACGTAAACTCTGTTCCAAATATTGATTGACTTTTTCCGTTTGCCCATCGGTTTGGGGATGGAAAGCAGAACTTAAAGCTACATCAATTCCTAATTGGGTACATAAGGTTTTCTAGAATTTTGAATTAAACTGAGGGCCCCGGTCAGAGATTATTTTACTGGGCAGGCCATGCAATCTTACTATATGATTTCAGAAAATAGTGCTGAATTCTACAGCAGTGGGTAATTTAGGAAGTGGAATAAAATGACTCATTTTGGAGAGAAGATCCACTATTACAAGGATGGTTGTGCATGTTTTAGCCTTAGGGAGATCGGTAATAAAATCTACACTGATGGTATGCCAGGGTGTAGGGGGAATTGGTAAAGGATGTAATAGACCAGCAGGAGCGATATGCTGGGCCTTATTTCGTGCACAAGTTGGACAAGATCTAACATATTCCTGAACATCCTTATGCATATTTTCCCACCAAAGGTTCTTGTGCATAAATCTAAGGACTTATGCATACCAGGGTGACCTGCTAACCCAGAATCGTGGTGCCAAGCTATGATTTGATGTCTTAATTCTTTTAAAGGAATAAACAACTTGTTGTTATGAAATAAATAGTCATCTTTTATAGAGTTTCTGGTATCTTGTAACCATTTTTGAGTTTCTATGGATTGAGATGAAGTCTTAATATCCTGGAAGAATGAATCAACCTGAGTTAAAGTGATTAACTTGCTTTCAGGTATAATACTAGGAGCAGTTGTTGGCTGTCCTCTAGTGTCTTTCTCATCAATTCTAGACAGGGTGTCTGATAACAGTTGTTGTTTGCCAGGTCGGTATGTGATTAGAAAATCAAATTCACAAAAAAATAGTAGCCACCTCATCTGTCTGGGAGTTAAAGCCTTCACGGATGTAAAAAACTGGAGATGCTTATGGTCAGTAAAAATGGTTATCGTGTGTTTGGCTCCTAGCAGATGATGTCTCCATTCTGTGAAGGCGGCCTTAATGGCCAACAATTCACGTTCTGTGGCAGAGTAGTTTTGTTCTGCCTGTAGTAGTTTTCTTGAATAGTATGCGATAGGATGTAAGTGTCCAGTGTTGGATTTTTTTGTAACAAAACTCCCCCAAGGCGGTCTGAGAAGCATCAGCTTCAACAAAGAATGGATGATCAGGATCTGGATGACACAGAATAGGGGCTGAAGTAAAAGCTTGCTTTAATTTCTTGAAGGCATTTTCTGCATCTTCAGTCCAATAAAAGGTTTTTCCTTTTTTCAACAAATGAGTGATTGGGGAGACGATTTCAGAAAATTGGGCAATAAACCGCCTATAAAAATTTGCAAAGCCTAACACTCGTTGAATGTCTTTTATAGATTTAGGGGATGGCCAATTAAGAATAGCGTCAACCTTTTTAGGGTCCATAGTTATTCCTTCTGGGGACAGAAAGTAACCAAGGAATTCAACCGTAGAAGTATGAAATATGCACTTTTCCAATTTGGCATATAAGGAGTGTTCTTTTAATCTTTGAAGGATGGCGCGAACATGTTGAATGTGTTCTTGTTCATCCTTGGAGTAAATCAGTATGTCGTCAATATAGACGATGGCACAGATGTCAAGAAAATCCTGCAATATCTCATTAATAAAATACTGAAATGCCGCTGGAGCATTACATAACCTGAATGGCATTACTGTATATTCATAAAGTCCAAATTTTGTGCGGAAGGCGGTTTTCCATTCGTCACCTTCCTTGACGCGAATGAGGTGATAGGCCCCCGCAAGTCCAATTTTGTATAAATGGCAGAGCCCTTAACCTGATTTAATAGTACCGGGATTAATGGTAATGGATAACGATTTTTAATCATCACCTTGTTTATAGCGCGGTAATCAATACATGCGCGAAGATCTCCTGATTTTTTTGCCACGAAGAAAAGTGGCGAAGAAACGGGTGATGTGGAATGCCTAATAAAACCTAATTGTAATAATTCGTCTAGGTATTGTTTTAAATATTGCGTCTCGGGATCAGTAAGGGCGTATATTCTACTACAAGGTAAAACGGCCCCAGGCACCAGATCTATTCTGCAATCATAGACCCTGTGGGGTGGCAATTGCGTGGCTTGTACTGGGTCAAATACTGTAGAGAAGTCCTGATATTGTTCTGGCAATTTAGCGACTTGTTCCAATGTAGAAGCACAAAATAATGGATGAATGGGATCTTGTGTTTCCTTATAACAATGAGTTCTACAGAACGCAGAATCCAAGGTCATGGTTCTTTGAACCCAATCAATTTTGGGATTGTGAAGCTCCAACCAGGGAATTCCTAGAATTACCCCAAACGTAGAGGTATCAATGAGATCGAACATAGTTTGCTCGGTGTGACCATGTTCACTGACAAGTGTCAGTGGTGGAGTGTGAAAACGAATCAGGCCGGATGACAAGGCCAAGCCATCAACTGCCCTTACTGGCTCTGGTTCTTCTTTGGGCACTTGAGCAATGCTAAACTTTTAGCTAAGGCTATGTCAAAAAAGTTACCCGTAGCGCCTGAGTCAAGTAAGACCGATAGACAATATCTTTGTTGGTCTGAGAATATAAAAGTAATTCTTATGGTCATATGACGGGGAACGCGATTGATTGTGTTAGTGGCATAGTGAGAGATCTTAATGTCATTAATTCCCAAAGGAGCGATCTCTTCATCCTTTGAGAATTTTAGTTTTCCAACTCAGTAGGATCAGAGGCTACACTAACTATGGCCTTTTTCTTCTTGGGTTTTATTGGACATTCTCGGGCAAAGTGACCCGCTTTTCCACAGTAAAGACAAAGATTTCCTTTTCTTCGTCTATCTTTTTCTTCAATGGTTAATGGGCCCTTAAGTCCACCTATCTGCATTGGTTCTGATTTGTCTTCATTGTCTTTTTTCTCTGACTTCAATGATACAAGCCTATTGTCAAATCTGGGTTTGTCGTGCTTCCTTTTCCAAGTCTGTGATCTAGTTTTACAACCAAATCCAAGAACTCAGAGTAGTCGTCAGGTAGATCAACAATGTGAGCTAAAGAGTCCTTTAGGTCGTCCCTCAATCCTCTGTAAAAGAGGAAGATACGCTTCTCTTCAGGCCAATGAGTTTCAGTCAAGAGACGATTAAAGGTGGTCATGTAAGTAATAAGGTCTTTAGAGCCCTGTCGTAAATTTAGGAGTTTGTTATCACTGGCCTGAATGAACGTATGATGGGCAAAGAGACGGGACAAGGCATCTTTAAAGCGAGTATAGTTGTGCAAAAGAGGGTCATTGTTTTCAATTAAGGGAATTGTCCAGTTTGCGGCTACTCCGCCTAGATATGAAATAATGAACGACATTTTCTCAGTATCAGAAGGGAAGACCTGGGGTTTACATAGAAAATGTAACTGACACTGACTTATAAAAGAAGCAAACCTGGAACTATCTCCTAAAAAGCGTTCTGGATTAGCCAGTGGAACGGGGCTTGGGGTTACCACTGTTACTTGTAAGTTTTGATTAGGATGTTGGGGACTAGAGCCAGAAGCCATGAAATGACCTTGACCCAATTTCGGTGGTGTTAGTAGGGGGCGAGTATCTGAGCCTTTGGGTTCTCTCCATTGAGTAAACTCAGTCCTGCTTTTAAATAACTCCTCTCTTAAGTCGTAGTTTTCCTGCTTGATTTGTTGCATTTCCAATTGTAAGTTCTTAATGATATCTGTTAATTGTGATGTTTGGTCTGGGACATCCATGGTTGGGCAGAGATCAAGGTGAAACAAGTTGGGCTTGGCCGTCTGTTAAGAGGCACTCACCTGAGCTCCAGATTGTCTCACCTCGATGACAATTTCCCCAGGCCACCTAGATAGATACCCATCGTCAGTCTGAAAGTCCTCGGGGGGGAAAAGGGGTTTGGGATGACAAGAGAAACAAGAGACAGGAAGGGTCCAGCGGCCTTCTCTGGAGGGATTGGATATTCTACGGGACTGGACTGGATTCTGGATTCTGTGATCAGGATGCGACTGGATGCTCGGGATATCTTTAGTCTTACACGTGACTTCTAATGCACAAAACACAGAGGGTAACGATGCGTGAATTCTCTAATAAGCCTTTTAGTATTAACATAAACTGTAAGCAATTCTCAATAACCCTTACCTAACAGTCACTTAATTGCTACTAATTTACTGGTTGTTTAACACTCTAATAGTAGTTGGACAATCTGAAAATAGACAATGCAGTTGTTAATATTTTGTAAACATCACAAAATAAAGACTAAAAGTCTGTCACTCCTAATAATAAAGTGGTACCTGAATCCTTTTCTGAACTGCTTGGATCAGGTGCCTCGATTTTCAGCGATTGTTAGTACAGCATTAATCGCTTACTAGCTAAATAATAAACATACATATGAAGGGGAAGACATACCAAAAATAAACAATAAGTACTGGAAGGAAATTACATCTGTGACACCTTTTTTGAGATTGAGTTTCCTTGGAGAGTTTGTTTTACAACAACCTTCCCTTCTTATTTAAAAGCACTACCCAACAGATTTCTGTCTGTGGTTTGAAATGTCAATTATGTCCAGACAATACGGTAAATAAATCCCACCATAGAGTTCAAGAACTTGATTCCTCTCAAGTTCGAAGGGAAGCGTTTTAATTCTTGAAATATGCGTCAGTTTTTGGAAGTTCAAAGTCTACAGTTCTATTGGTAACAAATAAACTCACCGTTGAATTGTATGTTAGTAAATACCTAGTTGACTGCACTTTCTTTCTGCTCCTTTTTTACAGGAAATACGGGATTACGCGGTAGCAGGAAGTGTCGGAGATGCCGCTGATCAGGAGAGCCGTCGTCACTGCAGGAAGCCCGAAATCACCGATGCTGAGCAGACTGGAAGTCGGAGGACTGGAGCCAGGTAAGCGATTGGGGTGAAACAAGGCCAAGCGCTGAATAGTGAATGGGAGCGGTTTAAATACCTTCCCATTCACGTTGAGGGGTAATTTACATACACGCGCCCCGGGCCTCTAGAGTTGCCGCGTGTGGAGCTTTTGCATATTCATGGGGGACATTGAACATACTCGTGCTTCGGCAGTTGCCGCATGAGGAGCCTTTGCATAATTATGGGGGCATTAGCATACTCGTGTCTTGGCAGTTTGCCACGTGTGGATTATTTCAGACTATTCAGGAATCAATTGTCATGAGAGTTACAACGGTTACACAAGTATAATACACAGCACAAGGTGCATAAATCAAGCGTTCTAGTAAGAACCAATTTACAAGTGTGTCACATACGTTATTCAATCATAGCATAATGTTTTCTGTTCACAGTTGTAACACAAGTTACCCAAAATAATACAAGGCATTCTGTTTCAGATTATACTAACTGTATTGATGTTGGTCTGATGTTGGTCAATTCAAGGCGGACAGGGGAGGAGACGGGCATGGGACAGAGCACTCGTAACACCCAGTGCCACTCCAGAACTGCGCTTCTGTGTGAACTACCAGGGGCTCAATGCCATCACCAGGACTGACGCACACCCCATCCCCAGAGCTGATGAGCTCATTGATCGGTTGGGAGCTGCCAAGTTCCTCAGCACATTTGATTTAACGTCTGGGTACTGGCAGATTGCCTTAACCGATGGGGCCAAGAAGAGGTCAGCATTCTGAACCCCAGAGGGGCATTACCAATTCCGGGTTATGCCCTTTGGATTGAAGAATGCCCCTGCCACCTTTCAGAGGTTGGTCAACCAGGAGTTGGTTGGGCTGGAGGATTTCAGTGCTGCCTACCTGGACGACATTGCAGTGTTCAGTTCCAGCTGGGAAGAACACTTGCAGCATCTCTGGAAAGTGTTGAAGGCTCTACAGAGGGCAGGCCTCACGGTCAAGGCCAGTAAGTGCCAGATCGGGCAGGGCTATGTGGTGTACTTGGGACACCAGGTAGGAAGCAGCCAGGTGGCGCCCCTACAGCCCAACATTAACACCATTCTGGCTTGGGAGCACCCCAAGACCCAGACAGATGTGAGAGCCTTTTTAGGTCTCACCGGTTACTACAGGAGGTTTGTTAAGGGCTATGGCACCATTGTTGCCCTTTAACAGAGCTGACTTCCAGGATGCAGCCCAAGAAGGTGATCTGGAATGGGTCCTGCCAGAAAGCTTTTGATACCCTAAAGGCAGCCATGTGCACGGCACCCATGCTCAAGGCACCTGACTTATCCAAGGAGTTCATCCTGCAGACTGATGCTTCAGAGCATTGTGTGTGAGCAGTGCTCTCACAACTAAACGAGGAGGGCCTAGACCAGCCTTAGTCTTCCTTAGCAGGAGACTACTCCCCAGGGAACAGAGGTGGAGTGCCATAGAAAGATAAGCTTTTGCTGTGGTCTGGGCACTGAAGAAGCTAAGACCCTACCTGTTTGGGACTCACTTCCGAGTTCAGACAGACCACAGGCCCCTCAGATGGTTGATGCAAATGAGGGGTGAGAACCCAAAACTGTTAAGGTGGTCCATCTCCCTACAGGGATTGGACTTTACGGTGGAACACCGCCCTGGCACAGAACATGCCAATGCAGATGGTCTGTCCAGGTTCTTCGGCCTTAGTAAAGAGAACCCCCAGGAGGTTGGGTAGTTCTCACTACTTTCAGTTGGAGGGGACATGTGTTGGACTTGGCATCTTTTGGTGTGTTTACCCTGGCTTTATGCTTTCTGACCTCCCGGTTTTGACTCTGTTTTTACTGGTTTAGTGTCTCTGTGCACTTTCTCACTGCTGTTCAGTGTTAAAGTGCAAGTGCTCCTGTTGTAAATTGTTATTATGGATTGGTGTTTCCATGATTGGCATATTTGATTTACTGGTAAGCCCCTGGTAAAGTGCACTGAGTGTGCCAGGGCCTGTAAATAAAATACTACTAGTGGGCTTCCAGGACTGATTGTGCCACCCACAGAAGTAGCCCTGCAAAGGTAACTCAGACCTGCCACTGCAGAGTCTGTGCGCAGATTGTAACTGCCATGTTGACTTGGCAAGTGCACCCAATTGCCAGGCCCCAACCTTCCTTTTTCCTACATATAAGTCACCCCTAAGGTAGGCCCAAGGTACCCCTGTGGGCAGGGTGCTGTGTATGTTAAAGGTAGGACATGTACTACTGTGTGTGACATGTCCTGGTGGTGAATTACAGGGAATTTGTTTTTCACCACTGCAAGGCCATCTGTCCCATAGGAAAGAATGGGAGTTTTACTTATAACATCTTATAATCAAAAATTCCCACGGGGACAAGTCAGGGAAATGGAGTTTAGTATGTCTGGACTCAGAATGTAAAAATGCATTTTTTAGTAAAGATGATTTTTTTGTGCTGTGTTTGAAAATACCACTTTTAGAAAGTAGGTATTTTCTTGGTTAGCCGTCCTGTGTGCCTCTGCTGGGTTTGTGGATTGACTGTCTGGCTTTGGAATGACAGGGGCTGGGGATGTGCAGTGGCTCCAGAGAGTCTGGATGAGTCAGGGCTGGGCTGAATAGACTTGGGCTGCATTTAGAGTAGGGGGAGGAGATTTCACTTCACCTGAATGGGCCTGGTCAGCCTTCCACAATGCTGTCTCCACCTCCTGCCAGGAAGCTGGGCCAGAGAGGACAGAACTGGTTTGAACTAAGCACAGACACTCCCTGCCTAAGAGAACAAAGGGATTGCGAGTATAAATATTGGGACCCAACACCCAGAACTTTAGAACTCGCTGGAATCAAGGAACCTGCCAAGAAGAAGAGCTGGAAGAGCTGCCAGGAGGAGTACTGCCCCTTTGCTGAGTTGTTGCTTTGTTGGGTTGGCCTGCAGTTGCTGCTTCTGCCTTGGGCAGTGAAAGGACTGGACTGAACTTGTTCTTACTTGTGCTGAGTATCTCCAAGGGCTTGAAGTAGAGCGTGCCTCCTTTTATGAAGTCTCAGGGACTGCAAAGACTTCACCAACCTCTGGGTACCGCTTCTGGAACCGCTGTTTCAGTTGCCACAGAGAAGGGAAACGCAACCGACTCCGTCGCTGACTCTGTGTCCAGACGGCACCACAGAAGGCACAGTCCGCATCTCACACCGCAACCCTGGTCTCACCGATAACGACAACCGATGCTGCTGCCACCGAGCCGCTGCTTGCACCGTGACCTGTGGGCACCGCACTCCGCACCGCCTCGCTTTACTTTGCCATCCTGGTGTCACCGACTCCGTCGCTGCTGCTGACTTCAACACCCATGACCACATCGTGGCTGGAGGCACCGCTCGTAAGTTTCACAATGTGCCACCTTTCCCCACACAGCCGTCTAGGCCGACCGACGCCAGCTCCCGCTAACCGGCTCTTTCTCTTGCACCGCAACCTGCCAGCACTGCATCGAGCACCGCCTCGCCCTGCACCTTAAGCCTTGGTCTCACTGACGCCGTCTGGACAATCGTCACCGAGCCGCTGCCTGCACCGCATCGAGAGGGCACCACATCCTGCACCGCTTCCATTTTACAACGCAACTGTGACAGTTGCCACGACCGGCTTGCACCAAAGTGCCAGTCGCAACAAGAAAGGTACTGTTACCGAGTCTGTCCACGCTTTCGCTGGCCCGTACCGATGCGGTCAGCTGGAACTGTTAGGCTCTGTTGTTTTCAGCATCGCAGTAGTCCAGGACGAAGCAACCGACTTGTACGAACTCTGTTTTTGAGGTACTTCTGCAATTTTAAGGATATCTTGCAAAGTATATATTTTTAAAGTACTGTCTGGTGGATTTTTTTATCGTCTTGGTCTTGTTTTGGATATATAAAAATATTGGATATTTTTCTAAACTGGTATGGTGTCCTTTTGTAGTGCTTTCACTGTATTACTGTTGGTTATGTGCAAATGCTTTACACACTGCTTCTGAGATAAGCCTGACTGTTTGTGCCAAGCTACCCAGGGGGTGAGCAGGGGTTATTTTAGGAGTGTAACTCCCTTACCCTGACTAGGAAGAAGGGTCCCTACTTGGACAAAGGTGCAAGCCCTTGCCAACTTGAGACCCCCATTTCTAACATATATGGATCAACAATTGGTAACTAACCTTACTGATAGAGAACTGGCGGTGGGACAAGACTCACCTACTTAATTTGGAACTATTCTTTTGTCCAGAAACATATTTTGGATATTCACAAACAAGAGTGGATGTATACACATTTATTATGAAGGTAAAACTAGTGAAACATTACACTCTAGCAAAATCCAAAATAAAATCTAGTATCCAGATAAAGAACCCATAGGGAATCTTAGTATCAAGAATATAGATGCTTCAGCGGACCTAATGACCCTATAAAAAGAATCTGCTATGCACTTGATTGAGATACATATGAATGAGGAAGAAAGAACACTATAAGATTTCATTGAGTTAGAGACTGAAGCTTAACAACAATCTGATAAGGTAGACATCCTACTGAGGATTCTCGCATTAGAGATCTGGGACGATACACAGACAGTGAGATAACCAATTATAAATCATACTTCAGATGTCAAATGATGGTATAAATACTTTCAATACATTGGTAGTGTCAGATTTAAAGAAATAAATTAGAATACACAGGATTGAGAACCAGAGAATGGTTCGCAATGGTGGAGTCACTAAGAGAAGTTTATAACACCACAGTTAAAAATGAAGTTAAATGGGGAAGCACAGTATTATGACCAAGTCACTTTATGTAGAGTAAGTGATGAAACACCTAAATGATCGAGATTGCTATGAGACAATCTTTAGAGAAGAATAAACGAAAGTCATGGTAGAATTCTTCAGTGAAGTTAAATCATGGTAGGAAATTGGACTATTTGAAAGGGATGAATAGTATTAGCTAAGAAATGATACTCAAAGATTGCCTACTATGTATCTTCTATCAACGGTCCACAGAAACCCCAAGATGACCCTTGGAAGGCCAGTTATTTCAGCCAACAATACTATCTTTGAAAAAGTGTCTCTCTACATTGATTCTTTTCTCAGGCCATGGATACCCAGAAGAAGTGTTAAACTCTGCAATCTTAAGGGTAAAACATTATTACTATTTGGAGTACCCAACAGACAGAGAAAATATACTAAAAAAGAGGATATAAATATTAGATTTGTGACATCATACAGTACTGCACATTAAACAATAAGATCTATTCTATATAAAAATTGGAATGCAATAAAATCAGATCCAATAATAGGTACAATAGTACACGAAGGCCTACTTTGGCATTTAGCAAAGTAACATTGCGAAGTCTTTGATAATCCATTTACGGGCACAAAAATATTTCCTACTCAACATCTTATTTGCAAAAGTACTTTTGTTATTTACACCCTATGTTGTCCCTGCATACAAATGTATCTTGTGAGCACAATGTTTCCTGTGAAGAAAAGGATACTTCAACACCTGAGAGCAATTGCTAATCGAGATCTCGCATATTCTGCCTCACAACATTTTGCCTTGACTCACAACAGCAAGTTTGATGTTGTCATAAACTTTGCCATTGTTTCACTTCCATGGTTTGAAGTGGATGGGGGGGGGTAGGGAACTAATTTTAAGATGGTTAGAATCTAAATATATTCTGGAACTCAATACAACTATACCTTCAGGTTTAAACAAGGAAGAGGAGTTACATGTTTTCATGGGCTCATGAACTGTATATTGATTTATAACACTTTCCTGCCACCTTCTAGGGAGCTTAAATCAGTTATGAGGATTGAGTGTGTGTTTTTTAACAATTTGTTTCTTTTCTTGCATCATTTTTAGTTGACTGATGTGGGTTAATTCTATTGTCTTTTGCTTTTATTTTACAGGCTGGAATCCCACAGACAATAGAAGCTTTGTTGCAGCAGAATAGTAGGAAAATTAACTAAAATATACTGTATTGGATATCGATGTTGAATTGATGTCTATTTAATTTATGCATTTAACATGTCAACTGATGTTCTCACGGGGGCTAAATATGAATAGAGTGATAATTGACATAAGCTTACCTTAACAAATTGCTTCACATTGATATAACAGGCTTACTTGGCTAATATATTTAGAAGCGGTTTGAATGTTGCACCCACTAGGGCTTAATTTGGTTGGGAGACATAAGAATATTTTCGTGTTTGTTAGACATTGGGTTGGGGGTTGACTGGTGTATGTGCCCTAGTCAGGCAGCAACCACAATCCTAGTCAGGGTAAGAAGCAGACAAACCCTACATAAACCTGTGCTCATCCTCTGTAAGCTTAGCACAGAGCAGTCAGGCTTAACTTTAGAGGCAATGTGTAAAGTATTTGTGCAACACTTCAAAGAGTAAAACAGTGAAAAGACCACACAAAAAGTTTCCACACCAGGTTAGAAAAATAGAGCTTAATTTTATGAATAAAACAAGACCTAAACAACAAAAATGCAATTAGTAGAACTTGAGATTTTTTTTTTAAAGGTTTTAAGTAAAACTAGCGCTATGGCCCCTCCCCCAAAATATAAACATTTCTTCCCCTGAGACCGTGCTTGTTTTTTAAAATTTATTTTGCTGCAGATTTGCAAATTTGCAGCACATTTTTAAATAAAATGTTTTTGACCCCAGGCGGGGTCTCTCTTGGACCCCACTACCAGGCCTAGGTGGTCAGGGTATTCCTACCCCTGCCCCTTTGTGTCCTTTTTTTGTTTTTTGTTCCTGATTCCTAAGATTGCTGCCACCATTTCCTGGTTGAGGTAAAAATCTCAGTTTGAGATCTGTCCGGTGCCAGTAGCTAGGACCTAGTTTCCATAGGAAAAGCGTTTTTTGAATTGCTTACATCTTTGGCTCCATTTGATGAATCTTCACAAAATGTTCCCCCAAAAGTGTGCCAGTGAGTCTTATTGTGCATGGAAAGTTTCGGGCTGATCCGTCAAAAAACTTGTGTTTCTCATGTTAATTCCCATTGAGATTTTAGACACGACTACAGCCCGAACTGCTAGACGGAATTACACCAAATTTGGCAGAAAGGTAGCTCTAGGTTTATATCTCGGGTCGCGACTACTTCACAATGAATCGCGAATACGCACGCCAACAGGAATGCTGTGATTGGCTTGCCACAAACTGTGTAGAAAGTTGCGGCCACCATTTTAAGAAATGGGACACAGTCCCCGGGGGCTGAAACTAAACATGAAAAGTGGTATAAGGGGTCAGAGTACAGGAACCCTGACCCCATGGCTGCAATGTAGGGGTGTTTAAAAGGCCCCTTATGTATAAAATACATTGAAAAATTGTTTTTTTCCCCACGTGTAATATTGACAAATTCTTTGCGAAGTTACAAGGCAGACCGTGCTAAGGTTCATGAAGAATTCGCTAATACACCCAAAAAACTCTGCTAGATTGTCTTCTTTACTGGAGTGTAAGAAAGAGTTAAGAAACACTGGCCAATTATAAGTGGGTTAGTAAAATATGAAAGGGATCCTTTGATTTGCTGTGTTCAGCAGTATCACTGAGAGCAAATTTGCAAAGGTTGCCATTGATGGCTGCTTTGTATGAGAGTGATGTGCCTATCTTATGCTTAGTTTTTACATTCACACTGAGCCTACAGTCTAGCTGAGAGCATTATCAAAAAAACCTGATCAACCAACTAAATTTATAGGTATGTGAATAACAGTGTAGTTTAAAAAAATGATTTTAAAGGTATGTGAATAGATGAAGTTAATAAAAGTGTATATGATATATACAAAAGGTTTGTGAGTGTATGAGAGGAACAGTGAGTGGGTGTGTGAGTGAGTATGTGAGTGTCTGTCAGGGTCTGATAGTAGGTGTTGCACCCACTAGGGCTTAATTTGGTTGGGAGACATAAGAATATTTTCGTGTTTGTTAGACATTGGGTTGGGGGTTGACTGGTGTATGTGCCCTAGTCAGGCAGCAACCACAATCCTAGTCAGGGTAAGAAGCAGACAAACCCTACATTAATCTGTGCTCATCCTCTGTAAGCTTAGCACAGAGCAGTCAGGCTTAACTTTAGAGGCAATGTGTAAAGTATTTGTGCAACACTTCAAAGAGTAAAACAGTGAAAAGACCACACAAAAAGATTCCACACCAGGTTAGAAAAATAGAGCTTAATTTTATGTTTAAAACAAGACCTAAACAACAAAAATGCAATTAGTAGAACTTGAGATTTTTTTTTTAAGGTTTTAAGTAAAACTAGCGCTATGGCCCCTCCCCCAAAATATAAACATTTCTTCCCCTGAGACCGTGCTTGTTTTTTAAAATTTATTTTGCTGCAGATTTGCAAATTTGCAGCACATTTTTAAATAAAATGTTTTTGACCCCAGGCGGGGTCTCTCTTGGACCCCACTACCAGGCCTAGGTGGTCAGGGTATTCCTACCCCTGCCCCTTTGTGTCCTTTTTTTGTTTTTTGTTCCCGATTCCTAAGATTGCTGCCACGACTTCCTGGATGAGGTAAAAATCTCAGTTTGAGAGCTGTCCGGTGCCAGTAGGTAGTTACAGCTAAGACCTAGTTTCCATAGGAAAAGCGTTTTTGAATTGCTTACATCTTTGGCTCCATTTGATGAATCTTCACAAAATGTTCCCCCAAAAGTGTGCCAGTGAGTCTTATTGTGCATGGAAAGTTTCGGGCTGATCCGTTAAAAAACTTGTGTTTCTCATGTTAATTCCCATTGAGATTTTAGACACGACTACAGCCCGAACTGCTAGACGGAATTACACCAAATTTGGCAGAAAGGTAGCTCTAGGTTTATATCTCGGTCGGGACTACTTCACAATGAATCGCGAATACGCACGCCAACAGGAATGCTGTGATTGGCTTGCCACAAACTGTGTAGAAAGTTGCGGCCACCATTTTAAGAAATGGGATACAGTCCCCGGGGGCTGAAACTAAACATGAAAAGTGGTATAAGGGGTCAGAGTACAGGAACCCTGACCCCATGGCTGCAATGTAGGGGTGTTTAAAAGGCCCCTTATGTATAAAATACATTGAAAAATTGTTTTTTTCCCCACGTGTAATATTGACAAATTCTTTGCGAAGTTACAAGGCAGACCGTGCTAAGGTTCGTGAAGAATTCGCTAATACACCCAAAAACTCTGCTAGATTGTCTTTTTTACTGGAGTGTAAGAAAGAGTTAAGAAACACTGGCCAATTATAAGTGGGTTAGTAAAATATGAAAGGGATCCTTTGATTTGCTGTGTTCATCAGTATCACTGAGAGCAAATTTGCAAAGTTTGCCATTGATGGCTGCTTTGTATGAGAGTGATGTGCCTATCTTATGCTTAGTTTTTACATTCACACTGAGCCTACAGTCTAGCTGAGAGCATCATCAAAAAAACCTGATCAACCAACTGTATTTATAGGTATGTGAATAACAGTGTAGTTTAAAAAAATGATTTTAAAGGTATGTGAATAGATGAAGTTAATAAAAGTGTATATGATATATACAAAAGGTTTGTGAGTGTATGAGAGGAACAGTGAGTGGGTGTGTGAGTGAGTATGTGAGTGTCTGTCAGGGTCTGATAGTAGGTGTGAGAGAAGTTCTTTAATCATGTGTTGTCCTGGAACTGTAGGGTGTGTGTTTGTTGTTTTACTACATGGGTGAGTTGGCATTAAAAACTCCTTGCTGAGCTTTAATCTTCTGTTTTACTATTTACTACTTACCCCTTAAGTAGGGTGTTGGTAAGTCATAGGGCAGGGTGGTATGTGCTGAGAAGGTTAGACATGCACTTTTAAGTCTCACTGACTCACATGTGTAGTTTGAGAACCCTAGGCATAGTTAAATATGCAGTGTTTCACCCATTCTGCAAGTTCTATTCATATTTACAAAATCAGAGTTCCTCGCCTTGCCTGTAATAGAGAGACAGGGGCATATAAATATTCAGTGACATACCCATACAGCACTTATGTATGCAGCAGAAACGGAGGCAGTTGCATACACATTTATAAAATCCATCAGTCAGTAATAGAGGCAATAAGTAATATATACAGCCACTTATATAGACATAAAGGCATTGTGACTTAGTTACAGTGACACACCCAGAGAGGGACTGATATGCGTATTTAGATATGCACTAAAGTATTGATACTCCTAACTACCCATGCAGACAAGTAGCCCTAACAATATGTGTTGGTCCTGCTTCTGCAGAGCCTGTGTGTGTAGTTTTACTAGGTCGAGGTGACATTTAAAACTTGTTGCAAAGCTTTAAATTTCCCTTGTACTACATATACTACATATAAGTCAGCCCTAAGGTAGGGGGTACGTATGTTATAGGGCAGGGTGCTATGCGCTTAAGAGGTAAGACAATGTTTATGGTGTACAAGTAAAAAGCTAAGAACACACAAAAAGGGAAAATGAAATGTGTTACTATAATATGTTATACTATTACAACATGAGCGATATGTACTGTTTTGTTTCTGTATTTTGTAAATGTAATACTAATTATATTTATGTTCTTTTTCAACAGTGCTTAGAGTGGTACATCTTTATATGTTTCAACATACTCATTGTGCCACACAAATATTTCTAAGATTTACCCCTGAAGAGGTCTTGTCACATAAAGAACACTTCACATGTTTTGCCAACACTTTCTTGTGCCTGGAGGGGATGGTGGAAAAACTCCCATGCCATTGATTGCCACTTTACTGGGGGTTGCTCCTCCAAAGAACTATGTTCAACAGGGTGTGGCAACTGATATCCACTGCCACTCGATGCTATTTTATTGACAAATGATGGAAAAGGCAGCAACATTTTTTACAATCTTTATGATTATTTTTTCCCCACTGTTCAAGGATGAAGCTTTATACAGTACATTGATTATGGTGTACAAGTACAAAAGCTGGGAACAGTAAAAAAGGGAAAAGAAAATGCTTTATTATAATTTTAATTTCTATTGCAGCATAAGACATGTCTACTGTTGGTTTTATAGTATGAACTTATACATTGCAGAAACTAAATGTTTATCATGGAATTTTGCAAAAAGTAATACTAACTTATATTTATGTTCTTTATGTTTTTAAACAGATGAATGGCACCATGTATTGGAGTAAAGTAATTTCCTAATTACTTCTTTATGTGCAGTTCTACAAACTAACATTGTAAAGGTATACACGAAGGTACAGTGTCATAAAGCCACTGAGACATTCAGACACACACTGTTAAAGCCACTCATATGCCCAGTCACTCACCCATTCAGCCACTCACACACCCACTTACTCACCAGCACAGTCAATAACATACCAAGTCATTTACCAACACCTGTACTACCGCATGCACTCACTTACCCATACTTATACTCACACACCCATTCACTCCCTCATACAGGTACTAACTCATATACTCACTCACCCAAACAGTCACTCATACACCCATTCAGTTACTTATACAGGTACTAACACAGTCAGTCACTCACCCATACAGCTAGTGGCACACACACACTTAGTCTCTCATACAGGCACTGAGGCACTCATTCACTCTCCGAGACAGGCCCTCACACACTCATTCACTTATCCATACAGCTACTAACATACATACCCTTCTCACCCACATAGCAACTCATGCACCCATACATTTACCTATACACTCACTGACACACCCACACACTCACCCACACAGTCACTAGCACACTCACTACTCTCTCACCTATACAGGTACTAACACAGCCAGTCACTAATCTATACAGCCACTCACACCCCCTCACACACCTATACAGTCACTGACACACAAACTCACTAACCTATACAGCTACCAACACACACATTTACTCAACCATATACCCTGTCACAAACCCACTCACTCACTCACTCACTCACCCATACAGTCACTGACACATCCTCTCACTCGCCCATACAGTCACTGACACACACTCACTTGCCCATACAGCCACTCACTCACGCACACACTCACTCACTCACACACACATACAGTCACTGGCACAACCATTCACTCTCCCATATAGATCCTAACACACACACTCTCTCACCCATACAGAGACTCATGTTTGCACTAACTCACCCAAACATCCACTCATGTACCTATTCATGCATCTGTACAACCACTCACTCATCAATATAGCCACTGATGCACCCACATGCATACCCATACAAACACCCACACAATCATTCAGAACCCATACAGCCACTGTCACACCCACTCACTCACCCACATACCCACTCACTCACACTTACACATCTACTTACTCACTCATTCACTCACTCACTCACTCACTAATACAGAAACTCACTCAATCATACTCTTTCTTATACATACACACACATAAAGTTTATCTTTTTTTAAACCAAGAAAGATGGTTCTAACGAGAAACTTTTTTTGTGATTGTTTTTTTAAATTACGCTTTTTTTTAACATATATTTTTGTTTTTTGGGGTTTTTTTTCAAATAAAATGGCAACTGAAAAATGCTTTAAAAGAAAAAAACTGAAAACTGGTGAAACAAATGCTATTCAAAAACAGAAATCAAAAAAATTAACACTTATGTATACTTTTGCAGCGTCCAAAAGTGCAGCAACAGATTGTTCCCCTACAGTTAGAACTTTTTTGCAGTCCAAGCAAAAAGTGGCAATTCTTTGGAGTTCTGGGGCCCTATTATGTAAAGGGCGCACTTTCCTTTTTTGCGCCCGGCGCACATTAAAACAGGTGTGCCAGGCGCAAACAGGGAAAGGGGCCCCTATTACATGGAATGCGCATTCATGTGAACAATGGAGCGGATTTGAAGCAGCCGCTCTGTGTTTTCACAGTGCTGATGGCAACCTGCCTGTATTTTAGAAGGGGATTAGAGATCCCCTTGCAGGGAGGTGCAGTCAGTGACTGCATCCACTTCAAGATGATGTCTGGGGGGTCCATGGGACCCCCTTTCGTTTCCCAACTCCAGAGGGCAACTCTTTTAGATGACGCACTGTCAGTGTGACTCCTGACAGCTTCTTTGCCTCTGCGCCAACGTCTGTAATATACATATAAGCAAGAGGAGTGAACCTGTAGACCTAGTTGAGATCTGGGTGAAGTAGTGTATATGAACAACAATATCTCAACTGGTATTATTTTCGAGAGTGGTAGGTAAGTATGCACAAAACATAGCAAGAAAGAAAGGAGACTTGGGTCAGCACCAGAGTGTCCATCTGGGAGGACTCTCAAAAGGGTGGTCAATGTTCCCAACAGAAAAAAGTTGGGAGGAAGACCACCCTCTGGAAGACAGGTACAACATGATTCCCACTCCAATGTAAGCAAAAGCATAAAAGGGTTTGATTTACTATTACCACTCCAATCTAAGAAACAGTGGGGAACGTTTTGGACTTTGGAGGAGTTAGATGTACTATTAAAAATCACAAAATACATTCAATAATTAAAAAAGACATTAAATAAATAATTTACATCATTAATTCCTAGTTAAATATTAACATAACACTGTTTTAAAATAAAGAGCAATAATTTATAACTTAAATAATTTCCCATATTATTCCCCTACAAACACAACAAACCGCTACAAAATTATACATTAATAATTAAATACAAAACTTTAATTTTACATTTCACATGAAACTTACAAACTATACTAAAAATGGAACAGGGTCATGGCTGATTTGCATATGGCTGGGTTCAAACTGGGGTGGCTTAGCAAGCAGAAGAACGATGATGGATTAAACCCAGATCTATGACTGAGGGTGAGTGTCTGGGGTGAGTGTCTGAAAATATTCAGCACTCCATCCATCATCTTATTGTGTTTGCTATGTTTGCCCTAAGCGGCCAGGGTATGCCCAGACGTGGGTCCCTTGCTCACTTTGCCACTGGATTCAAGCTAGCCTGGCTGATGAGGGGATGAAATCCCGAAACCAGTCCCAGGATGCTTGTTTCCGGTCCAGGGAGAGCCTGACCTGGCAGTTTGGGCTGGACTGTTCCAATGAGGAACAGGATCAAGACTGATTTGCATATGGCTGGGTCCAAACTAGGGTAGCTTTGTGTTACAATTGCGGCCACTTGATTGCTGAACGCTGCCATGATTACACCAGGCACGCGATAAACAATCCTGGAGAAACTACAAACCCCATGAGTCTTTGAGTTTCACTTCCGGTAAAGCACGGTGAACCGGTTAGGTATAATATCGACTTCCGTAGGTGGTGTGAGGCCGATTATTCTCTTGAAAGAGGAAGACGAGGACGCATGCTTTAGCGGTCCCGGTGCGGTAAGATTGAGTTTGCCCGTTATTGGATTTGTGTTTATGCACTTGGAGGTGCATTCCTGGAATAAAGATCGGCTGATCTTTAAACATTGGCCTTGTTCCTGTATTTTGACACGGGTGCGGTTGCACCTCCCTATTGGTGAAATTAAAGGGTAAAAGACCATACTATTTTGGAAAGCGAGGTCGGCTGATCTTGTATATTACTTACGTGCTCGTTCTATGGGATTGGAGTCTCGGTTGAGACTCAAGGAGAAACAGAGCGTTACCGACTGGTAACTGCACGTGATCAAGAAGCCTTCTGGCGTGGAGGTTAAATTGTGTAAGGGTGGAGTAACCCTTTTTCAGTTTTCGTGGCTATAATATACTTTATGTACCAATCATGGGAGGATGAAAAGACAGAATGCTGGAGTCCTCTCCATACAAAGATTCATGCCTACAGTGAATGATTTGCAAAAGAACAATCGTTTTATTTGGGAAAATAATGTTCAGTTGTGTTTGTGTTGCCATTTAACAGGGGATCAGACAAAGAGGGGTTTATTTCTTCCACTGTAAGTGGGGCAGGTATAGATACATGGCGGGTAATTTTTCTGTTAAGGAAAAACAGCGACTCGTGACAATCTCATATTTTCCCTAGTTCATAATTCATGTAGTAGATATTTCATTCTTCTTCTTCACAGAATTCAAAAAAGGAATTGACAATCCATCTAAAAAGGATAAGGAATTGACTCCTACATGCACCCAGGTGTTTTATGAAGAATAGAATTCTTATGTATATTTACTTTAATGGTATTTAAATACTTGACAAATGCAAACATCTATGGAAGTAAAGGTGGTTTGGTTATAGCAGTGTTTACATGTTGTTGCTTTCTTTTCAGGTCTCCCTCCCAGTTGTTCCCTTCCTTTCCTTCCTCGCTTGATCCAATCAACATTCTGTGTGTATTACAATCAGAATTGAGAAGATCAAGAGGTGGACCCATTTTTGAGCATCGAATCAACCCCGGGATATTTAGCCTCTGACACTTAGTGAGCAGAAGAACGATGATGGATTAAACCCAGATCTGTGACTGGGGGTGAGTGTCTGAAAATATTCAGCACTCCGTCTATCATCTTATTGTGTTTGCAAATTTCTAAAAGTGGCATTTTCAGAACTGTGACTTCAAATCTCACTTTACCATTAAAGAGGATTTAAAATTAGATTTTTTTTAAACGAAACTTGACTTTTCTACCTGTTCCCAATCAAATGTTAGCACTTATTGAATGTAATAAGGTAACCGAACATTATCCTATGGGAGAGGTAGGCCTCACAGTAGTGAAAAACTAATTTGGAAGTTTTTCACTACCAAGACATAAAAAACTTAAAGTACTTAAAGGTACATGTCCAACTTTCTAAATACACTGCACCCTGCCCTTTGGGCTCTTTAGGACCCACCTTAGGGGTGACTTAAATGTATTAAAGAGGGAGGTTTAGGCCTGACAAAAGGGTTATTTTTTTTAAAAAGGGAGATTTAGGGCTGGCTAAAGGGTTATTTTGCCAGGTTGAATTGCCAGTTTAAAACTGCACACCAGATGCAATGGCAGTCCTGAGACATGTTTTAAAGGGCTATTTAAGTGGGTGGCACAATTAGTGCTGCAGGTCCACTAGTAGCATTTACTTTACATGCACTGAGCACATGTAGTATCGCTTTACTGGGTACATATAAGTAAATTAAATGTGCCAATTTGGTGTAAGCCAATATTACCATATTTAAAGGATTGAGCACAAGCACCTTTGCACTGGTTAGCAGTGGTAATGTGCAGAGTCCTAAAACCAACAAAAATGAATTTCAACAAACAGGAGACGATAAGGGAAAATGTTTGAGGGAAGACCATACCAAAGGCTGTCCAGTCTAACACTTACCTTCTATATAATGTCCCTCAATATTTTTAACTTGACAATATTTTGGGCTTGACAATATTGTTGCACTACGATATTTTTGAAACATTACTTTGGTTATCGACCACACCCACACACATGCACTACAACAAACATGTAGAACCAAAGCTATTTCTAGGCCCCCAAATACAGGCTTACTAAAATTACTTGCATTAATTGCACCACATCATCCCAATCATCATAACATTTATTAAAAGGAATTATGCTTGTATTCCTCCTATAAGCTACCATGCCTGCTTCCGCCCTCCGGGTTAAGTCCAGTTTGTCTTTCTTATGTGAGATAAGATATTGGCTATTGTTTTGTTCACATTAACATATCCAAATTTGCACGTGTCTTTATCAGAGCTTCCACTTAATGCTTTGGTTTGTGAGTATATTGCCATAAACACTAAGGGGCTCATTTGAGACTACCGACGCATCGCTGCGGCAAGGCAGTGATGAATCAGAAAAAGTTGCGCTATTTTATGACAGTGTAGCACGACATGGTTGTGTCGTATTTACGGTACAGCGCACCATGTCGTAAAGACCCAAGGTGTCAAAAATATTGATGCATCCGTGGAATGGATGGCACAGAGAAAAGTGACGCATTTGCAGCCAAACTGATGCTAAACTGTTTTGCGTGTCATAAAGCAATCTTTATGTGCCACAAATCAGCTTTGCGTCACAATGGAGAGATTCATGCATCAAGAATCCCTCAAAAAGCGATGCATTTGAAAAAAAAACCTCCAACACATCAAAAGGAAGATATGAAACAGGCCGCACAAGTCAGGGCAACAACCCCAACACCAGCCAGGATGTCCAGACAGAACCCCAGGGGAAAAGGAAGAGCAATTTCAGTGAGTAGGAGAAACAAACTTTAATAACAGAGGTGACAAAGAATAAACATTTTGTCACCTTAATATTGCCATTAGTGAAGAAAGAAGCCATCTGACATTCCATAGTAGAGATGATAAACAGTGTAGGGCAAACTGAAAGGACAGTGCCAAAGTGCAAGAAGCACAGGCATGATTATAAATGCAGGACTAGGGAGAAATTGTCCAAGAACCTGAAGGCAGCCAAGCAGCCTGGAGGAGGAGGACTTGAGGACCAGGAGGTGCTGGACCCCTTGGAGGTGCAGGTGGCATCAGTTATATCAGCAGAGTTGATGGCAGGAGTTGCTGGACAAGACAGTGCTGGGTTCGAGGAACAGGAAGATCCACAGGGTAAGTGGCAACAAGAGGCAATATGGTTAAAAATGTCATGCAGTGCAGCACAGCAAGCTACGGTTCTGTGCTGCACTGTGTGCAAGGGAAAGGAATCTCTCACATGTTAATTCATACATCACATAAATGTGCAAGGGAAAGGGCAGGAATCTCTCACTTGTTAATTTATACATCACATAAATGTAAGTCATACTGCCCAGTTACATTTTGTACAGCCCAGTCCAGCTCTTTGAAGTTTGTCGGGTCCATGCGTGATGTGCTGCCTTAGTCCAGGTTCACCTTTGTATACTGGGACTTGTAGTGGAATGTATAACATGAGTGACCAGGACTGCAAGTATCACATTACAAAGCTAAAAACCTGGACTGAAGCAGCAGATTATGCACAGACATTTGTACCCTGCCCAACCGGACCACGACAATGCAGGACACCTTGCACCATGAAGCTAGTGTGTCTATCTCGGGCCCATGCAGCCAAAATTTGAGTGTAAAGTAAATGAATGGAATGGCGTTGCCAGAGGAGTAACTCCTCACCTAGAAGGGGTTCAGGTGTGAAGTATGTGAAGTATAACCAAGTTGGATCATGTGAAGAGAAAACGTGTATAGTCACTAGCAGGAAAATACATTGCACACAGCTGTCCCAGTGTGCCGGGTGAGAGCACACAGGTGTTGGCCACCATGTTAGAGACCACCTTACCTCCTGTCATGTTCAAATGTATACTTGGGGTATGGGTGAATGCAAGTGATGCACACCAGAGGACCATGAGTGTTTGTTGGAAGAATAGATGGTGTGAGCCTGGTGGGCCCCTGGTAGTGTGGTGCAATGTAGGTGTGACTGAGCACATTGAACTGGCTGCGTGTCTGAATGGGAAGCCATCAGATAGCAAGGAGATGAGTTGTGATTTGTGTACTGCAGGGTAGCCTTAGCAATAGTCACGCACTGCTGTGTCTGATAGTGTCACACTTGTATCACAGCTGTGAAGGGCTGGTGTAGAAGAGAACATTGGTGTACTACATCCTTAATGTAATGTGGGCCTGGGTGAAGGTATAGCAGGTGTCAGGAGGGAGCTGTAAAACAAGATGTCTGACTATGCCACATGTGTCAAAGCAGAAGGATGTGAAACAGGGGATAGTGAAGTGACGGGATGAGCTCGGTGTCCAGGATAATGGGCACATTTTAGGGATGTTTGGAGGGTGAGGAGTATGGGCCTAGTTGTGTGGCCAATCAGGGTAGATACATGTCACAGAATATCATTACTACTATTATGTGGGGTACAGCTTGAGCCATAGCTTTCACATACAGGTAGGCATGTCAGTCAATTAAATATGGTTACATATATTGGTGGTGTTGGTGTTACATGACAGCCAATGTATGATCTGGGTGCCATCAGTGTGTGACAGTAAGTTGAGTCCCTGGGTCTAAATGAGAATTGCCAGAGACGTCAGGTACAAGTTCAAGTTAGTGGGCCTGAGTTAAGAGATGTGTGATACTCTGCAGATAACCAACTCTGGCAATGACAAAATGGGGTGAGCATCAGTGATAGCAATTTTCCAAATTTAACTGGGACTATCCCCCTTAGAGATGTTACAGAGTGCCTACTGTTCTAAACTATGGAGATGACTGAATGTGTAATGAAATTACCTGATTACACCTAAATACGTTAACCATGGTAAGTACATGTCCTTACACATTCCTGCAGTGTAGCAAGCTTGCTTGCTTGCTTGCTGTGTTGTGTTGTGTGGATGTGTGTCAAATATGAGCTTTTGGCCACATTAATGCACAAAGTGCATGCAAGACAGCACAACAAGGCAAAGTGGCATGTTGAACTGAGTGAAAGGCAGAGAGCAGGACCAAATTGAATACATGACCGAACCTACAACACTTTCCCAGGAGCTGAGGGCTAAGAAGTGGCTAGAGGGAATGCAGGCACTCTGGTGACTTGGTGCAATGTGCACAGTAGTGCGTCATTAAGTGAATCTCTAATCAGTATAGCCATCATGAAAAAGAAAGCTAATCAACATGGAAAATGTGGCCTGCTGTTTACTTGCACTTACCCTCACAGGCAGGGCAGGACAGAAAGCTGTGTAACTGTGTTGCAATGTGTGGTTTGACATGAAAAGGCACTCTTGTCACACAGTGGTCGTGTGAACAATATAACGATATTGCCATGTGAAAGGCAACTACAGTGAAACTTGACCTCAGTAACATATGTCCTGCACCTCAATGTTTAACATAAAGTCAATGAAAATAAAGTCTGTATGTCAGCCAAATTACTCATGTCAACATCTATCATAGATCATCAATAACATTTTTGAATTTCATTGCAGAGGGGCAAACAACACCTTCTGACCAGCAGCCTGTCCTGGATAATCATCCTGTTGCTGATGACATCCTGCCCTCCATGGATGATGAAACCTTTCAGCAACACTTGGACTCCACTGGAACTCCTTCTCCTGTCACGGCAAGGGATGACAGAATCGCTGGGTCTCCAGAGGTAATGCCTACCACAGGACATGCCCCATCTGCCAGCTCAAGCCCAGCTGTGGACTCCGAGGACCCCAAGTAGCATTCCAACGGTGAGTGGTAGGAGTCCAGGAGAAGCTGGTTGATGAGGTGCGGGCGGGGCTGTAGACCATTGCGGGCACCCTAAAAGGAGTGTGTAAGAGCCTCAGTCCTAATAAGGACACCTTTGAGGCAATCGAAGGCACCTACCGTTGGTTCCATAGAATGGATGAGTCCCTGGCTGACATTGCTGGTGTCATGAAGCAGAGGCAAGAACAACAGCCCGCAAATGTGACACTAGTGGGTTTGCCACCCAGCTGGGGACCATCCGTAACATCTTGCAATCTATGGAGCACAAGCAGGACTCCTATGTAGTAACTATGGGGCCCTTCCACAACAACATTGTTGCCTTGTTGACAAGACATCAGGCCCTTGTCCGCACTGTGCTGTCTTCCTTGCTGGCACAGACAAATGCTGCTGGGGACAGGGGAGACACATCTTCTGCCCCTGATGTGTATGTGCCTCAGATGCCTCCCACACAAACACCGCCACCTTCAGGGGAGGCACAAAACCCATCAGAGGAGGAAGATGTGGACTACAGCACTTTCTGGGGGCGAGCTGCCCGGTAACATTTGTCTGTGCCTCCTGGACAATTTCTTTGTGGTCCTTTGTTTATTTAATCATCTAATCATCATGCCACCTCCTTTGTCACCTGGTACTGTCCCTTTATGTATCCTCACCTGTTTATCTAATCCATTTGTGAACTGTTGATGAGGCCTACATTCCCTAATGGCAATTTGGACCTCTTCCTCACTGGAATTCTCCTGACCTCTACATGTAACGTGACATGTATCCCATATGGACTCTGACTGGACATCCTTTGGTCTATAACAATGTTGGTGTTGTTGCCCCTAAAACTGCAAATATGTTCATGCTGGCGCATGCACATGTAAGTAAATGCACTCCTATGAACCAGTATGTTGTGTGTGTTTTGCAGAAAGGACTAACTAGACCATGGTGGATGTGTATATACAAAACCCACTTCTTAGCATATGAAGGTGATTTTGCTAAAGTCACTATCAGCTGATCTTTTTGTATATGCCCAAACATCATGTACATCCACTGTAATGGCATTATGTGGAATGTCTTGTTTACCAACTCAGCGACATGGTGTGACAATAAGCTTCAGTAACTTGACTGTCACACAATGAGAGAAAAGGCATTACTAATTGCACAAATGCCTACCTGCTCAAAATGGGGCCTGTGAGGCATGTGAGCCACTAACACTGTTTCAAACATCCAGATATTTCTCACTCAGTGAACATGACAACATGATCAAGCACATATGATAGTCTCAATGCTTACACTGAAGAGATCCTGAAGTACTTAAATTATGCTTGCACTGATAATATGCAGATATTCATGCCCAGACTCTTTCTGAATTTGCATCATACCTATGCCACTCAAGAAGGCCAGTACCACACCTTGGTTGTCAGCGTGCATTAAATGCAAATAAATATTTTTGGGGTCCTGTGTCAACAGATAAATGGTGTCAAAAGACACACTGGGATACATAGGGTAAATGTGTTCCTCTGCCGCTGAGAGCCCTCACATGTATTGAGTGTGAGTGTAACCGCACATGACATCAATTGTACAATATACACACATATCACTGATTAGAGGCCAGAGCACAGATCCAGGAACAAAGCTACACCTATGCAGGGTAAGATGAAATGTGAGACTTATTTTTTTCAAACTTTGCAAGTAGTTGCACAAGGTCACATGCATGAAGTGCAACACTTAGCAAGTACTCAATGTCAAGGATGATTGAGGTTCTCCAGGCAGGTGGGGGCTGCATTCGTGATTTTTACCCAGCCAACAACAATGACCTACTAGCACAGTGGCAGGCACCAGAGTGTGTACCAGCACATATGCTAAACATCAACCCCCTACCTACTGAAAACCTTAAAAACAGAGAAAAATGTATAAAAACAATTATCTATAAAAACATTTAAAAGTTAAAACCTACCTAAACTAAACCTATCCTAATCACTAACTAACTCAATGCCTAACTATTAAAATACCAAACAATAAATTTAACAAAATATCACCGTTGTCCATAACACAGTCCACAGGAGTTGGGACACCTGCACCAGGGCCTCCTCCATTGTCTCAACACGTTGGCACAAACTGGCATGCTCCCTCTGAATGCTATTATTATTATTATTATTATTGTTAAATTTATATGGCGCACAGCTACCCGGAGGTTTCCCGGCGCCTACGGACCCACGCCAGAAAGAAAAGGAAAGAACTCTAGTGGTTAAATAACCACGTTTTTAGGTCATTTCGGAACTTGTAGTAAATAGTTTCATGGCGGAGTTGTAGGGGGAGTGAGTTCCATAGTGAAGGAGCCAAGTAAGCAAAAGACCGACCACCCATACGCACTCGTTTGATCCTGGGGACTTGAAATTTTGCCTGATTCGAGGATCGAAGAAGACGCGTAGGGAGGTACGGGTGTACCAAGGCACTGAGGTACTGTGGTGCTACACCCGATTTAATCCTATGCATAAAGCATAGGGCTTTAAATTTGGAGCGATTTTCCATCCTGAGCCAATGGAGGTCGCGGAGGGATCCTGAGATAGAGGCCATTCTAGGTAACTGACACAGAAGTCTGGCCGCAGAATTTTGGACCACTTGCAGCTTCCGAATCACCTCCTTATTGGCGCCTAAGTACAAGACGTTGCCATAGTCCAGTCTGGAGACGATCAAGGCCTGGATAACAGTTTTTTGCGTAGAATGTGGCAGCATCCAAAGTATTTTTTTGAGCCATTTTAGAATTGAGAAATAGGTTGAGGCGAACTTAACCACTTGCTGTCTCATAGATAGTTGGTCATCTATGATTATGCCGAGATTACAGACGGATGCTATCCAGTCTCAGGGTAAATTTCTTTATTTCCCTCAGGATGAAGTAATTGAAGAGTGAGCCACTCCACTATCTAGGACTCCTTGCCCATGTGATTGTGGGCTGGGTGGCTGCAGCTGTAGCCGCTGGTACCTGGGGTTGGGGTGCCTGTTGTTGGCTTGGTCCCGCTGTGGTTGGGGTTTTGGCAGATGTTGCTGCAGAAGGTCTCGTGGTGGTAGGGACATTCCAGGACCCTGTTGCCTTAACATGCTTGTATAGTTTTTCCATCTTGCAGTAGAAACATGTCTGATGTGGGGGTATCGGTCCTGCCACATTTCAAGGGTCCTGGCATCTTCTGCTGTCATGTTATCTAGGGTGGTAATGGAAAACCATTTTTAGCCCAATCTCTAAAGGTACATGATGTGTGTGAAAATAGGCTGACATTGTTACACAATCATGTGTGCCTGATCAGACCAACGAAATAGAGATGGATATATGTCCAATATACTGTCACTACATAGACATCCCCTACTTGAGCAAGGAAAACAGAGTCAAGTGCCATCTGTGTAGGTGCACTTTATGTAAATATAGTCACAATGAGATTACAACCATATCTTAAAGAACAATGATTCACACTCATGATGATGTCCAGGTTTCAAATTGGACACATGGTCCAGATTTTGTAGATTGGGTTTTGGGATTGCATCATGCAAGTGGGCTGAGACTTGCTCATCAAGATACGTGAAAGTGGTTAAGGTGATACAGTCCAGGAAGTGTGACTCTACATTGCATACCTCATCAGGAGTCATATCAGCATCATATAAATCTTTATTCGATTTTATGGATAAAATCATAAAAGGCAGATCATTAAAAAACAAAATACAGAGTATCAGTGCCATATTCATTCATGTTTTAGAACTCCCGCCAAGAAACGTACAAGGAAAAAGCAGATAGATGGTGAGTTCAACAACTGTAGAAATAATAAAGCTGGCCTAACTTGATTAAAATTCAACGGTAATGAAATTGGATGTATGAATTTGTGCCGCAGGTTACTGTAATTTAAACAGAACATAACCACATGTAATGTGTCATTGATCGAAGTGTTGTCACAATTACAAAGAGGCAGATCTGAGTACTTGAAACAACCACGATTAAAAGGAAACAATCGGTGAAATAAATTTAATCTGAAATAGGTCAGCAGTCGGTGTTGGTGGCGAGTTATGTCCCAGGCCAGATTAGGTTCAATATTGCTGACTGTTTTTACCAATTCGGCGTGTCGCATTGAGTGTTTTGTTAACGCAACGTCCTCACGCTCTGAGGTCAGCTTGTCCATAAAAGCAGTTTCTACCCATTTTCCATCGGCACGGGTTATTTTTGTGGTGTTAACAAACATATGCGGCCTCTGTATAGCTCGCAGGCGGCACGCCACATACGCCAGCCAGGGAATCTGTGAGGACTTATCCAATTGTAGGCAGCCTTGCAAAATCAATCTACTAAAACTCAACTCCTCCCTAATCCAAATTGAGTTCCAGAGTTTTAATGGATTGAGGCCGGAGACGGTCAATAAGAAAATCCATACCTAGTTCTTCATGCACAATTTCACAAGGTGCGGTTTGACAAACTCCTTAAAAACTTGGAGTGGTGCTACCTGGCCGTAGCCCCTTATTCCGCTACCATAGCACACTAAGGGGATGCATTTGGCTCTATAAATCTCCAAAACCGATTGGATATGTCCAGGTTTTAAATTGGACACTTGGTCCAGATTTTGTAGATTGGGTTTTGGGATTGCATCATGCAAGTGGGCTGAGACTTGCTCATCAAGATACGTGAAAGTGTTTAAGGTGATACAGTCCAGGAAGTGTGCCTCTACATTGCATACCTCATCAGGAGTCACACAAAGCAGTACACATTGCTGACTTCACTTACCTCAGTGTCAGATAGCCAATATATGGATAGAGGGTTGTCATTTATCTCCTGCAAAACATGACTGGGATATTATGCACCCTCAGGTAAATGTACAGAAATGTGACATGTAGCTTCTGGTTCACACTTGTAGCCAAATACATGGTGAGACACACTTAAACATGTTTCTGTACACACATCATCCCAAGGCTGCATCGGCTGCACACATTAAGAATTATAAAATGCATCTCAGTAGTGTGTGTATGAATGCCAGAGCACTCATCTGACCAAGAACTTTGTTGCATATAATGCAGGCATCCTTGCACCATGACTCTGAGTGAGGCTCAAGTAACCCTGAGGCTGAATTACAACAGCCATAGCTCATGGTAGGCTAAGAAATTGAAGATCTAGATATCCACATGATAATGTACAAACACATGAACAGACACACATATAGACATGTCATTTGTTGTCTGTAATGGGTCAAATACATTAATTATAAAGAATTGTGTTCATCTTCAAAACATATGTCGCAAATATCATATTCAAAATTGCTTAGATTGTGATGGCTACCTTGCTGATGCTGACATACATCTTTTCACAATCCTGCATTTTTTTTGTCATACTGCTAGAGGGACAGGGATGTTGTCTACAAAAAAAATTTGATATAACACAGCAGGTATGTTTGGCCACCCTTAACAGATTTGTTTTTTGCTGGAGAGCTGAAAAGTATGACGCATGTCTTAGCTAAGTTGGTGGAACATATGTGGCATAATCACACACTATGTGACTATGAGTGCATCATACCTACCTGCACATGCTTGCTAACAGTGTCTGTGTATTAGTATTGCACATCATCTGCACCTGTGCTATACACAGTTTTGGACATATGCACCAGAACCCTGCCCAGACATGCTTAGCAACACACATTTCACTCTTCTGCCACAGACATACATGATTGTTTAGCTGAGTGCCACTTGCTGTGCGAGCTTCAGTTTAGCTCATGCAGATACTGAACCAGATGATGGTTACTGTACCCAAAGTCAAATGTCTATAGATGCACAAATATTATCACAAATGTAAAGATACTTACATCCTGTGGTCCTGCTTACATACTCCCTACATTCACAATCACATTCTTCCTTGTTCTATCCAAATGAATCTGTAGGCAGGTTCTGTTATGTTTAACACAATAACAGCAAATTGATAGTAGGTGATTATAACCTTCCACAACACATCACAATGTACATTTCACTTAGATTACACACAGACATAAAAATGCTACATGCATGTACTTATAACACTTACTGGTAGCATTAGGGTCCTGGAAGGAGTCCACCTCTCCACGGGTGAATGATAAGTGTCCACCTAGAATACATGATTTTGGACATTGCATTGTAAATAGTGCTTTAACATATGCTTTCATTTATATCTTATAAACTATGCTATCCCCAGTATTTCAAATTTGCACAACAGCTTAGACACACATATCTAAATATGGACAGATTCTTGGACACAGTTAGTCCGCTTTCAGCCTGAGCTGGCTGGATAATGAAGTTCAGATGTATCCATCATCACATGCCAGAAACATGCCTCAGGCATGTGATGTATTTAGTAATGCTGGCCAGCATCATGTCAGACTCATTGTACCATGACATATTGGTGATGACACTGAACCTCGGAATGACTATGCGGTGTTATACTAGAAAAGGACAGCCATACACCGTATGTGACATTATATAGGCATAGAAGGGTTTACTGGCACTGGTGCACAGAGTGCTGACTAGTGGTAAATCTTTGTACCTTCCAACTTTGTGCAAGGATGCATGCGTTGTGAGCAGGTATAATATTTTGGTGTTGCCCTGAAAAAAATACAGTTCTGCACATGTAGGTATTTATGAGGCATACTAATCTGCGTACATATGTCGCACTATGCAGCAAAGATAGAATATTTCACATACATGGACTTTGGACATAGATCCCCTGCTTCGCCTTCAACAGTGGGTGCGCTGGCAATTCTGGAGCATCCCATTGTCATTAATGTGTGTTACATAAGGAAATGCTAATGATTCCATGCATTTTCATTTAGAACTACCACCCACTAACCATTAAACAGGCCCTTGTGCCAGGGTATGGCAAATGGCAATGGAGCAACTTGCACTGTGCTTACTTAACATTTGCTTAATTTAGTTCCTAATATCATTAACATTTTATATACATCTTGCACGTTGCAATAAGAAAAAACAATTAGAAACAAATGTACAGTCCATGTTTATGTTTGGCATTACTGATATGACTATATCACAAAAATTCAGAAGGAACATACATACATACCTATGGGTCCATCAATCTCCAGTCCAAAGGAGATCAATGAGATCAGCCTCCCATGGCCCCCGTCAGCCCATCTATGTTCGATCTGGACGCTTCTCTACTAGACCTGAAAGGTCTTCTGGTGGTGCCAGCGCACATGCTCCCACCAATCTTTTTTATCTTTGGCTCACCCTGCCCTGAGCTGCCACCATCCTGGGCAGCTAATGGACAATCAGTCAGATCAGTTCATGCAACTACTCCTCTGTGAAAATCTTGCCCCTCCCCAACATGTTGCTATCCCTCCCAAAGACACTATACCCAAAATAACAACGCTAACAACTATAACTACTCTAAGAGATAAAATCCCAAAAAGACGAACTCCTAACAATACAGTGACAAATACTTGACAAAACAATGTAAAAGGAAAAAAACGGTATGACAAAGAGACAATAGAGAGACAGAGCACACACTGGCAAGACCAAACAACCACCAATCGCACAGACACTCTCAAAACACCTCCAGCACCCAGCCAGCCCAAAATAACAGAGTAAGGGAAAGTGGAAGAAACTTCAAACTTCCTAGTATGCAGCCTGACACAGCTATTGCGTCATTTCATAGGTGTGTCCTGCCCGCTTTCTATAAATGCATCATTTTTTCTGATGCATCGGTACTGAAATTGACATTGTGATGAATACACAGCAGCACATTAGCACTTATGCAGTTTCATACACGCATTGGCTTGGATGCGCGGTTTACGACCGGAGAAACTGGTGCAATGCGCCGCACAACATGGGCATTGTGTGGTTTCTGACCCATGTTAGTTGTCTAAACTGTGGGACCTAATGTAGAGGACTGTGAAATACAGGAAATCACAGCTTAGACACACTTCCACAGGTTCTAGATTCATAGCAGACAAGTCTAATGTTTGGTTATGTGTGACATTTCATTGGTCATATTGTGCTTCTGTGTGACATAATACCTTCTTACGTGTAACATCTTGAGTGACAATATATTGTGAGGGCAACCAAGTAATTATTGTAATGAATTGAGAGATTTTCAAGTTTATCTTCTTTTTGTGGTTTGAATTTGGCTTGGGTGGACTTAGGTAGCTGCGATGATGCAGCAATTATGTAATATATGTGTTTTCTACATCCAGTGTTGCATGTGACTTGGCACAGCTGTGGACTGGCTTGGCACCACTTGGCACCACTTGACAGATCTGTGTGACAGAGGGCAGTGTCCAGGCAGATAATCTGGGTGGGTGTAATTAGTTCATGTCCCTGTCATTTCATGACCGTTGGGCCCACACATGGGCCATGGAGTGAATCTGGGTTCAGTGACTGCATGTGCATTCCTCTTCACCCAGCCTGTGGAATAGCAGACAACATGACAGCACAGCAAGGCAGGAATCAGGAGTATTCTGATCACACTTAAGTTGTCACAGCCACTACCAGGATACACACCAGAATGTCTGCCACAGTCATAGATTCATGTGAAGAATGCTCGTGGGGCCTATGTGCCATGTTACTGTATTCCCTATTCTGTCCAATATCTTTATTCATTCAGTCTGTCAGGAATCTTGACATGAGATGTGTTACCGATGCAACACATGCTTAGGGAAGCCCAGAGACAGGCTGGCTCACCCATACTACAGTGCATGTGCCATTAGGCCTCACTGCAGGGAACCAGGGTCACATGGTCATGTACACTACCGATGTTCGACGAACATCATTCTGCCATACACACATGATCTCTGTCTCACTCCTGTCATAGGCAGCAGCAGTACATCTACTCTGAGGGCCGGTCTTTGTGTTGTGCTCCTGGTCCAAGAAGACAGCATTCCCTGACACAGGCCTATGTAATGGCACACACTCAAATGCCATTTCCTCATTGGGATGATACAAGATTTGTGAACCCCTCAACTGTGCACTTGTACACTCAGGGCAGGTCTAACCTACTCTACCCATACAGAGGTAAGTGTTTATCCAATTGCCTCCATCACACCATGTTCAATGAGTGTGTTTGTGTGTGTGTGTGTGTATATACACATATGGTTTTGTCTGACTCTTCACGTGGACATATCGCACTCTTGACATCTCTGTAATCTTCAGGTGTTGTGATTTTTGCAAAAAAAATCTACATTGTCATACTTTTCAGGGTGCAAAGTAGGCCTGGGCGGTGAACTCCGCTCCGCTCGCGGAGTTTGCGGAGTTTTCTGCACTCCGCGTTACGCGGAGATCCCAAAAACTCTGCTTCACGTTGCGTAGCGTAGTTTTTTTCCTCGCTCGCGTTCGTCAACGTCAAGTTGGCGACCGCGAGCGAGGAAAATCAACCTCCCGGCGAGATTTTTCCTCGTTCGCGATCGTCAACATCAAGTTGGCGAGCGCGAGCGTGGAAAATCAACATCCCAGCGAGATTTTTCAATGCGGGGGGGTCAGGTTTCTCATTGTGAGTGGTCGCATATGCTGGCGACCGCTCGCGTTGAGAAACTGCCCGTTCGCGTTGAGAAAGCTGCCGCTCGAGTAAAAATCTACTTGAGCGGCAGAAAAGGAAAGCTTGCGCTGTCTATGGTGCCGTTCGCAATGATTGCACAGTGCGGACAAGCATCCGGCACTGTGCAATCACCGCAAACTGCATTTTTCTATTATACTCCGCCGCTCGCGGAGCTCTGCGTAGTGCGATGGAGTTTTTTTTGCACTTCGTGGTGTTCCGCGTAGTGCAACTCCGCGAACTCCGCCCAGGGTTAGTGCAAAGTAATCTTATCATATTGTTGTGTTACAGGACTTTGAGTCCAGTAACATCACTGTGCAAGGCCTGTGAAATGTGTATTCTGGTTACTGTAGCCTGAAGTGGTTTATATGACAATGTGGCCAGGAATAGAGTCACATGTGTAGTGTTTTGAGGATCCCCAGACATGCATGTATGCAATCTGTACAAACACAATGTCATCTTGTACACATCATACTTTGCTCTTTGTCCGTAACAACTGTCATTCAGGATCTGTGAAGTTATGTGCTGTAGCATTAGCTCCTATAAAGTGCTGCCAGTGTGCATGCAACCACATAGATGTGGCACACTACACTGAGTGAATTGTCTCAGGTATGGACACATTGGGTGGTTTTTGTTCCAATACGCAGTGAGTACCATCTAAAACACACTCTGCTGCTGCAAAATATAGCAAGACTGTTAGCTGTGCAGCACTGCACTGTTCAAATGCTTGAAGACATTAAGGATCATTTCGAATATGGATATGTGGCATGCCAGGCCTCTCCCCTTATTGCACTTCATCACATTGCATTTCTGTATAGGTGGATTGATTAATGAGAGCCATGGCCACATGTTGCTCAGTGGGTCCTAACTTTACTACTCCTAAATGCCTTTTGTGAATACCGAAAGTCGTAAAGTTAGGATTTTGTCTCAGTTTAGGAGTAGTAAAGTTGGGAATCCTAACTTTACTACTCGTAAATGCTTTTTGTGAATACCGGAAGTCGTAAAGTTAGGATTTTGTCTCAGATGACCTTTGTGAATCGGGACCTCAGACCTTACTAATAGGAGTGTGTACCCTGCTTACACTTCAGGCTTTACATGAATTTGCATGTTTGCTGTCAGTTTAGAAGAAATGGCATCAGATACACGTCTGTTACCTTTGTGGAGGATATATGATGGTCTCCTTGGTTTCAGAATACTTCATACTTAAACTGTGTCCGTCAATTAGTGACATCTTGGCTTCACTTACAATATAGAGTTAAGACTAGAACCTATACAAAGAGAACTACAGACATCAAAATGATAGCTCTCTACATTGGTTTACTCTTTGTGCTCAGGGTCTGAAACATTGTGGGGTTGTTGGATGAGGTGTTCACTCTTCACCTTCCTGTACCATGTTTTTAATATATTTGGTATGTGTTTTTCTTAGATGCATCATGTCACTTGTGACACAATATTATCTATCTGTGATTGGTGGTTCACTGAATTCTGTACTTATATGGATTTGTAATGAGTGATTTTCTTCATTTATAGTTACACCTGATGAAGGGTGATTTACACTTGAAATGCATTGGGCTATATGAGCAAATTTCTAGGATATATCTGCTTTAAGGACTTGACATCCTTGTAAATTTGCAGATGTGATGATAACATTTGTGAAGAGGAATATTTTGCGACAAGCAACTGAATAAATCTACGTTTTTCTTGGAACAAGACTGTTTACCTGTTCTTTTGAACTTTTATTGGAATACTTTTTTTTAGCACATTGTACCAAGAAGCCCAAGGGCATCGCTGTGCATGCTGTTTCTAGGACAGTACTGACCTAGTTTTTTCTCGCAGTTTACCTTGGGCAAGGGTGGAGCCCTTCTTCAGCATTGCATGCGAAGTTTGTTGAAATTCTTTTTAATATTGTAACATATTTTAGTAACCTTTTTTAATACAGTGTACTTGAGTGCATCACAACAATTCTTTGTGGTTGATGGGAGTACCCCATATCCAGAATACCAATGATGGAACAATAGTGCCAGAATAGAGAATGACTCAAATGCATTTAGTATGCATGCTGCACCTATGGGTGTTGACGTCTTGTACTACCAAACCTAAAAATGTAAAATTTCGAATAATATTTTATATAGAGCACTCACAAATATGTTCCCAATCCACAATTTATCTTGCCACCGAGCAGTTACCTGTTCACTATAGGACCTATTCATTAAAAGCATTTTTGAGTGCAAAAGTAGAACTACAGAAATGCTTTTTCACATATTCTTACATGCCTTTATGAATCAGCCTCAAAATGTCCAACTCTCCATTAAAAAGTGACGAGGGTATAGTCAATTCTATTTGCACTACTTGTATATGAATATTCCCTGAATATTTTTTTATTTTTTTTATTTTTTTATTTATTAGGTTTTTATTCATAAAGACGAAGAATACATAAAAAACTGTTATCAGCTTGGCAGTAAATATAACACTTGACAGTAGATCAGGTTTATATAACATGTAAAGGTCACACAGTGCACCCATCGACAGGCAGGTCTGGAGTACCCCCTAGTAGGCAGTATCCAATAAGGCTAGTCCGCTTTTAGTGTCAGGTATAGTTCAGTTCTCAATGGAGCGGAGACTTCACAACTGGGGAACAGTTTAGCATGGCGTCAATGCCAACCGTGCTCACAGACGGCTACACCTCATATTCGTGCAATCCATCCCCACTAGGCAAAAAGGTTATTTAATATCGCCTTAGTTCACATCATATAGGTTTGTTTACCACCCATCCATCTCATGCAAATCTAATTTCAAAGGTAAACCTCTTCTTAACTTTCTCCCTGCACAGATACGGAAATAGTATTTTCAGCATTCTGTAGTAGAAGATAATGTGTAAGAGGGCCCCAAATGTCTTTGGGTCTGGATTTAAGTGGTAATGTTTCAGCGTATATAGCACCCAGATCCTGATTGTATATCAAGTCATCTAACCACTCCTTAAATTTGGGGGCACGACCTCTCCCCCACCTGCAGGCCACTCTGCGCTTTGCTAATAACAGAGCAAGTGTGACAAATCGTCGACAGGAGTTAGGTAGCTGCTTCGTGTATCCTAAGAGTGCAATGAGTGGACTGCAGGTCATTGTGACGGATGTCATGCGTACCAGTGCTTCGAACACCCGCTCCCAGTATTCCAGCACCTGCGGACATTCCCAGGCCAGGTGCAAAAAACCAGCGCCCGGGCTTCCACATCTGTCACAATTATCTGTGTCACGCAGTTTGAATTTGTATAATTTGATTGGAGTACAGTACATACGCTGTATGTATTTGTAATGAATAATGCGTAGTCTGCAACTGGCTGAGATATGTGCAACCTGTAGACAACAATATGTCCATTGTTCAGGTGTGACGATGGAACCTAGGTCTTCATTCCAGTGCGCCAATGCTGCATGTGTAGACTCTGGCTGTTGGAGGCGTATATTACTGTAGAGTGTGGACACCAAGTGCCGTGGGTTCTCAGCACGCAGCATGCTATGCAGCGGCATCAGCGACGCCGGCTCTTGTGGAAAGTCCGGGAGAATGGCTCACAGTCCCTGTTTCAGTCTCGTGTATAGGAAGCTATCTAATGGGGTGGGAGCCTTTTGTCGAAAGAGTTGGTCAGGAGAGCAAAATGTCCCATTGAGGAATAGATCCCCCCATGTAACGACGTGTTCACGAGCACATAATTTACGAAATCCCAATTCCTGGAGAAGGGACAGCTGGGGGTGGTAGGAGAGGGGCAGTAGTGGCGAATAGAGGAGCACAGCGTCCATTCTCTTAGCAATTTTATGCCATGCGGCTACCGTACTAATGATAGTGGTAAATGGCACGTTTCGGGTAGGGAGTGGCATGTGAAGTATCCCATCCAACGGGAGAGGGTCCGCCAACCAATGTTCCGCCGCTATTTGGGGCATATACCGGGGGGGGGTGGATCCAAAAATAGGCATATTGCGCCTGTGCGCATTCATAGTAAAGTTCAAAGTCTGGGATATCAAATCCCCCCTGTGCATAGGGTCTCGTAAGTACGGACCACTGTAGGCGAGGTTGTTTACCTCCCCAAAAAAGGCGTAGTAGTTCAGTTCGAAGTGAGACGAAAAAATGACGGCCAGGGTGGTAAGGGATATTCATAAAAAAATATAGTAGTTGTGGAAGGATTACCATTTTTATCAATGATGCCCTTCCAGCCATAGAGAGCGGCAGTGCGATCCAGCGCGTGACATTTCGTTCCATTGCCGTGCCATAATTAAGTCGGATTATCTCATCTCTACTGCCTCCGATTTGGATCCCCAGATAGCGTAAATCGGTGTCACACCATTCCAAGGGGTAGTCTAATGTAAATTTCTCCACAGCCGCCGTAAGGGGCAACACCTGCGACTTGGCCCAATTAATGTGCACACCAGAAAGGTGTCCAAATATTATAAATTCGCGTAATAACGGATTTAGGTTCGTCTGTGGTTCTCTGACATATAAGGTCATATCGTCAGCATATAGCGATATCAATATTGGTCGCAAGCCGCAGCGCACATTCCTGGTGATGCTGACGCAGTTTACTAGCCAGTGGTTCGACCGCCAGGCGATAGTGGGCATCCCTGCCTAGTTCCTCTTGAGATGGCTATAGCCGAGGAGGTGTGACCATTAATGAGTATTCGGGCCGTGGGTTGCTTGTAAAGCAATTGGATCCACGATAGATATATGTCTGGGAACCCCATTTGGCATAGAATCTTAAATAGATAGTCCCATTCTATAGTGTCAAATGCCTTTGTGGCATCTAAGAAGACCGCCGCCAGTGGAAGCTCGGGTGCGACATTCTGCATAATGGTAAATAGGGTGCGGAGATTGTGTGTGGTGTCCCGCCCAGGTACGAAACCTGATTGGTCAGGTAAGACCAATTTGTCTATCAATAATACCAGTCTATTGGCTATTAATTTAGCTAGTATTTTCGCGTCGCAGTTTAGCAGAGACAGCGGTCGGTAGGAGTCACAGGACTGAGGATCTTTACCAGGCTTAAGAAGGGATGTAATCAGGGCCTCCCGCATGGAGGGAGGTAGGGTACCCCCCTCCATTGATTCTTCATACACCTCTTTCAGCACTGGGGCCATAATATCTATGTACGTCTTGTAAAATTCAGCAGGGATACCATCGAGACCCGGGGCCTTACTAGATTTTTGTTGCATTATGGCCTCTCGGATTTCGTCGATTTCAAACGGGGCGCTTAGGTATTGTCTCTGGTGTTCCTCCAGCCAGCCCATCATCACCTCGCCCAGGAAATTGTCAAGGTCTAGTTGATCCTGGCGTTGTGTCGTATATAGTGTGGAGTAATGTGCTGTAAAACACGTCAGCATTCCAGTTGTATCCCTATGTCTCTCCCCATTAAGCCCCTTAATTTCCAGGATATGTTGAGAGCCCCTAGGCCTCCTAATCATGTCGGCTAGTGTTTTACCAGGGCGTTCGCCCTCTCCATATTTCCTGGCTTTCCAATATTTCCCCTTAAAATTAGATTCTCGCGTTGCGGTTTCTGTATACTCGTCCAGTTTATCCCGAAATTTTACTTTAAGTTGTGTTCCCCCCCCTTGAGCCATATCCGTGTCCAATTTTTTAAGTTCTAGTTCCAGGCGGCGCAGTGTTCTTTGAATGTCTCTGAGGACCCCAAAGCTTTTTGCGATACAAAAGCCTCGTATTGTAACTTTGAATGCTTCCCATAGTATCTCTATAGAGTCAACCGAGCCTCTGTTTCTCTGAAAGAAATCATTGATTTCCTCGCCCAGCTCTGCATGGAATACCGCATCTAATAGGGCTGTGGGTTGCAATCTCCAATGACGTCTGGGCATATTATATCCCGGAGGTAGGAGCAAGAGCCTGACTGGGGAGTGGTCTGAGAATGTTTTCGCCAGGTGGGAAACTGCCTTCATGGATGGGCCCAACCCCTTCGAGAGTAAGCAGTAGTCTATGCGCGCCCAGGTGGCAGTGCAATTATTATTGTGTGTCCCCTCCCGTGTCTGCGGGTGATATTGGCGCCAAGTATCCACTAGGTTCCCTTCCTGAATAATCTCCTGAAGTGCAGCCTGAGCTTTGGTATAGTGATGGGGAGCAGTGTTGGATCTATCCATGGCAGGGTTGATAGCCACATTAAAATCGCCTCCCCAAATAAGGTGCGTGGAACCCACTTCCAGTATTTTCCCCCATAGGGTAGTGAAAATTCGGGCGCATCTACATTGGGGCCGTAACAGCATGTCAGTGTGACCGTGTCTCCACCCATTACTCCCCACATCAAGACATACCTGCCTTGGGGGTCTGTATTGATGCCATTAAGTATGAACGGTGTATTTTTCTTAATAAGGATTGCTGTGCCTCTCGCGTAAGTAGAATATGAAGCAAAGGCCCTGTGCTCCGCCCATTTGCCAGCAAACGTAGGAGTTATCTGTGGGTCCATGTGGGTCTCTTGTAGCATCGCCACCTGGATATGGTGACGATCCAGGTATGCCAGAATTTGTCTACGCTTCCGGGGATCCCCCAGGCCCCTAACGTTCCATGAAAGAAACCCCAGGTGCGAGGTGTGTGTCGTGTCATCTGTCGTACTCATGATGCGTGTGTTTTATATTACAGTGGTGTCCGTGGGTCCTATAAATTCCATATTTGGTCAAGTGTGTTTGCCAATGCTGCCTAATAAGCCTATTGCTATCCATTATAACAACCCCTGCTTCCCTCCCCCCCACCCACTGTGGCATCCCAACCATGCCATAGAATCCTGTCCCTTCCCCCTCCCTTATTCCCAACATAACAAGCGCCTTAGTGACGCATAAACATTTTAACAAACGATTCATTAATTCTTACTTGTCTGGGGTTCTCCCTTGTGGGGGTACACGTCTAAGTGGCTCACCTCGTCCCTCCAACCCTGAGGTACCGAGTTGGAATTCACCCCTTTTATTAGGGTCAGAGGGTGTCCGCCAAATTTATCTTAATGGCCCATAGCAATTATCAGGCTGTATTAAGTATCTTATCTATTATCCGCCGTGTTGTGGAAATCCGATTAGGCTTTACCCATACCCTCCCATCAGATCAGACAGTGTTCGAGGGCAACATAGAAAGGATATCGTGTCTTTGTCTAATTTTTGTAGTGTGTTCAGTCTTTTTCCGCTTGTTCATCAGTGGCGGGCAAGGCCGATGGTCGTGTGTTGTGGCTTTTCAAAAATTCCTCCGCTTGCTGGGGTTTAGTGAAGATCAATTGTTTGCCTTGATAAGATATCCTTAGGCGTGCAGGGTAGAGAAGGGCATATTCGATCTGTGCCTGTCTCAGCTTCTGTTTCACCGGGAGGAAGCGCCGTCTGTCATCTTGCACAGTGGCCGTGAAGTCCGGATAGATGGTAAATTGTACTCCGTCGTATTGCAGCTGTTTCTTCTCACGGGCAATCCGGAGTGCGGTATCTCGGTCCCTATAATTGAGGAGGCGCACTATGATGGGGCGTGGTGGGGCACCCGGAGGAGGCCGAGGGCCCAGTGACCTGTGTGCCCGCTCCACCACGAACTGTTGGGACAATGCTGCTACCCCCACCACTTCCAAGAGTAGTTTTTCCATATAGTTTTCCAATCTTCCCGTGTTGGTGCTTTCGGGTATTCCCAGTACGCGAATATTATTCCTGCGACTCCTCGCTTCGATGTCTTCATTTTTGGCTGCTATTATTTTTAGGAGCTTGTCCATCTGAGTTACCGTGCTTTGAAGTCGTGTAGTGCTATCCTCCGTATCTGAAACGCGTCGCTCTGCTTGGGTAATGCGCTCCTCATGTTTATCAATTTTATGTACAATGCTGTCCATGCGGGAATTCATGGCGTCCATTTTGTCTGCCAGTGTGGTGAGTCCCTGCCGGACCTCCAGCATAAGTGCCTTCATGTCGCTACCCGTTGGTGCCCCCGTCTCAGCCATTGTGGTCTCGGTATCTCCATCGTTGTCGGATTGTTGCGAGCGCGTGGTCTTCTTCGTTTCAAACTGGAGGCGAGTTTGTTTGGCGTCTGGCTTCCCCATTATTTATATGGACGCCGCGTCTCAGAGACACTATGCTCAGCAGTGAGTTGGATCACAGAACCCACGACTGGGCGCTTCTCAGGCGTATGTCATCTGCAGCAGGAAGAATAGTTCTGCGATCGTACCCCTACCGCCCTCTCAACACAGCAGATTGTGTTTCGGGGCGTTTTCTCATCCCCGCAAATCCACACCACGCCACACCTCTTGCTACACCGTCCGATTGTATGGAGATCCACTGCCCTATGGGTCGACGGTGTAATGGCGTATCGGCACACGCAAGTTAGTAGGTTTTTCAATTATCACTGCCTCCAGGGGTATTTGGGAGGCGCCACCCCCAGTGACCGATATTCCGTCCTCTAAAATGCGTTTAGTAGCTGCCCGCAGGTGAGTCACAGCACAGTTTTCAAATAGGGTCTTATTCTGCGTGCCCCTTGTAGTTCCACTACCTTCTACATATATCTATGATGGAGTCCGTTAGTTACGTTACCAGTCTGCCTTGTTTCTAGGTGTCGGAGACTGGTCCCGTTGCTGTTGGCCGCGATGCTGTGGGCACATATGAGCGAAGAATTCTCGCCTCAGGATACAATGGCCGTCTCCTTATCCTGGGATTTGCCTGTCAACGCGCCTCTGTTTGTGCGGTTACACCGCACACCTCGTGCCCTTCGCTCAAGTTACTGTGGGGCAAGCTCCGGGGCGGTCTGAGCTGGTGTACAGTTTTTATCGAGTCTTGTGCAGGCGGCCGTCGCAGCAGCAGATTGTGGGGTAATTGCGACGCCACCACTGTTAAGCAGGTTGTCCAATGCTAGTATGCTCCGTGCGTGTCAGCAATCCTCCCCCCCGCAATATGGCCAATATGTGAGTTCTGTCTGGGTTGTTTTCACATCACGCCCAGATTACCTGCCGTGTTGCAGCCTCCTGGAGACAGCGCATTAGTTCCAGGCCATCTGCGGGTGTCGGGCATGTGTCTCGCGGCAGTTCTAGTCCGGAGTGGAGGGAGATGGCGCCGCCGCTAATGGCCGATCCGCCACCCGCGCGGCGCGCTCCTATCTTGCATTATAGATGGCCAGCCCGTACTTTCCAATACTGTGCCCAGTACTGTGTCACGGTGCAATCCGGCAATTCACGCAGCCCTCCCCTCCGCTGCTAGTATTAGTTGGTATGGGGTTGTTGTCACTCACCACGCTGGGCTCAGCCAGTGAGGCTGTATGCGGAGGCCTGGTCACCACATGGGGAGCCGCGCCACTCACGTAGCAGCCAACGCCGCCGATCCTGCGCGTCCCTTCACCAGCCCCTGCTCGGGTGTATCTTCAGGCCGTCAGAAGGACAGGATCTGTGCTGTCCCCAGCTTCCACATTTAGTCCGCTGATGGTCGGAGGTCTTCACAGCCGATCGGGATCACTTTCACCATTGTTGGGTCCCGTTAAGTCGGATTTTGAGAGGATTAATAAGCCGAACTGCGGGAGCCTCACGCAAGTGTGGCCATTCCGCTCGTGCGCCACCTAGCGCCCCCATATTCCCTGAATATTTAAATGTGATTATCATGTTAGATGATTTGAGATCAATTCACAAAGGCGCCCAAGAGTATGTAAAAGGGTACTACAGGAGTATTGTTTTATGTACTCCTAAATGTCTTTGTTTAAAGGCCATACGTGTTTGTATTTGGCTAATTAATCATTTTCTTTAGACAATTTACCATAGAAAACGAGATAGATAGATAGACAGATAGATAGGTAGATAGATAGTCTTTTTGTAGCTCAAAACTAAATTCGATGTTCTCTTCTATTCCTGTCTGTCACAGTGATGATGTTGTTAAGGAGGCAGACCCTATTTCTGTGTACACATTTGTAGCTGGAGCAGCATTTTTTACATAGATTATCAACAAACACTGGAGACATTCCTGTTATTAAATTTAGATGCAGATATAGCCAGTATATTTGATTTTCAAAACTTCCATCGTAGCACATAATCTTTAAAAGATAAAAAGTAAATTCCATCCTGCAGTTTACTTTAGGTCTTGCTTACATATATCTTTAGTTACCTGTTGTCCAAGAACCTATTATGTGCACTACAAACACTTTCTGGTGGATTTCAGTCTTCCCATCACTTACCATTGGTGGACTTTTTTGTAAATCTCATTTGCTGGCTCATCGACTTTCCATTATCTTCTTTTCTTTGTCCTTTCCCTCCCTCTCAGTGTTTCTGATTGGATAAGTGGTATCCTTCCACTGCTTACAATCAGGGAACTGCTTTTTTATTTTTCTTTCAGCAGCTTCATGGAGTGACTGTGTTGTTCTCTCTCTGTCCCTTTTGTGCTTGTTTTGTTTCTCAATTTGCTACCCTCTTTTCACTTTATGTGTCTTTACCCTCACTTCCTTCATTGCTCTCCGACCCTCTGCTCTCACATTGATATTAATCCCCCATTAGTTCCTACATTGCTCTGCCATTCCCTCAGTGGTTGCTTCCCTAACCACCTCCACCAGTTCCTCTAATTTATTTTGCAAGGGCATGACAGCTGTACACTACTTTCTGGTTTGGTTGTTCCTTTAATTTTGCGCTCCCTGCTTACTTTTTCGTAATTTAATTTAGTGGTTGAAAATTGCCAACAGCCATCTTGGAATGGTAAATTAAGCATACAAACAAATCCATAGTAGCCGCAGATGCTTTACAACACATACACATGCGAGACTATGCATTATAAGCAAGCATTGCAAAAGGCAATAACTTAGCCCTTCATTTTAAAGGCAAGACATGTTGTTTCTGCCAATATAAGTTTCCTTTTGCTGCCAAGTTTCCAAAAACATTTTAAAATCATATAATAATGAGAGGAGGGGCCAGGGCTATTGCCATGACATGTGTCGCCCAGAGAGAAGTGAACATTTCTATATCTGCCTTGTCACAGATGCAAACTTTTGGGAGTCATCTAATACCTCTTGTGCTGTGCTCTTGGCAATGCAATGTTTCCTTGCCTAAGAAATCAACTTGAGATTGTGATATTTTTTGTATGCAATGTTCATGTACCAATGATACTTATATTTGGGCATTGTATCACAGGTGTGACCTGGCCATACAAGATGGCGGGCGCCTTCTAACTTCCTTCCTGAATGGGGCAGTTGACCTGCCACCATCTGGGAAGCTTTGAGATATCCTGGGTTGAGGAGAGACATGAGGCATGGGTGCTCAGTGGTGACCGGCGCGGCACTCAAAGGAGCCCTATGGTCAACGCAGGAGGGGCTGAGGCAGCGAGGAAATGCAGGAGCGGAAGCCTGATTGCACCTGCCACAATTGTAGCCAAGAGACCCGCAGCACCCAGTTGTGTCTGGGGGACTGTAGTAATCACACTTAAAGGATGTAGATGATAATCTCCTTTTATTAAGTAGATCGGTAAAAAGTGCATGCAGCACCGCAACAGGACAACCTCAGAATGAGGTGGCACATTCCAGAGTTGACCATCTAATACATTCCAATCACATCCCTTAGATTCCACATTCCAACCCACCAAGCAGAGGTATAGAAACAAGTTACTACACATCCCCTTTCTTTACAAATTCAACAAAAAACCAAAATAAAAACAAATACAATTAATAACGAACAAACTCCTCCAATTTCTTAGGAGTTTTAATACGTCTGCCAAATTTGCTGGATCTCTCCGTCACACTGGCCTTTTCAGCCAAAACAGAATTACCCGCAAGAGGTTCCACTACATCCAGACGATCTTCACATTCAGTCCCAGGGTCACATTCAGTACTACATCCAATCTCTGGTACTGCTGTACTAGATCCAATCTCTGGTCCTGGTGCACTAGACACGTCTTGTGGAACAACCTCAAGAAAATGAGAACATGGGTCTTTAACCAAGTCTTTCCTCCTTTCAACAGAAGGTAAAGCATCCATCCACCAATAATTGGTTCTTTCCACTTTCGCACAACTTTCATTCCTGACAACAGAACCACCAGAAATGGAAATACGACTCATATGATGGACACTACCATCATCCAGTTCGACAGTATTACGCATGACTTTTGTCACCGTCCTAGGCTCAGAAAATCGAGAGTGTAATTTGCCAAGCTTCTTTCCACACTTAACTCTGACAAGTTGCCCCACCTTAATACACACTTCTTTGGTACCATGCTTGGCATCAAAATAACATTTGTTCTTACATTGAGAGTTAGTAATGCACTCCTAACTTGCTCACAATCCCAATTGTACTTTTTACTTCTACCCATCCATCCTGGATTAATTCTACAATGAGGAAATCTACCACGCATTAATCCGAAAGGACTTTCACCTACAGTGTCATGGACAGTTACTCTGTATGACCAAATCAACTTGTCTAGTTCATCATTCCAATTCTTATTTCCCTTGCAAGCCAACTGTAATACACCTTTTAATACTCTGTTCACTCTCTCCACAACAGAGTTACCTCTTGGATGATATAAGGCTGTAAATCTTTGTTCAATACCCGTATATTCCATAAATGTTTTCATCATGTCAGATTTAAATTGAACCCCGTTGTCCGTTAAGATGGACGCCGGGAAACCCTCTCTTAAGAAGCACTTTTCCAGAAAACTAATAACATTTTCAGTGTCAACTTTCTTGACTACTTCAACTTCAATCCACCTCGAAAAAAGGTCAACCAAAACCAAAATGTACTTGGTAACGCCATCATGCCACAAAAAAGGTCCCATAATGTCTAAAGCAACGTCTTCCCAAGGCAAATTGGGACAACCTAGAGAAGACATGGGAGGGTTGAGTGTTTTTTGAGTCTTGTCCGAGCATTCACAATTTACACAAGCACGTACAAACCTTTCTATTTCCAAATCAACTTTGGGCCACCAGTACAACGCCTTGATGTTTCTTTTAGTACGAGACACACCAGGATGTCCCTTATGACCAATAGAAACAATCCTTTGTCGCATTCCTTTAGGAGGAATAATCTTTTCACCCCTACAAACAAACTCACCATCCACACTTAATTCATCTCGTACCTCCCAAAAAGCTCTCAATTCAGGTTTGCCCTTGCAATCACTAGACCAACCATTGGTGATCCTATTTCTTACGGAAAGTAAAATTTCATCTTTTTTGTATTCTTCTTCCCATTCATTCTTACGTAAACCTGCAGTGTCAGAAAACACACCAGCCACACAAAAATCATTCCAAGGGTCATGGTCAATTTCCTTTAGAGGTAATGAAAGTCTACTGAGAAAATCAGCAATGACATTTTTAGCCCCTGGAACATATTGTACTTCATACACAAAATCTTGAAGTTTCATTGACATTCTAGCAATTCTTGCTGAGGCTCTCGAAAGACCTTCTGTTGTAAGCAATTTGGTCAGCGGTTTGTGATCAGAACGCAAAATAAATTTCTTTCCCCAAATGAATTTCCTGAAATGTTCCATGGCCCAAACACATGCCAAAGTTTCTCGTTCTATTACAGAGTACTTCTCCTCCGTGGGAGACAATGAACGTGATGCAAAGGCCACAACAACTTCTTTACCATGCTCTGAGAGTTGTGACAATACACCACCTAAACCAGTACCACTGGCATCAGTGGTGACAAATGTATTAGCAAAAGGATTAAATCCTTGTAATGTAGGAGCACCGGAGATGGCTTTCTTGATTTCTTCAAAAGACTTTTGACAAGCATCATTCCATAAAAAGGTAGCTTTGTTTTTCATAAGTAAACGCATTTCGTAAGTTTTCTGGGAAAAGTGGTTAACAAATTTCGAATAAAATTCCGCTAAACCAAGGAAAGATCTAAGTTCATCCTTCGATTTAGGCGCTGGAGCATTGACAATGGCCTCCACTAGTTTGCTTTTGGGTTTAATGCCTGTGTCACAGATTTCATGCCCTAAGTACGTAACAGATTTTTCAGCAAATTTGCATTTGCTACCTTCAGCAACTAAACCATTGTCCCTGAGAATAGCAAGAACCTCTCTAAGAATGGCATCATGATGTATCCTGTCTTTCCCCATAATCAAAATGTCGTCCTGAAAGAACACAACCTCAGGAATGTGCCCAAACAATTTTGACATCAACCTCTGAAAAACTGCAGCGGCTGATGCCAACCCAAAAGGCATGCGTTTAAATCTATAACATCTAAACGGTGTACAGAAAGTGGTCAAATGTCTGCTTCCAGTATCTAACACAACCTGGTGGTAAGCAGCGGAAAGGTCCAATGTGGAAAACCACTTAGCGTTACGTGTTAAAGATAACATCTCATCAATTCTGGGAAGAGGGAACTGATCCACCAGTATATTGTTGTTGAGATATGGCTATGTCTGAACTGGGGTGGCGTGGTGAAGCAAAATAACGATGGATTAAACCCAGATCTGTGACTGGGGGTGAATGTTTGCCAATGTGCAGCATTCCGTCCATCATCTTGTGTGTTTTGCATATCTTAAGTCCACACATAAACGAGCCTTCCCATTGGATTTTCGGGCAACAACCAATGGAGAAACCCATTCGGATGCTTCCACAGGTTCAATAACGTTAGATTTTAACAATTTCTCCAACTCACACTTGACTTCGTCTCTGACTATAAAAGGGATATTCCTAGCTTTGTGTACCTTGGGAATCTTTTAATCGAATATGGTGCGTAAAACCTTTGAGTTTTCCCATAACGCCAGCAAAAACCTCCGGAAATTCCTGTAAAACCCACTTCCTAGTGTCCTCTCCATCACATGACACCAAAACTTGTTCCTTACTGTTTGGATCAAGGATAATGTTCAAGGATTTCTGATCTTTCCACCCTAAAACTGATGGTCCTTCCTTGGCTATATAAAGTTTCCCAGTTGCATGTCTTTCCTTGAAACGAAAGATTAATGTCCTATATCCCAACATGTCAATTTTTTCCCCTGTAAAACTCTCGGGAGAAATATCATTCGGTTCTAACCACTCACCAATATTATTTGTGAAGTGTTTTTTCCAAACCTCTCGGGAAACAATTGTAAACGGAGACCCTGAGTCCGCCGCAAGTTGAACAGTAATACCACCCAGGGAAACTAAGCATAAGGGTTTCGAGGATGACCCATCAGTAATGTTAAGTACTACTTTTTTCTTTTGAACATATTTGACTTGTACCTCATCCTCACTTGAGCTTGAAAAACTTTCATCCTCCCCTTCTCGTACACAAGCAACTTTCCCATTAGATTTTTTTTTAGACTTCCGTCTGCAAACTCTAGAAAAATGCCCAATTAAACCACATTTCATACACTTTGCAGATTTGGTAGGACATCTTTCATACCTAGCGGAGTGCGAGAAACTACCACATCTGTAGCAAACCAAGTTACCACTTTTCTTTTGTTCAACATAGTCTCCTTTCTTTTTATCAACTTTAAAGTCACGGTACCCTTTTTGCCCCAACTTGTTTTCCAAAATCTTCCCTACAATCTCTGATTCTTTCTTATCCTGAGAAAGTGTAGCTTTTGCACAACGTTCCGAGAGTTCCGCTTTTTTCACCATAGCAACAATATCCTTCAAACACCCTTCGCCTTCCACCCATAATTTATCTTGCATGCTTTTATTCTTAGTATGCATGACAACTTGGTCTCGGATGAACTCATCGTGCAACTGTGCAAATCTACACTTACTCGCTAATTTTTTTAACGCAGAAACATACTCTTCAATTGCCTCATGTTTTTCTTGTTTCCTGTGAAAGAAAGCGTGTCTTGTGACAGCAATGCACACTGAAGGAGAAAAATGATCATCAAGATCCAACATGGCTGCTTTAAAAACATCCATATCACCCCCAACTCTCTCTTGCTTTTGTAACTCATTGTAAATACGTAAACCTTCAGGACCCAAAGAATACATTAAAATCCTTTTTTTTCTTTCAGGGGAGAAACTTCCACTGATGTCCTCCAGGTTGGCAATATAATTAAGAAAATACTCCTTCCAGTCATTCCAAGTAACCACAGGTTCTCCAGGTGTTGGTAAAAATTCCTTCGGAGAGTTAATGTGCATGGAAGAAAAATTGCCATCCCCTGCAGCGCTGGTTCCAGTGGTGGATGTATTAGTTGCATCAACAGACATTATTTAGCCAAAAGAGGCAATGGAGTAGTGTGAAAGAATAAGCGTAAATCGAATCAGCAAAAAAATAAAGGTGACACCAAAGCGCAATGCCCTGAAACAGTTCCACGTAAGTGGTGCCGGAGACTGAACAAAGTAAGTATAGCGTACTCAAAAATACAGTAACAGTAGAGCGCAATGTCCTTAAAAAGCTTCACGTAAGTGGTGCCAAAAATTGAACAAAGAACAAATAGCGCTGCATGCACCTTGTGAGTAAGTCTAAAAGAATGTAAATGATATTATCAAATACCGTAATGTAAGGAGAATGAACAGTGGCACCAGGAGAACTCCTTTGAAGAAATGCTGATTTCCGGATGAAAACCGTCACGGAGCGTCCTTTAACCACCGAAGTATCAAAAGTACCTCAAAATGGCCTCCGTGCGTGCTTAACAGCGTAGTGACGTTGATGTAATCAGTCCTTTTTCTGTGTTTGTGAACACGTTCCCAGAATTCACCTCCGTGACAATAGAGGAACGCGCACAGAACGAAGGACTCGTGGAAGGCTTGAATCAGCAATGGGGGATTTAAACAAATGGCGCACCGTTAAAGATAACCGTTGGTAAGTGTTAACCAAGAAGGATTTCACTTACTTTAAGTATGTACGCTGAAGTTTTTCATCGCACCACCGATAGACAAAGCACACTCCAAAAATAACACTCGCAGTTACTCGGTGCAAACCTCTAACTTTTCCTTGAGAAATCCAGTGGTCAGAACTGTTCTCCAAGCGCCAGGATCCATTTGAAAGATTCGATGGTTTCTTCTAGTATTACAAATAGACCGCTCGTTGCCAAATTAAGTGTAGTAATCACACCTAAAGGATGTAGATGATAATCTCCTTTTATTAAGTAGATCGGTACAAAGTGCATGCAGCACCGCAACAGGACAACCTCAGAATGAGGTGACACATTCCAGAGTTGACCATCTAATACATTCCAATCACATCCCTTAGATTCCACATTCCAACCCACCAAGCAGAGGTATAGAAACAAGTTACTACAGGGACATCGCAGGAACTTGACTCCCTCATTGCCAGTGACGACTGGCGGTGAACGCCAGAGGGGCTCCCGAGGACAGGACTGAAGGGGTCGCAATGGCAGCAAGACACAATGGTGGGCACCTTACTCACATCTGCTTCTGTAGGGCCCTTAGTACCCTCCTGTAACCAAAGCAGACTGGTGGAGATCAGCCACCACCCCAATGCATTCCAAGGTGGTAGGTTTGCAGCATCACCTGTGGCCAGCGGGGAGAGTAAACACATACAAGTAGCCTGGGACGGCCTCACCGCGAGGACTGTATTGTTGGGACAGGGAGAGGAGTCAGCTACCAAGTGCATCCCGATGGCGGGGCCCTGAGTAGTGCCTCCCACCTCATGAGAGGCACAAGTATTGGCAGCTTGGGGGAAGGTCTGATGCATGGCACAGACTGTGGCATGGAGTGGAATGGAGGAAGCACACTTGTTTGCATGTGGCTGGGCCCACAAAAAAACACAGATAACTCCTGTGCTAAGCCCATGGGCTCGGCCCTTCTTTTTTTTTTTGCTCCCCTTAAGCCCCGTCCTGCGCTGGTAACCTGTTGACCCGGACGCCTAGCATCCCTCTTATGCACCTGATACACCACGAGACTGCTCGTACCTCCCCAGACTAGGCTAGCCTTGTAAATGAGACTGGTGGGATGGCGGGTCTCAGTCTGTGAGGTGTGGGGCCCACCTGGAAACACATCACTTGCTGCTCCTAGGAAAACTGACACAAAGCAGACTGTGACAGAGCCCTGAGAACCCCAAGGTATGGGACGACAGAAAGCTGGGAAGCCTCTCCCTGTGGTGCAACCCCCTACAGAGCCATCTACTGGTGTTGACGACACAGCTTATGGCCTAATGGCTCTGACAGCACCACAGCAGAACATGCAGGAGCCCATGGCGGCAAAGCTGGACAAGATCCTCACCACCATTGCTGAGGCCAGATTGGACCTTGGGGGCAGAATGGATGCAGTGGCAGTTGCACTGGACCTTGGGGGCAGAATGGATGCAGTGGCAGTTGCACTGGGCCTCCTACTAGAATGCCAGCGCAAGCTCTCACAGAGCCAAACACGCAAAATTTGTCATACAATACCTCCAGCTTCAGACTAAAGCCCTTGACGAGCAAGTCGTGGAACTCATTAATAAAGTTTGCTCCACTGAATACAAGGTTGTGGATGCAGAAATGAGATCCTGGTGTAAAAATATACGTATAATAAGATTCCTGGAAGGAGCAGAGGACATGGACCCCACTACTTTCTTTGAGGATTGGCTCTCCACGCATGTGGCATCCCCATTATACGACACAGCGAGCCCATTGAGTATCTATCCTGCGCCCTCCACCTAGCTTCACTCAAAGACCCGTAGTGACTAAATTACTGAACTACAGAGATAAAGACATGTTCCTACAGACTGCCAGATGTAAGGGCCGCCTAGCTTATGAAAATGTGCAGATTCTGCTATTCCCATACTATACTCTTACAGTTCAGAGGCTTTTATGGCTGTGCGACACCGGCTTTACATACTCCCTGTTGTCTCAGGTGAAACCAGAGATCGCGCTGATGCCTGGGACTGGGTGAAACAGCAGCGGTATGACTCACCGGAGAAAGAAACTACTGCCCTGCGAATGTGCCTGAGGCCCCCGTGGAGTGGACGAGGCATGCTTCAAAAACCAGTCACTTGCAAATCCACCTCAAGCACACAATGAGAGTATCTCAGCATTGGCCACAGCATCTTATCTAAGAGAGCCTGACATGGCCTGTTCTACAGATGTATAGGAGGATGCCTCTTCAGAGACTTCACAGATACGCATGGCTTCTGTTATACCTCCTTCCATTATGCTATAAACAGCAGAGAACATAATTTAATTGTGTAGATTGCTCATGTGTCTGACCTAAGCCATTGAGATGTTGTCTGCCTTCGACAGCCCTGGAAGGGCACTATAGGCTGACCTTGAATTGTTCCCCCTCACGCAGTGGCCTCTGAATCTGTCAAAATTGAGCAGCCTGTGCCTGTGTCACGCTCGGACCTCCCCTCCCATTTTTGTTGGGCACTGCGGTTGAGGGCTACTCATGGGGACCCCTGCTGGCCCCCCCACCTCCATGCAAATGCTGGCACCCAGGCACAATGTTCGCCTGTGCACCTCAGCAAGCTTGAATGCTCCCACACACCCTACATATCCTTCACAATGCTGGGCCCCCTCCTGGCCCCACTGTGGCCACATCTACCAGGTCTGCCCAGTTGGGCACCCCCTTCCAAACTCTGGTCCCTGCGGCTAACAGTACACCATTCTGTAGGTTTCCTATTGTTTAACTAATATATTAATTGTTTGGGCAGATGTTGCTCTGCTGTCCCTGGTATGGGAATTGAGTAGTTACTACCAGTGAGCTTGATTCAGAATATGCAACACCAGCTGTCCGTGGGTGGCACATCAGTCTGAATATTACTCCTCCTCCTTTTGCCCCCCTCTACTGTCCTGCCATGCTACCACATACATAGAATAGGCAAGCTGTCATTTATAACCTAGAATATCCGTGATATAGACACTGCTCGGAAGTTATACTCTAAACACATGTACCTTAAGAGGCGGGGGCACATAGCCTTCTTACAGGAGAGTCATTTTACCAAGTGGGAGGCTCTCAGGCTCCAAAAGCACTGGAGGAGTCAATGTGATAGTGCTAGCTATTCAGGCTATGCTGGGGGGTACTAATTTGGATCCGACGATAGTCCCTTTCCACTGCACCATGGTAGAATCAGACCAGGAAAGGTGCTACATACTTGTTGAGGGGCTTTGGATGGCTCCTCAATGCTTTTAGGGAGTGTTTACCTACCGAATACTGGTCAATCACACTTCTTAGCAAACCTCTCGACTCACATGGCCCACTGGTTCCATCTTCCCATGATAATGGATGGATATTTTAACTGTGTCTTGGATATTCCACTTGGTTAGGGCACACCCACCCCTCCCTCGCTCACCCACATCCCATGTTTCAGCTTATTTATCACAATGGATGGCTCATTTGTCCCTGGTGCACAACTGGAGAGACGCACACCCAGATGCACAGGAGTGTACTCCTTTCACTCCCCCACCCACATGATCCACATGGCTAGGTTAGCTCACTTTCTATGCCACCCCGTCACACCGCTACTAGTCTCTTACATGGAGTACTTGGGTAAGACCCTCTCTGAACACTGCCCACTTTTGCTGTGGCTTAACTGGGGGAGACACACACCTCTGGTCTCCACCTAAGGATTGTAACCCAGAGCTGTAGAGGACCAAGTATTCCATGGAACCACGCAGGAAGCTATCACGAATTACATTACTGAAAATAACAATACTGCTACTACATGACTAATATCGTGGGAAGCACTGAAAGCAGTGGTAAGGGGGCACTTCATCAACTCAATCATGGGTGTGAGAGGTGTGCAACACCTCAATCTAGAGCAGCTCAAAACCTGTCTGTGCAACCTAGGGGTGGTTGCATTGAAAAAGACTCTACCTGAGATGAACGGTTTGATGTGAAGGAATGCCATGCCTGACTGCTCAAATCCTTAAGCTGCATAGACTACAAGGTCCGCCAGGCAAGGATGTATGTGGAAGGAGAAAAACTGGGGCGCTTATTGGCGTGGTTGCTCAGGCATGTATCAGCTACTACACTGGTGGCTGCCATCTGCATTCCCCCTGACCTCATTGTATACTCCCAGGATGTGACACAGAGCATTCTACACACCCAATCAAGAATTGTACTTTCCCTTGATTATCCTTCAACAGCCCAGAATAGACTTTATCCCCACTGTAACACTGAAATCCAGTGTCGACGGAGAAATGGGTTGCCCTGGATGGCTTGATTATGGAGCAGGAGATTTAGGGCGTCATACATGACTCCTCCACATGTAAGATCTCAGGACTCGATGATTTACCTGTTGAGTTCTACAAAACATACCAGGACATACTGGTCCTGAAGCTATCTGATCTATACACTTCCACTCTCATCTCTGGACTTCTACCGCCATCCATGCGCATGGCAATGTTGGTCTCTCTTCCAAAACCAGGACGTGACACCAATAATGTTGCCTCCTACAGGCCACTGGTTATGTTAGGAAGTGACTAAAAGATCCTCAGCAAAATCCTTGCAACAAAATTGCTGGAACATATGCCAAGGCTGCTCTACTCTGACCAAAACGGATTCATACCTGGTCCCTCAATATTCATAGGTTGCACAGATGTCTTGAAGAGGCCCACCACTTTGTCTCTATTCCATCTGCCTGGTCTTAGACCTGGAAAGGTCTTTCAATGCACTGGACTGGGAGTACATGTTTGCGGTCCTTCAAAAGATGGGCCTTGACAAAATGCTGCGACTGATCAAACTTCTACACACAGAGCTAACATCCTGGGTCAAAATCGGCCAACTGATTTCTGATCCTTTTCCGGTTATCCGTGGAATGCAGCAGGGGTGTCCACTCTCTCCGCTACTCTTTGCACTGGCGATGGAACCACTGGGGCTGCATCTCCGTCAGTCCGGGAGCACCTCTGGCATGCCTATCAATTGCAAGACACATGTTGTCTCCCTCTGTTCTCATATATGTCAGAGACATACGGGCTGGAGGAGACACCATAGCACATATCTTAGGCATCTTCAAGGTGGCCTCTGGGCTGAGGGTCGATTTGATCAAAACCTGCTTGTTTCTGAATGCTTCATCCTTGTCCTGCATTTGGCATAACAGTTGAGACCCACCGAAGCAATTGGGAGCCTCACACCTTTCGCTATCTGGGCATTAACATGTATCATACCGCTTGCAATTTGCTAGACGACAACCTCATGAAGGTGAAATCCTCTCTTCGACCCCAAATTGCTTTCTGGTGCTCCCTCCCTCTGTTATGTTTCATAGGGTACCCCAATATAGGCCTGAGTATCCTCCCAACCTTTCACCTACATTTTCCGTACCATTACACTACATAACGGGTTCGGTATTGACCTTTTACCTAGTTAAGCGCTGCATATGATGTCGTGTGGTTTTCCCCGAAAACTAGCCTCATTAATTATGTATGAAGATTCTCAGAATCACAGCAGGATTACCATCTTCTGCATAATACCAATGTATAAGGGTCACCCCTTCCGTTATCCTCGGCCGACATGACACAGCAAGGTAGAATCCCCTGAGGGTACCTTTTGGGTATAAATACACCACATCTTTGCCAAGGCAGGGAGAGGAGAAAGACTTCCATGCTGACACACTGACGCGGGATGCTGAAGGTTGCTGCACGCAGGCACTCCAGCTCGCAGTGGTCTGACATCCCTCGCAGGGTGTCCATCTCGAGACCAAGACGGGGTCCCACAGTCTCTCTCTTCAGGTAATGGGGTTGTCTTCAACCTAGGGGGATTCTTGGCTCTACACCTACATACATGCTAGGTACAAGCAGGTACATCTAGTTAGGATTGCATCGTAGGAGTACGCATTATTATTGTCATGTATTAATATGCTTGCATATATCCATTATCTTTAGCACTATGGCAGAAATCTACCATCCATTTACTCTGTTGGTGCTTATAATCATTTATATCTGTTTCTGTCTTATGGTTTTTTCAGCACACCTATTTTACACTAGAATGACGCTGGTTCAATAAATGCGTATTTAAAACGTCCTCACCATTTATTCTGTGTATCTCTGTGAGACAAAGTGAGCACGAGTGACTGAGCGAAAAGTACTGTACAGTACAGAGCCGAGTTGCATCGTCCAAGATGGTAATGTTGCTGCAACCATTATACCATTTCACCATCTTGCCAATCCCCATAGCATGTTCTGTTTACTAAACAGTATGTTAGAGGATCTGATCTGGAATAGAGAGTGTAAGAGTAGCTGTGGCCAAACTGCAGCTTCCCAATGAGAGTGGAGGACTGCAAGTCCTAATCTTTGAATATAGCTAACTAGCAGCACAGCTTTAGTGTGAAGCTCACTGGTTATCTAACCACAACCTAGTAGAGGTGGGTGTTGGAAAGTGCAAAGCTCCCTGAGTCTTACGCCAGAGCGATTCCTCCAAATGTCGACTGTACCTACTGCCCAAACAAACTGCTCTGTGTGGTGTATGGCAGCTACCTGCTCTCATTGCAAGCCTCCCCAAATGTAAAACTATATGCACCGGAGAATCCCTTGCATACACAATGCACCTTTAGGGCGTCCCTGGTCTGTTGCAGGAGGATACCTTGATTCCATTTGATCAGTTGTCTGGACAATTGAGCCTCCCAGCAGGACTGTTCCTGACTCACTGGCACTTAATCGCCGAACTGGGACAGCGTGAGAGGTTACAACCTGGATCCCACTGATCACCCGTTAACCCGGGTGATATACACAATGGGCCGTGAACAGAGACTGATCTCCTGGATTGCTAGAGCCATAAAGGAGAGGACTCTAGACCCGCTAGCTCTCTTCCAGCAGAAATGGGAGTTAGATGTAGGCTGCCTCCTAACCCCCAAAGATTGAGACATTGTGCTCACATACCCACGTTAGGTCTCCCAAAATGTGAGATTCCAATGCATACAGCACAAAATCTTACACAGAGCTTAGTAAACGCTGACCAGACTCCATAAAATCTATCACACGGCATTGCCGGTCTCCCCCGATATCACACCCCCACAGTGGATTTCCTACATATGTTTTGGGATTGCCCCATAGCCCGCTGTTTCTGGGACAAGTTCTTCATGGCCCTCACGTGAACCATGGGCAGCCAGGATCTCACGTGTTGACAGCTGCTTACCAGGCCTCTATAGACACCTGAGGGTGGAGGGAGAGGCCAACCACTTTATCAACCTGCCCTTCATTCTAGCCAGGCATAAAGTCACAATGCGGTGGGAAGCCCGGTCACTTCCAGGGGTTGCACAATGGCAAAATACTGTGGTTCATTGATCCATGGCAGAGTCCATGGTACTGCGCTGGGAGGAGATACAGGGTCTGCGGAAGCGCCCAGTTGTGGCTGCTTGGAATGACTTACTAGTCATGTTCCTTAGCGCCCCTAATGACAACACCAGGCCGCCCTAATTTGGCACATAAATTACACTAAACCTCCCTGCATGCCCTACCCCCCCCTAAGTAACATGTTACATGACCTGCCCTTTCCCCACCGCACCTAAATGATTGACATGGGGAAGAAGCCTCATACTGCAACTTACCACCTGTGGACAGTGCCTTCCTATATTCACTTAAAGTATTGCACGGAATCCGGCTCACAATTTTTTTGTTTGAATTCAATGATAGCTTACTTGAGTACTAGGTAATGGTGACATTTCCTTTTGTAAAGTTGTAAGCATATTATGTTCCTGGGGTACTGTCACTGTCATAACAGAAAATCTTAATAAAGATGGCTTATTTAGGCATTGTGTCTACAACTATTTATGTAGTACGGGTAGGAGCCATATCAATTTATCAACATATCAATTTAAATTATTCAATCAATCAATAAGTCAATCAGGGTTTGTAAAGCGCACTACTCACCTGTGAGGGTCTCAAGGCGCTGAGGGGGGTGTGAGCATCTCCGTTGGGGTCATTCGAAGAGCCAGGTCTTGAGGACCTTTCTGAATTGGTGCAGTGTCGGGCTTCGTCGGAGGTGAAGGGGGAGTTTGTTCCAGGTCTTTGCTGCGAGGTAGGAGAAGGACCTTCTACCTGCTCTGTTCCTGTAGAAATGAGGGACAGTGGCTAGGGTGAGGTCGGCTGAGCGGAGGTTTCTCTTGGGGGCGTGGAAGGAGATTTGGTCATTGAGGTATTGAGGTCTGGTGTTGTGGAGGGCTTTGTAGGCGTGTGTAAGCAGCTTGAAGGTTATTCTTCATTCGATGGGGAGCCAGTGGAGGTTGCTGTGGTGTTGGGTGATGTGGTCGTGTCGTGGAATGTCGAGGATGAGTCTGGCTGTGGCATCCTGGACGGTCTGGAGTTTGGTAGGAGTTTTTTGTTGAGTCCGGCGTAGAGGGCGTTGCCATAGTCCAGTCTGTTGGTGATGAGTGTGTGGGTGATGGTTTTCCTGGAGTCGGGGGGATCCACTTGAATGTCTTGCGAAGTATGCGGAGGGTGTTAAAACACGCAGAGGATACGGCGTTGATATGGCGATTCATGGTGAATGAAGAGTCGAGTGTGATGCAGAGGTTGCGTGCATGGTCCGTTGGGGTGGGTGGGTTTCCAAGGATGGGGGGCCACCAGGTGTTGTCCCATGCAGAGGGGGTGGAGCCAAGGATGAGGACTTCTGTTTTCTCCACGTTGAGCTTCAGGCAGCTGCTGCTCATCCAGGTCGTGACGGCTTTCATCCCTTCATGGAAGTTGCGCCTGGTTGTGTCAGGTTCCTTGGTGAGGGAGAGGATGAGATGGGTGTCATCAGCATAGGAGATGATGTTGAGCCCATGGTTTCTGACGATGGTTGCGAGGGGGCCATGTAAACGTTGAAGAGTGTGGGGCTGAGGGAGGATCCTTGGGGTACTCTGCATCTGATCTCTGTCGGTTCTGAGAGGAAGGGCGGGAGTCTTATTCTCTGTGTTCTGTCTGAGAAGAAAGATCGTATCCAGTCTAAGGCTTTTTCTTGGATGCCGGCGTTGTGTAGTCTGGTGGCTAGTGTGCTATGGGAGACAGTGTTGAAGGCTGCTGATAGGTCCAGGAGGATGAGGGCTGCTGTGTGGCCTTGGCCGAGGAGGGCACGGATGTCGTCGGTGACAGCGAGGAGGGAGGTCTCGGTGCTGTGGTTGTTGCAGAATCCGGATTGAGAGGTGTCTAGGATGCTGTTGGTTTCTATGAAGTGTGCTAGCTGGGTGTTGACGGCCTTTTCGATGACTTTGGCGGAAAAAGGAAGCAGTGAGATGGGTCTGTAGTTCTTGAGGTCCGTCGGGTCTGCGGAGGGCTTCTTTAGGAGGGGGATGACTTCAGCACGCTTCCAATTGTCGGGGAATGTGGCTGTCTCGAGGGAGCAGTTGATAGTTTGGCATAGCTCGGGTGCAATGGCAGTGCTGGCCCTGTGGAAGATGTGCAGTGGGCAGGGGTCAGAAGTTGCTCCGGAGTGTGTGCTCTTTATTGTCTTTAAGGTGTCTTCTGTGGTGAGAGGGGTCCAGGTGAGAAGGGCCTGTTGGATGGTGTCGTTGGGGGTGGGAGTTAAGGCGGTATCGTTGTCTTGGTCATCGAAGTTGTCATAGAGCGTCTTGATCTTGAGGTGAAAGAAGGAGCTGAGTGTTTTGCAGAGGTCTTGAGAGGTGAGGATGTCGGTTGCTTCACTGAGGGTTGGCGAATTCCTGTATGATGGCGAAGAGTTCCTTGGAGTTGTGGGCGTTGGAGAAGATTTTGTCTTGGCTGAAGTTTTTCTTTGTTGATTTGATGAGTTGAGGGTGTGCTGTGATGGCTGTTTTGTAGGCGGAGTGTGCTTCTGGGTTTTTACTGTTTCTCCACGACTTTTCCAGTTGTCAGCAGGAGCGCTTGGATTCTCAGAGATCCATGGTGAACCAGTTGGCTTTCTTGTTGTGTCGTCTCGTGGTCTTCTGGAGGGTGGCGGGAGTGTTGGTGCAGTTGGCGAGTCATTGGTGGAGGTTTCTTGCCGCTGTGTTGGCGTCTGTCGTAGTTGGGGGAGGAGTGCGGGTGAGGGCGGAGGTGAGGTGTTCTTCGGAGACTTTGTTCCAGCTTCTGCATGGGAGGCGGCGCGTGTGCTTGAGTGCGGTGGGTTTTGTGAAGGAGAAATGGATGCCATGGTGGTCTGTCCGGAGCAGTTCCGTGGTGTGGCTGAAACAAATGTTGCTTCTCTGGCGAAGATGGGGTCAAGTGTGTGCCCTGCTGTGTGGGTGGGGGTGGAGACAAGTTGCTTCAGTCCTATGTTGGTGAGGTTCTCCAGGAGGGCAGTGGTGTTGGGATTGCTGTGGTTGTCCAGGTGGAAGTTCAGGTCTCCGAGTAGTATGTAGAGGCGAGGGCGTGGGGTACGATGTGGTTGGCGATGGCGTTGGTGAAGAGGTTAGGCGAGTGTTCCGCGGAGCATCGTTCTGGGGTTGGGCTGGATCTGGAAGTGATGTGTTCCATGGGGGGCAAGGCATCATCCGAGTTGGTAATAGTCAGTGGAAGGGAGCTTTTGTGGAAGATGGCGAGGCCTCCTCCTGGGCGGTTGGGGAAGTCTTTTCTCAGGATCTTGTATCTGTTGGGGATGGCGGTTGCGATGTTGGGTATGGAGCTGGCGTTGGTCCAGGTCTCTGTGAGGAAGGCGATGTAGGAGGTGTGAGTGTTGAGGAGGTCCCAGATTTCTGCGGCGTGTCTGTGCATGGAGTGTACGTTGAAGAGGATACAGCTCAGTGGATTGTGTGCAGTGGCGTCCGGCAGGTTGGGGGTAGCTGTCGGGGTCCAGAGGTGGGTGAAGGTGTGGCAGCAGTGTCGGCAGGAGATCAGGTCTTGGGTGTTGCTCGGCATCGGGAGCTGGCAGTTGTTGTTGCGTCTAGGGTTGAGTGCGTGGAGAGTGCTGGGGTCGTAGCAGCGGGAGACCAGGGTCCCTGGTGCTGGTCGTGGTCGGTTCGCGGATGGGCTTGCCTTTGGGGCGTCAGCAACACACCTGCTGCACGCGGCCGCACAACGGCCACCATTAAGGAGGGGCCGGGGAGGGCGATATGCTGGGAGGCGGAAGCAAGATGCTGGGCGGAAGGGACCGCGGGGGCAGCAGTGGCGGGGAGCGCGAGGTAAAGTGAAAGGAGGCAAAGAGAAGCCCAAATAGAAAGAGGCAAGAAAAAAAGGAAAACACAGAGGAGAAAGGCGAAACACAATGGCAAACAGGAAAAAGGCAAAGAGAACAAAACAAGAAAAAGACAAGAAGGACACACATTGCGGACTAGCAGAAGAGCAAGCTCTTCCACAAGACCACCAGGGATGAGGCACAGGCAGGAGCCTGCAGGTGGAGGAGGGCCTTGAACGCCTACCTGGCAGGGAGCTCAAGTGGCGCTAAGGGCAGTCCCACAACGGTGGAGCTGCGCGGGGGAGAGCAGCGACTCTGACCAGGAAATTATTCACGTTCTATTTTTCTGTGTAGAATTGTATCTTTTTTGGATATCTAGAAAATGTAGCACTTGAATAACATTAAATGACTCTCTTATATTATTTCATGGGTGTATATATTTTTCAATTGGCATGGTGGTTTTCCAAGGAAAGGTCACACTGCTTGTAGTTGGGAAGCCTAGTTATGGTTTAACTGAAATCGAGGGTGTGGCCTACGGAAGACTGGGTCTTGTGATCAGCAACTTTTATGTGTTTGTGTCCCTAATATATTGAATCACAAAGGATCTGCAAGGTGTGCATAGTAAAAAACAAGCCCATCCCTTCATCACCCGTCTGACTTCATATAGTAATTTTAGGAAAAAGTTAAAAGGCCTTCCACAAATAGTGACATGAGTGATAGGTGTGTGGTGGTGTTCTAGTCAAGAAATACGAGGGAAGAAACAAGGCAGAGTGCATGGATGCTCGAATGAGGAAGAAGAAAGCAGCAACATCTCGACACCATTTTAGAAATGAATGCTGGTAGCAGGTACGATTCAAGTAAATGCCTTCTTGTGCTTACATAGCGTGGGAAGGTTAGAGAACATTGCTAAATCTAGTACATCCACAAAACATAACACAGCTTTACAAATAATAATCTTAAATGTACAGTTATAAAAGGATGCCAGGAGCCCAAGAAGTGACAGGGGACACAAGCATATAGTCAGAGCACATGGATCCTGTGAACAACAGAAGGAAAACTTGGCATGTAGGACGGTATATGCCTACTTTATTAAGTGTGGAATGGAGGAGGGGAAGGGATATGTGCATCTCTGTAATCCGAAAAGGAACAGATCGGGGTAGCTTCATAGGGTTAGTCTAAATGATCAGGATTACTTTGTCATTACAGGGCAAGGCATTAAAATCGCACACTTTTCTGAAATATAATTTCAGGCTATCAATTATTGTGTATGAACATTGCATCCAGGCTCTGGGGAGCCTTTAGCAAGCTGTAGCAAAAATCAATCCCGTTTTACAACTCTCACTCTGGCAGTGAGCCAACTCTTCATCCGCTTCCTGCTTTAACTATAACATGCCACAGCTCTCCTGCAACAGATATATTCAAAATGTTAATTTGTCACATATAAAATAACTGTGCTTGAATTGATGTTAGTCCGGCCTTTTTAATTGTTTAGACCATTTAACGCAAAGAATATTATAGATGCACTGAGTCCATGGGCAGATTGTTTATTCCAAATGGCACTGCTGTAAAACTGCATTGTACTGCATATATTTCATGTTGTTGTATTCGAGTCCTGCACAATCGCTATAATTAAGCTTATATTTGTATCCCTATCTTTTCTTGGAGTGTGGCCAATTAAGTGTGGCTTCACGACTAAAGTTGTGCTTGTATTTCGATTCATGCAGACTATTGATCGGCTAAGGTGGAGGAGCATCGCCCCACTCCTCTTTGAGCACTGCAAAAAAAGAAAATGAAAATTATAATAACAAGACGTTATTATCCGGCCCAAATCGTCATGCGCACTTAGCAGTTTCTCCACCTGGCTGTTTGCACAGCCGGGTGGGGAACATGCCCAGGCTTCCAGGCAGTGCCTGAGTGGCCAAACAGACTGCTGAGACCAATCACAAAGCTGCTGATGCAGCATCGTGATTGGCTGGGAGGGTCTGGGTGCTTCCAGTGCTGCCGGTGCCGAGTGAGGACGGAGGAGAGGCGTGCAGTGGCGGCAGCTGCGGCGAAGGTAAGTTTCTTTTATTTATTTTTTCATCCCCCCGCCCACCACCCCTGTTCTGAGGCAGCCGCCACTATTATTGACACCCTCAATTTCAGTTCTGACTAAGCCATGACCTTTTTGTTTTTTTAGAAAATATATATATAATTCACAAATAGTGGGCTTTGCGTCAGTCTCTTACAGCCACTGGTTTCTTTGGCTCAGAACCCCCTGTCGGTATATATAAAAGGAAAGTAAAATACGCACAAATGATGAGTTAAATGAGAGGCTAGAAATGAGAAGCAAGAGGTTGGAGAATCTAGTTAAATAGTAAGGCCTAAGACCCAAACAAATGACAGAATGATTAACTGAAATATTAAATAACAGTATCTTGCATGTAGCTTTGCAATGCCACTGAAACAACATTGATCATTTCACCACTCTTAAGACAAGTCATTATTTCTAATAACCTGTTGCCGCTCCGGAGTGGTGTGCCTCTCTTGCCCCACAGTAGTATCACACACAGGCAGTGCTGTATTCTTAATCTTCAATGGTGATATCCAAGCATTGGAATTCAAAGCTAAGGTGCCCAATGTGGCATCTACTTCTCCCAGGAATTGGCAGCATCCACTGTAGACACTGTTTTTTTGTGGCAAAGTCTTTGGTTGACTTGAAGAACTGGCTTTGCATTTGTTCATTTGTATTCATTTGTAAGGCTTTTACAGCGAGCACACTAGTCCATTTTGACACATGAAGTTTAGATGAGGCACTCATTTTTTTAACTTTTGTGTTAGTAGACCAGAAAGGTTTTGTCTATATCCGAGATTGATGTGAAGGCTCAGAATGTGTGAATTGAACAAAAAGAGGTACGCTGTTCCTCAACATATACAAGTAAGACTTATTGAGTCTAGGTCGAAGTGCAGGCAATGTCCCAGGCACCCAAAAAAATGGGGGAAAACCCTTTCGGAACTAGGGCCCTCACACACCCAGCAAGCTAGGTGTCATGCTTCATCATATGTGCCTGCTCCTCATCGGGTCAGCGCTGCAATACCCGACGGGCACCCATAAATGGGGCTCTTTGCCGGAGATCTTTTATTCCTGCCGTATGGGTGCCGTGGGTGTGAGGGGCCTAGTATATGTGTAGATGTGCTGAATAGTGAAATTAAAACAAGTAGGGAGACCTTTTAGAGCAATTTTAATCTGTGAGGATCCCTGCCTGGTTAAAATTGTAATAAGGAGAGGCGACTGTCAAGCTATCAAGAGTCAAGAGGCGCTCTACTCCTAGATGGTCGACATGTTTCACGCCTATCAGTCCAAAGGATCAAGCGGCGTTTCTTCAGGACCGTGACATAAAACAATCTACAACAAGTGGTGTGTGCCACTAAAAAATATAATGAGGTGGTCTGGTAAAGATTTACATGCCACCACGAAAGTGCAGCATATTACCTGCAGGCAATGGGACAGACCTGCACGAGAGGACATAAGAAAACAAAATTAATTATGGTAATGCCCAAAAGGTGCTGACCGCATGTCAATTAATGTGGGGTTAATAGCCCCTTCCAATTTGTTCATTGTTCTGTGCAGGCGGTCAAAAGATAAAAACAAACAAACAAACAGACAGCAACGTACAATAAGAGACAAAAATGGCAACAGAGAGAAGATCTCGTTGTTACTTAATATGTGACATCAAGAATATGTGATACATCGTGCCATTGTGAGCGGTGGTGAACTTGGCTCTAAGACTCACCTATATTTGGTGAAAATTTCGCCCCATCTGCTTCAGCGCAAATAATGACATCTATATTAGGATGTCTGATCGATATGGGAAACAAGCATATTCATGAAATATTAACAACAGGTCCTGTATTGTCTGCTCACAGAAAAGCAGACCCATCTCTCTGGGACCTCGTTCGGTAAGGAGAGCGTTAGGGTAGTATGTCGAGGCGGTTTCAGAGCTACCCCCTGAAATGCCTCCTTGGCCCCGTGTCGATGCAGATGGGGTGGGGGCAGGGGGCGAGGCGTGGGTCCACGGCACCCACACTCCAGTCCCAAAACCTCAACAAGGTCACACTGCTGGTACCGTGTGCGACACAGACCCGCTCCCTCACCCACCACAGGCAAGGGTAAGACCCAAGGGGTAAACTCAGCAACTTGAGCCACAGACCATACTTCCATCAAAACTACCCGCTTACCTTAGCCTAGTCGCCACAGGGTGCTGGGTTTTTTTCTTTTAAGCTTGACAAAACTCACCCGCTTCTTTTGGAAGCCACGTAGCTCACCTACCCCCTCGCGCTGAAACTGGGATGGTGCCGAGCGGCCAAACAATGCCGCTTATATGCATCAAGCCGTTCGCCATACGAGGGTGGCGGGAAGCTGATCGAAACCAGCTGTAAGACAGGCATATCATGTGACCTATCAACATATGCTCGTGAGAGTGATGAAAGCATGTCGGCCATCTTGGAGTGGATAGTGGTCCATTACCAATATTACAACCCACAGGGCAATCATAAGGTAAAAAGAGCGACTGTGTTGAATTATTCTGACCATAATAGTGATCAGTGAATCCGTAGTAAAGTATGATAGGACGGCACATTTTTAACAGGACTCAATAAGAAATTTACAAAAATGTGTCATCATGAGCCAATATGTCACGTGGACAATTGTACCACGGGTGTAATCCATTGAATTATCGATATGGTTTCGTTGTAAAAGTAATAAATCAAGAGTACATTCCCTGGGTCAATAAGTTTCAGTAAATATCTTCTACTCGACAAGGAGACACATTAAAGTGTAAGCGAACCTAAAACCCCCCTATAATATCGGAAGGGTGTCGGTCAAGATCATATATAGTTGATAATTCGGAGATGCACAGTCAGTTCACGAGAGTCATAGGTCGACTAATCTGATACATCAGAATAATTATGAATCTGGGTACCCCTGAAGGTGTTGTAAAAATACATATATAAATATATATATATATATATACGGAGTGGTCAAAGGACCTAAGCCTGAATATTGAGAGCCCATCGTCATCAATAGATCTAGGTCAGAGAGCCCCATGGTATTTCATCATTTAATCCCAGGTGGTCTAAGCCTAGGCGATGCACCCATCGTTGCTCAATCCTAAATAATGCCGATTGTGTGATGTGTGGGTGTGCCTCCAAAACCAACCATCGTAAACTTTCAGGGGATGGTTGCGTTCCTTAAAATGGGTGTATAATTTAGTGGTGGTTTTCTGACAGCGGATATTACTCTTGTGTTCCGAGATCCTATTCTTAACCACCCGCATAGTCATACCCACATATTTTTTATCACAAGGGCACATCAGCAGATATATACATTGGGATGTGTTGCAATTAGTGTGGGTGTGTATCCTCCAGGTAAAGGAATCTGTTAGTGCAATCTCCTTTGTTGGTTTTGTTTGTGGGCAGGCGGCACAGGAGCCACAGGGATAGTGGCCCTGCACCGGGGGAAGGTCCCATAAGGTTCTTTGTACATTTATGTGTGCTGGTTTCGGTCTTGTATGCACGAGCATATCTTTCAGGTTACTCATTCGTTTGAACGAAAATCTGGGTTTAGGAATCTCAAGGGACCCCGTGTCAAGGATCCCCCAGTGTTTATTAATGATTTTCTTAAGTCTGTTAGATCCTGGTGTGAAAGAGGTCACACAAGTCAAAATATCACTTGGTTCCTTTTGCTTTACTTCTAACAAGGCCTCCCTGTTATTATTCCTGACTCTTTTTAATGATTTATCAACATGATGTGGGGGATAATGTCTCTTGATAAGATTCTCAGCTAATGACTCAGCCTCTAATTTGTAGTTGTTGATGGTGCTACAATTCCTCCTGATACGGAGAAATTGCCCGAAGGGCAAGTTATCCCTCAACGCTCGTGGGTGGTGGCTGTGGTATGACAAAAGACTATTCCTGTCCGTAGGTTTTTTGTATAGGGAAGTCTGTAAGTGTCCATCATGAATACTGATTTTAAGGTCAAGGAATGGTATACAGGTTACTGAGATGGTCTTAGTGAACTTGAGATATTCATTCTTTGTATTGATCCAGTTACAAAAGTCCTTGCATGTATTTAAGTCACCCTTCCAGAAAACAAGGATATCGTCGATATATCTTTTCCACAGTCTCAAGTTACTCAAATAGGGGTTACTCTGATGGTAAATAACCTCCTCTTCGAAGACTGCCATGTAGAGGCAGGCTACACTTGGAGCAAAGGTACTCCCCATGGAAGTACCTTGAGACTGATGGAAAAGTTGGTTCTTTAATTCGAAGTAGTTCTCCGTCAATGCTAAAGTTGCACATTGCATGATAAGGGTGACTAGCGTGGGTGACGACCAATTGACCTGTTTCAGTGCTGTTTCTATAACAGTGAGTGTAGCTCTTTGTGGTATGTTAGTATAGAGCTGCTCCACGTCCAACGTTACCAGCAAGTCTATATCTCGTGTGTCCCTTATTTCTCCCATTATACGTAGTATGTCAGTCGTATCCCTCACATATGAGGGAGTCTGTTTCACCAGAGGTTGGAGAAAGTGATCACAAAAAAAATCGATAATGGTTCGAGGATTGAGCCTATTCCTGAGACAATTGGTCTCCCAGGGATTGGTGTTGTCCCCTTGTGAATTTTGGGGAGGGTGTAAAAGTAGGGCGTGCGTGATTCCTTGGTTATGAGGAAGTCAGCTTCTCTTTTACTCAACCACCCGTTGTTTTCTGCCTCAAATACCATTATTGAGATCTCAGTGGTAAGTCTAGTTGTTGGATTGACAGCGATAGGGGTGTAGAATTTCCTATTACTTAATTGGCGGAGGCATTCCTGATCATAATCCGTAGTGGATTGTATGACAGTAGACCCACCCTTATCTGCCTGTTTAATGGTGATGCTAGTATCATCAGTAAGGGACTTGACCGCTAGTCTTTCGTTTCTCGATAGATTGTAAAAAGGAGGAGGCCCCACAGTGGTAGTTTGGAGGTCTTTGAGAACCGCCTGCTCAAATGTAAGAACTTCCACAGGAACCATACTACTGTTGGGGGTGAAGGTGGATGGATTCCTTAACCCTGAATCTTGTAGGGCAGGAGTAGGTTTGTCTTGAAAAAATGCCCTGAGGCGGATTTTTCTAAAGAAATTCTGCACCTCTCTCAGATCCCTGAATTTATCCATTTTGGGAGTGGGGACAAAACCCAGTCCCTTTTCCAGTACTTTTAATTCAGTCTCAGACAAAGAGCGATGTGATAAATTGACCACTAGAGTCTCTTGTTCTGTGTTTTGCTCTGTGTGTCCATTGAGCTTTGCTGGTTGTCTTGCCATTGGACCGTTTTCTGTTAGCCTTTTCTGTTGCGCCCTTTTCCTCTGCCCCAACCTCTGCCTAAAAAAGGTGGGTTGCTAGAGGGAAAGTATTGTTGTTGGCCATGAGGATATACCGGGAAAGGCCAGAAAGGTTGAGGTGGACCCTGGAAGTGGGGTGGGTTGTAATTAGGAATTTCTTTCTGTCTTTAGAAAAATCCGCCTCAGGGCATTTTTTCAAGACAAACCTACTCCTGCCCTACAAGATTCAGGGTTAAGGAATCCATCCACCTTCACCCCCAACAGTAGTATGGTTCCTGTGGAAGTTCTTACATTTGAGCAGGCGGTTCTCAAAGACCTCCAAACTACCACTGTGGGGCCTCCTCCTTTTTACAATCTATCGAGAAACGAGAGACTAGCGGTCAAGTCCCTTACTGATGATACTAGCATCACCATTAAACAGGCAGATAAGGGTGGGGCTACTGTCATACAATCCACTACGGATTATGATCAGGAATGCCTCCGCCATTTGAGTAATAGGAAATTCTACACCCCTATCGCTGTCAATCCAACAACTAGACTTACCACTGAGATCTCAATAATGGTATTTGAGGCAGAAAACAATGGGTGGTTGAGTAAAAGAGAAGCTGACTTCCTCATAACCAAGGAATCACGCACGCCCTACTTTTACACCCTCCCCAAAATTCACACGGGGACAACACCAATCCCTGGGAGACCAATTGTCTCAGGAATAGGCTCAATCCTCGAACCATTATCGATTTTTTGTGATCACTTTCTCCAACCTCTGGTGAAACAGACTCCCTCATATGTGAGGGATACGACTGACATACTACGTATAATGGGAGAAATAAGGGACACACGAGATATAGACTTGCTGGTAACGTTGGACGTGGAGCAGCTCTATACTAACATACCACAAAGAGCTACACTCACTGTTATAGAAACAGCACTGAAACAGGTCAATTGGTCGTCACCCACGCCAGTCACCCTTATCATGCAATGTGCAACTTTAGCATTGACGGAGAACTTATTCGAATTCAAGAACCAACTTTTCCATCAGTCTCAAAGTACTTCCATGGGGAGTACCTTTGCTCCAAGTGTAGCCTGCCTCTACATGGCAGCCTTCGAAGAGGAGGTTATTTACCATCAGAGTAACCCCTATTTGAGTAACTTGAGACTGTGGAAAAGATATATCGACGATATCCTTGTTTTCTGGAAGGGTGACTTAAATACATACAAGGACTTTTGTAACTGGATCAATACAAAGAATGAATATCTCAAGTTCACTAAGACCATCTCAGTAACCTTTATACCATTCCTTGACCTTAAAATCAGTATTCATGATGGACACTTGCAGACTTCCCTATACAAAAAACCTACGGACAGGAATAGTCTTTTGTCATACCACAGCCACCACCCATGAGCGTTGAGGGATAACTTGCCCTTCGGCCAATTTCTCCGTATCAGGAGGAATTGTAGCACCATCAACGACTACAAATTAGAGGAAGAGTCATTAGCTGAGAATCTTATCAAGAGACATTATCCCCCACATCATGTTGATAAATCATTAAAAAGAGTCAGGAATAATAACAGGGAGGCCTTGTTAGAAGTAAAGCAAAAGGAACCAAGTGATATTTTGACTTGTGTGACCTCTTTCACACCAGGATCTAACAGACTTAAGAAAATCATTAATAAACACTGGGGGATCCTTGACACGGGGTCCCTTGAGATTCCTAAACCCAGATTTTCGTTCAAATGAACGAGTAACCTGAAAGATATGCTCGTGCATACAAGACCGAAACCAGCACACATAAATGTACAAAGAACCTTATGGGACCTTCCCCGGTGCAGGGCCACTATCCCTGTGGCTCCTGTGCCGCCTGCCCACAAACAAAACCAACAAAGGAGATTGCACTAACAGATTCCTTTACCTGGAGGATACACACCCACACTAATTGCAACACATCCCAATGTATATATCTGCTGATGTGCCCTTGTGATAAAAAATATGTGGGTATGACTATGCGGGTGGTTAAGAATAGGATCTCGGAACACAAGAGTAATATCCGCTGTCAGAAAACCACCACTAAATTATACACCCATTTTAAGGAACGCAACCATCCCCCTGAAAGTTTACGATGGTTGGTTTTGGAGGCACACCCACACATCACACAATCGGCATTATTTAGGATTGAGCAACGATGGGTGCATCGCCTAGGCTTAGACCACCTGGGATTAAATGATGAAATACCATGGGGCTCTCTGACCTAGATCTATTGACGACGATGGACTCTCAATATTCAGGCTTAGGTCCTTTGACCACTCCGTATATATATATATATTTATATATGTATTTTTTACAACACCTTCAGGGGTACCCAGATTCATAATTATTCTGATGCATCAGATTAGTCGACCTATGACTCTCGTGAACTGACTGTGCATCTCCGAATTATCAACTATATATGATCTTGACCGACACCCTTCCGATATTATAGGGGGGTTTTAGGTTCGCTTACACTTTAATGTGTCTCCTTGTCGAGTAGAAGATATTTACTGAAACTTATTGACCCAGGGAATGTACTCTTGATTTATTACTTTTACAACAAAACCATATCGATAATTCAATGGATTACACCCGTGGTACAATTGTCCACGTGACATATTGGCTCATGATGACACATTTTTGTAAATTTCTTATTGAGTCCTGTTAATTATGTGCCGTCCTATCATACTTTACTACGGATTCACTGATCACTATTATGGTCAGAATAATTCAACACAGTCGCTATTTTTACCTTATGATTGCCCTGTGGGTTGTAATATTGGTAATGGACCACTATCCACTCCAAGATGGCCGACATGCTTTCATCACTCTCACGAGCATATGTTGATAGGTCACATGATATGCCTGTCTTACAGCTGGTTTCGATCAGCTTCCCGCCACCCTCGTATGGCGAACGGCTTGATGCATATAAGCGGCATTGTTTGGCCGCTCGGCACCATCCCGGTTTCAGCGAGGGGTAGGTGAGCTGCGTGGCTTCCAAAAGAAGCGGGTGAGTTTTGTCAAGCTTAAAGAAAAATAACCAGCACCCTGTGGCGACTAGGCTAAGGTAAGCGGGTAGTTTTGATGGAAGTATGGTCTGTGGCTCAAGTTGCTGAGTTTACCCCTTGGGTCTTACCCTTGCCTGTGGTGGGTGAGGGAGCGGGTCTGTGTTGCACACGGTACCAGCAGTGTGACCTTGTTGAGGTTTCGGGACTGGAGTGTGGGTGCCGTGGACCCACGCCTCGCCCCCTGCCCCCACCCCATCTGCATCGACACGGGGCCAAGGAGGCATTTCAGGGGGTAGCTCTGAAACCGCCTCGACATACTACCCTTACGCTCTCTTTACCGAACGAGGTCCCAGAGAGATGGGTCTGCTTTTCTGTGAGCAGACAATACAGGACCTGTTGTTAATATTTCATGAATATGCTTGTTTCCCATATCGATTAGACATCCTAATATAGATGTCATTATTTGAGCTGAAGCAGATGGGGCGACAGTTTCACCAAATTTAGGTGAGTCTTAGAGCCAAGTTCACCACCGCTCACAATGGCACGATGTATCACATATTCTTGATGTCACATATTAAGTAACAACGAGATCTTCTCTCTGTTGCCATTTTTGTCTCTTATTGTACGTTGCTGTCTGTTTGTTTGTTTGTTTTTATCTTTTGACCGCCTGCACAGAACAATGAACAAATTGGAAGGGGCTATTAACCCCACATTAATTGACATGCGGTCAGCACCTCTTGGGCATTACCATAATTAATTTTGTTTTCTTACGTCCTCTCATGCAGGTCTGTCCCATTGCCTGCAGGTAATATGCTGCACTTTCGTGGTGGCATGTAAATCTTTACCAGACCACCTCATTATATTTTTAGTGGCACACACCACTTGTTGTAGATTGTTTTATGTCACGGTCCTGAAGAAACGCCGCTTGATCCTTTGGACTGATAGGCGTGAAACATGTCGACCATCTAGGAGTAGAGCGCCTCTTGACTCTTGATAGCTTGACAGTCACCTCTCCTTATTACAATTTTAACCAGGCAGGGATCCTCACAGATTAAAATTGCTCTAAAAGGTCTCCCTACTTGTTTTAATTTCACTATTCAGCACATCTACACATATACTAGGCCCCTCACACCCACGGCACCCATACGGCAGGAATAAAAGATCTCCGGCAAAGAGCCCCATTTATGGGTGCCCGTCGGGTATTGCAGCGCCGACCCGACGAGGAGCAGGCCCATATGATGAAGCATGACACCTAGCTTGCTGGGTGTGTGAGGGCCCTAGTTCCGAAAGGGGTTTTCCCCCATTTTTTGGGTGCCTGGGACATTACCTGCACTTCGACCTAGACTCAATAAGTCTTACTTGTATATGTTGAGGAACAGCGTACCTCTTTTTGTTCAATATATTGATAGGGCTTGTACGCTGGACCTCTTTAAACAGCCCACAGTCCCCCTTTTCTTTGGATGGTCAGAATGTGTGAAGCCTTATAATCCTTAGGACTGTAATTGTTTACATTCTGATTATAGGCAATCTCTCCACTTTTTGAGGAGGCAGACTGGTCCTGACAGTAGCAAATCGCCGAGCTGCACTAAATACAAATTGAATGATACACTGGTTGTAGGACATGATATGTATTATATTTCTAGTCTGGCGAGTTCTAGCTAATGTTCAATTTTCTCATGCCTTCAACGGGCTACCGGAAAAATGTGTTTGGTCAAGTACTCTTGTAACATTGCCTCTATTGTCCAAAGGCCCCTTATTGAATATGCACTGGAAAAGTAGAGACAATTGGGGGCATATTTACAAGCCCTCAGCACCACCAGAGCATCACTTTTTTTGGTGCTCCGGTGGTGCAGCGCCATTTTCCATATTTACAAGGTGGCGCTAAGCCACTTTGCGTGGCTTAACGCCACCTTGTAAATATGGCCCTTTCCGCCACAGTCCTCTGCAGCAAAGGACGTGCAATGGGTGCTGCTGTGGGCGTTCCACCACAACACCCATTTCTTTTTGACACTCCCTCAGATTTACAAGGCTGAGGCAGCGCCAAAAACACCATGGAATACCAGGCGTTAGAATTGAACAAAAAGGAGATATTATTAATTTCTTCTCGTTTTTTGCTCTTTCCATGTGTGCTGCATTCTGCAGCACACATAGAAGGTGCAAATCACCATTATTGATTATTTATGTGCAGGGAAGTGTCTCTTCCTGCAGCAAATCCATAATTATGCAGAAAACACTGCAGCCACACAACCACATAATTCCAGTGGTCCTGAGCAAGGGAGTAGCCAGAAAAATATAATGCAACCCACTTTGGAAAACATGGCACCAAACTAGTGAGCAAAGTGAGAGATTTCGGCCATTTCTATGTAGGTCTGTGAGAATTGTTTCCTCTCTTGTGTGGAAAGAATAGTGCAAAATTATGCTATATTTACAGTGCGATATTAAAAAAGTTAAGCAAACAGCAAGCCTTTCCTTCTTTCTTTTCTCTCTGTCTTCTTATATTTATGCTATCCTTTCTTCTTTTTTCCTTTTATTCTTCATTCATTTTTCCCTTCTCTATTCTCTCTATCATTTATTCATACCTGCTATCTTTTTACCTTTCCTTCCTTATATCATCATTTCTTTTCTACTATCGGATTCTTTCTATCCTTCTTCCCACTCTCTTATAATTATTTATATCTTGCTTTCCTTCTGTCCATTCTTCTTTCCATCTATGTCTCCTAGCTACCTTTCTGCCCTTCTTTATTTCAATTTCTTTCCTTCTCTCCATCTCTCCATCGTTCGTTTCTTTTCTCATTCATTCTTTTTATTCCTTACTTGCCATCTTCCTGCCATTCCTACTCCCCTTGTATTCATTTTGCCTTTCCTTCTATAATTCTTTCTTTCTCTTTTTCTTTTCTTCTTTTCATTGCTCTTCCTTCTTTTTCTCTCCCTGCATTTCATTCCTCTTTTCCATATTTCTATTTCAATATTTCATTTTGCTCTCCTTCTTTCTTTTCCACTTTCTATTTTTCTTTTATAATTTCGGTGTTACTGCCTTTCCTTCCTGCCACCCTTCGTTCTTTTTCTTACATTCTTTCCCTCTATTTTTATATTCCTTTCCATTTTCTTTCCACCAACCTTTCCTTCCATTTTTAATTTGTGCCTTTTTTCAGCCATCCTTTCTTTCATTCTGACCCTTTTCCTACTTTGCAGTCTTATTTCCTTTTCTCTTTCTTGTTCTCTCAATCCATAAGCCTCTTACTTTTTTGTCATTGCCATAATTTCTTTTTCTTCCTGTCACTTGTTTCGCCCCATTGGCACCCCCTTGTCCCACCCCACAGCTTTGCTATGTATCTTCTTTCCTACAATAGTTATTAGCTTCGCCTTTTATCTTGTAACCTGCAAATCACAGATAATAGACAATGGGGCAGATCTACGAAGCATTTTACCGGTCACCAACGAACCACGGGGTAAAACTGGTAAAAAGGCGTTTTGCCATGTACAGAAGGCAAAATGCAACACGTTAACTTGTTACCAAATCACATTTTGCTTTTGCGATTCAGTATTAGGAAAGGGTGTGTTTGGGGCGCCCCTTCCTAATAAAAATGGTAGTAAACCATTCACAAAGGGGAATGTGTGTGCCAACAGTTTTTAAGAGCAGACAGTGGTCCCACGAACCACTGCCTACTCTTAAAAAATGAAAAGGTAGCTTTTCATTTTTATTTTTGAAATGCATCCTGTTTTCCTTTAAGGAAAACGGGCTGCATTACAAAAAAAAATATTGCTTTATTTAAAAAGCAATCACAGACATGGTGGTCTGCTGACCCCAGCAGGCCACCATCCCTGTGATTGTAGCCATTCACAATGGGTCACAAATTGAGACCTGCCTCATGAATATTGATGAGGCAGGTCCATTTGTGCCCCACTGCGAATTGCTAACAGTGTTGAACACACTGGTGTACATCGCAGTTTGCGATTTCCTTATAGCGGATCGCTAAAATTCGCTATTAGGAAATCACAAACAAGCGATTTCGTACATCTGGCCCAATACTGGGTAAAAAAAAACAAGTTATTGTGACCCCTGCTGAAGCTGGTATAGAGGGTGCTTCCCTATGCCCTTGGTGCTGAGTATTGTAAATATGTACATATATATATATATATATATATATATATATATATATATATATATATATATATATATATATATATTACCTACTGGCGGTCGCCAGTAGGTAGTTATAGTTAGGACCTATTTTCCATAGGAAAAGCATTTTTTGTTTTCCTAATAACTTTGGCGACGTTTGACAAATCTTTGCGAAATTTTCAAAACTAGTGGGGCGCTCCGGTCAGCTCCTGTCTTGAAAGTTTCGGGGTGATTTGCAAAGCGGGAGCCGAGAAAAAAGGGGGGTCCCAAAACATGTTTTCCCCCAGTTATTTTTCATAGGAAACTTTAGACACGGCTACAGCCGAACTGCTGAACGGAATTATACCAAATTTGGCAAAAAGGTAGCCCTTGGTTCAGAAAGAGTCCTTTTTGTTAAATGGTGTAAATCCGTTCAGTAGTTCCTGAGAAATTCAAAAAATAGAGATCGGAAAATCAATTTCCCATAGGAAACTTTAGACACGGCTACAGCTCGAACTGCTGAACGGAATTACACCAAATTTGGCAAAAAGGTAGTGCTTGGTTCAGAAAGCGTCCTTTTTTTAAATGGTGTAAATCAGTTCAGTAGTTGCTGAGAAATTCAAAAAATAAAAGTTTCGATATCTAGGGACGCAGTGGATTCGCAAACCCTCCCGACCACGAGCTTCACTGTGATTGGCTGCCAACACTCCAAACCAGGAAGTGTTGGCAGCCATCTTGTGACTCGGTAGAACCAAGTCACAAGAAAACAGTGAAACAAGCATGAAAAACAAGAAAAGGGGGCAGGGAAGAAACACCCTGACCCCCTAGGCCTGCTCAGGGGGTCCCACAAGGACCCCCAGGGCCAAAAAAAGCATTTTTTTTTTTTAAACGGCAGAATTCGTGGAGGATTCGCGAATCCTGCCGATAAAATTAAAAGAAAAAACGAGGGCCAGGTGGTTAAGGAGCAGCTCGGTGCTTAGTGGCGGCCAAAAGCTTGCTAGGTCGATACAGAGTTATGGATGTCTCAAAATAACCTGATCAGCAGCACCTCATAATTTCCCATCTCGTGTTCTAGTTGTTACAAGAACATAAATGCTATGTGCAGTGCAAACAAGAGACCGTCTCCTTGTCTAGAAGTTAAAGCATTTCCCATCTCGGCAGTGTCCATGAATATTCTGAAATATTCACACGTGTCGCATTTGTAGGAATACGCAAATTGTTTTGTATTACTTCCGCTGTTGTCACCGAGAGGCATTCTGGGGTAAATGTATTATGTACATGAAGCACTCGTCCTTCCGTGGTCTGCCATGCGGTTCCGGAAATCACTCCACCGCTTGCATCCACTGTGCCCAAACACCCCCTAACCACTTCTAACGAGGAGCACATGGCTACTGCTGTTCGCGGCTGATCTGCTGCACAGGTCACCAGCCCTCTCTCGCTTCGCGGTGCTACTTATACAAATGTTTGGCTAGCAACCAGAACTCGTGTGAAATATACACCAAATTCCTTTGAAAATCCAATCAAAATCAGGCATGCAAACGCATCACGGAATACAGGAGGTTCACATAGTGAGAAACAAAACACGCTGAGCTGGCAGCGCAGAACGATGTTGGCAGCAGCGCCAGAGACGGGCACGAGATTGGCACTCAAATCTCGGATGGCGCAAGATCCTATGTTTGAAAAGTCACGGGAGGGGCTCACACAGCAGTGCGCGCACAGTGCAGGCAGCTGCAGTGCAGGGCTCAGCTGGCCTGCTGTGGAACCCGCGGCTAAATGTTAACGCATGCAGCCGAGGATCAGAAAGGTTAATCAGATACACGCCGCTGGCTCTTTGCCCAGTGAGAACATCGGGGCCAAATACGCATGTTTCACTTATTAAACGTTGGGCAGTTTTCAAACTCAATGTGCGTACACATAATACGACCGTGGCGCCCCCCCTCTCATGAAGCATGAAAGCGTTACGGTTTATGCCCGGCGTCAGATGGTTCCTGTTATATTCTTCTCAAGCAATCTTATGTATCTCAAGCTATCCTATGTATCTTGGTTTATCTATGTCATCCTTTGGAATGTCTTCTGCTCCCTGGCAACCTGTCCTCTCTGATGCTGTTCTAGAATACAAGGAGGCAGACAGAGAGAAGCAGTTGCTGTGGAGAGTGGCTGGTGTTTCAGGGGTCGTTCCTGTTTTCATAATAAACTCATCTCTAAGCATCCTAAATGTGTCATGCCTCTTCAAAACTGGCGACGAGGATGGGATGACTTTTGTTGGAGGCTGCTGCTAGCTGAGAAGGACGTTCCTGTCATTACTGCTAGAGAAGGACCATTTGGACCGTAGCCGACCCCTGAGCCTTTTTGATAAGGCATTGCCCAGCACTAGAGGATCGTCTAGTGTTCATCCAGCTCCTGGAGACAGGTACAACTTCAGCTATTTCGCATATTAAAGGTGAAGCTTAAAAGTGTACCTGTGCAAGCAACTGTCGGAAGTGCCACGCACCTTCTTTCCTCGCTCCGTGGAAATTTGAATGTTGCTGCCCGGAAGTTCTTCTTCTGACGCGCTGTATTGACGTGCCACCATTTTGGAGTCAGGCGGACGTCCTGACGCTCGAGCATCACGTACGTTGCGTGCGTAAGGAACGTACCGCCATATTTGATGTAAGAAACTCCGGTGACACGCACACCAAAATTTGCGCGTTTATCCCTGCAGTCGAGTGTTTTAACATTCGCGTTTCCTTTTTCTAAGCGTGTTCGTGGCGTAATTCACACGCTTTGCATCGGTGACACGCACACCTCCCAAGTTTTCAACTGTCGTGTTGAAGTATCTTTCCTGCGGAGTCATTTGGGTACTATATCCTGATATTCTTTATGTTTTTGACATTGCTTCTGTGAACAGCAGTATTTCCGATCTGGCACTTTGTGGTAATATCATTTTTGCAAAATCTGAAGTTACTGAAGATGCTGTGTTTACCAAAATCATAGGCGTTTTAGGATGTGAACAAGGTTGGAGGTTGCACAAGGAATTGGAATCTTTTAAGCTAATTTGGTCTGAGTTAAATGTTGTGGATGGTTTGCTTAGGAGAGCGTGTAGGCTAGTGGTTCCAGAGGTGTTGAGAGAAAGACTATTAAATATCATGCATGAAGGACATGGTGGTATGTCTGCCATGAAAAGGAGAATTAGGGAGGATTTCTGGTGGCCTGGGATGGATATCCAAATTGAGAGATATGTTCGTGATTGCATAGCATGTGCATGTAGTGACAAAACTCACACTTTGCAGGAAACTACCATAGTTTCTTCACCTTTACCCAAGGGTCCTTGGGACAAACTTGCAATTGATATTTGTGGTCCGTTTGATACCTTGAATGTCAGTGAAAGGTTTGCCATAGTCATGGGCGATTATTTTTCAAAGTGGCCGGAGGTAGCCTTCGTGAGGGAAGTCAAATTCAGTGGAGTCATTTCTTTTTGTGAGGATATTTTCAGGAGAGAAGGTTGCCCAGCTGAGATAGTCACAGATAATGGTCCCCAATTTGTTTCAGAGGAATTTGAAAGATTTCTAGTCAGATGGGGTATCAAACACACCAGAACCCCTGTCTATCATCCTAGGGGAAACGGCCTTGTGGAGCGCTTTAATAGGGTGCTTGTGGAGTGTGTTCAACTAGCATGCATGAGTGGTGAGTGCTGGAAACGACAGGTCAAGGATATGTTGTGGTCATATCGCACCACCCCTCATTCTGTGACTAAGGAGACACCTTTTTCATTACTCAAGGGCAGAATACCATGCTCCGTAGCGGTACCAGCCTGGATGAACAGAGCAGGAAAGTGTGATATTGATTTAAAGGGTGTGCAAAGTAGAGTGGATAAGTACCAGAGAGCTTATTGTCAAAGGCACAACAAGAAAGTTGTGAAATCCAATCGTCTGTTCACTGAAGGCATGTTTGTGAGAGTCTTTTTGGGTGACAAAGCTAGGAAGGGTTGTTCGAAATGGTCGTGCCCTAAAAGGATTGTTCTTGTGAAGGGAAATTGTGTGAAAGTGTCAGATGGCAAGTGGTGGAATACCAGGAAAATTACGCCATGTTCTGGTACTGAAGTGGCGGTGTCATTGAAGGTTCAACGGGATGCTGAGGCACATGAAGCAGATTCTCGCTTTGGGGATTTGCCCTCACCTAGCGTCAGAGATGGTTCTGGACGTGTCAGAATGATGCAAAAAAAATATGATGATTTCATATGTTCCTAGTGTATTCTGTTTCTGTTTTCATTGGAAAATTTTCTTAAAAAGGGGAGATGTGTTATATTCTTCTCAAGCAATCTTATGTATCTCAAGCTATCTTATGTATCTTGGTTTATCTATGTCATCCTTTGGAATGTCTTCTGCTCCCTGGCAACCTGTCCTCTCTGATGCTGTTCTAGAATACAAGGAGGCAGACAGAGAGAAGCAGTTGCTGTGGAGAGTGGCTGGTGTTTCAGGGGTCGTTCCTGTTTTCCTAATAAACTCATCTCTAAGCATCCTAAATGTGTCGTGCCTCTTCAAAAGTTCCCATCTTGTTGCAGGCAAGGATGGAGTTAACACGGCGGCAACTATCCCAGCTGGTGGCTTGTTTTGCTGTTCATGCTCAACTTAGCACCTACCTACGAGGTTCATTTTGAATGTTGTAAAAATGATGGTTCAAAGAGGAGCATCTTCGATGGGAGAGAGAGGTGAAGTGTCCGCATTCACCCGGGGAGCGCTAAACTCTGCTGTACAAAGCAGATAAGGTACGTGGATTAGGGTGGGCGCACGCTGGTGCATGGGCCACGGTCTTGCCCCCCTCATGGGACAGTGCAGCTCCGCTCTTCATCCTCCAAAGTCGAGATGTTTTGCTGTAGACAGCAATTCAGTTAGGATTGTCAGCTGCGCATGTCAGTATCGGTGCAGAATGAACACTTGCACTCTTTTCTTTTCAGTTCTGTGACCATGCGCGGCCCCCTTCCCGTGTTTAATTAAAAAAAAAAAAATACAAAACGGGTCAGGCCCTGGGGGATGGGGTCCCCAGGGCTACAAATATTGTAAAAAAAGGGGGGCCACACAGCCCCCCTTCTACAATATTTTTTTTTTAAAAAGCCGGCATCGCGTTAGAGGCCCCGCCGCCTCCCTGCAGCACTCAGCAAACGCGCCCCCTGGCGCGTTGTAAGTTGGGGAATGAATTCCCCTTCAATCCTGAGGGTCCCTGGGGGCCAACTAGCCCACCAGGTACCTTCAGTTTGCGCCACAGAGCTGCGTTACAGAGAGGTGGTCTGAGGCCACGCCCCTTTTTACACCACTCTGCAACGCAGGTCTGTGGCGCTTACTGGAGGTACCTGGTGGGCTAGTTGGCCTCCAGGGACCCTTAGGATTCAAGGGGACTTAATCCCCCAACTTACAACGTGCCAGGGGGCGCGTTTGCACAGTGGTGCAGGGAGGGGGCGGGGCCTGATATGGCAAGTGTGCAAATGGGCCCCCTGGCGTGTTGTAACTTGGGGGATTAAGTCCCCTTCAATCCTGAGGGTCCCTGGGGGCCAACTAGCCCACCAGGTACCTTCAGTTTGCACCACATAGCTGCGTTGCAGAGAGGTGGTCTGAGGCCACGCCCCTTTTTACACCACTCTGCAACACAGCTCTGTGGCACTTACTGGAGGTACCTGGTGGGCTAGTTGGCCCCCAGGGACCCTTAGTATTCAAGGGGACTTAATCCCCCAACTTAAAACACGCCATGAGGCGTGTTTGCAGAGTGGTGGAGAAAGGGGGCGTGGCCTGTGTCCACCTCTCTGCAATTGAGCTCTGTGGTTCGTTCTATGTTGGGGAATTTAGTCCCCTTGAATACTGAGGGTCCCTGGGGGCCACCTAGCCCACCAGGTACCTCCAGTAAGTGCCACAGAGCTGCGTTGCAGAGAGGTGGTCTGAGGCCACGCCCCTTTGTACACCACTCTGCAACGCAGGTCTGTGGCGCTTACTGGAGGTACCTGGTGGGCTAGTTGGCCCCCAGGGACCTCTAGGATTCCAGGGGACTTAATCCCCCAACTTACAACGCGCCGGGGGGCGCATTTGCACAGTGGTGCAGGGAGGGGGTGGGGCCTGATATGACAAGTGTGCAAACACGCCCCCAGGCGCATTGTAAATTGGGGGATTAAGTCCCCTTGAATCCTGACGGTCCCTGGGGGCCAACTAGCCCACCAGGTACCTCCAGTAAGCGCCACAGAGCTGCGTTGCAGAGTGGTGTAAAAAGGGGCGTGGCCTCAGACCACCTCTCTGCAACACAGCTCTGTGGCACATATTGGAGGTACCTGGTGGGCTAGTTGGCCCCCAGGGACCCTTAGGATTCAAGGGGAATTAATCCCCCAACTTACAACGTGCCAGGGGGCGCATTTGCACAGTGGTGCAGGGAGGGGGTGGGGCCTGATATGACAAGTGTGCAAAGATGCCCCCTGGCGCATTGTAAATTGGGGGATTAAGTGCCCTTGAATCCTGAGGGTCACTGGGGGCCAACTAGCCCACCAGGTACCTCCAGTAAGCGCCACAGAGCTGTGTTGCAGAGTGGTGTAAAAAGGGGCGTGGCCTCAGACCACCTCTCTGCAATGCAGCTCTGTGGCACATATTGGAGGTACCTGGTGGGCTAGTTGGCCCCCAGGGACCCTGTATTCAAGGGGAATTAATTCCCCAACTAACAACGCGCCAGGGGCGCGTTTGCAGAGTGGTGGAGAAAGGGGGCATGGCCTTTGTCTACCTCTCACCAATCCCACTGCGTGGGGCTTACTGGAGGTAAAAGGTAGGCTAGTTGGCCCCTAAATGACCCCCAGCAGTGAAGGGGACTTCAATCCCCATCCAAGAGCACGCCAGGGAGCGCATTTGTAGAGTGGTGGGCAAAGTGGGCGTGGCCTGGTATGAGTACTTACCAATGCTGCTGTGTGGGACTGACTGGAGGTAATAGGAGGGGAAGTTGGCCCCCAAGGATGTCCTTGGGGGCCAACTACCCCTCTTGTTACCTCCAGTAAGTCCCACACAGTGGGATTGCTAAGACGTCTTCGGAGGCCATGGCCCCTTTCTCCACCACTTTGCAAACGCGCCTCGTGGCAGACTACGGGATGGGGATGAAGTCCAATTTAGTCCTGAGGGAGTTTGGGGGCCAAGAATCCCTTCTGGTACCTCCTGTAAGTCCTATGCAGAGGAATTCCTTAGTGCTGGTCGGACGCCCAGCACCCTTTCTCCACCACTCTGCAAACGTGACTACTACTCAAAGAAGCATCTTTCTGCACCTCTGACTTAGAGGTAGTTTTAATCCCCCTGCCCTATTATGTACTAGGGCCTTACAGAGGAGGTCATGCTAAGCACAGGGGTACCCCACCGCATAGTGTTCCCTAGTGTATGTAGGTGTTTTCACTGTATTCTAAGTGTCTTTTAGCATAGCACTGGCTCTAGGCTTGGTTAGTCAGAGTCAGTTACCACCAGTACCCGTCAGAAAAAAGTTGGGGGTACAGGATGATTTTGCAACAAGGCCTCTTTCTGCTCCTCTGTTGGTTCTTTCTGCACATGTCTTGCTTCTTCCTGCACTTTCCTTCGTCTTTGTGGACTTCTGTTGCTTCTTTCTGCATTTCTTTTGCTTCTTTCTGTGCGTTTGTTCCTCTTTCTTCACATGTCCTACCTCTGTAGGCATAGTTAGAAATTAGCATTTAAAAAACCTTTGAAATTCACTTAAAAAACCATAGGTTTCAGGCATGTTATAGTTAGAAATTAGCATTTAAAAAACCTTAGAAATTCACTGAAAAAAACATAGGTTTTAGGGACGTTATAGTTAGTTGGACATTTCTCTTGTACAAAACCATAGAAATTCCCCCGTTATAGTTAGTTCAGCTAACTATAACTCGCACCCCCGCAATGCACTGCTGATGACGTCATATATTACATCACTCATGACATGGTCAGTGACATCACTGATGACATCCACTGATGACATCTGAAATGACGTCACTGATGACATCATCCATGTGATAATTTGATGCATCTTCTCACACCCTAATATAACCTTTGATACACCCACTCTAAATTACAGACTGCCATTCTCAAAACCATAGACACTCCAACACCAATAACTACATACCCACTCACTGATTCTTAGGTCTACACACACATCCACTCACTCACCCATACAGTCACTCATACTTACGGTCACTCAGTACAGGACTATCATATGCACTGATACACCTATATAGACACTCACACACCGCCACTCATCCATAGAGTTACTCACACACCTAGTCAGTCATGCAAAGAATTAATCACACTCCCATTTACTCACCTATACAGTTATACACACACCACCTCACTTACTCATATAGATACTAGCACATTCTTACGCTCTTATACAATTACTGATACAAGCACACACTCATCCATACAGCCACTCTCACAATCACACACTCTCACTTATAGTCATTTATATACTCCAACACACACATATACTGCCTTTCACATATGTAGTTACTCACACATGTACCACTGAGACATCCATTCACTCACCAACACACCCATACACACATTCACCCACCCATACAGTCCATCACAGATGCACTCTTGAAACCATGCACCCAGTGAATCACCCACTCACACATCTATGCACAGAGTCACACACCCCCCACCCACACAAACAGTCAGGCACCCATACAGATACTCAGACAACCAATCAATAACCCATATAGACACTCATGTAGCTATTCACAAACCCATGCAGCCGCTCACACACCAACAGACAGACTGATACAGACATTCACACAGTTTAGTCACTAACCCATGCATTCAGTAAGATACGTTTAATCACTCACTTATAGAGTCAGTCACGCACCTACTAAATCATCCATTCAGACACTTATCCACCCCCTCATTCTTCAATACACCTTGGCCTATATATATTAAACATATTTAAACTTTACAGAAACACACAGTCACTGGATGATGTCATCAGTGATGTCATCAGTGATGTCATCTGAGATGTCATCAGTGATGTCATCAGTGATGTCACTGACCATGTCATGAGTGATGTAATATGTGACGTCATCAGCAGTGCATTGCGGGGGCGTGAGTTATAGTTAGCTGAACTAACTATAACGGGGGAATTTCTATGGTTTTGTACAAGAGAAATGTCCAACTAACTATAACGTCCCTAAAACCTATGTTTTTTTCAGTGAATTTCTAAGGTTTTTTAAATGCTAATTTCTAACTATAACGTGCCTGAAATCTATGGTTTTTTCAGTGAATATATATATATATATATATATATATATATAGGTATGGAAGAGAGAGTGAGAGAGAGAGAGACAGAGAGAGAGACAGAGAGGGAGAAGGGCTTCACCAGTATGCACCAGCACACATAGATACGTTTGAAGCAAGGTTGAGTAGCAAGAAAACCTCAGGAAGTTGACCTTGCATATTGCTGTAAAGACATTATTATCAATCAGTGAGAATAAACAGTATCACATTAATGTTTGATCTACAACAACTTTGAACCCAGGAACACTGCAGAGAGGAAGCTGCAAGAAGTTGGTCTGAGGTAATCTCGCCTTGTGAATAGCTTTGTAGATGGAGGTACATTGGTGTAATCAGATGTAAGAGGAAAAGGATAAGAAGGGAACAACCAAGGAACTCCCTGAAACGAAAACCAAGTGGACTGGAGAAGAAGAAAGCAAAAACATGAATGGATGCAAGGCCAGTGCGCTAACTGTGGCAAAAATGGACAAGGCGTGCAATGAGAAGTGTTGCTATGTATCGATACAAGTCATTACTAGTCCTAAATCTTTTTCAGCCTATGTTACCCGGAAGTTCCTCCCCCAACCCAGACTTTGCATCAAACGACTGTCAAACCACTCTTCCAAAGATATTGAGCAACAACTCTATGTCACAATCTAGGGAGTAAGTGCTGCCTGCCATAGGAATTCCTGACACCATATTTAAGACTTAATATTCTTGTAGTATACCATTGCTAATTCCGAAATAGTGATCACACATAAGCTTATAGAGTTTCTCACTGTCTATATCGTTGTTTGCATCACTTCAATAAAGGAGTACAGTTAAGTGTGCACAACATTGCCTTCAAGAATATACTCTATGAGATGCATTTTTTGTGTACATAAAATGCATTTCCTCTGAAAGAAGATGTCTATTATTTGTACAAGTGATGTACATTCTGTATTCAACTGCATGAGCTTTTAAAATAGTATTGTTTTTAAATTTTGTTTTTAATATATGCAAAACTTATGGTTCCAAGTAGAAATGTTTCTCATTGGGGATTGTTGGTTTTAACCGCTTGACACTGCAAACCCCAATCTCAGCGTAGGCAACTGGACCCGAAGGTTGACAGGAGAGAGATGTAGAAGGCAAAAGACCATCAACAAAATAACAGTACAGATGAACCTAGTGGCTTTGGTGAAAAAAAGAGAGAAGCAGGGAATGGAAAGGTGATTAAGTAAATGCGAAAACTGAGAACATTCCAAATATTGAATATCAAGTAGACCACAGAGTGATAAAATAGATGATCTATTTCAAGTTGTGCCGAAGCATCTGTATTAGTAGATTTGAAGGATCTGGTCAGCCAAGTAGAATGAGTGAGTGTCAATTCTGCAGGATGTATAGATTTGGAGCACCAGGAAATCTGAGGAGTAATAGAAATCCAATAACTATCATGAACTCTGGCATTGACAACCTTCCCACACATTAGGGAGCTTCAGTGACCTAAAAAATATTTGATGTGTGGATATGGCACTTTGGGCTATAAATGGAGTGCACCAAAGTGCACGGTTGGACTTAAAGTCTGGGGAAAACATTCCTGTTAGATGTTACAGGACTAAAACCCCAAGTCCAGGTTCACTTATGTCAGAGTGTTCCACATAGAGAATAACTAGCAATGATAAATTAATTAGACACAATGACTGAAAATATTCTTATAGAAGTTTTTTGCCTGGAAGAAATGTAGTTTCTAAATGGTACTCAGCTAGGGAAATTCAGTTTCACCAATGATGCATGAGAAAGAGGTCTGCCAATCAAATGTTTGAAAGTTGTGATGAGATTACATTTTGGCAATACTGCCCTAACCCTTTGAGTGAGGAAAAAGGGATCTGGGGATGCACCTAGGCCAAGTAAGGCCTTATGGATAGATATTAAGAGCACGTTCAATGCAGGATATTGAATAGATTTGGCAAAATATGGGTTAATGAACCAGAGATATCTATTCCCCTTGTACAAAAACAAATTGAAACCAAAACTCGAAACAGAGCAGGTACATCAGCAGTGTGGTTAAACATGGGAGAAAGGCCCCTCATTGTCAAGAATCCAAGAAGAAAGGACAGTTACTGGTATTGGTAGGCAGGAAGAAACTATAAGTATTGACCTGACTAATCTGCCCAACAACCATGAGCTTTGAAAAATACATTACCATATAGAACTAACACATGTCCAAACCAACTCTTTTGCCATCCAACAATCACCGCTCTGTACCAATTATGTAGACATTTTAAGTAGGACCCATGAGAAATTTGAGTGCGGTGATTGTTCGAGGTAGAAACTTCTCTTGGCTGAAGTAAGGCAGGATATAACAGACCTAAAAGTGGAGTCCCTTGCATTCTAGAAAGAGGAGAAGACATATACAATGATGTCAAAGATGCAGTCAATCAGTCAGAGCTAAGTGGAAAAAGAAGAATTGGAAGCAGAAAAGATGTAAGATTTCAAGGGAAAATAACTAGGACAGGAAAGGAAGGATGCCTACCACCTCAAGAAACAAAAGAAGGGGGACACTAGTTCAATCTAGGATTCACACAAATGATGATAAATGTTATAAAAAGACAACATCCCAGTAGTGGATACAGTCTGTAGTAGGGGATGATCAGTAACATCTTTGAATTAAGGATCTTGAATAGTCTAGTGGAAATGACAAAGACATAACCAACATTGCATTTGAAATCAGGATGCACCAACCCAAGGACGAATAATATGAGGATCACAGAATGAACCAACATTCTAAATAATTTGCATTGAGTCAATCAGAGCTGGTAGTGAAATCAATGTCTCAATCTGAGAATGGTTGTAAAGTCTAGCCATGATATCACTCTTCAATATGCTAAAGTGGATTTCCAGCTTATATTCATGATATTCAGCTTATATTTACATCCCCTAGCAATTGGGATGCAGGCCCACTGTAGCAATCATAATGCAAAATCCCAGACAATCAGTTTGAGACTAGTTTCATGCTTCTGGGTAGAAAGGGTTTTGCTTGAGAATACCAGGCATGTCCTGCTCCTAGCATGCCCTATAGGACCTGCTGGCTATGCACCACCACACAAAGGAAACACAGCAAGAGGATTGCTCTGGCAGGAATCTGTCTAAATAAAATCAGGCAGCCCCTGGAGGAGAAAAAACAAAAAGAAATGGGAGACAGGAGGATTCAGGCAACATTCCTTCTTCATTTTTCATTGCAATTTTACAGAAACAATACTATAGGGGTGAAACAGGTGCCCAAAGGACGATTTCAACCACAGCTTACTCACAATTGTTCTCAGATTATTGAGAAGCCTTCCATTGCATTCCAATGTTCAAGAAAACTTTTCAGCCACCGAAAAATAAAAGACAGCTGCACTGCAAAAATGATTTACGTGCTACCAACAACAAAAAATATTTATATGCTGCCAACAAGAAGAACCAGAAGTAAAGACATCAGGAGAAGTTTTCCCCTTGAGATATATGGGATGGGAGGACCATTCTGAGGTCTCCTCAGATGGCAACATGAGCATCCCTGGGGAGCACTTCCTTTTTTTGTGCAGGGCTCGCAGACATCAGGAAAACGTCAAAACGTCAGTAAGTCTTATAATGGTTGGGATATCACCATTGTTTTGCTAAGATAGATAGGTGTGTCTTTCCTACTTCTACTGTAGGGTTTTGGGGCAGCATAATTACACTCAGGGGCATTAATATAGATGAGAAGAAAGTGTCAGCAGTTGGTTGGTTGCAAACACCAGCCTTTTTAAAGGCTATAGAAAGTTTTTGGGCTTTGCCATCTTTTATTGGAGGTTCATTAATCAATTTCCTGCAATGTTGTAAGACCCAGCACCAGATTACTTTGTAAGGGTCCAGATCCTGGGCAGGTCCATCCAGTAGCTTTGTGTTTTCCAAGTTTACATCAGCAGAACTATACTATACCATCACCGATAAACAGCCTTTGGGGAAAAAAGAGGTACTTCAAGTAGTAGAGGCATTACTTGATGGGGGCCAAACACACCTTACAGTAAGATACTAATCACAGATATTTGAGACTGTTGACATCAGCTAGAGTATTGACTCCCAGACAACTTAGATGGACGTTGCTCTTTTCCAAATATGATTTTCTAATTAATTACAGGCCCCCTCCCAACAATGATAAAGCAGATGCTTCGCTCAAGCAGAATCAACCTGAAAATGAGAATTAACTGATCAATGGTCCACTTTTTATGATGTCATTCAAAATTTGGAACTGTCATTCCATCACTTTGCAGAACAGGAAGATAGAAATGAGAAAGATGGAATACTGTATCTAGACAAGGCTATTTTCTTCCCTTCAGTTCAGCTAAGTTAACAGACTATGAGTTGGCTTCATGATTTTAAAACTGCTGGGCATTCTGGAATCACTTAACAATTAGAAAACTGTTAGGAGATATATTTGGTGGCAAACCCTAGTTGCAGATGTGAAGCAATTTGTTCAAATGTGTTCCATTTACTATGTGGGAATTTTGAGACCATTAAATGATCAACCCAAACCCTAGCCTTTAAAATCAATTGATTTCTATAGGAGTTACCTAAAAATAAAAATTGCAATATAATCTTGGTGGTTGTAGAACATTTAACTAAAGTAGTTAATTTGATCTTGTTGCCATGATAACTCACTTCAAAGGAGTTAGCACAAGTCCATGTACACCACATCATCTGACTAGAATTTTAACCACATGTCTTAATGACTGATGTGGGTCCCAATTCATCTCGAGGTTTTGTCTGCTTTGTGTAAGGAATTAAATATGGGTCTCTATCTTTCTACCCATTATCACCCTCAAAGAGAAGGGCAGACTAAAAGACTGATTGAATGTGTCAAACAATATTTAATATTTAAGATGCAAGCCTTGCAACAAAAAGTAGATTGAAGTAAGACATTGTCATTAGTAGAATTAATTGAACATTCAGATACTGGTATGTCACATTTCTTTTATATGTATGGACATCATACCAGAACACTACTATTAGATTTGTCTTCACCTATATCAGGTCCTTCAGCACAAGAAGAATTAACTGAGTTGGGGAGAGTTAAAAATCAGCACAAGAAGCCTCAGCAAGATAGAAGCTGTTTGCTGACTGCAAAAGAACCCCTACACCTAAATATATAGTGGCTGAGAACATATGGTTACTAAAATTGGGCCAGATTCACAAAGGTAAACTGAGATGAAAGTCTAACTTTACGACTTTCGGTATTCACATAGGGCATTTACGAATAGTAAAGTTAGACTTTTGTCTCAGTTTTGGTCTCCGTTAAACTTAAGACCAAAACTTAAGTTAAACTGAGATAAAAGTCTAACTTTACTACTCGTAAATGCCCTTTGTGAATACCGAAAGACGTAAAGTTAGACTTTCATCTCAGTTTACCTTTGTGAATTTGGCCCTATGAGTTTTAATTTGAAAGAAATGTCTTCTAAGCTGTAACTAAAAAGTGATGATCAATTTATTATGAAACAGATTGTGAATTCCGTTACTCTATGGAAGTGGTTCCCAAACTTTTTTGACCCACGGCTCCCTTGACCCATTGGCTGTTGGCCGCGGCTCCCCATTATGTTACTTTTTTATTCGGGTGGGGGGATGTAAGCCCAGCTTCGGCTCAGTACCTAGAAGCAGTTAGCAACGATGCTGGCTTCAAGCAGGAGTATAAAACACTGGCACAAAGAAGTGAGTTATGTGCACCTGGCAGTTATTAGCCTTCCTGTAACAATGATTAGAGACAGACAAAAGGACAAGCCCAGTCTAGAAACTTCTTCACCTTGAACAACATAAACTGCAGTCCCACCTACGCCCCTACCATCCACTGAACAGCAGTGTTCCCGAAGAACTTATCAGCATCACTTTACTAACAGGGATTTCATTCAATTTCTAAAAGGGTGCCCTGTCTCCATTCTCCGTCACATCAATGTCTGTGTCTCTGCATTCCAGCCACAGGAAGGCAATCAATACATCCCACTGTCCGGAAAAGCTTTATCAACCCTCCATCTTGTTCTGTGTTGAATAAGATGCCATCCAACATAGATCTCACTGGTCCCAGTACAAAATTCTCACCATACACACACTAACAAACATGCACCAAGTAGTTGTTGCATATACACACACTGTATGCAAGCATGTGATATCAGAACAAGAATCTAGGGTTCACATAAAAGCAGAAATTTGCATGAGGTGTTGGTAGACTACATACCCTCTCCCTGACACAGATAAAAATGTCTGGTCACTCAACCGATTTACAAAAGCCAGGGACGCTGCCACCACCTCTCTGTGTAACTTACCCAGAACATGGAAAGTTGTTCTACGCCTGCTATGAGGGCAATCATTGTGCACCCTCAAAGTCACAACATAGGTTCTGCACCCTGCATTACATGTTTTCTATGTGGGCAACATTCCCAGTCCAACAATCCCCATGCTAATAATTTCAAGCTGCTGAACACCAAGTTGAGAGGTGTTGGAGGTCTCTGTGTTTAGAGAAGGACAGTGCCAAAATGTGGCACTAAAAATGTGTTGCAGGGCACAAGGAACTGAAATCTAAGACTACACTCGAATATCATGGAGAATAATTAATATTAGAAGAGATGCAGGGGGAAAGGTAAGGTTGAAATTTGTGGCGACAGAAGACCGTGCGAAGTACGAAGGCCTGTGCAGAGCACAGCTGTGATATGATGGAGTGTTGTGAAAGGAAAGAGACCAGTAAGGTAAGGGTGGTGTGTGGGGCAAGGCTTGGTACAGAGGAGCCCTTGGGTAGGAGTTTTTATTTATTCATGTCGTTTTCTATACCTCAAACGTGGCCAAAATATTAAAAGTGCTTTACACAAACAATTGAAAAGTTAGAAGATAAAATAAGTAAATCACTTTTCTTAACCCCAGAAAGATGTGTATATAACCTAATTGGGGACATAAAGTAAGAATTGGGTTACATACAAGAAATAATATATATTAACAGAAGAACCTGGAGGGAAAGATCTGGAATTAAAAGCATTTTATGAGAAAAGGAACTAAAAACCTTCTTACCCTGTCCAGATGTGCGTGAAAGGGGTGAACACGGGTCAGAGCGTTTCTCCCTCATAGCACAGGTCAGGTGCAATCACAAGTCGAGGGAGGCTTTGGGGCCCTCAGACAGAGTTGTGGTTGGCGCAGGCAGGGTTATTCATCTGTGGAAGGGCGCCTCTTGGATGTTCACACCCGAGGGGTGTCTTTCTCTCACGTCCTCGCAAGCAGACAAGTTCCTAGCTTTGGAGCGCTTACACTTCTGGGGTGCCTCTCGGGTCTTCTTCACACCTCTTAATAGGGCATATCTTGCGTATTTTGGTGCTCTGTACCCGAAATTCCATATTTACTGGTATTTACCTTTCATTTCCCCCCTGTAAAATTCGACAGGGGTCACTTGCCGAAATTTACCTGGTGAAAATTGCATTAGATGTGATAATTACCAAAACAGTAGTTTGCACAGGGATCTGAAAAGAACAGCCCACTCGTAACGAGGCCCGTTATTCCGGCACACACCACAAATGTATTTGTCGCTTGTTGGCTCTGTGAATAGGGTTTATCACTGAGCTATGCGGACCTTAAGGGGCAACAGAGGTTAGGTGAGAATATGTTTTCAGACGGATTACTGACGTCATCAAGAAGACGGCCAGTGAAGTCGTTTGGCGCGAGCACAGTTTTCCCCTTTCCTCTACTCATACTTTCCCTTAGTTGCGCCAGTCTCCGTTATCTGCAAATTTATAGCTAAAGTTAATGCATCAAAGTGCCTCATGTTTGTGCGGTATTACTTTTGGTTTTTTTGGGCTCATTCATTAAAAAATGCATTTAGAGAAATGGGTAAAGTGTTCAGGACATCTGAGTGCTCTCACCTAGTCGGTAGGTCGCTGGCTCGAGGGGGGTTCACACTTCAGGGGTGCCTCTTCTGTGCTCGGTACCGCGTTGCAGCCTTCTTTGCTCCTGCACATGCCCTTCGCGCACAGCCTACACAGAGGCACTCAGGGGCATGAGCCGTTCTCTGCAGCCAATCCTAAGTCCTGCAAAGATAAGGCTGATGAACCTCCGCCGATCAGCGCCGGGACAGTTTTGAAGTCCCAATCCAAGCCCGTTCTCGCCGCAGCACCTGTGGTCCCGCCTAAGTGTGAGTGTATTCAGCCAATGGGAGAAGGGAGCATGGTTCCGCACATATGTTGCACTGGTTCTCTGGGCTGCAGAGAGTTAATTTACACACTTCGCACATTACCTTTTCCACGTTCCCAAGACGTGCGCGGCGCCTCTGGCAAGTTCTAACGGCGCACTGGGGCGTCGCGGCGCACAGTTTGGGAACCGCTGCTCTATGGCTATAATTGTCCCAGTCCATTAAAGTTAATTCTGTATTCCAGGTATCCTTGTTGAAATTCTGCACAAACAAGTCTTTTTCTAAATTCTGTGCTACTTCAAGTTATGCTAAACATTAATATGAAGTAAGTAAATGTATAGATGCAACAATTGTTAGGAAAGAATTGCAATATTTGGTAGATTGGAAGGGGTTCAGCCCTTAGGAGTGATCATGGGGAAAAAGATTTCATCTTCATGCTCTATGCTTGTAACATTATGCATGCATGTGAGAAGAATAGAACGAAAGCGAGGTAAAGTGACACAAACAGAGAGAGAGAGAGAGAGATCTTCTTTCAGACCATGGCCAGCACATTATGCTTCTGCTTATGACAGATGTTTAACTGAACCACTAAACCAGAGGATAATCTTGGAACTCCTTCCCTTCTCTTCCCTTTGTCAAGGTCAAAACTGTGCACGAGCACTGGAACTAGGGGTGCAGCCGGTGTTGCAGCACCCCTAGACCTGGAGGCAGTTCAGAAAGATACTGGAAGCTAATGAACTCTTTCAGTCAGTATTCTTTTCACTGCAGCATTAGCTGTCTGTTCAAATGCAGTGAAAGGCCAATGGGTATTAAGGAAAGCCCTGAGAGCAACTTTTAATAAAATCACTGCACATTTGCTAATCATGTATATCTGGATTTAAATTACAGGTATTCAAATACATGGCACTTGCCAACAAACTTGCATCACTCATGAAATGGGGTCATATGCAGGATGAAAATGTAATTTAAAAAATAGCTGCTTTTAAAAGTATTTCAAGGATTAAAAATAAGGCTCATTTGGACCTTTGCATTGTAGAATGTCATGGCAGGAAGTTTCAAAGCAGGGTGAGAAAACAAACCAATACTCTTGTTTTCAAAACTTCTGTACACTTAGAGATACTACCACATTGATTTATTAATGGTCTCTTTTACATAACTCTTTTTAATACAAAATAACACAATTGTATCCATGTAGAAGAATAATGCATCAGAATGCACCTTTGATCCACATTTTTACAAAATAAGCCTCAGACTACCATCTCATCCACCTCTTTCCATCCCACAAACAAACAAGCTCAATTTAAAAAATGTTTCCTCATTTCCTACACATGTTCATTAAGTAAAATAATGATTTTTCAAAACTCCTACAATTTTTGTGAGCTGATACCACTGGGCCGCAGCCCCATTCAGAAAATTGTTCCAGCACCATTGAAATTTTGAATACCTCTGGGGTGTCCTCATTCTACTTTTACATTATATTTTAGGGGATTGTGACTAGGATTTTCCTTATGAGAGAACTGTAATCCTTTGTTCTAGCCAAATAATAGGGGAAAAATACGATTATAAAAGATCCAAGTAGGAAGTCAGAGCTCAATCAACAGATTGGCCTACATTTATGATGTGCACAATCAAATTGTTCCAAATATCCATAATCTTAGTGGTGTTTTAGGCTTTTCTCTCAATAGTAAAATCACCTAAAAGGCTGGATGCAGAATTTTAGATGAAAGGACAGAGCTACTGACTCTTTTGCTTACTTAAATACAACTTATGTATGCACAGTTTACAATTTCTAACTCCTATTCTTGATTTACACTTTCAGATATGGTATAATTGTGCAAGCAAATCAACTGCTAGGGGCAGATGTGTCAGCTTTCCTGATTGGACTGACATGGAAAAGTTGGTAAACATCCACAAATGCTCAAGTGCAATTTACAGGTAGGTTGTCATCTCAGAAACGCTCATACATAACCCCTTGTCAGGGCATACTTTTGAGGCATGTGGCTGAGAAGGACCATAGCCAAAATATATGGGGCTGTAAGCTAAGTCAATTCTACTTTAGGAAAAATGTTATCTTTGTGAAGAAAAAAAATACAAAATAGTTTTCAAGTGCAAATGCAGAAAAAAAGGAGCATCTGTTACATTTTTATATGTAGAGACATTTTACATGTAAGTTCTCCTGGAAATGTGTGGATGTTGCACATTGCATGGAATAATCCAGGAATATTTTGTGAAATCATAAAAAGTCGAAAATCATAACCAAAACTAGATGTACCCTTACAGGAGAAACTTTCCGATTTTGTCCAGTGAAGCTTGTGAATCTTAACTGCAGTATAGAGATAGATGAGCATTCACAGGTCAGATGGTCACCTACTTGGTATCTGACTGTTTCATTAGCATGAGCAGTTCTATGCCAGAAGGTGGTTCTGGGACAGGCGGTAGAAATTCTCCTTAAGGGTTGAGGAGGGTACCTTGTTACTCTCTCTCAGAAATATTTTGGTGAGTCATGTAGTGCAGCATTATAACTGTAAGGAACACACATACAGATGTACTTTCTGAAGTTTCATGTCATGATGATGATGATTTTGATGCAGTACCATGTCTGTCTATATTGAAACATCAATTTCTTACATACCTTTTATCATTTTGTATTATTCCTGCTCTTTCTTTTACGTAGTCACACTCTCTAATCACACTCACCCTCTAACGCCGCTTAAATCAAAAACCCTTACCACAAATTCCTCCTCAGTTTTAAACATTTAGAATTTAGAATGTCTTGTTATTATTTTTCCAGGCCCGAAAACAGGGATCTGTAATGCATCCACTTATGGCATTAACATCCACTTCCTAACTATTCAAGATTTATATGTTTCGTTGTGGCTGTTCCTATTCCCTTCCCTTTATTCCTTCTTATTCTCCCTTCTAGAGCTTCAAATTATTATTCCTATCCACATGTAGACCTTGAGATTCCCACTCTGTGATCCATTACCCACTTGGTACCGCCTCTAACACTCACCCGCTTGATGTTCTCACATACATGTGGATTCTGGGGGTTTTTATACTCTGTGTCCCCTCACCCACTCCTTGCCTCTTAATTTTGTGTCCCCTCACCGCCTCATCTCTTTTTTTAACTATGCAAACTATGTACCAATTCTATACCATGTCATCATGAAGAGCACTTACCCAGTGTCTCCCCATATGCACCCTGCATCATTGAGTATGAAACAGCGGCGGTTTCCCCATTAGGGCAGAGGAACGTTGCCCCCCCCCCTGCTGCCAGTGCAGCAAAAGTGAAAAATAAAACGGTAATAAAATGAATTACCGCTTTTTTCCCACTGCTCCCAGTTCAAGCAGTGTTTGGGGACGGGCTGCTGCTGACTGGCAGCAGGGGAGTGGTGCTCACTCCACCAGTTTACACTGAGCATGTCACTTTGGCCAGCCATCATGAGATGGCCAGCCTGACATGCGCAGTGTAAGCCTCTCTACCTAGCTATCTCAGACAGCTGGATGGAGAGCAGGCACATGTCTCCTGTGCCTGCTGGAGCATCGAGGCAGCCTGCTCCAGCCAATCCTGGCGCTACTCTCATGCTGTTCATCTGCAGCATGATAGCAGCTCAGGATTTGCATAAGGGTAAGGACATTCTTTTTTTTTTCTTTTTTCTTATCTTTTTGCCCCCCACTGAGTTTGTCTCTCGGTCCACCCCTCCTCCCCCCCCCTCCGACGCCCCTCTAGTTTTGAGGGTCACAGCCCGTCACTGGTACCACACTCATAAAAAATTCTCTCACCAATTATTATTACCTAACCCACTCTCTACCCACTTCATGCCATCACCTACTCTGTGGCCTCACCATCATTCTCTGCTTATTCATCTACACTGTGTCCTCATCCACTCTTCTGCCCTTACTCATAACGTACCCGATACATGCAATATTTACTCACCTTATTTTCTCTTGCTACATTTTGTCCTTTCTCACTATGTACACAAAGTACCGCATCACAATTGTCTATCCCTTGCAACTGTGCATTTCACTATCCTGAGGTCTCCACCCACTATTTGTACCCTCGCTTATTCTGTGCTCCATTCCTCATTTTGCATCCTCTCTGGAACACTGTGTCATGTCACCAACTGTTGTCTGCTCACTCACTTTGTTCCTCTCACCCCCATTCTGCACACGTTCACAGACTCTGCTCCCCACTCAATAGTCTCCCCATCCCCTTCTTCCCTCCCTCCTCCCATAGCCATATCAAACACTCCGAACATCACCAATTCTTGCCCCCCCATGCTCTTGCCAAGTGCTCCTATTAACTTACTGTCTGCCTATTTTAAATCACTATTCCAGTGCCATAGCCTTTCATTTACATTCATTTACATTGAAATGCTTGCCTGGCTTCAAAGTTCATTGAAATTAATTTGAATTATGAATGGCATTGAGGGTTGTATTAACAACAAGTACTTTTGTTTGCAAAAATATAGGTCTTTTTATTGATATGCACTTTGTGGCTTCCTTAACCTGCAATTGGTGTCTCTCTGCCCTTCTGATGCTTATTTAAGCAGTGTATACAGACAGGGCCCTCCTTTCAGTCAAGGAAAGACTGGTCATGTTGACCCTTCAACTTTGCACCCAGCAGTATGCATCTTAATGGAATGCTCAAACTGCACCAGCATTTTCTTGCCAGATGACTCCCATTTCAATGTATAGAGGTCAAGATCAGTCACAGTGACCAGTTCCTGCTATTATATATTGAGCCTGCTTCCTTCTACATTGCTATGTGATGCTTAAGGGGGTACTAATAATGTAAAACAAGGTTATGAACAAATAAAAGTCTTTATAGATGCCTCTTCTCATTAGACCCACAGAAAATATCTTGCTGTTACTTCTCTTTTGACAAAGTCACTTCCCTTGCAGAGCAAATGCACCTTTTCGAGTACCGTGCCTGGGCAGTCAAATTCTTGTGAGCGGCTTAAGCAGGGGTGGCATTATTTCTCACAGTCCCACTGCAACCAACATCAGGTTAACCCCCTTAGAGCTTTACTTTATCTTCAGGTATCTATCAACCTTTCGTTCCAAGTCATGTGCATTCCATAGATGGCTTGTTACTAAGGGCTTGGCGGTCATTTCTGCATTTGGTGGGGACTCCGTCATGGCAAAGGAGTAATATACTACGATGCCCTGACAGAGATAACGCCAGTCGCAGTCCATGCATGTAAGCGCAGTGGGGCGCAGTCGACGGGATAGTGAACATAAAATAAATAAAACCACTTACCTTGCGCTCGACGCATCGCATAGTTGGCGATGCGGCGAGAGTAAGGTAAGTGGTTTTATTTATTTACTTATTTTATGTTCACTATCCCATTGTATGTAGAACATTAAATAAATGTAATTCATATAAGCCACTATTAGATGCAAAACTGTTTGGCACCTTCTGAGGAAGCTGAGAATACCAATTTTTGGACTTTCTGGACTCCTAGGGCAGACGTTTTCTAATATAACCCACTGCAAATGTCTACCATTAAAAGCTTCCTAGGTTTTGATGTTCAATTTCAGCTTTGGCCAATAAGCTGGAGCTGACATTTAATGTGTGTATTAACCAGTGCAGCTCATTACAAGATCCATTGTGTTGTTCAGAACAATTCAGCCAAGGAGTTTGCTTAAAATGCAGCTTATATCCTCCAATGCAATCCTTCAGTTGAAGTCCCTTCACAAGAGAAAAGTGAGTGGCTAGAGTGGACAGTAGAGAGGGGGCTGACATTGCTAACAAAGTCATATGCAGAGCATTACCGACCTTGTAGACCTAGTAACAAGTCAATAATGCAAGTTATTATCCATTACTCTCCTAATATGCTCTCACTCGCCATTCAAACACGTCTAGTGAGGGACATTATATAGAAATATTTGTGTTCTTGCAATAATGATTAATTAAAATCTTTTATATGAATCTATGATAGGGGAGCAAAGATAGCTTGTGAGAATCAGGTGATAAAAAGAGCCTCTTTTAAAAATGTTTATGAAAGGTTCTGTAGACATTCATCATCTATATTATAGTTTTCCTACGACTTTAGAATTTGCAATGTCAGTAAGCCATTTCAACTGTACATAACTGCAATTTCTCCTCTTCCTACTCTTCTTACTCTTTTCTATAAACATACCACAGATGCGGACATCTCAAATAGTAAATTCTGAGAATCTGGTCAACAATGCATTTGTGTCACCCGGTCATAGGGGAGTGTTGCAAAAGGGTTCCACCAATGTATTACGCCAGGATTTTTTGCTTTTGGATCACTCAGTTTTGGACACTTATTGATGGTGAGTCTCCTTACCTGGGTGTCACTCCAAGTAATTTCATGTTAAATTGGACTACACATGTTTACCGCCAGTATATGCCTTTTAAGAAAATGCCACTGCGACACAGCTAGGGTAAGTGCCCCGGTCTGGTTACATGTGGACATGTGTGCAAACACATTTGCTCATGGGCACAGGCTGCACATGAGAGATTAGAGTTGTGCACAGCTAACCTACCTGTGGCAGTTTTGAACTGCACATTTGACCTGTGAAAATACCCCTTTTTACATTCCTAAACCTTCCTTTTAATTAGTAATAACTCACCCATATGTATGCCCTATTGTCCATAAAGGCAGGGTGCAGATATCTGACAGTAGGGCATGTTGAAATTAATGTTAAACAAGTCCTCACAATGTAATATCCCAAAAAACGATTTTCACTGTAGCAAGGCTGGCTGCTGCCATTGGATATCATAGGGCTACATTGTTACATTTATTATTGTTAAATTTGGATTGGTAGCAGCTAGATAAATACTTATTCTACTCTTTTGAATTGTAAATTAAAGACCTCTATAATGGTGAGGCCGAATTATTAAATATTATTTTTGAAATGTCACAAAGTTGGCATTTTTCTGCCTCTCATTGCTGGGATTTTCCAGCTGCCTGGACTGGTGGTAGGTCTCCCACTAGAATATACATATTTGAGTGAGTCAGTGCACAAAAGGGGGCTGAGTGTAAAGGGAGTGGGTATTCCAGAAAGGAGGAATGGGGAGGAGTTACCCTGTTTACACTTCAAAGGGTCTTTTCCCATCACACACAAGGAGAACTGGTACCAGCCTTTTGTTTCACTATGTGGGCCGTAGCTAAACCCAGGAAAGGGGAAAGGTAGACAAAGGGGGAGTCCCCCACCCACAAGCCAGACTGGGCATAAAAGTGGCACCCCAGAACATACAGCAGAGCAAGACTCTGGAACCAGACTGCAATAGCAGCAACACCATGGACAGCTGGAAGAATGGGCACCCTGAAGACCCCAGATCCAATGGATCTCTCCAGGGCCAGTGATGCTGGATCCCTTACCCCTCCTGAAGATCAGTTTGGGGAAGACAAACTCAGCTACCCCTTCAGATACTCTGCAAGACTGCCAGGAGGCCATGAGTGTCTGTGAGGAGCACAGCAGAGGAGACGGCTGGTACAGGGAACCAGTGCAACCAGCTCCCCACAGAGTGTGCCCCTTTAGAGGCCAGGAGGCCTGCTGAAATGGCTCCTGGTGTCAAGAGCTCACCCCTTGGAGAAATATGAGCCTAAGATCATTGAAATTGGCCCACGGGGGATGGAGATATCTAGCTCTAAAGATCTCATTTTTGATCCCATGGCCAAAAAACTGATGTGTGGGTGTGTGCTGCAATTTCTACACCTTACCCCCAGGGTCAGTGCAGGATTATTTAATTATATTTGGCCACAGAGGGAGCGTGCGTGGGCCCCTCTCCCCAGACTCAATCTTGCCCCAAGGGCATGCATCTCCCTGCTGGATGATGCAAGCAGAAATCAGAGGCCTGGGACCCCAACCCTGAACCCCGAAGTGCAGTTTAGTGTGGGGGAGCGCCTTTGCTTCCCGCACAGTGATGGTGGGCTCCGTCCTGCTCCCATTTCTGGGGGAGCGGGCGGCCTACCCACAGGTAGTGGGCAGGGAGCACACAAGCCCACAAGCTGATTCACAACAGGGCCGGACCGGGTGGGGAGGCAGCTGGGCAGCGTGTAAGTGGGCTTCCTGCACTTCCCCAACACAGAGCACCTTGGGGTGTTATAGGTGGAACCAAGCACCCCCAAAGAAAGAGGGCGTGAGGCACTAAGCACTTTGCTACAAAAGCAGCCAAAGCCATTAAAAGAAGATACAGAGCTCTTCAGAGTGAGTACCCCATAATGCCCTGCGGGTTTTATTTTACATATTTATTTTCCTTGTGGTGGCCCCAAAACGAGCAGAGGCACCACCAACAGGTATTTAAAAGTGGTTGGGGCTGCAGGAGCGCAGCAGCCCCCACTTGCTTAATTTTTTTAATATTGACCCTATGTCTCCCAGGTCTTAAAATGCATAACCTGGGGTGACTTTTACTCATTTGTTCAAGCATTCTTGTGGTTAGAACTTTTGTTCTACAGCTTGGAGTGCAGAGATCTCTGTAGTCGTTCAATGGTTGCATATTATGTGAGATGTAAGATGAATAAGAACGACACACATGTATGTTATGCTGATTTTAGGTGCTTTATTGATAACATATTGTTAATAGGGAATGATATAATGTTGTTTTTTAACATGTGGTATTGACAAAGCCAAAAGCCTTGCCTTATGTTTTAAAGAAGTAACCTTTGATAAAGTCGATAGGCTTGCCTTATGTTATTGTTGTGATGACTCCTTGACAAAGCCAGTAGGGCTTGCTTTATTTCAAGTGACCTTCCTGTATATTGTGATCTGGGCCCAGTAGAGGATCACATGTGATTTCAGAATGTCTCCAGAGGTATTTCTGTCTGCATGACGTATAGATTTGTAAATTAATGTGCAGTATAGAGTAGTGTGTGTGTAATGTAAATTTCCTTTTTCAAAAGAAAAGCACTGATTAGACAATCATTTATTGAGTGTTATTATTGGGTGCCAGCAAATGGTGATTACTAGCTAACAACACCTCACCATAGGAGGCCTTGGACTGCTCTGCTTCGCTACCCTGAGAGAGTGAAGTGCTACTATGGGATGCCCGGTTCCCAGGATGGAGAAATTGTGGACCCATTACTTATGCAGGCCTCACATCCGGCACAAACAATATCCTAATTTCTTACAGGGAGGGGTTATTTTTGAGGACCATTCCTAAAGCTACTTTGGTGGTGGTTTCTCAGACCTGTCACTTTACGTTTGATAAGCTTCTGTCATATATGCTTCCTGTTCACAGGTGGGGATAAATTCCAATCCATTATCAAACTCCTGTTCGCGAAGAGATTCAAGATTTGCAGTAAATATCACACACGCACAATTTCTCCCTGGTACATTTTAGTCAACTCAAGGGAAATTTACCTGGGAAATATTAGACAGTAAATTATGATACTTGCAAAATCCAGTGCAGAAACCAAAAATCCCACATGTAATTCCTCCCTTACCGGCGGAAAACTCTTAATAGAAGACATTTACCACACTGGGTAGATACTGTACCCCACGGTATCAATATTTTCTAGGGCTGGCACATACCTTACTCATTTTCTGGGACTATTGTGATCAGGACCTCAGAGTGTCACACGTAGGTCATAGTTTCTGCTGTGCCCCATGCTATTTCACTTATCTTTGTTATTTCTTCCCCGTGCTTTCATTTAGTTTTTGCAGGTATGAAAGGTCTGTCTGAATTGTGCCTTCAGCATTGAGTACCATGTATTTGGCTTTGGCTGTGTGTGTTATTTGCTTAAAACCAATAAAAGCTGTAAAACAAAGACATCAACAGAAATAGGGGCTTTGCAGGGGTTGGTATTTATAGCTTTTTTCAAGAATGTAGTTAGTTTAGTCTTAAAAATAGTATATAGCAACTTTGCAACACTTATGCATTTACCTTAGTCTGCGTGCCCAATCTTATTTATCATTGTTCTCTGCGTGTTAGTCTTCCAATCGTTTTTATCTGAAAAGGGAGAAAGAACCCCTTTCAATTAGTGGCGGATGATTTCAAGTGGGATTATTGCAGTGGACGTTTGCTTCCTTATGACACTATTATTATTTACTCCTATGTTCACTGTCCTAGACTCTTGCTTTGTTAACCTCTCTTAGCCGCTCACTCTGCTTTAGCCCTCAAGTAATCTTCAATATGTTGGGGATTTCTTTGTCTTTTTTTTTTGTCCTCATTCTGCCAATTTACTTGCTGGCTATACTCGTCCCCTTCTCTGGTAAAAACCAGGCCAGGTTGGAGTCCTTCCAATCAAGAGAGAAAAGCCGTTTCCAATTCCACCCTTCCCGGGAGTGCCCATAGCACGGAAGGAACACAGGACCCACAGCTCAACATTGGCTTAATCATTGGACCGCAGATTTTGAAACCAATTTACCAACTTAAGCCATAGTTTCTCTCTGCTACTAAAATCACACATTAAGTCCTGCTTACTTATATGTATAACACTTTTTTTACACTCCAGGAAGTGCGGTGGAAGATTTGCCTTCCATGATTTGCAAATCTCTCTTCTTCCTAATAAAATGACGTAAAAAATAAATCTTGCGTCTAATCTACTAATGGTAATAATATTATCATGCCAAATTCCAAAGAAGACCAGGGCAGGACTGACCTTCACAGTGATACCTGTGACTTCGGTTAAAAATTGGCATACCTCGAACCAAAACTTCTCAATTTCCGGGCATGTTAGAAACATATGCATGTCATCAGCTACAGGATCTTGGCATCTTGGGCATTCAAAATGTATCCCTAAAAACTTTTCTAATCTCGCCGGAGACCAATATACCCTATAAACCGTGAAGAGGTGGTTTCGTTTTAAATAGGCGGGTTTCACACTTTCCCTCAGCAATGCAAAGGAGGCCAACCATGCTTCCCTCAAATTAATATTCACAATTCCCTCGCCCCAAAGCCTCTGAATGTCTCCTTCTAAATCGTCTTCTGCATTAATCAGAATTTGGTACCACAGAGCTACCTCCTTCTTAATAACGCCAGTTTTAGTCGCTTGAGCTAACCAAGTATCATCCTCCTCTTCACTCCAATTTTGGTCCCTCCACCATGCAGAGATCTGGTAATATTTAGACCTGGTTAAATTTCCCCCCGCAATTTGATTCAAAGTTTCCCAATTGACTAGCTCAATTCCCATCTTCAGATCCCCCCAGCAAGAAATACCCGAAACCTTTAATGGGAGACTTAGTGAATCATTCAAGCATTCTGGAGTCCCTGGGGACTCCCAGATCGGGGCCCTAGACGCATAATATGGGATACCTAGCTTTTTCCGAATATAGACCCAAGCTTTCAAAACACCCAATAAAATCTTCAACCTTACTTTTTTGTAGAACTTCGGGTCTCCGAACTTGAACAAAAATTGGTCTTGGCCCTCCTTTAGTTCTCCAAGCATGGCTCCAAACAGACTGCCAATAGCCGAATTGTCAACCCTATTTAAAAGCATCCTGCAATTCTTAAAAAGGAAAGCATATCCATACGTCCTCAAATCCGCTAACGCCAGCCCACCCTTGTCCAATCTCCTCCTCAATCTCTTCCAAGATATGTGTGAGCCCTTGGAAGCCCAAATGAAGCTTCCTAGTCTTCCTTGTAATTTAGCAATTTTCATTCTATCAAACGATAATGGTATTGAATTAAAAAGAAATGTTATCTTAGGTAAAATAATCATTTTGATAAGATTCACCCTACCATACAAATTTAACGGAAGGTTTGCCCATCTGACCAGCAGTTTCTCTACTTCTTGCCTAATCTTTTCCCAATTTACCTTAGTGACTTCGGCCAACTTCTGCGTAATTGTCACACCAAGATAACGCATACTTGATTTTGCCTGTACTTGTTGTACTGGTTGGTTCCATTCCATAATTTCAGTCTTGTTTATATTTACTCTGTATCCTGATACTCTTCCAAATGCTTCAGTTTTAGCCATTAATATGGGGATAGACACTTGCGGATTTAGAGTGTAAAGTAAAAGATCATCTGCGTACAGCGCTAACTTAATCTCAAAATTTCCGTGTCTAAAAGGAATAATAGCAGGGTCTTGTCTGATCCAAGCCGCTAATGGTTCAATATATATATGGAACAAAAGCGGAGACAGGGGACATCCCTGCCTAGTCCCCCGTGATATATTGACCCAATCAGTTAACTCCCCATTAACCAAAACCTTTGCTCTTGGAGATCTATACAAAAGTTGAACAGTTTTTATTACATTGTGGGGAAAACCAAATACCTTTAAAACTTCCCACATATATGACCAGTGAACCTGGTCGAAAGCCTTTGCGGCATCTACTGCCACCAGCGTTACAGGAAGATTATAGGTTTCTGCTAGGTCTATCACTCCCAATATTTGAAAAGTTAACTCATTGAGCTGCCTTTCGGGAATAAAGCCCTTTTGATCTTTGTGTATTATACCCTTAATAACCTTTGCAATTCTGGTGGCCAGAATTCCCGCAAACACCTTATAGTCCGTGTTTAACAGTGATATGGCCCTATAAGAGTCGACCGCGAGGGGATCCTTGTTAGGTTTCAATAACAATGTTACTGTTGCCTCAGCCCAACTTACAGGGGGATCTTCTCCCTCTCTTAGTATTAAATTAAAAAGTTCCCTGAACACTGGTACCACCTCATCTAAGAGGTTAAGATAAATCTCAGTTGGAAGGCATCCGGCCCTGCAGCTTTCCCTCTGGCCATTTTCCTAAACTGTTGTCGGATCTCCTCTTCTGTTATATCCGCTGATAATATTGCCTTCTGGTCTTCACTCAAAATTGGGAGTTCGATTTCCTTAAGGAAACCTTCGATGTTATCCCTCCCAGGGGAAATATCCTCCTTATACAAATTACTCATATGTCTAGAGACCTCCAGCCCAATTTTAACATTAGTATCCAATGTGTCCCCGGTCATATGGTCAATCAGGCATATTATTTGATTACGCACTCTATCACTCTTAGCTTTCCATGCCAACAAGGCACCACTCTTCTCGCCATAAGCAAAATGCTGCAGTTTGCTAACCCTCCATTTATCTGTCAATATTTTATCCAGAGCTTCTTGATATTCTGATTGCAACAATTCTAGTTGTTTTCTAAGAGAGGCCACCTTGCTAGAGCTCTCAAGGGAAGCTTTCTGTACCTCTTGCTCTTTATTCTTATTGGTTTCCAGCAGCCTTTCTTCTTGGTGCCTCGCGCTTCGTTTTTTACTCGCCATGATACCCGTACCTATGGATCTCAAAAAGGCCTTAAAGGAGTCCCATACAATTTGAAGTTTAGCTGACCCCCTGTTAGCTTCAAAGAATATCGCAGCCTCCTCTTTCATTTTGTTAATTACCCCCTCATCCAACAATATTGTCCTGTCCAGAGTCCATCTGACTATACCTCTCTTATTAGGTATTTTTAGTGATAAGAAGACAACCGAATGATCCGAAAGTATAGCAGGTACGTGCTTGATCATTTCAACCCCAGATACCAAGTCATGGTTCAATAGAAAATAGTCGATTCGGGAATGATGACCATACTTTTTACTAAAAAAGGTAAAATCTCTGTTATCCCCCATCTTATGTCTCCAAATATCAATCAAATTGAGCTCTCTAATCATATTTTTAAGCACTGCCATAGTTTTTGGTGGCGTAACGTAGTTGACTACGGAGGTTCTATCCAAACTTTTATTAAATACTAAATTGAAATCCCCTCCAATTACCACTGGGGTATTAAACGGCATTAAGCATGATTCCAATTTGATTAGTGCGTCCGGATTATCATCATTGGGCCCATAGTAACTGACTACAATTACGGATATTCCTTGTATTTTTATCTTAACTAGGGCCCACCTCCCAGAAGAATCTGTCTGCTGCCTTTCTACTATAATACCTGCATACTTTCTTATAAGTATGGCCACCCCCCTCGTGTTAATACTTTGATCTGAACAGACATTATCGTGCACCCAAGACCATTTTTTGAAAGGCATTCACACATTCGTGCTTTGTTAGGTGAGTCTCTTGCAATAATATAACACTCGCCTCGGATCTCTTCACAAACTCCATTACTCGAACTAACTTCTTTGCAGACCTCAAACCATTTACATTTCAGGATACAAAGTGCACTAAATTCTTCATCATCTATCTATCCTTAAACCTCTACTAATACCTTCCAAGTCGATCTTGTGTTGACCTACCCTTTGTATACATACACTAATACACAAGTCAACATAGGTTTGTAGGGACCACCCATCACATAGCTGAAAGAGGACTATATTTTTTATTTTTTTCCCAAATGCTCCCAACAACCCGTGTCCCCCCCACCCACCCCCTGGGGAACCCCCACCCTATCTCTAAGGCAAAAGGCCTTCGAGGTCCCGCCGTGCAAAGGAGAAAGAGTCTACTATGGAAATTATAAAAGGTATATAAACAAAAATCTTATATATTGTATATTCCTATACATTTCCTATACTTTTAAATACCCATGTGTATCTCTTACGTATAATGTGTCTAACTACTCAACAGTGTGGATTCTCTATATACACCTATATACATAAACTATCCCCATTTTGGGTTTTCCATCTGTTCTAGCAAACCATCAACCTCCATAGGGTCTCTGATCACATGCATTTTGTTGTGCCACATTATCTTAAGCGTAGCAGGAAATTTCATTTGGACTTGGGCCCCCTTAGAACGCAACTCATTCATTTTGGAGCCCAGCTCCCACTGTCGCTGAGAGGTTCTTTTACCCAGGTCCGAACGTATTTGATACGTGACATCCCCGTGCTTTATCTCTCGCTCTTTTAATGCTCGCCCCAACACCAACTCCTTGATTGAAAAAGTTAAGAAGTTAACTACGATTCTTCTTGGGGCCTTTCTCCCCGGGTGCAATATATAGGGGTCTCTATGAACCCTTTGGAGTTCTTTATCCCAGGCAATATCATTCCTATCCTGAAGCAAATCTCCCAGGAGTTTACATACGAAGCCCTTAATGTCCGAACCTTCTGCATTTTCATGCACTCCCAAAATGCGAACATTGTTTCGTCTAGCATGGAGCTCCAGCCTTTCCAGATCTTCTTGTAAGGACCTATTTTCTTCTCTAAGGCTCACTATTTCTTTAGAGTTCCCTGCTATGGCCTCGCCCAGCCCCTTCACGTCCTCCTCCAATGCTGTCGTACGCAACGCAATCCCGTCCACCTTTTGCTCAAGAATCCCACATTTGTCCTGTATAGCCTTCTGATTTTGTTCGGAGGTTTCAAACCTGGACATCATATCCTGTCTTAAACTCAGTAGGAGATCTGTCACATAAGTTGTCAAGGGGGCCCCTCCCAGGACACCATGCTCCATCCTCACCCCTTCTTCATTGGATTCTGGGGGTCCCTCCCTGTTAAAACCCTCCTCTGACACAAGTTGTGGCGTCTGCGTTGGCGTAGGGATAAATTTAGGTCCAGGTTTAGGCATAGGCTTAAGCATAGGAGTAGACGTGGGAAGAATATGTGTAAGAGTACTCAGAGCCTCTGGGGTACCAGATATAATTTCTTCTACGCTCTCTGCCCCAATCCCCATAAGAGGAGAGAACCGATTCTCCAGACTCAGTGACTCGCTCAAATCTTTCTGCCCTATCTGTGTAACTGGAGCTTCTGCCCCCTTCCCTATATCCTGGAGAAACTTCTCAGTCCTTACTGGGCCTGCCACTTGCTCCATAATTTTAAAATATGACCTGAGCGAGGGTGGTGGTTTAGAGAATAAAGCTGCTGCTTCTTTTTTACACTTTCTCACTCTTCCTCCCTTTGAAGGTTTTTTGACCGGAGTTATAGCTTGGGGAGTACCAACTTGTTTCACAATGGGACTCCTCCTTTCCGGGACAGAACGCAAAAGATATCTACTCCTTTCAGTTGAAATAAACTGCGTTCGAACCTCTTCCAGGGCTCCAGAATTCTCACGGCCTCTGAATGTGTTTGGCCCCTCTGATGCGGGCAGCTCCTGCCCCCGAACTCGTTCCGCCTCAGATCCCCCTGTTCCTTTCTCTCCCTCTGATCTCCCAGTGCTCAAAACATTCAGAGGTAGATCCCTTGGTGCAGGGTCCTTCTCCATCTCCATCCACTCCTGGATTTCAATAAACTTTAGAATCTGCTCGTATGATGTTATTAAAGGGAGAGAAACTCCCCTAATCCAGCTTCTTTCAACATCCTTTTCAGCCCCCTGTAGTTGCCAAATACGATCACAAACAATGGAGACACAAGCCTTCCCCTCCGCCCCTCTATATATGCAATGTACCCTTGTTATTGCCTTCCGAGCAGACCTCATAAAGGCCCCTGCCCGAACCCAGCTTCCTTGGGGGGCGGAGTCGCGTCCTGCTAAAATCGAACCAATATTGGGGCTCATATGTAAAAAGGGCCCACGATTATGCCGAAAGTCCGAGAAATAAGCCCACAGGAACCACGAACTTAAGACGCACAAGATTCTCCCCGCCGTGATCCTAACAAAGCAGCTACCCGGACCGGAATCCCCGAGGGGGTGGAGTTGCGTCCTGAAGTCCGGCAAAGCCAAGTGCTGAGGCTTACGGTGAACAAACACAATGGGCACAAAAAAGCACTCAGTCCGAGAAGTCCCGGGCAGAGAGACCCATTAAACCCGCCACCTTGCCTTACTTAATCACAGCATGTATCCGCAGTAGCTCACTCCCCTACCGCACAGCGTTCCTCCCGACCGGCGCTAGCCAGCCGCCGCCATGTTCCCCAACCACGTGACCATGTTCCCCAACCACGTGACCGGCCTCATATATGTTGGGGATTTGATGAGTCACAAAAAAGCTACATATGTGGCTAGCCTCTCTCAAGGTGCTTGCATTGTCTATGATCTGCTAATGGGAAGCCATTAACCTACTACTTAACTGCTTGCCTGAATGGGCATGTTTTCACTCTATGCATACATTTACTATATAACCATCCTCATATCCTGCTACAGGGTGAGCAATCCACATATTTGTGCACATGAAATCTCTGATTGCTAGCTGATGTAAATCTGCATTTAGCATCAACTTTTGGAGATACACTCACAGAACAGGTGTGGTGTAAGACACACATAGAAATGCTAAACATTGGATCTACAGTTGGCATTCACAAACAAACTCAGGGGCATATTTACAAAGGGATTGCACCACGGTAACGTCACTTTTTTTGATGTTCCATTGGCGCAATGCCATGCACCATATTTACAAAGTGGCATTAAGCCACTTTTTGTAGCTTAATGCCGCTTTGTTAATATGGTACCCTTTCATGCAGGTATCTGCGTGAAAGGGGCGTGCAATGAGTGTCGCTGTGGGCGTTCAGCCGCAACACCCATTGCTTTTTGATGCTGCCCCAGATTTACAAGGAGGTGTAAATCTGAGGCAGCGCCAAAAATGCCCTGCAATAGCAGGAGTCAGAATGGCGCAACAAGGAGAAATACTTTTATTTGCCTCATTTTTGCTATTTCTACGTGTGCTGCATTCTGCAGCACAATTAGAAAGAACAAAATGCCATTAATGATTGTTTATGTGCAGGAAGGAGTCTCTTCCTGCACATAAACAATCATTAAATAATGACGATTTGCTACTTCTATGTGTGCTGCAGAACAGTAACAATTCGCCATTATTGATTGTTTATGTGCAGGAAGGGACACCTTCCTGCACAAAAACAATCATTCTCTGCAACAAAGGCACCCTTGCACTGTGGCGCTATGGTGATTGTGTTGGCTCTAGGCAGCTATTTTTAGTGCCAGTGCTAGGGAAAACACTAGGGTGCGCTGTATTGTTGTAAATATGGCACATTCCAAAGTTTTGAAAATGGCGGAGCTTGGCGCTGCAATATTTGCGGCATCTCCGCGCTCCATCATTTCCTTGTAAATATGCCCCTTAGTATTGGAGGGATTTTTAGATTTAGGGCCTGGTTTGGAGGATGGGATACTCCACCACAAACGTGACAGATATCCTGTCCAACTTATTACAAGTGCCATAGGAGACAATGCACATGTAATAAGGCGGACGGGATACCTGCCATGTATGAGAAATCATGCCCCAAATCCGACTTACTACCTCTAAGACCAATATGACATAGGTTTGTAAATTGAGATGGGATCATGACTGGCCCAGGAGTAGAATTAAAGTTAAGAAATGCTGAAATTTTCTAACTTATTGACAAATACCACCAAACTCTAAAGCGGTGTAGAGGTAGGCTCCTCTCCAACTGCAATCATATTTTCCATATGGAACCGAGAAGAGGAGAGAGGTAAAGTAGGTAAATGCACATTTCCACTATGTTTACTTTGAAGGAATGCCCACAAAGCAAATAATATGTGTAGAGGCAGAGGAGTATACCTGGAATTCTTCGACTTGCTTCCATTTACAGGTACTATTGAAGAATCTGTGAATGCAATAAAATGCAGAAATCTACACACGTAGTAGGAGGAAAAATACGATGCATACAGCTAACAATGCTTGTGAATTGGCCGTTAGTTATTATGTTTAAATGTTCTATGGTTCAGTGAACTTTTAATTAGCAAGGTACTATTTAGTGTGGTATCTTGCTTATTAAACCTATGGGCCAATTACAACTGGCCCAGTAACTGGACTACAATTCCTGAACCCCGGAATCACCAGTACTGCAGGCATTGGTAATTTCGGGGCGGAGGAATTACTTCTGATTACGAGATAATGAGAGATAATATCTAGAAATCAGTGATTTTGTACCAAATCCTGCATGTTTTTTGCCATTTCTGTTCAGTTTTGAAGCCGGGCAGTGTACCTGCTTTGAGCAAGCGACGCTTTCAGATGAAAAACTCCCGAACTGTGGTGCTCCTGTGAATCTTGTAATCTTGATGACCCCATCAGGATTACAAGATTGTAGAAAATGTGAATCCTATTATTGGTCTGATCCGCATTACCTGCTTATTTGTAATGCGGGCATCACTGTCGGGATTTCTTCCAACTAGTTATGATTTCTCTTCTGCATAATGACAACAGCATCACATGCTGAATTTCAAACAGCTGGGTTTGGAATGGGGAAAACACCACTAGAACCCGTAACTTTAGAGACTCTTGCCATACAATAGAAAAATGGATGTCGCATTGTGCTTCACCAATGATTCTCTTTTTATGTATTTTTATTTGTTTTTTATTTTCTTATGAGTTTGTAGTATTTCTGATCTCTAGTGAGACCAGCAGCAGCTGCTGCCAAAGTAAAATGGTGGGGCAGCGCGGGGGCAAATGATTTTAAAAACTCACTTACCTGCTCCTCCCGCTGCCGCTCCATCTGCCGGAAGTCCTTGGGCCAGCACAGGTTCCCAGATTCCCCACCCAATCCAGATGCTGCTCTCATGCTGTGAGAGCAGCGACTGGATTGGTCTTAGCAGGCTCGTTAGGTGCTCACGAAGGAACTAGGAGCCTGTGCCATTTCTCCACCCAGCTGTACAATACAGCTGGGTGGAGAAATTCTAAGTGTGCATGTCTGTTTCCCGGCCTAAGACGACCGGCCAAACTGAGATGCGCACTTGAAAGTGCCCTCCTCTCCTCCTCCCAGTCTCTGGCTAGTGTTGGAAGGATTGCCTGGCCCCGCCCTAGACCCGGCAGCATCGGCTGCCAGTGAAAAATAAAACAATAATAAAATAGTTTTCTTATCGTTTTATTTTTCATTCTCAGTGGGGTGACGCTCCTAGGCCATTGCGGAGTAGCCACCACTGAGGGAGAACTACTTTGAGGAGCACATGGCAAAGAACGAGTGTGTGTGAATATTTTTTAACACAAAACTAGTTATGCAAGCAATGACCATTCAGTGGAGAGAAATACATTATTGTGGCAAAAATATTCCACAATCTTCAAATAGCCTGATGAGACCCATATGAAATAACAGACTACAGTCAGCATCCACTGTTCACATCAGCAGTGGCGGCTCGCAGAGGGAGTGCTGCGGGGTGGTGGGGCGGGGCGGGGGAGGGGCTGGGTGGGGGGGTAGTGGAGTCGGGCATATGACGGGCAGAGGTAAAGTAAGTAAATAAATAAATAAAACTATTTACCTTGCACTCGCTGCATCGCCGAGTTGGCGATGCAGCGAGCGCAAGGTAAATATTTTTATTTATTTATTTACTTACTTTACTCCTGCCTGTCGTATGTCTGACTCCACTACCCCCCCACCCAGCCCCTCCCCCACCCCACCCCACCTCCCGCAGCACTCCCTCTGCGAGCCGCCACTGCACATCAGGCTTCTTATGGGGATTAATATGATGAGGGCAGAGTGGTATCTCTTAAGGGGAAATGAGCATGCCTCGCACCTAGTAAATCAACAACTGTTTCTGCACTGATTCCAGAATTCTGTCCAGAAACAGGAATCGGCTTAAAACACGGAAAGGGGTCTGGTAATTTCGTGCATGCTAGTCCTCATTCCGGGGCCAAAAACGTGTAAATTGCATGGTGCAGGATGGGAATAATGGTTGGAAGTGGTAGTACACAGTGCTTCAGATGTATGACGGAACCACGTCAGCCTTAACCATGCCTTTACAACGACAACTTTACAATGAAAGTGTCTTTACCACGCATGTCTTTTCCTTCAAATGTTGTACAATGCATATGCCTTTACGACACATGCCTTCACCATGAAAATGTAAGTATTTTACAGGTTAGTGTGAACCATATATATATATGGTTTATAATTACCTGTAAAAAGCTTACATTTTCATGGTAAAGGCATGCATGATAAAGACATATGCATAGTATAGATTTTACATGTATATTTCTTGCCTTACTAACCCACAACCCCAGAACCCATACCCACCCTTAACCCTAAAAATACCCTTGCCACCCAAATACCCTTACTTACACTATACCCTAAAATTACCCTTGCCACCCAAATACCCTTACCCACCCAAACCCTAAAAATACCATTGCAACCCAAATACCCCTACCCACCCTAAACCCTAAAAGTTCCCTTGCCACCCAAAAACACTTGCCCACCCTAAACCCTAAAAATACCCTTGCCACCCAAAAGCCCACACCCACCCTAAACCCTAAAAATACCCTTGACATCACAAAACTCCTACCCACCTTAAACCCTAAAAATACAGTTGCCACCCAAAAACCCACACCCACCCTAAACCCTAAAAATACCCTGACACCCAAAAACTCATACCCACCCTAAACTCTAAAAATACAGTTACCACCCAAAAACCCACACCCACCCTAAATCCTAAAAATACACTTGCCATCCAAAAACCCACACCCACCCTAAACCTCAAAAATGCCCTTGCCACCCAAAACTCATACCCATCCTAAACCCTAAAAATATCCTTGCCACCCAAAAACCATACCCAACCTAAACCCTAAAAATACTCTTCCCACCCAAAAGCCCATACCCACCCTAATCCATAAAAAATGCCCTTGCCACCCAAAAAATCTTTACCCAACCTACACCCTAAAAATACCCTTGCGACCCAACAACCCCTACCCACCCTAAACCCTAAAAATGCCCTTGTCACCCAAAAACCTCTACCCACTCTAAACCCTAAAAATACCCTTGCCATCCAAAAACCCTTACCCTCCCTAACCGCGAAAATTACCTTTGCCATCCAAAAACCCACACCTTTCCTAAACCCTAAAAATACCCACGCCACCCAAAAACCCATACCCACCCTAAACCCTAAAAATACTGTTGCCACCCAAAATCCCACGCCACCTTAAACCCTAAAAATACCCTTGCCACCCGAAAACGCATAGCCACCCGAAACCCTAAAAACGCCCTTGCCACCGAAAAATCTTTACCCACACTAAACCCTAAAAATGCCCTTGCCCTAACATGCTTATATATATATAGATATTTTTACTAGATCAGTGCAGACCTCTTGGTCACGAATTGAATGCATTTGCACTATACATCAATGGGCTAAGGACTGTAACATGAGTCCATGCACTTGCACTTTAAGATTGGATAGGAATCTGTTGCATTTACACTTTATGTTCCAGATAGATATACCTGATTTTTTATAGAATAAGAAAAATATATGGGAACGAGTGAGGTGGACAATATTTATAAATGTGCACTTTATATTATGATGATCAGGCAAGGTGACAGTATTTAAGGGACTTGCACTTTAAGATCAGGAGGTGGTTTCTGCATCTGTTTTTATTTTCTCACCACTCCCAAAAGAGAAAAGGGAACTGAGTGAATTGGTAGATCAAAAGTGTACTTGCACCTTTGATGCACTTTGCACTTTATATTATTCAAATGTGCACAATAGTTCCATTGAATAAGGATATGAACTAACTGAATGGGTTGGGGGATGCACCCACACCTGAAATCCATATGACCTTTGTCGGCATGAAACATGGGTCCACTGTTGTCATTTTGCTTCTGTATAGAGACATATTATGTCCAAAAAAGACTCCAATTTTGTATATTGTATATTGTTGTAGATTTAGGGCACTTCACCAGAATTGTTTTCGAAATGTTTCCATTTGATTTGAAGTATAGGGCATAGAAAAGACTCCTGCATATGCACATTATGGGCATTGCAAAGGTACTCAGGAAATTAGGAGGTACATAAGGAAATTCTTTTGTACTAACAGTTTCTCCATATATGTACTCTCTATGAATGAACAAAACGTATTATATATATGCATAATCTTGAAAAAGAAAATGGTAACCGAGCGGTGCCAATTATAAAGAGAGATTATGTGTGGTTGACGCTTCAGTTGCTGTGCTGTTTTATTTAGTAATGGGTAAAGGATTGCTCCTTTAAATTGACAGTCAGTCTCACGAAACTCTATGACTCTGTTGAGGGCTACGTCCGAAACGCGTAGGTCACATATTCTTGCACCTTGATGTAAAGTAATCAACTTAATAAAAGAATTGCTGGTGATTAAAGGACCTGTGCCGCTTACTTTCTATCCGCTGAAAAAATCGCTTGGGAACATTTTGAAGAACGCTGAAGTTTTCAGAGTGTACATGGAAATATATATATTTTTGAACCCCCCCATTTTTCTCCGCCTCCGTTTGATGGATCAACCTGAAACTTCTTAGACAGCAGCTTATGTAACGGGGACACTTGTTTTCAAAATTTTGGGAACATTCGTCAAACGGCACCAAAGTAATTAGCAAAACAATAAACACTTTGTCCATGGGAAAAGTGGGTCCTAACTATCGCCAGTAGGTTATATATATATGTATATATTATCTACTGGCGGTCGCCAGTAGATAGTTATAGTTAGGACCTATTTTCCATAGGAAATCCGCAACATTCTATTTCCAATCACTTTGGCGCCGGTTGATGAATCTTCGCGAAATTTTCAAAACTTGTGGGGCGCTCCGGTCTGCTCCTATCCTGAAAGTTTCGGGGTGATTCGGCAAGCGGGTGCCGAGAAAAAAGGGGGGTCCCAAAACGTGTTTTCTCCATGTTAACTCCCATAGGAAATTTTAGACACGGCTACAGCCCGAACTGCTGAACGGAATTACACCAAATTTGGCAAAAGGTAGCGCTTGGTTCAGAAAGCGACCTTTTTTTAAATGGTGTAAATCCGTTCAGTAGTTGCGGAGAAATTCAAGAAATAAGAGTCAAAAAATCAATTTCACATAGGAAACTTTATGCAAGGCTACAGCCCGAACTGCTGAACGGAATTACACCAAATTTGGCAAAGAGGTAGTTCTTGGTTCAGAAAGAACCCTTTTGTTAAATGGTGTAAATCCGTTCAGTAGTTCCTGAGAAAATCAAAAGTAAAAACACATATATATCTGGGCGGAGCCTAACCACACATGTCATCGTGAGATCTGATTGGCTGTCAGCACTTCATCCTGGAATTGCTGGCAGCCATCTTGGGACCAATATAAATGATAGTACCCCATTGAAATGCATTGTAGTGAATCGAAGATTTTGAGGGTTACCAAAAGGAGAACTATAAAGGGTGATAACAGACTTTAGTTACATTAGAATTCATTTGTTGATGGTACCATACTAATTTCAGGAATTGTGGTGTGTTCTAAGGTGATTTTACCCTGTGAAAAACCTTCTGCTGGGATATCATGAATCATGTTTGAGAGAAAACTATTTTCACATGCTTGTCCCATACAGTTTTGGAAGGTGCTCCAGAAGCTAAAATGAGAGCATATTTTCTGTAAATTCACATTATCTTTCTCAGTCATGTGAGAATGAAGTCTGACATTCTCAGTAAAACATGTACATCCAACAAGGGCAGAGACTGTCAGTTGATTCCTTTGTGTTCTACTGCAGCTTCCCAGAGTGTTCTAAAGAACAACTAGAGTGCTAACAGCCTTACTTATGACAAAAGTATGGCACACCTGAAGCCATCTTGATTGGAATAAACTGGTAACACTTAAAACATTTAATTTAAAAGGAACAAAATGATGGGGTTCATTTTGTCATAGAAATTATGGTTAGTGCTGTAGAAAGAAAAATTAGGACATGTTTCAAGTGTGATTTCAAATATCTTCCTGTTATATTTCAACAGGAGAAGCCTGTCAGTTGATGCCTTTGTGTTCTACTGCAGCTTCCCAGAGTGTTCTAAAGAACAACTAGAGCGCTAACAGTCTTACTTATGACAAAATTATGGCACACCTGAAGCCATCTTGATTGGAATAAACTGGTAACTCTTAAAACATTTAATTTAAAAAGGAACAAAATGAGGGGGTTCATTTTGTCATAGAAATTATGGTTAGTGCTGTAGAAAGAAAAATTAGGACATGTTTTAAGTGAGATCTCAAATATCTTCCTGTTATATTTCAACAGGAGCAGCCTGTCAGTTGATGCCTTTGTGTTCTACTGCAGCTCCCCAGAGTGTTCTAAAGAACAACTAGAGCGCTAACAGTCTTACTTATGACAAAAGTATGGCACACCTGAAGCCATCTTGATTGGAAAAAACTGGTAACACTTAAAACATTTAATTTAAAAGGAACAAAATGAGGGGGTTCATTTTGCCATAGAAATTATGGTTAGTGCTGTAGAGAGAAAAATTAGGACATGTTTTAAGTGAGATCTCAAATATCTTCCTGTTATATTTCAACAGGAGCAGCCTGTCAGTTGATGCCTTTGTGTTCTACTGCAGCTTCCCAGAGTGTTCTAAAGAACAACTAGAGTGCTAACAGCCTTACTTATGACAAAAGTATGGCACACCTGAAGCCATCTTGATTGGAATAAACTGGTAACACTTAAAACATTTAATTTAAAAAGGAACAAAATGAGGGGGTTCATTTTGCCATAGAAATTATGGTTGGTGCTGCAGAAAGAAAATTTAGGGCATGTTTTAAGTGAGATCTCAAATCCTCTTCTATTTCATTAGAAAATTCTGACATGCAGACTGAAACAATCACTTTCAATACCAGCAGTAGACTTCCAGTTAACTCCCTGGTGAGCAGTAGCTTTACTACAGTGATCTAATGAACAACTAGAGTGCTAACATTCTGAATTTATGGCAAATGTGTGACACATCTGAATGCCTTCTTGATGGAATCAAAGTAAAAACTGAAAGCATTTCCTACTGAGGAGACTGCAGTAAATGACGAAATTAGGAAACTTCATAACAAATAAGTCTCCCAAGATGGCCACCAGAGAAAAAAAGAGCTCAAATGTAGCACAAATATCACCCAGATGTAGCCCACATATAGCCCAATGACAGAAGTGTGCAAAACGCTTTTTATTTTTAATTTTTCTGCTGTTTTATATAGTGCAAACTGGTCAGGTATTGGAGCGTTACATCTTACTTGGACCCCTTATTGCGTATTTTGCACGAAGTACATGAGATTGATCTTGCGAAACATTGACCTTTACGATTCTGTTAACCTGAAGTTGCTCTGAACCGGGCTTTGTAACACCCGTTTTTACCTACTGGTTTTAATTAATTCTCACTGTATTGTATTAGGAAAGAGGATTTACTGTTTTTATGTACACTTTTATGATCTATGTTTCTAAATCAGATCAAATAAAGTTTAATGAATTCTATGGCAGGACGGAGGCGAGGATTATGCATATCTTTCCTCACTTTATTTGCATAGCAGTTCAAAGAAAACGTAACACAACAATCATTAAACAAAAGACTACACAACCCATGAACCATTAGCGCGGTAGTCTCCAAGGCAACTATAGTCCAATCATATCACAGTCCATCGTATATAATATCGTGACGTCCCTTCCGCTTCCTCTTTCTTCACTGCTCGTCAGTTAAGTGCATTCCTTACATTCTTGGCGTAATCTGACGTTGTTGCTGTTTGTATAGCGGTTTCTTGTGCACGTTATTAGCATTATTGCCATGGTATTGTTTCATATTCCCTGCGCAGCAGGCTCTTGCCCGAGCGCATTCTCCCCCTCGCAGTTTCTCCTGCTGTGTGCTCTGCTCGCGGTGAGATCCTGTCAGGCGCGTCTGGTCCGAGCGAGGCAGCTCCGTCAAGCGCTCCTGCTGGTCTTTACGCGCGTTTGGGAATCCGGTCACTCCTTTAGTGTCCGCTTGATTCCCGACCAACCCTTGCCTAATTTTGACACCGCTACGCGGTGATTTCCCCACACGGCCACGTTAGTGACCAGCGCCACCTGGTGGTGGTAATTGGTATTGCGCCTCAGTCTATTCTTATAACAGCTTCGGGGAAAGCCCAGCTGTTGGAGCACCGGCGAGGGGGCTGCCTTAAGGATTTTAAGGGCATTTGTTCTGTGCTCACACCCTCTGCTATCATGTCTTCTCCAGAAGACCATTTTTTACTCCTACTACCAGGAAGTGGAGGAGGAATGGCCCCCCAACTTCTCCCTCCAGCAGTGGACCAAGCCCTCTCTCTGGCTATTTCTAGGGCGCTGGCTCCTCTTAGGGATCAGGTTGATAAGCTGGCGAAAAGCATCCCTGGGGTGTTCAGTGACCCAGATCTGGTGGTGGCGGGTCCCAGTAGCTCCCAAATGGGGAATAAAAGGGCCGTTAAGCATAACGCGGGGCACTTGGAAGGATTTGATAAACTTACGGAGACCTTCCTCAAGAGTGCACGAACGCTAAAACATGCACCCTGCTGGGAGGAGGAGGGGCCCGGAGAAAATTGCGACACTGTCACCACTATTGTAGACCCCGACGGCGGGTTTCCCTTAGAAGGAGAGGGTGTATCGGAGGACGATTTCTCCTCCGATGAGTATAAGGACTCGGGGCGTCCCTGGCGTCCAGAGTCCCACTCCTCTCAGTCCCCGGTTGGGGTCGGGGTCCACTCGGACATGTTCGAGCCTACCCAAATTTACCATCCTAGGTCAGCGGAGTGGACACCTGACGCCAAAGTGGCAGAGTATGTGGTGGGAAAATCCATCAACCCCTTGAAAGGGAGGTCAGGAATAGGATGAGGGGAGAATGCCCCAGGCCCTCACTGAAGGGGAAGGTGGCACACACGCCTGAAATTGATGAGAAACTATGTACCTTTTTCTCCAAGTATATAAGGGATCCCAAGAAAGGAATTGATAGGTCTTGGACGTGGTAGGGCCCTTGACCCAAATTATTCAATTGACGGAGCATTCCAAAGAGTCAGGATCCCCTTTGTCCACAGATATTGTGGCTGGTTGGGCGCACTACCCTAAACCCTAAAACACTACCCCCTCCACTACCCAAACACCACTGCACTACCCTAAACCCTAAAACACTACCCCCAGCACAACCCCCTACACTACACAAACACCACTGCACTACCCTAAACCCTAAAACACTACCCCAGCACGACCCCTTCACTACACAAACACCACTGCACTGCCTTAAAACCTAAAACACTACCCCCAGCACGACCCCCTACACTACACAAACACCACTGCACTACCCTAAACTCTAAATCTACCCCCAGCATGACCCCCTACACTACACAAACACCACTGCACTACCCTAAACCCTAAAACACTACTCCCAGCACGACCCCCTTCACTACTTAAACACAACTGCCCCTTCACTACCCAAATAAAACTGCACTACCCTAAACTCAAAAACAGTACCCCCAGCACGACCCCCTACACTACCCAAACATCACTGCATGACCCTAAACCCTAAACCACAACCCCCTACACTACACAAACACCACTACACTACCCTAAACCCTAAAACACTAGAACACAGCACGACCCCTACAGTACACAAACACCACTGCACTACCCTAAACCCTAAAACACTACCCCCTACACTACACAAACACCACTGCACTACCCTAAACCCTAAAACACTACCCCCAGCACGACCCCGTATACTACACAAACACCACTGCACTACCGTAAACCCAAAACACTACCCCAGCACTACCCCCTACACTACCCAAACACCATTGCACTACCCTAAACCCTAAAACACTACCCCCAGCATGACCCCCTACACTACACAAACACCACTGCACTACCCTAAACCCTAAAACACTACCCCCAGCATGACCCCCTACACTACCCAAACACCACTGCACTACCCTAAACCCTAAAACACTACCTCTCGCACGACTCCCTACACTACACAAACACCACTGGACTACCCTAAACCCTAAAACACTACCCCCAGCACGACTCCCTACACTACCCAAACACCATTGCACTACACTAAACCCTAAATCTACCCCCAGCATGACCTCCCACACTACACAAACACCACTGCACTACCCTAAACCCTAAAACACTACCACCAGCACGACCACCTACACTACCCAAACACCACTGCACTACCCTAAACCCTAAAACACTAACCCCAGCATGACCCCCTACACTACCCAAACACCACTGCACTACCCTATACCCTAAAACACGACCCCCTACACTACACAAACACAACTGCACTACCCTAAACCCTAAAACACTACCCACAGCATGACCCCCTACACTACACAAATACCACTGCACTACCCTAAACCCTAAAACACTACCCCCTACACTACACAAACACCACTGCACTACCCTAAACCCTAAAACACTACCCCCAGCACGACCCCCTCACAACACAAACACCACTGCACTACCCTAAACCCTAAATCGACCCCCAGCACGACCCCCTACACTACCCAAACACCACTGCCATACCCTAAACCCTAAAACACTACCCCCAGCATGAACCCCTACACTACCCAAAGACCACTGCACTACCCTAAACCCTAAAACACTACCCCCAGCACTACCCCTACACTACACAAACACCACTGCACTACCCTAAACCCTAAAACACTACCCCAGCACTACCCCCTACACTACCCAAACACCACTGCACTAACATAAACCCTAAAACACTACCCCCAGCACAACCCCTACACTACACAAACACCACTGCACTACCCTAAACCCTAAAACACTACCCCCAGCACGACTCCCTACACTACCCAAACACCACTGCACTACCCTAAACCCTAAATCTACCCCAGCACGACCCCCTACACTACCCAAACACCACTGCACTACCCTAAACCATAAAACACAACCCCCAGCATGACCCCCTACACTACACAAACACCACTGCACTACCCTAAACCCTAAAACACTACCCCAGCATGACCCCCTACACTACCCATACACCACTGCACTACCCTAAACCCTAAAACACTACCCCCAGCACGACCCCCTACACTACTGCACTACCCTAAACCCTAAAACACTACCCCCAGCACGACCCCCTACACTACCCAAACACCACTGCACTACCCTAAACCCTAAATCTACTCACAGCACAACCCCCTACACTACACAAACACCACTGCACTACCCTAAACCCTAAAACACTACCCCAGCACGACCCCTTCACTACACAAACACCACTGCACTGCCTTAAAACCTAAAACACTACCCCCAGCACGACCCCTTACACTACACAAACACCACTGCACTACCCTAAACTCTAAATCTACCCCCAGCATGACCCCCTACACTACACAAACACCACTGCACTACCCTAAACCCTAAAACACTACTCCCAGCACGACCCCCTTCACTACTTAAACACAACTGCACTACCCTAAACCCTAAAACACTACCCCCAGCACGACCCCCTTCACTACCCAAATAAAACTGCACTACCCTAAACTCAAAAACAGTACCCCCAGCACGACCCCCTACACTACCCAAACATCACTGCACGACCCTAAACCCTAAACCACAACCCCCTACACTACACAAACACCACTACACTACCCTAAACCCTAAAACACTAGAACACAGCACGACCCCTACAGTACACAAACACCACTGCACTACCCTAAAACCTAAAACACTACCCCCTACACTACACAAACACCACTGCACTACCCTAAACCCTAAAACACTACCCCCAGCACGACCCCGTACACTACACAAACACCACTGCACTACCGTAAACCCAAAACACTACCCCAGCACTACCCCCTACACTACCCAAACACCATTGCACTACCCTAAACCCTAAAACACTACCCCCAGCATGACCCCCTACACTACACAAACACCACTGCACTACCCTAAACCCTAAAACACTACCCCCAGCATGACCCCCTACACTACCCAAACACCACTGCACTACCCTAAACCCTAAAACACTACCTCTCGCACGACTCCTACACTACACAAACACCACTGGACTACCCTAAACCCTAAAACACTACCCCCAGCACGACTCCCTACACTACCCAAACACCATTGCACTACACTAAACCCTAAATCTACCCCCAGCATGACCTCCCACACTACACAAACACCACTGCACTACCCTAAACCCTAAAACACTACCACCAGCACGACCACCTACACTACCCAAACACCACTGCACTACCCTAAACCCTAAAACACTAACCCCAGCATGACCCCCTACACTACCCAAACACCACTGCACTACCCTATACCCTAAAACACGACCCCCTACACTACACAAACACAACTGCACTACCCTAAACCCTAAAACACTACCCACAGCATGACCCCCTACACTACACAAATACCACTGCACTACCCTAAACCCTAAAACACTACCCCCTACACTACACAAACACCACTGCACTACCCTAAACCCTAAAACACTACCCCCAGCACGACCCCCTCACAACACAAACACCACTGCACTACCCTAAACCCTAAATCGACCCCCAGCACGACCCCCTACACTACCCAAACACCACTGCCATACCCTAAACCCTAAAACACTACCCCCAGCATGAACCCCTACACTACCCAAAGACCACTGCACTACCCTAAACCCTAAAACACTACCCCCAGCACTACCCCTACACTACACAAACACCACTGCACTACCCTAAACCCTAAAACACTACCCCAGCACTACCCCCTACACTACCCAAACACCACTGCACTAACATAAACCCTAAAACACTACCCCCAGCACAACCCCTACACTACACAAACACCACTGCACTACTCCTAAACCCTAAAACACTACCCCAGCACGACTCCCTACACTACCCAAACACCACTGCACTACCCTAAACCCTAAATCTACCCCCAGCACGACCCCTACACTACCCAAACACCACTGCACTACCCTAAACCATAAAACACTACCCCCAGCATGACCCCTACACTACACAAACACCACTGCACTACCCTAAACCCTAAAACACTACCCAAGCATGACCCCTACACTACCCATACACCACTGCACTACCCTAAACCCTAAAACACTACCCCCAGCACGACCCCCTACACTACTGCACTACCCTAAACCCTAAAACACTACCCCCAGCACAACCCCCTACACTACCCAAACACCACTGCACTACCCTAAACCCTAGAAAAGAAACCCCCACCCCATGCCCAATCCCCCTTACCTCTCACTCCTCGTGGTTCCTCTCTCCTCGTGGTTCCTGCTTCACGTCGTCTCTGAGGGGCGGTGCACGTCGTTGTGAGGAAACGGAACAGCCTCTGTTTCCTTACAACGACATGGATCGTCTACATGCTTTTAGAACGCATGGTCATTTACCATACATACCTTTACAACAAAATTCGTTGTAAAGGCATGCGTGGTAAATGACCATGCGTTCTAAAAAATGCGGAGTAATGACTTTGTGATGTACAACGCATGCGTGGTAATGCATGCGTTGTAATGGTATCGCAAAAGTAAAAAGTCGTTGTAACGGCTGTTTACCGATCGAAGCTGGCCCCTGTTCTTCAGTGAGACGTTTATTTGATTAATTAGGAGGAAGGAATGTGGTTTTTTTACCATAAAGGGCATTTCCAGCTGTTGTATTGTGAAAGTGTCCGCGTGGCCTGGTTTCACTTCCGGTGAGAGAGTGGAAGAGTCTATTTGGATCTAAAGGAGTTCTGTTGTTGGACGGGCCGGCGCGACATGTCATCAGAAAACATAGCTAATGGAAAGCGTCCTCCCTGAAGTGTGGGGCAGTGCCATGAGAGGTCAACGAGTGTGCGTCCCACCGCAGTATGACCGTACCGCGTGACCCATGTGCCACCTCCAGGGTACGGGAGGCAGAAGCGGCATCGCAGGTCCTCTTGAAGACCGTTGTAGCACTAATTCTACATTTTGGTACTAGGGCATTTTAACTTCGTTGTTCCTGCCAGATACAAAGAGAAGATCCTGTGTTATTCAGTGCCCTCGTTACCTTTTTTGTGGGTTGTGGTGCTTGTCACTTCGCTGCCCCGCCGGTGCATACGACTGGGCACCCCACCTCGTGTGCCATCTGCAGGGCCTCTGCCCTCGGATCACTGGTTTCGGTTTCTGGAGTGGCAACATAAACAGTTGCTCCCAAAGGACTAGCCTGAACACTTAGGTGAATATCCCCTGCACCAGCATTCCACGGAAATTCTTTCCTAGCTCTCCCACGTCAACGAGGACATCATAATAGCACGGCTCCGCTCGCGACACCGTATGACGTCATCGGAGCCATAAGAGGACCTCGTCGGCATGCTGACGTCAGTCCCACCCATTTTTTCCGTGCCACCGAGGCAAACAGGGGACCGAGACATTTTCACATGTATACATAGTATAATAAATATATATATATTCACTGAAAAAACCATAGGTTTCAGGCACGTTATAGTTAGAAATTAGCATTTAAAAAACCTTAGAAATTCACTGAAAAAACCATAGGTTTCAGGCACGTTATAGTTAGAAATTAGCATTTAAAAACCTTAGAAATTCACTGAAAAAACCATAGGTTTCAGGGGCGTTATAGTTAGTTGGACATTTCACTCGTACAAAACCATAGAAATTCCCCCGTTATAGTTAGTTCAGCTAACTATAACTTGCTGCAGCCCGCAATGCACTGCTGATGACGTCACCTATTACATCACTCATGACATGGTCAGTGACATCACTCATGACATCACTGATGACATCTCAAATGACATCACTGATGACATCATCCAGTGAATGTGTGTTTTTCTGAAAATTAAATATGTTTTATATATGTATATCTCAAGGTCGATGGAAGAATAAATCAATCAATCAATCAATCAATCATGTCACTTATAAAGCGCACTACATACCCGCGAGGGTCTCAAGGCGCTGGGGGACGAGGGGGGTGGTGCTGCTACTGATCGAAGAGCCAGGTCTTAAGGAGTCTTCTGAAGGCCAGTAGGTCTTGGGTCTGTCGGAGGTTGGTGGGGAGGGTGTTCCAGGTCTTGGCGGCGAGGTGGGAGAAGGATCTGCCGCCGGCGGTCATTTTCCGGATGCGGGGGACTGTGGCGAGGGCGAGGCTGGTCGAGCGGAGCTGGCGGGTGGGGGTGTAGAAGCTGAGTCGTCTGTTGAGGTAGGCTGGTCCGGAGTTGTGGAGTGCTTTGTGTGCGTGGGTGAGGAGCTTGAAGGTTATCCTCTTGTTGACAGGGAGCCAGTGCAGGTCTCTCAGGTGGGGTGTGATGTGGCTGCGTCGGGGGATGTCGAGGATAAGACGTGCAGAGGCGTTCTGGATGCGTTGCAGCCGTCTCCAGGAGCTTAGCCGCTGCTCCTGCGTAGAGGGCGTTTCCGTAGTCCAGCCTGCTGGTTACGAGGGCCTGGGTGACTGTTTTTCTTGTTTCGGTGGGGATCCACTTGAAGATCCTGCGGAGCATTCGGAGGATGTTGAAGCAGGATGAGGAAACGGCGTTGACCTGCTTAGTCATGGAGAGGGTGGGGTCGAGGATGACCCCTAGGTTGCGTACGTGGTCGGTGGGTGGCGGGGCTGTTCCCAGTGATGTTGGCCACCAGGAGTCGTCCCAGGCTGAAGGGTTGGAACCAAGGATGAGGACCTCCGTCTTGTCCGAGTTCAGCTTCAGGCGGCTGGTCCTCATCCATTCGGCGACGGCCTTCATTCCTTCGTGGAGGTGGGCTTTGGCGGTGTGAGGGTCTTTGGTGAGGGAGAGGATCAGCTGGGTGTTGTCGGCATAGGAGATGATGTTGAGGTTGTGCTGTCGGGCGACGTGGGCGAGGGGTGCCATGTAGATGTTGAACAGCGTTGGGCTGAGGGAGGAGCCTTGGGGTACGCCGCAGATGATCTTGGTGGCCTTGGATCGGAAGGGGGCGAGGCGGACGCTTTGTGTTCTGCCGGAAAGGAAGGATGTGGTCCAGTCCAGGGCCTTCTCTTGGATCCCGGCGTCGTGAAGGCGTGTTCGTAGTGTGTGGTGGCAGACCGTGTCGAAGGCGGCTGATAGGTCCAGGAGGATGAGGGCTGCTGTTTCTCCGTTGTCTAGCAGGGTCCTGATGTCATCGGTGGCGGCGATGAGGGCGGTTTCGGTGCTGTGGTTGCTGCGGAAGCCGGACTGGGAAGGGTCCAGGATGTTGTTCTCCTCGAGGTAGCGGGTCAGTTGTTTGTTGATGATTTTCTCGGTGACCTTCGCGGGGGAACGGGAGCAGAGAGATGGGTCGGAAGTTCTTGAGGTCCTTGGGGTCTGCCTTGGGTTTCTTGAGTAAGGCGGTGATCTCGGCGTGCTTCCAGCTTTCCGGGAAGGTTGCTGTCTCGAAGGAGATGTTGATTATTTTCCGGAGATGGGGCGCGATGGCTGTACTGGCTTTGTTGAAGATGTGGTGAGGGCACGGGTCTAGCGGTGAACCGGAGTGGATGGTGTTCATGATCTCGCTGGTGTCCTCGTCGTTGATGTTGGTCCAGGAGAGCAGGCGGTTGGTGGTTGTGGGGGCAGTGGTCTCGGTGGTTGCCGGGCGGTCGTGGTGTTGAAGCTGTCGTGGATGTCGGCGATTTTGCGGTGGAAGAAGGTGGCCAGTGAGTCGCACAGGTCTCGCGACGGCTGGATGTCGTTGGTGTTGGAGCTGGGGTTGGAGAGTTCCTTCACGATGTTGAAGAGCTCTTTGCTGTTGTGTGCGTTGTTGTCTAGGCGGTCTTTGAGTGAGGCCCTTTTGGCGGATCTGATGAGGTGATGGTGACTGCGGGTGGCGCTCTTGTGGGCGGCGTAGCTGTCCGCTGTCCGTTCGTGGAGCCAGATCTTCTCCAGTTTTCGGCATGTTCGTTTGGAGGCCTGGAGGTCTTCGGTGAACCAGGTGGCTTTCTTGCTGGTGTGGCTGTTGGGCGGATTCTTGAGCGGGGCAAGGGTGTTGGCGCAGTCGTCAATCCACTGTCTGAGGTTGCGGGCGGCGGTGTCGGGGTCGGAGGGTTCGGCGGGTGGGCTCAGGGCGAGGGTTGTGGTTAGCTGGTCTTCCGTGACTCTGCTCCAGCAGCGGCGAGGCATTTGTTCGGTGCGGTGGTGCGTGGTGGGCTTCCTGTAGGTGAAGTGGATGCAGTGTTGGTCAGTCCAGTGGGGTTCGGAGGTGTGGTTGAAGGAGACGTGTGGGCTTGCGGAAAAGATGGAGTCTAGCGTGTGGCCGGCGGCGTGGGTGGGTGTAGTCACGAGCTGTCTGAGTCCGAGGGTGGCGAGGTTGTCGATCAGGGTGGTGGAGTTGGTGTCCTTGTTGTTCTCGAGGTGGAAGTTCAGGTCCCCGAGGAGGATGTAGTCCGTGGAGGCGATGGCGTGTGTGCTGACGAAGTCAGCGATGGAATCGCTGAACTGTGGTCGGGGTCCGGGGGTCTGTAGATGAGGTTCCTCTGAGGGTGGTATTGGGATCGGTGTGGATCTGGAAGTGCATGTGTTCGGCGGTGCTGAGGGTGTCGTCGGTGTTGGTTGAGACTCTGAGGGTGTTCCTGTGGACGATGGCGATGCCTCCTCTGACTCCGCTGAGTGCGGTCCCTGCGGGTGATCTTGTATCCGTCCGGGATGGCAATGGCGATGTCGGGGGCTGAAGCGGGATTCAGCCAGGTCTCCGCTCAGAAATGCGACGTCTGGGGAGGTTGAGTCGAGAAGGTCCCAGAGTTCGATGGCGTGTTTGCGGGCGGAGCGGGTGTTGAGGAGGATGCATCTGAGGTAGTTGGGTTCTTTCCTGGGCGGTGGTTTGGCGGGGTGGGTGCTGGCGAAGCTGCAGTTCCGGCAGGTGAAGGGCCCTTGGGTGCGCTTCGGGGTGGCCTGGTAGCAGGCGTGATCTTTTCCGGGGTTGAGTGCGTGGAGGGTGCTGGCGTCGTATCGGCGTCTGTTGATGTGGCGGGGGATGCCCGGACCAGGGGGTCTGGCGCTGGGCGCGGTCACGGCGCGGACGGGCGCAGAGCGGGCTTGCCTTAGGCGCGCCTTTGGCGCGCCAGCGGCGCAGCGCAGCAGCGGCCGCCATAAATGGGGAGGTGGGAGGGAGGAGCAGGGAATGGGGCAGCGAATGGGCAGTGAGGGGGCGGGGGCGGGGCCGCAGGGCGCAGCGGCGGGAAACAGGCACAGAAGGGAAAACGAGCACAATCAGGGCATCAAGGGGGCACAGAAAGGAAAAAAATGAGCACAATCAGGGGCAGCAAGGGGGCACAGAAAGGAAAAACGAGCACAATCAGGGGCAGCAAGGGGGCACAGAAAGGAAAAACGAGCACAATCAGGGGCAGCAAGGGGGCACAGAAAGGAAAAAAACGAGCACAATCAGGGGCAGCAAGGGGGTACAGAAAGGAAAACGAGCACAATCAGGGGCAGCAGGGGGTACAGAAAGGAAAAACGAGCACAATCAGGGGCAGCAAGGGGGCACAGAAAGGAAAAAAAACTAGCACAATCAGGGGCAGCAAGGGGGTACAGAAAGGAAAAACGGGCACAATCAGGGGCAGCAAGGGAGCACAGAAAGGAAAGAAAACGAGCACAATCAGGGGCAGCAAGGGGGCACAGAAAGGAAAAACGAGCACAATCAGGGGCAGCAAGGGGGCACAGAAAGGAAAAACGAGCACAATCAGGGCCAGCAAGGGGGCACAGAAAGGAAAAAACGAGCACAATCAGGGGCAGCAGCAGGGCACACAGACGGAGCTGTGTGGTGGGGGAGCGACCTACCAGTCAAGGACAGGGGTCGCTCTCTTCACCACGCAGCTCCCGCCATAAATGGGGAGGTGGGAGGGAGGAGCAGGGAATGGGGCAGCGAATGGGCAGTGAGGGGGCGGGGCCGCAGGGGCGCAGCGGCGGGAAACAGGCACAGAAGGGAAAACGAGCACAATCAGGGCATCAAGGGGGCACAGAAAGGAAAAAAAATGAGCACAATCAGGGGCAGCAAGGGGGCACAGAAAGGAAAACGAGCACAATCAGGGGCAGCAAGGGGGCACAGAAAGGAAAAAAACGAGCACAATCAGGGGCAGCAAGGGGGTACAGAAAGGAAAAAGGAGCACAATCAGGGGCAGCAAGGGGGCACCGAAAGGAAAGAAAACGGGCACAATCAGGGGCAGCAAGGGGGCACAGAAAGGAAAAACGAGCACAATCAGGGGCAGCAAGGGGGCACAGAAAGGAAAAACTAGCACAATCAGGGGCAGCAAGGGGGCACAGAAAGGAAAAAAACGAGCACAATCAGGGGCAGCAGCAGGGCACACAGACGGAGCTGTGTGGTGGGGGAGCGACCTACCAGTCAAGGTCAGGGGTCGCTCCTGGGTATATAAGTGTCTAAATGGATGATTTTTTTTGTAAAATTGATTGTATAACTGACTAAGTGTATCTTAGTGAATACATGGGTTAGTGAGTAATGTTTAAATATGAAAATATCTGTATCAGTCTCTCACTTTGTGTATAAGTGGCTGCATGGGTTGGTGAGTAGCTACATGAGTGTCTATATGGGTTATTAGTTGGTTTTTTGAGTATCAGTAAGAGTGTCTGAGTGTCTGTATGGTTCGGTGGGGGGTATTACTTAGTGCATAGATGCATGAATGAGTGACTCACTGTTTGTATGTGTTGAAGACAGCATGTGTGCAGGACTGTATAGGTGGATGAGTATGTGTATGGGTGTGTTAGTGAGTGAATGACTGTCTCAATAGTGTCTTTATGAGTAACTACATATGTTTTAAACTAGTATATGTGAGTATTGGTGTATATAAGTGAGTATATGTGAGAGTGAGAGATTGGAAGAGTTCCTGTACAAATAAGTAGGTGTTTCTATAAGTGATTGTTTAAGAGAGTAAGTATGTGTAAGTTTCTGTAGAAGTAAGTGTGGTAGTGTGTGTATAACTGTATATGCAAGTAAATGGATGTTTGATACTTTGTTTGCATGTGTGACTATGTGTGTGAGTAACTCTATGGATGAGTGGCGGTGTGTAACAGGATGTATAGGTGTATGAGTACATATGATGAGTGAGTACATGTATGAGTGACTGTATAGGGACTGTTGGTGAATGAGTGGATGTGTGTGTAGATCTTGGAATTACTGAATAGGTGTGTTGTAACTGGTATTGGTATGTCCATTGCTTTGAAAATGTTAGTTTGTATTTTTGAGTGTGTGTATCAAAGGTTATATTAGGGTGAGAGGAGGTCTGCCACTCTATCACAAGGATGATGTCATCAGTGATGTCATCAGTGATGTCATTTGAGATGTCATCAGTGATGTCATGAGTGATGTCACTGACCATGTCATGAGTGATGTAATATGTAATGTCATCAGTAGTGCATTGCGGGCGCGCGAGTTATAGTTAGCTGAACTAACTATAACGGGGGAATTTCTATGGTTTTGTACGAGTGAAATGTCCAACTAACTATAACGCCCCTGAAACCTATGGTTTTTTCAGTGAATATATATATATGAAAAACCACACTCCTGGCTCACCACACACAACGAAGTAGCGAAAAACAGGTATGGACCACAGCGTGTAGATTTGCAGAATTGCAGTGCTTTATTTGCAGAAAATGAAAAAATCAATGGCATCCATTCGATAAAAAGCAAGTGCCCAGCATGACGCGTTTCGACCGCGTTTCCACGGTCTTATTGTGCGACGTCTGCATATGATGTATAAGTCCCGCCCCAGTGGGCGTAGGCCAAATTGCCTCCTGGTATTTGCAGTTCCACAACGATCATTCCCAAGTGGGTGCTGCTGGTCCTCATCGATAAAATACAATGTCTATACCCCAGTGGGTTGATGAGTGGCAGGAGCAACTGCTAAACTGCCCATACACTGTCACTCAATAAGCTGCCCCCCCGTTCTATCGGCATTACCTATCTAGGTCACCACATATATATATATATATATATATATATTCAGCTCCAAAGTTGTCCACCAGATGATCAGCACTCAGACAACAGCAGCAAGACAACAGCCTTTGATAGGTATGAACGGTATTCCGCCTGCGGATACTTTAAACAGCCGTTCCGTATAGGACTGCCTGACGCGTTTCGAAGTTCCTCAACTTCTCTTCAGAGGCTTTTAACGGAAAGGATGCGTGCATGTACCGGTCCCAGTTCACATTTAAATATTGCACCCCCCCAAATGGGCCGCTTCTATGAGACTGTGCATGATGGGAGCTGTAGTCTCGGCACTTAGTAATCCACAGATGGATGCACACATAATGCTCTGTTGAATTCAAAGTCCTCAATGGACCCCACAGACGGGTCCGTCCTAGATCCTCTGCTGCTGCCCCACATGTACGATTCAGTCAATACCAAGTCGCGAGAACCCCTTGATTCGCGGGGTGGTGATCGCTCCGTGGCAGGACTGCCGCGTATAGATTCAGCTCCAAAGTTGTCCACCAGATGAGCAGCACTCAGACAACAGCAGCAAGACAACAGCCTTTGATAGGTATGAACGGTATTCCGCCTGCGGATACTTTAAACAGTCGTTCCGTATAGGACTGCCTGACACGTTTCGAAGTTCCTCAACTTCTCTTCAGAGGCTTTTAACGGAAAGGATGCGTGCATGTACCGGTCCCAGTTCACATTTAAATATTGCACGCCCCCAAATGGGCCGCTCCTATGAGACTGTGCATGATGGAAGCTGTAGTCTCGGCACTTGGTAATCCACAGATGGATGCACACATAATGTTCTGTTGAATTCAAAGTCCTCAATGGACCCCGCAGACGGGTCCGTCCTAGATCATCTGACTACAAGTCCCAACATACACCTGTTCGTATAGGTACTGCAGCGGGAAAAATAAAGCTTGTGTGAGCGCTGAGTTTGCCAAGCAAAAGAGGAGCCTTTGTGATTTCCGGAAACCCCAACGAGTTGTTATGTCCAGGACGCCCTTGAGTCCCCTACGCCCAAACCCCAATGGCAGATACACACCGGGCCGTGAAACATAGTTGAAGTCAGCTAGTTTCCCCGTGCAGTCACGGGCTGCTCCTGGCAGCGGCCTCTTGTCTGGTCCGATCTTGTGGTGGTCACGGAGTGATTCAATCCCTTGAAAAAAAGTCACATTGCCAGTAAACCTCCGGACACTTTGCTGGGCGGGTCCTCGTATCGCGCTGCTGGCAAATGCGAAAATTTATCACACAGACGACCACTTGTTAAAGTAATCTGAGGACACAGCGGGGATTTCTTCGGGAGTCCTTTTAATAACAAATTACGGCATAATGCATTTCGGCTAGATTGCCTTCGTCAGATGCCCATTACATCAGGGTTGTGACTGCTCCCTCTATGTACTGCTGCGGCGCTCCCATTGGCGGGAGATTAGCTGACCACGCTCCATCCAGGACAACTGTAGCCTTGCTGGCCTGACTACAAGTCCCAACATACACCTGTTCGTATAGGTACTGCAGCGGGAAAAATAAAGCTTGTGTGAGCGCTGAGTTTGCCAAGCAAAAGGGGGGCCTTTGTGATTTCTGGAAACCCCAACGAGTTGTTATGTCCAGGACGCCCTTGAGTCCCCTACGCCCAACCCCAATCGCAGATACACACCGGGCCGTGCAACATAGTTGAAGTCAGCTAGTTTCCCCGTGCAGTCACGGGCTGCTCCTGGCAGCGGCCTCTTGTCTGGTCCGATCTTGTGGTGGTCAAAGAGTGATTCAATCCCTTGAAAAAAAGTCACATTGCCAGTAAACCTCCGGACACTTTGCTGGGCGGGTCCTCGTATCGCGCTGCTGGCAAACGCGAAAATTTATCACACAGACAACCACTTGTTAAAGTAATCCGAGGACACAGCGGGGATTTCTTCGGGAGTCCTTTTAATAGCAAATTACGGCATAATGCATTTTGGCTAGATTGCCTTCGGCAGATGCCCATTACATCAGGGTTGTGACTGCTCCCTCTTTTGTACTGCTGCGGCGCTCCCATTGGTGGGAGATCAGCCGACCATGCTCCATCCAGGACAACTGTAGCCTTGCTGGCCTGACTACAAGTCCCAACATACACCTGTTTGTATAGGTACTGCAGCGGGAAAAATAAAGCTCGTGTGAGCGCTGAGTTTGCCAAGCAAAAGTGGGTCCTTTGTGATTTCTGGAAACCCCAACGAGTTGTTATGTCCAGGACGCCCTTGAGTCCCCTACGCCCAAACCCCAATCGCAGATACACAACGGGCCATGAAACATAGTTGAAGTCAGCTAGTTTCCCCGTGCAGTCACGGGCTGCTCCTGGCAGCGGCCTCCTGTCTGGTCCGATCTTGTGGTGGTCACGGAGTGATTCAATCACTTGAAAAAAAGTCACATTGCCAGTAAACCTCCGGACACTTTGCTGGGCGGGTCCTCGTATCGCGCTGCTGGCAAACGCGAAAATTTATCACACAGACGACCACTTGTTAAAGTAATCCGAGGACACAGCGGGGATTTCTTCGGGAGTCCTTTTAACCCCTTCCCTGCACTGCGAATTCGGCCGCGGCACAGGCGGGGCTAGGGGGTGGGCGTGGCGCTTCGACACTGATGACGGCTCCACGCCGTCATGAGCCACGGTAGGCGTGTGCTCATGACGGCGTGGAGCCGTCATAGCCCCGCCCGCTCATCACTCTCCCGCACAGGCGGGGAATTAGTGCCGCGTGGGCGGAGCGGCAGGGAGCGGGTGGGGCTATGACGGCTCCACGCCGTCATGAGCACACGGCTACCGTGGCTCATGACGGCGTGGAGCCGTCATGAGCGTCGAAGAGGTTAATAACAAATTACGGCATAATGCATTTCGGCTAGATTGCCTTCGTCAGATGCCCATTACATCAGGGTTGTGACTGCTCCCTCTTTTGTACTGCTGCGGCGCTCCCATTGGCGGGAGATCAGCTGACCACGCTCCATCCAGGACAACTGTAGCCTTGCTGGCCTGACTACAAGTCCCAACATACACCTGTTCGTATAGGTACTGCAGCAGGAAAAATAAAGCTTGTGTGAGCGCTGAGTTTGCCAAGCAAAAGGGGGGCCTTTGTGATTTCCGGAAACCCCTTGGAGTTGTTATGTCCAGGACGCCCTTGAGTCCCCATGCCCAAACCCCAATCGCAGATACACATCGGGCCGTGAAACATAGTTGAAGTCAACTAGTTTCCCCGTGCAGTCACGGGCTGCTCCTGGCAGCGGCCTCTTGTCTGGTCCTATCTTGTGGTGGTCACGGAGTGATTCAATCCCTTGAAAAAAAGTCACATTGCCAGTAAACCTCCGGACACTTTGCTGGGCGGGTCCTCGTATCGCGCTGCTGGCAAACGCGAAAAGTTATCACATAGACGACCACTTGTTAAAGTAATCCGAGGACACAGCGGGATTTCTTCGGGAGTTCTTTTAATAACAAATTACGGCATAATGCATTTCGGATAGATTGCCTTTGTCAGATGCCTATTACATCAGGGTTGTGACTGCTCCCTCTTTTGTACTGCTGCAGCGCTCCCATTGGCCGGAGATCAGCTGACCACGCTCCATCCAGGACAACTGTAGCCTTGCTGGCCTGACTACAAGTCCCAACATACAACTGTTCGTATAGGTACTGCAGCGGGAAAAATAAAGCTCGTGTGAGCGCTGAGTTTGCCAAGCAAAAGGGGGGCCTTTGTGATTTTTGGAAACCCCAATGAGTTGTTATGTCCAGGATGCCCTTGAGTCCCCTACGCCCAAACCCCAATCGCAGATACACATCGGGCCGTGAAACATAGTTGAAGTCAGCTAGTTTGCCCGTGCAGTCACGGGCTGCTCCTGGCAGCGGCCTCTTGTCTGGTCCGATCTTGTGGTGGTCACAGAGTGATTCAATCCCTTGAAAAAAAGTCACATTGCCAGTAAACCTCCGGACACTTTGCTGGGCGGATCCTCGTATCGTGCTGCTGGCAAACGCGAACAATTATCACTCAGACGACCACTTGTTAAAGTAATCGGAGGACACAGCGGGGATTTCTTCGGGAGTCCTTTTAATAACAAATTACGGCATAATGCATTTCGGCTAGATTGCCTTCGTCAGATGCCCATTACATCAGGGTTGTGACTGCTCCCTCTTTTGTACTGCTGCGGCGCTCCCATTGGTGGGAGATCAGCCGACCATGCTCCATCAAGGACAACTGTAGCCTTGCTGGCCTGACTACAAGTCCCAACATACACCTGTTTCTATAGGTACTGCAGCGGGAAAAATAAAGCTCGTGTGAGCGCTGAGTTTGCCAAGCAAAAGGGGGGCCTTTGTGATTTCTGGAAACCCCAACGAGTTGTTATGTCCAGGACGCCCTTGAGTCCCCTACGCCCAAACCCCAATCGCAGATACACAACGGGCCATGAAACATAGTTGAAGTCAGCTAGTTTCCCCGTGCAGTCACGGGCTGCTCCTGGCAGCGGCCTCCTGTCTGGTCCGATCTTGTGGTGGTCACGGAGTGATTCAATCACTTGAAAAAAAGTCACATTGCCAGTAAACCTCCGGACACTTTGCTGGGCGGGTCCTCGTATCGCGCTGCTGGCAAACGCGAAAATTTATCACACAGACGACCACTTGTTAAAGTAATCCGAGGACACAGCGGGGATTTCTTCGGGAGTCCTTTTAACCCCTTCCCTGCACTGCGAATTCGGCCGCGGCGCAGGCGGGGCTAGGGGGTGGGCGTGGCGCTTCGACACTGATGACGGCTCCACGCCGTCATGAGCCACGGTAGGCGCAGTGCTCATGACGGCGTGGAGCCGTCATAGCCCCGCCCGCTCATTAATTCTCCCGCACAGGCGGGGAATTAGTGCCGCGTGGGCGGAGCGGCAGGGAGCGGGTGGGGCTATGACGGCTCCACGCCGTCATGAGCACACGGCTACCGTGGCTCATGACGGCGTGGAGCCGTCATGAGCGTCGAAGAGGTTAATAACAAATTACGGCATAATGCATTTCGGCTAGATTGCCTTCATCAGATGCCCATTACATCAGGGTTGTGACTGCTCCCTCTTTTGTACTGCTGCGGCGCTCCCATTGGCGGGAGATCAGCTGACCACGCTCCATCCAGGACAACTGTAGCCTTGCTGGCCTGACTACAAGTCCCAACATACACCTGTTCGTATAGGTACTGCAGCAGGAAAAATAAAGCTTGTGTGAGCGCTGAGTTTGCCAAGCAAAAGGGGGGCCTTTGTGATTTCCGGAAACCCCAACGAGTTGTTATGTCCAGGACGCCCTTGAGTCCCCATGCCCAAACCCCAATCGCAGATACACAGCGGGCCGTGAAACATAGTTGAAGTCAGCTAGTTTCCCCGTGCAGTCACGGGCTGCTCCTGGCAGCGGCCTCTTGTCTGGTCCTATCTTGTGGTGGTCACGGAGTGATTCAATCCCTTGAAAAAAAGTCACATTGCCAGTAAACCTCCGGACACTTTGCTGGGCGGGTCCTCGTATCGCGCTGCTGGCAAACGCAAAAAGTTATCACATAGACGACCACTTGTTAAAGTAATCCGAGGACACAGCGGGGATTTCTTCGGGAGTTCTTTTAATAACAAATTACGGCATAATGTATTTCGGATAGATTGCCTTTGTCAGATGCCTATTACATCAGGGTTGTGACTGCTCCCTCTTTTGTACTGCTGCAGCGCTCCCATTGCCGGAGATCAGCTGACCATGCTCCATCCAGGACAACTGTAGCCTTGCTGGCCTGACTACAAGTCCCAACATACAACTGTTCGTATAGGTACTGCAGCGGGAAAAATAAAGCTCGTGTGAGCGCTGAGTTTGCCAAGCAAAAGGGGGGACTTTGTGATTTTTGGAAACCCCAACGAGTTGTTATGTCCAGGATGCCCTTGAGTCCCCTACGCCCAAACCCCAATCGCAGATACACATCGGGCCGTGAAACATAGTTGAAGTCAGCTAGTTTGCCCGTGCAGTCATGGGCTGCTCCTGGCAGCGGCCTCTTGTCTGGTCCGATCTTGTGGTGGTCACAGAGTGATTCAATCCCTTGAAAAAAAGTCACATTGCCAGTAAACCTCCGGACACTTTGCTGGGCGGGTCCTCGTATCGCGCTGCTGGCAAACGCGAAAAGTTATCACATAGACGACCACTTGTTAAAGTAATCCGAGGACACAGCGGGGATTTCTTCGGGAGTTCTTTTAATAACAAATTACGGCATAATGCATTTCGGATAGATTGCCTTTGTCAGATGCCTATTACATCAGGGTTGTGACTGCTCCCTCTTTTGTACTGCTGCAGCGCTCCCATTGGCCGGAGATCAGCTGACCACGCTCCATCCAGGACAACTGTAGCCTTGCTGGCCTGACTACAAGTCCCAACATACAACTGTTCGTATAGGTACTGCAGCGGGAAAAATAAAGCTCGTGTGAGCGCTGAGTTTGCCAAGCAATAGGGGGCCTTTGTGATTTCTGGAAACCCCAACGAGTTATGTCCAGGATGCCCTTGAGTCCCCTACGCCCAAACCCCAATCGCAGATACACATCGGGCCGTGAAACATAGTTGAAGTCAGCTAGTTTCCCCGTGCAGTCACGGGCTGCTCCTGGCAGCAGCCTCTTGTCTGGTCTGATCTTGTGGTGGTCACAGAGTGATTCAATCCCTTGAAAAAAAGTCACATTGCCAGTAAACCTCCGGACACTTTGCTGGGCGGATCCTCGTATCGCGCTGCTGGCAAACGCGAACAATTATCACTCAGACGACCACTTGTTAAAGTAATCAGAGGACACAGCGGGGATTTCTTCGGGAGTCCTTTTAATAACAAATTACGGCATAATGCATTTCGGCTAGATTGCCTTCGTCAGATGCCCATTACATCAGGGTTGTGACTGCTCCCTCTTTTGTACTGCTGCGGCGCTCCCATTGGCGGGAGATCAGCTGACCATGCTTCATCCAGGACAACTGTAGCCTTGCTGGCCTGACTACAAGTCCCAACATACACCTGTTCGTATAGGTACTGCAGCGGGAAAAATAAAACTTGTGTGAGCGCTGAGTTTGCCAAGCAAAAGGGGGGCCTTTGTGATTTCCGGAAACCCCAACGAGTTGTTATGTCCAGGACGCCCTTGAGTCCCCTACGCCCAAACCCCAATCGCAGATACACAGCGGGCCGTGAAACATAGTTGAAGTCAGCTAGTTTCCCAGTGCAGTCACGGGCTGCTCCTGGCAGCGGCCTCTTGTCTGGTCCTATCTTGTGGTGGTCACGGAGTGATTCAATCCCTTGAAAAAAAGTCACATTGCCAGTAAACCTCCGGACACTTTGCTGGGCGGGTCCTCGTATCGCACTGCTGGCAAACGCGAAAATTTATTACATAGACGACCACTTGTTAAAGTAATCCGAGGACACAGCGGGGATTTCTTCGGGAGTCCTTTTAATAACAAATTACGGCATAATGCATTTCGGATAGATTGCCTTCGTCAGATGCCTATTACATCAGGGTTGTGACTGCTCCCTCTTTTGTACTGCTGCAGCGCTCCCATTGGCTGGAGATCAGCTGACCACGCTCCATCCAGGACAACTGTAGCCTTGCTGGCTTAACTACAAGTCCCAACATACAACTGTTCGTATAGGTACTGCAGCGGGAAAAATAAAGCTCGTGTGAGCGCTGAGTTTGCCAAGCAAAAGGGGGCCTTTGTGATTTCTGGAAACCCCAACGAGTTATGTTCAGGATGCCCTTGAGTCCCCTACGCCCAAACCCCAATCGCAGATACACATCGGGCCGTGAAACATAGTTGAAGTCAGCTAGTTTCCCCGTGCAGTCACGGGCTGCTCCTGGCAGCGGCCTCTTGTCTGGTCCGATCTTGTGGTGGTCAAAGAGTGATTCAATCCCTTGAAAAAAAGTCACATTGCCAGTAAACCTCCGGACACTTTGCTGGGCGGATCCTCATATCGCGCTGCTGGCAAACACGAACAATTATCACTCAGACGACCACTTGTTAAAGTAATCAGAGGACACAGCGGGGATTTCTTCGGGAGTCCTTTTAATAACAAATTACGGCATAATGCATTTCGGCTAGATTGCCTTCGTCAGATGCCCATTACATCAGGGTTGTGACTGCTCCCTCTTTTGTACTGCTGCGGCGCTCCCATTGGCGGGAGATTAGCTGACCACGCTTCATCCAGGACAACTGTAGCCTTGCTGGCCTGACTACAAGTCCCAACATACACCTGTTCGTATAGGTACTGCAGCGGGAAAAATAAAGCTCGTGTGAGCGCTGAGTTTGCCAAGCAAAAGGGGGCCTTTGTGATTTCTGGAAACCCCAACGAGTTGTTATGTCCAGGACGCCCTTGAGTCCCCTACGCCCAAACCCCAATCGCAGATACTCACCGGGCCTTGAAACATAGTTGAAGTCAGCTAGTTTCCCCGTGCAGTCACGGGCTGCTCCTGGCAGTGGCCTCTTGTCTGGTCCGATCTTGTGGTGGTCACGGAGTGATTCAATCCCTTGAAAAAAAGTCACATTGCCAGTAAACCTCCGGACACTTTGCTGGGCGGGTCCTCGTATCGCGCTGCTGGCAAACGCGAAAAGTTATCACACAGACGACCACTTGTTAAAGTAATCCGAGGACACAGCGGGGATTTCTTCGGGAGTCCTTTTAATAACAAATTACGGCATAATGCATTTTGGCTAGATTGCCTTCGTCAGATGCCCATTACATCAGGGTTGTGACTGCTCCCTCTTTTGTACTGCTGCGGCGCTCCCATTGGCGGGAGATCAGCTGACCATGCTCCATCCAGGACAACTGCAGCCTTGCTGGCCTGACTACAAGTCCCAACATACACCTGTTCATATAGGTACTGCAGCTGGAAAAATAAAGCTCGTGTGAGCGCTGAGTTTGCCAAGCAAAAGGGGGGCCTTTGTGATTTCTGGACACCCCAACGAGTTGTTATGTCCAGGACACCCTTGAGTCCCCTACGCCCAAACCCCAATCGCAGATACACACCGGGCCTTGAAACATAGTTGAAGTCAGCTAGTTCCCCGTGCAGTCACGGGCTGCTCCTGGCAGCGGCCTCTTGTCTGGTCTGATCTTGTGGTGGTCACGGAGTGATTCAATCCCTTGAAAAAAAGTCACATTGCCAGTAAACCTCCGGACACTTTGCTGGGCGGGTCCTCGTATCGCGCTGCTGGCAAACGCAAAAATTTATCACACAGATGACCACTTGTTAAAGTAATCCGAGGACACAGCGGGGATTTCTTCGGGAGTCCTTTTAATAACAAATTACGGCATAATGCATTTTGGCTAGATTGCCTTCGTCAGATGCCCATTACATCAGGGTTGTGACTGCTCCCTCTTTTGTACTGCTGCGGCGCTCCCATTGGCGGGAGATCAGCTGACCATGCTCCATCCAGGACAACTGTAGCCTTGCTGGCCTGACTACAAGTCCCAACATACACCTGTTTGTATAGAGGATGGATTAAACCCAGATCAGTTGACTGGGGGTGAGTGTTTGATTGGCTCAAACGTTCCGTCCATCATCCCCTTTTGTATCGCTTTGTTCGCCCTAAGTTGGCGGGGGTATGCCCAGACGTGGGTCCCTTGCTCACTTTGCCACTGGATTCAAGCAAGCCTGGCTGATGACGGCTGGAATGCCAGAAACCGGTCCTAGGATGCTTGTTTCCGGTCCAGGGAAGACATGGCTTGGCAGTTCGGGCTGGACTGTTCCCATGAGGCACAGGGTCAGACTGATTTGCATATGGCCATGTCTGAACTGGGGTGGTGGAGTGAGCTAAAGAATGATGATGGATTAAACCCAGATCAGTTGACTGGGGGTGAGTGTTTGATTGGCTCAAACGTTCCGGTCCATCATCCCCTTTTGTATCGCTTTGTTCGCCCTAAGTTGGTGGGGGTATGCCCAGACGTGGGTCCCTTGCTCACTTTGCCACTGGATTCAAGCAAGCCTGGCTGATGACGGCTGGAATGCCAGAAACCGGTCCTAGGATGCTTGTTTCCGGTCCAGGGAAGACATGGCTTGGCAGTTCGGGCTGGACTGTTCCCATGAGGCACAGGGTCAGACTGATTTGCATATGGCCATGTCTGAACTGGAGTGGTGGAGTGAGCTAAAGAATGATGATGGATTAAACCCAGATCAGTTGACTGTGGGTGAGTGTTTGATTGGCTCAAACGCTCCGTCCATCATCCCCCTTTTGTATCGCTTTGTTCGCCCTAAGTTGGCGGGGGTATGCCCAGACGTGGGTCCCTTGCTCACTTTGCCACTGGATTCAAGCAAGCCTGGCTGATGACGGCTGGAATGCCAGAAACCGGTCCTAGGATGCTTGTTTCCGGTCCAGGGAAGACATGGCTTGGCAGTTCGGGCTGGACTGTTCCCATGAGGCACAGGGTCAGACTGATTTGCATATGGCCATGTCTGAACTGGGGTGGTGGAGTGAGCTAAAGAATGATGATGGATTAAACCCAGATCAGTTGACTGGGGGTGAGTGTTTGATTGGCTCAAACGTTCCGTCCATCATCCCCTTTTGTATGACTACAAGTCCCAACATACACCTGTTCGTATAGGTACTGCAGCGGGAAAAATAAAGCTTGTGTGAGCGCTGAGTTTGCCAAGCAAAAGGGGGGCCTTTGTGATTTCTGGAAACCCCATATATTACCTACTGGCGGTCGCCAGTAGGTAGTTATAGTTAGGACCTTGTTTCTAATAAAAACCTTTTTTTCTTTTGCCAATCTCTTTGGTGCTGTTTGACGAATCTTCGCAAAATTTTCAAAACTATTGACCAGCTCCGGTCAGCTCCTGTCTTGAAAGTTTCGAGGTGACTCATCAAGCGGGGGCCGAGAAAAAAGGGGGGGTTCCAAAATGCTTTTTCCCCATGTTCATTTCCATAGGAAATTTTGGAACAGGCTACAACCCAAACTCCTGAACGGAATTACACCAAATTTGGCAAAAAGGTAGCTCTTGGTTCAGAAAGTGCCCTTTTTTTAAATGGTGTAAATCAGTTCAGTAGTTCCTGAGAAATTAAAAAAATAAAAATGTATATATCTGAGCACAGAGGAGGATTCGCGAATCCTCCCGAGCATGAGCTTAATTCTTATTGGCTGCCAACACTCCAAACCAGAATGTGTTGGCAGCCATCTTGTGACTCGGTTACCGAGTCACAAGAAAACAGTAAAAAAAAGGTTAAAAAACAAGAAAAGGGGGCAGGGTAGAAACTCCCTGACCCCCTATGCCTGCTCAGGCATTTTTTTTTTAAAAATCAGCCGAATTCACGCTGGGTGCGCCAATTCGGCTGAATTTTTTTTTTTTTAAACGAAGCGCGGGCTCCCACGCTTCGTTTTCTATAAGCCCCCAGGTGGCCAGGTCCCGGGGGGCAATGCCCAAATAATTAGCAGGGGCCCGTGGGCCCCCGCAGCCCCGGGAACCGCCACCTCCCCGGGGCTTAGATAATTATATGCGGGGGACACACAGCCCCCACAGCAGCCCTAACGACCGCCACCTCCCTGGGGCTTTTTTTTAAAGTGTGGGGGGGCTCCTGCCCTCCCCACGCTTCCCCCGGGACCGCCACCTCCCCGGGGATTTGCATTTTAGGACGGGGGCCTCGTGGGCCCCCCCAAGCCCCAGGAACCGCCACCTCCCCAGGGCATTTAATTATTTTGGGTGGTGGGCCTCACGGGCCCCTCCAAGCCATGGGGACCACCACCTCCCCGGGGCTACATGATTTAAATGTGGGGGGCCACACGGCCCCCTGCAGACCTGGGGACCGCCACCTCCCTGGGGCTATATTCAAAATCAAAGTGTGGGGGGGCTCGAGCCCCCCCACACTGCCCCAGGGACCACCACCTCCCCGGGGCACTAATTATTTACACGGGGTCCATTGCGGACCCCCAGGCCCCGGGGACCACCACCTCCCTAGGGCTTTAAAAATGCTGGGAGGGGGGCAGCCCTCAATGGCCTTGGGGACTGCCACCCCCCAGGGCCGGCCCCTGCACTGTACTGGGGTGCCCAGGACATTGCCGTTTGCTATGGCAGGGCGGGAGCACCCATCCCGCCCTGCCATAGCAAACACTGCTTTGCTTCGTTGAAGCGAGAGCAGGAAACCTGCTCTCGCTTCAACGAAGCAAAGCAGAATTGCTTTTGGGCAAAAGCAATGCCAGCTCCCGCAGGAGGCGGGGAGCCGGCAGGGACCGTGGGGGCATTGGGTCTCCCCCCACGGTGCCCAACTTGAGGCCAGGCCCCGGGAAATGGGGTCCCCGGGGCCAGAAGAGGCCAAGGGAAGGGGGGCCATGCGGCAAAGCCGCAAAGCCTCCCTCCTTAAAAATAATAAATAAAAAAAATATTAAATATATGGCCATGCCCCGGGGGATGGGGTCCCTGGGCCAAAATCGGCCATGGGAGGGGGGCCGCGCGGCCCCCTCCTGTTTTTTTTTTTAAATCCCAAAAAATGCTCAGGCCCTGGGGGTGGGGTCCCCAGGGCCCAAAAATAATAAAGGGAAGGGGGCCACACAGCCCCCCTTCCAAAAACCAAATTTAGAAAAAGCCGGCATATCGCCAGAGGCCCTGCCCCCCTCCATGCACCACTCTGCAAACAAGCCCCCTGGCGTGTTCTAAGTTGGGAAGATTAAGTCCCCTTCATTCCTGAGGGTCCCTGGGGGCCAACTAGCCCACCAGGTACCTCCAGTAAGCCCCACAGAGTGGGATTGCTGAGAGGTGGTCTGAGGCCATGCCCCTTTTTACACCACTCTGCAAACGCGTCTCTTGGTGCACTGCTGGTGGGGTGATGAGGTCCTCTTGTGTCCTGAGGACCTCAGGACACAAGTGGACTTCATCCCCCGAGCAGCAGTGCGCCAGGAGGAGCGTTTGCAGAGTGGTGTAAAAAGGGGGCATGGCCTTGGACCACTCTCAGCAATCCAGCTGTGTGGGGCTTACTGGAGGTACCTGGTGGGCTAATGTGCCCCCAGGGACCCTCAAGAGGCAAGGGGACTTCATCCCCCAACAAAGAGCGCACCAGGAGGCGCGTTTGCAGAGTGAAGGAGAAAGGGGGCATGGCCTGTGTCCACCTCTCAGCAATCCCACTGTGTGGGGCTTACTGGAGGTAAGAGGTAGGCTAGTTGGCCACAAAGGACCCCCAGCAGCAAAGGTGACTTCAATCCCCATCCAAGAACGCACCAGGGAGCGCATTTGCAGAGTGGTGGGCAAAGGGGACGTGGCCTGCTATGAGAACGTAGCAATCCTGCTGTGTGGGACTTACTGGAGGTAATAGGAGGGGTAGCTGGCCCCCAAGGATGTCCTTGGGGGCCAACTACCCCTCTTGTTACCTCCAGTAAGTCCCACACAGTGGAATTGCTAAGACGTCTTTGGAGGCCCCCTTTCTCCACCACTCTGCAAATGCGCCTCCTGGCAGACTACGGGATGGGGGATGAAGCCCACTTTACTCCTGAGGGACTTTGGGGGCCACGAAGCCCTCCTGGTACCTCCTGTAAGTCCTACGCAGTGGAATTCCTGAGCGCTGGTCGGAGGCCCAGCACCCTTTCTCCACCACTCTGCAAACGTGACTACTAGTTAAACAAGCATTTGCAATGTAATATGTTTTGCATTTGCGAGAGTTAGAGCTATGGGCGTTGTAAATGTAAAAGTTTTTTACTAATTTTTTTTGGTGTAGAGTGGATGTACGTTGTGTGTAGTGGAATTATGTGGTATGTTGTGCAGTGAAATTATGTGAATAGAAAGTATGTGGTATTTAGTGTATAGGAACTATGTGGAGTGGGATTATGTGTTGTGGAGAGTAATTATGTGGTATTGTAGTCTGTGTTGTGGATTGGTAACCTCAGGTTTAGTCTTCCTCTTTTCAATAGAAGCTAAACTATAAACTCAATGAGACACAAAAAAAGAAGGAACCACTGAGGAGCACTTCTGGACCTAGTCGGAGGTATGAGCAGGGCCACTGGAATTTTGTGACTGTTTGGCTGCACCAATTTTCACATAATTAAACATTTCCGCATTTGACAAATAATCCATCATCCGCTGCCTAATCTGCAGATTTGAACAAAAAAAGCCTTGTTTCTAGCTGAAACGGCTCAATTGCTCTTAAAAATGCAGCGTCACGTGTTACAGTGTGGTGGAAGGCTCTTTGCAAAGCTGGAATGGTCACGTGTTACTTATTGCAAAATGTGGGTGTTAAACTGGTACTAATGGTGCACAAACCTCTCTTCTTTCTGTGCCTCTCTTGCCTCTTTCTGCAATTCTCTTGCTTCTTTCTGCACCTTTCTTCCTCTTTCTGCACCTCACTGTCTTCTTTCTGCACCTCTCTTGCTTCTTTCTGCACCTCTCTTGCCTCTTTCTGCACCTCACTTGCCTGTTTCTGCACTTCTCTTGCTTCTTTCTACACCTCTCTTGCCTCTTTCTACTCCTCTCTTGCCTCTTTGTGCATTTCCGTTGCCTGTTTCTGCAGTTCCCTTTGCCTGTTTCTGTACCTATCTTGCCTCTTTCTGCACCCCACTTGCCTCTTTTTGCACCTCACTCTCTTCCTTCTGCACCTCTCTTGCCTCTTTATGCACGTCTCTTGCCTCTTTCTGCACTTCTCGAGCCTCTTTCTGCACCTGAAGTGCCTCTTTCTGCACGTCTCTTGCCTCTTTCTACACTTATCTTGCCTCTTTCTATACCTCTCTTGCCTCTTTCTGCACCTCACTTGCCGCTTTCTGCTCTTCCCTTGCCTCTTTCTGAACCTCACTCTCTTCTTTCTGCACCTCTCTTGCCTCTTTCTGCACCTCACTTGCTTCTTTCTGCATCTCTCTTGCCTCTTTCTGCACTTCTCTTGCCTCTTTCTGCACCCTTCTTGTCGCTTTTAGCACCTATGTTGCTTCTTTCTGCACTTCTCTTCCTTCTTTCTGCACCCCTCTTGCCTCTTTCTGTACCCCTCTTGCCTCTTTCTGCACCTCTCCTACCTCTTTCTGCACCCCTCTTGCCTCTTTATGCACATCTGTTGGTTCTTTCTGCACTGCTCTTGCTTCTTACTGCACCTCTTTTGCAAATTTCTGCATCCCACTTGCCTCTTTCTGTACCCCTCTTCCCTCTTTCTGCACCTCTCTTGCCGCTGTCTGCACACCTGTTCCCTCTTTCTGCACCCCTTTTGCCTGTTTCTGCAACTCTCTTGCCTGTTTCTGCAGTTTGCTTGCCTCCTTCTATACCTCACTTGCCTCTTTCTGCACTTCTATTGCCTCTTTCTGCTCCTCTCTTGCTTCTTTCCGCACCCCTGTTGTCTCTTTCTGCACCCCTGTTGTCGCTTTCTGCACTTGTCCTCCCTCTCTCTGCACCTCTCTTGCTTCTTTCTGCACTTTTCTTGCTTCTTTCTGCTCCTCTCATGCTTCTTTCTGCACCCTTCTTCCCTTTTTTGCATCCCTCTTGCCTCTTTCTGCTGTTTTCTTGCAATTTTCTGCACCCCTCTTGCCTCTTTCTGCACCTCACTTGCCTCTTTCTGCACTTCTCTTGCTTCTTTCCACACCTCTGTTGCTTCTTTCAGCAATTCTCTTGCCTCTTTCTGTACTTCGCCTGCTTGTTTCTGCATCTCTCTTGCATCTTTCTGCACCTCTGTTGCCTCTTTCTGCACCTCTGTTGCCTCTTTATGCACCTCACTAGCTTCTTTCTGCACCCCTCTTGCCTCTTTTTGCACCCCTTTTTTCTCTTTCTGTACCTCTCTTGCGTCTTTCTGCACCCCTGTTCCCTCTTTCTGCATCTTTCCTGCCTGTTTCTGCACCTCTCTTGCCTTTTCTGTACCTCTGTTACTTCTTTCTGCACTTCTCTTGCTCTTTCTGCACCCTTTGCGCCTCTTTCAGCACCTCTGTTGCTTCTTTCTGCACTTCTCTTCCTTCTTTCTGCACCCCTCCTGCCTCTTTCTGTACTTGTCTTGCCTCTTTGTGCACCTCTCCTACTTTTTCTGCACCCCTCTTGCCACTTTTTGCACCTCTGTTGGTTCTTTCTGCACTGCTCCTGCTTCTTTCTGCACCTTACTTGCCACTTTCTGCACTTATCTTGCTTTTTTCTATATCTCTGTTGCTTCTTTCAGCAATTCTCTTGCCTCTTTCTGCATTTCTCTTTTTTCTTTCTGTACCCCTCCTGCCTCTTTCTGTCCCTTTCTTGCCTCTTTATGCACCTCTCCTACCTCTTTCTGCAGCCCTCTTGCCTCTTTTTGCACCTCTGTTGGTTCTTTCTACACTGCTCTTGCCTCCTTCTGCACCTCACTTGCATCTTTAGGCACTTCTATCGCCTCTTTCTGCACCTCTCTTGCTTTTTTCTGCACTCCTAATGTCTCTTTCTGCACCCCTATTTCTGCACCTCTCTTGCATCTTTCTGCACCTCTGTTGCCTCTTTCTGCATCTCACTAGCTTCTTTCTGCACCCCTCTTGCCTGTTTTTGCACCCCTTTTTTCTCTTTCTGTACCTCTCTTGCGTCTTTCTGCACCCCTGTTCCCTCTTTCTCCACCTTTCCTGCCTGTTTCTGCACCTCTCTTGCCTCTTTCTGTACCTCTGTTGCTTCTTTCTGCACTTCTCTTGCTCTTTCTGCACACTTCGCGCCTCTTTCAGCACCTCTGTTGCTTCTTTCTGTACTTCTCTTCCTTCTTTCTGCACCCCTCCTGCCTCTTTCTGTACTTGTCTTGCCTCTTTGTGCACCTCTCCTACTTTTTCTGTAATCCCTTGCCTCTTCTTGCACCTCTGTTGGTTCTTTCTGCACTGCTCTTGCTTCTTTCTGCACCCTACTTGCCTCTTTCTGCACTTCTCTTGCTTCTTTCTATACCTCTGTTGCTTCTTTCTGCAATTCTTTTGCCTCTTTCTGCACTTCTCTTCTTTCTTTCCGTATCCCTCCTGCCTCTTTCTGAACCTTTCTTGCCTCTTTGTGCACCTCTCCTACCTCTTTCTGCACCCCCTTGCCTCTTTTTGCACCTCAATTGGTTCTTTCTGCACTGCTCTTGCTTCTTTCTGCACCTCACTTGCCTCTTTCTGCACTTCTCTTGCTTCTTTCTACACCTCCATAGCTTCTTTCAGCAATTATCTTGCCTCTTTCTGCACTTCTCTTGCTTGTTTCTGCACTTCTCTTGCATCTTTCTGCACCTCAGTTGCCCCTTTTTCACCTCTCTTGCTTCTTTCTGCACCCCTCTTGCCTCTTTCTGCACCCCTCTTCCCTCTTTCTGCACCTCTCTTGCCTCTTTTTGCACCCTTGTTCCCTCTTTCTGCACCTTTCCTGCATGTTTCTGCACCTCTCTTGCTTCTTTCTGTGCCTCTGTTGGTTCTTTCTGCACTGCTCTTGCTTCTTTCTGCACCTCTGACTTAGAGGTAGTTTTAATCCCCCTGCCCTATTATGTACTAGGGCCTTACAGGGGAGGTCATGCCAATCACAGGGTTACCCCAACCCATAGTGTACCCTAGTGTATGTAGGTGTTTCCACTGTATTCTAAGTGTTTTTTAGCATTGCACTGGCTCCAAGCCTGGTTAGTCAGAGTTAGTTACCACAAGTACCAGTCAGCAAAAAGTTGGGGGCACAGGATGACTTTGCAACAAGGCCTCTTTGTGCACCTCTGTTGGTTCTTTCTGCATATCTCTTGCTTCTTTCTGCACCTTTCTTCGTCTTTCTGGACTTCTGTTGCCTCTTTCTGCATTTCTCTTGCTTCTTTCTGCGCCTTTCTTCCTCTTTCTGCATATGTCCTTCCTATGTAGGCATAGTTAGAAATTAGCATTTAAAAAACATTAGAAATTCACTGAAAAAACCATAGGTTTCAGGGACGTTATAGTTATTAATTAGATTTAAAAAATCTTAGAAATTCACTGAAAAAACCATAGGTTTCAGGGACGTTATAGTTAGAAATTAGCATTTAAAAAACCTTTGAAATTCCCTGAAAAAAGCATAGGTTTCAGGGACGTTATAGTTAGAAATTAGCATTTAAAAAACCTTGGAAATTCACTGAAAAAACATAGGTTTCAGGGACGTTATAGTTAGAAATTAGCATTTTAAAAACCTTAGAAATGTCACTGCCCATGTCATGAGTGATGTAATATGTGATGTCATCAGCAGTGCATTGCGGGGGCACGAGTTATAGTTACCTCAACTAACTATAACGGCAGAATTTCTCTGGTTTTGTACGACTGAAATGTCCAACTAACTATAACGTCCCTGAAACCTGTGGTTTTTTCAGTGAATATATATATATGGGGCCCAGAAAATCATAAAGAACTTGATCAAATTGTATTATGGGTCAGGTATATTGATGACCTTTTTATAATATGGGACAGAAGTACAGAGGACTTTATGCAATACTTTAACAGACTCAACCAGAACAACATTGGACTATCATTTACCTGTATGATCAACCCATCTAAAATAGATTTTCTGGACACACATGTTTATGTGGAAGAAGGCACTATACATACCACGCTATTTAGAAAGAAGACAGCAACCAACAGTGTCGTGTAATTCCTATAGTATCCATGCAGGACCTGCGCGTTTGGATAACATATACTGTGGGCTTGGTGTTAGACTGACTCTGTGCACCCCCACCGCGCATGTTAGCCGGATTTGCATTAGCTAACTCACAGTGCCACTAGAATCTCCTCTTATGGGGAGAGATTCGTTTCTGGCAACCTTAGACCATGACAACCCTGGTTCCTCAGAAACAATATACTACTTTTCGCCTAGTCACTCGTGCTTACTTATTCAGTTTGTCTCAGAGAGTTACACAGAATAAACAGTCTGGGCGTTTCAATAAGTATTTATTGAACAGTTGTTATTCTAGTGTAAAATATATGTGCTACAGCAACCAGCAGACAATAGCAGAGATATATTATCAGCAGTACGATAAAAGTGAAGGGATAGAACAGTTCTACCATATTGCAATAATCATGACTATATACATGAATATAAAAGCATTATGAAAGTGCGCGTACTCCTACGATGCCTAACTAGATGTACCTGAATGTACCTAGCATATGTGTAGGTCTAAAAGCCTAAGAGCCAAGAATCCTTCTAGGATTTAGTCGAACCCCCATACCTGAATAGAGAGAGTGTGGGACCCCATCCTGGTCTCGAGTTGGACACCCCGCAAGGGCTGTGTTAGACCGCTGTCAGCTGGAGCGACTGCATGCAGGAGCCTCAGCGTCTCTGGTCAGTGTGTCAGCATGGAAGTCTCGGTTCCCTCTATCTTACTGTGGCAAGATGTGGTGCATTTATACCCTAAAGTATCTCGTCCCTCAGTATGGTTTGTATTGGTCTTTGTTAGACATGAGGAAGACGTCAGGGGTGAACTTTGTACCTACATATTATGCGGGAGATGTAGCTGGTGAATGCTCATGCATAATTTATGAGTACATTGTAGGCCTGTGTTCGGGAAAAACCCTGCAGTGTTCTAACCACAGACTAGATAACGTTCAACCTCAGAGCTCGTTGTGTACTGTAGGGAACTAATGTAGGTGAAAGATCATGCCTATATTAGGGCATAGGAGATCATGACCATAATAGGGTATAGACGATTATGACCAAAATAGGGCATATACGAGTATGACCATAGTAGGGCATAAGCGAATATGACCATATACGGCATATATGAACGCGTCTATATTAGGGCCTCTATATGAAACATAACACCCACTCCACTTTCGAATTGGATGACAGTGACCATACTTAAAATCTGGACAATTTAAAAATTCTCTTAAAAACAGCTAAAAACATGGTTTTAAAAAGACATTTAAAAATGATTAAGATGTTAAAAATCGCTAATCTTTTGTTGCCACTTGAAAAAGTCAATTCTGTCTCACTCATAAAAGTTGCATTACTATAAGCAGAAGAAGGCCATTCTTTCTCAAGTGAAAGTGTCAATTTAGGAAGTGTTCCAAATGTAATTCGTTTATTTATGAAACGAAGTGGAGAAGCCAAATTCTTTCCCAGGACGCGATGAGCCAATACCAGATTAAGTGTCCTGGCTGGGAGATACAGCATTATCGGTGTTAGCTACTGCAGACAACAAATCCAACGCCTCACAGAGAACGTCAATCGCACAGAGATGGAATTCAGCACTGCCAACAGTCGGTGCTGCGGCAGCTTGTGTGGCAGTTGTTACCTGAGCGCCTGTGGAGGAACCACCTAACCCAGCAGGAGCAAACGGCACCTGTGGATTCTCAAGGAATGCGTTCATCAGAATTGGAAGACGCTGGGGACAACGCAGAGCATGGGCCTTTAGGGGGTCCAGCATAGCATCCATGTCCGGAGGCGTATCTGATGAAAACGTTAGACAGAGATCCAAAGTGCATTCTTCTCCGCAAAACAGGCATCGAAGAACAGGTAAGATGCAGTCCACCCAGACTGGTCTAAACGATAGAAACCAAGAGGCGTTCAGTTCTCTTAAGCAAGGTATTCCCAGAAGCTGTACCATGCGTTCACGGTACTTCCGCTCCATGAGTACGTTCGCCATTTCCTCTGAAATTGGGCCGTCCATTGCGTAGCAGTAAGATTGCAATCAGGACTCCTGCAATTAGGAACAGGATAAGCGGGAGACCTCCAAACACGCTTCCCAATACGGAGTGTATAAAATTTGGAATTACTCCGAGGACTGTCTGAAAGGTGCTTAATAGTCCTGACCCTATGGTCTTAAATAGGTGTACAATACCGCTCGTATCAGACATGTTAAAGATACGACCCACCATTTCTGCGAAATGAAAGGGGCAGTTCGTATGTATAAGCGCCTGTATCTCAGTCGAGGTCCTTGCAAGTTGAAGTTCAAAGGTTTCTCGAGCGGAAGTTAAGGGCACGGGTTGCTGTAAAAGCATGGCTTTCAGTCTGCTCAAAGTATCAAATTGTATAAAGGAAACATTCAAAGAAGGCCATAACGGCGCCTCCCTGACTGTGTTCAGTGGCGGAAACAATACTTGCATACAGTAAGTAACCCTGGAGTTAACAGTGACCAGATAGGCGACGCCTGGAAGCATCCCACAGCAACCTTGATCATTTAGCATCAAGTAATTCCCATTCGAGAGCAGCTGGAAAACCGGCGTGATCATGGCCGCTGGGGTCCGAGGACATGTGATACGATAAGTTCGCTACCGAACCACTACGTGCTCCGTGTAGAGAAATATCCTGACACATGAGAGAACCGCTTAAAGCGTTCTTGCAGTTTGTACCACTCAGATACACTTCTCGATCCCCATCCCGGCATCGATATCTATATGGTAACTCCCAAGTTTCCTTAATGTATCCCTTACCCATTTTTTCATATTTGCCTGCCTGCCTTTGCTCAAGGCAATATTAAAACTGAAACGTAGTGACCGGCAGAGTGATTTGGCCATGAATTAGCCATTCAGTTGATTGTAATTCGGCTACAGTGAATGGTAACCTTTCCAGTTTCTCAATACGCAGCATTGTATATTTGGCTCCCCTTTGTGCCATTTCTGTCTGTTTATCAGTTAGATTGTATTCTGAAAACAGAGACGTAGTGTTTATAAAACGCCAGGGCACATAGCCTGCACACAAAGATTGCAGCGTCCAGCTTAGCATCATAATAGAACGTAATTGGGACTGCCCGTGTTGTAACAAGGCCAAATCTTGTTCTAATATGTCGATTGCCGAAGACACAATGTTGCATAAGGAGTAAATCCTGGAGGTCAAAGTTGTTAACCCATTATCTACTACAGCTAATGCCTTCTCTAGGTTAATACGGTCTATTTCCCGTTTCCTTTCTGCGGCCTCCTATTGGGATATTTTCCAGTTTTCATTATAGTAGGCATAAATGCCAGCATATATGAAACGTTTCTGACGTGTTTTCCTTGGGCCTAGTAGGAAATCCCTAAGGTCTACATCAGGTGAGAGTAAGGTCAAGTGATGTTTTACTTCTGTGAGTGTTGAGGTCTCTAGCCAATCAAGGCACAACTTCCCAACACTATAGGATGTCACTACCCCTGGGTGTTGTCTTTGTACATAGCGTGTATCTGGCCTACTGATACTAAACCCCTCGGTTATACCCAGGAATCTCTGTTGACATGTGTTCGTGTCAATGGGCCAAATCAGCCATTCTGTCCAATTAGGATCTGACCTGTTTTACTGGAAAATGTCATCTAATCCTACCCCCTGTGTAGTTGAATTCTGCCCCCCACCCATCTGTGATGGTGCTGGAATCCCCGGTGTGTTCATTTCCTTGTTCTTGGCTAGTCCAAAACAGGATGTCTGTTGCACAGTGTCATTTAGAAATGTCACTGCTGTGGAATGAGGCACGCTCTAAAAAGAGCTTCTGTTCCCTGGACTTGCCAGTCCCTCGAACCCCAGATTGATTTTAAATCTATAGTGTCCTTCCATAGGTCGAAACCCTGTGTAGACAACTGGGCCATAAAGGAAGCAGAGTAAATCTGTATGGTGTTAGTCAACATAATTTTCTGTGCTGATGTTTTTGCCACTTTGTAATAAAATGACTTCGGGTCAGATGTATTAAACCTTGAAAAGTATGTGACTTTCTGTGCAAAAGTTTGCAAACTACCTTCTGGAGGTGTTGGACAGTGTTCCCACTGGTGGTATTCAAATACATTTCTAGGTGTTATAGATTTGTGCAAGAAATGATGACCATAATGTTGGTAACAGTACAATGTATCATAGTCTGAAGTACCTTCTAACATTTCATTGTTCGGAAATGCTGCAGTTTTTTCTAAATCAGACATCATATTGTTTACCGTTTCAGTGTCCCAATCATCAGACAATGTACTGGAGGTAACGATTCACTTAAAGAAATTTTAAATACATGTTTAAGCTTTAAAAGTTCAGTCGGACCGAATATATCAAAATCAATCTTGTCCCATACTATACCGTCCGGTATAGGAACTGCTGTGATGTTCACTGAAGACAAGTCTCTTGGTTCACGATGTGAAGACTGGTGTGGTTTGAAAATCAGATTGACTCTTTGGGCTGTAGAGCTCTGCTGGAGATATCGTCCATTAATAAGCATACTAAAAGTTATAATTAAACCTAGCCAGAGGAGAAAAAATAGAATCCCAGTGATATACCATAGTTCTATCCAAGGTGACACCAGGTAAGTCTTTCTAAAAAAGTTCAAAAAGTCAGTAAGTTTCTCTTTGAATGATTTTTTGGCTGGCGTCGTTTCCGGCTCGCTTGGATCCAGTGAAAACATATCAAAGTTCATGAAATAGCCAGAAGCAGTTCGATCAATTGTTGGAATTGCATCGGGATTTGTTGAAATTGCATTTTGCTCTTGACGAGGAATGTTGACGTAGACGTCTGTAGTCGGTCTGATTGCAACTTGGTTGTTAAGTTTATTTTCTTCTTGTTGAAGTGGAATAAGTTCCATAGCATTGTTGCTTAGTCCTTCATTCCGTACAGGTGGCTCTTCAAACGTGATGAGTCTTTCTGTTTGGACTTCTTGGATTGTAGCGAGAGGAGGGTGTCTGCTACTGTGGAGTCCACGAGGCCTACTGTTTAGTATCGGCCACATAGTGTGGTTTGATTAAGTCAAACGAGACAAATCTTTTCTCCTTTTTCCCAGCAAGAGGCGGCAGAAGTACAGTTCTTGTGCCTTGGATTGCTAGGACCGGTACAGCTGTTCTGTAGGATGGTCCAAATTCTTTCTTGTCTGCAATCTTTTCTCTGACCAGATCCCCGACTTTTGGGATCCAGACAGGTCTTGCCGTTACTGCCTTGACTTCCTCAGTGGCGGTCTGTTTTAAGTGGACGTTGCTTTGTTGTGTCCTGGAATCATTTAGATCCTGTAAAACAGCCAAACGATCATGGATATCAAATGGTTTCTCATCCGCCACTGTGCCTTCACAATCAAGATCAGGTACCCACATTCTTGTCCCAAATAGGACATCGTAAGGAGTGACACCCCCTAGAGAGTTTCTTGGCTAATTGTTTATTGCTCTTTGGACCCCATAAAGGTGATCGACCCATCTACCGCCTTTGCCTAATACCCTAGCTGTTAAAGATTGCTTTAAGTCCCGGTCTTTCCTCTCCACAACCGAATTTTCCTCAGGATAGTATGGAGAGGAGTACCGCAATGCTACGCCCATTCCTTCCATGGCCTCTCTGTAAGCCCGAGTGCTAAACGCCGGGCCACTGTCAGAATGTAACGTGCCAACTGCGTATGTGCCGGTAAAGACTCGCAAATCTTTTATAACAGTTCGAGCGTCAGCACAGCGCTGAGGCCAAACCCATAGGAATCTAGAGCAGGAATCCACTGCAAACATGATATATTTCTTTGCCCCATCTGATTGTAGGGGTCCGCAGTGGTCCAAATATACACATGCAAGAGGTTTGTCTGATTTTAGTAATGGTGTCTGCGCTGGGCGTGTTACGGTGGAGCCCTTCATCTGCTGGCAGATGTTGCACTTTAAGACATAGTCTTTGGTCTGCTTTGTTAACCCTGGCCACCAGTAGTGCTGTTTTAATAAAGAAATAGTCGCTGTGAAGCCTGTATGCGCAGAACCCAAACCCTTGTGTGCTGCTAGAATTAAGCCTTGCCTACGATCCATATTTGGTATTACTCTATCCCCCATTCCAGGTTTCTGAGCATATGGAATCTTTTGTGCATCTAACTTGTAGGAGTACTTGAGTGGAAATTTCTTAGGTACTGCTGTGCTGCCTTTGCGTGAAGCATTGACAGCTAACAAAATCTCGCCGTCTATTCTCATTTTTGAACGAGTGACTGCAGCTACGGACGCTGTGCGTACAGCCCCCTTTGCGGCTTCATCAGCCAATGAATTCCCTTCAACGTGAATGCCATCACGCTGATGACTCAGTGTATGTATCACGTGAACCCTTGGTAGTTCATTTCTCAACTCCACTACCTGTTCCCATAGCATTTTATGCTTAATTGTGCCACCTTTTGCATCTTTAAACCCGTTTTGTTCCCAATGATGTAAATATTCATTGTACGACTGTACACAGTAAAAGGAATCACACACAATTAGCGTGGGGAATTCGTGTTCCATATTTACCAGTGCCAGTATTAGTGCTTTTAATTCTGCCAACTGAGCCCTGCAGTCTTCTAGAGATTGCGTTTTAGTGCAACGTGGATGGAACTTTCCATCACGCGTGCGACCTTTAATGATTGCACACGCTACACTGTAAGCTTGCTTACTCCCTATGGCCGGTTGAGCAGATCCGTCAGTGTAAATAATGTATTCATACTGATCTAGAGGCAAAATCTCATTTGGTAGAGGATATTCTTGTTCGTATTGCAGAAAGGCTTGTGTTTTTAAACTTGGATCAAATCTGTATTCAACATCCGTTGCAGTAAGAGAATTAGCCCATTGTATCCATCTGGGATGTAAGGCTTTCGCATTTGGAATGCTAGCCTTTGTAACAGCCTCTAAGGCTGGTACTGGGGTCACGACTATTATGCGCTTTCCCTGAGCCAGAGCTCTTTCTCTTGCTACAGCGGTCTGCACTGCTGTCAGGATTTTTTCTGTTGAAGTGAAACGCATCTCTGCGTTTGTGTACAGGTGTGATTTGTATGCGATTGGTACCATTTCGCCTTCATTGAAAGTTAAATAAGTGTACCCGCATTGACCCGCTATTACTCGGATCACTAAGTTGCGTATGTTTACGCGTGTCTGTAAATGTTTTGAAGCTATCATGTCTTCCTGTAGTGTACGTAGGACATTTGTATGTTCCTGTGTCCATTGTCTGACTGAAAAATCAGGTTTTATTAAGTTGTAGAAAGGTTTTACTCTTTCTGCGTAATCCAAAATGTATGTTCGACCAAAATTTAGGAATCCCAGTATTGATTGTAAATTTTTTAATGATTTTGGAGGTTGGAGCAGCGCACACTTTTCTAAAAAGTTAGCTGCTAGGCTTTTTCCTTCACTTGACAGCTCATACCCTAAAAATAGGACATTGAGATGGGCAATTTTTGATTTTTTGAAATCACATTTATAGCCCTCAGAGGTGAATCCCATAATAATGGTGCTCACCCTGGTCAAGTGCCTCGGTAAGTCATCGTCCGTCAGATAAATATCATCCACATAGGACAATGCTTCTTCATCCAAATTTAGGAGTTACCCTTGCTGAAAACAACCCCGGGCTATTTTTATACCCTTGGGGCAAACGACAAAATTGCCGTTGTGACCCTAGCGCTGAGAAAGCGGTCAGATACCTGCTTTCAGGCGCTATATTTTGACAGAAAAATCCATTTGAGATATCAAGTGTTGTTTTGTATTTTTGTCGCACAATGTTATTCATTAATGCAGCACTATGTGCATTTTGAACTGCAAATGTCTTTGTGCAAGTGTTTAAATGTCTGTAATCTAAAACTAAACGATATGTTTTGTCAGGTTTTGATACGGGAAACAAAGGATTGTTCATTGGTGAGGTGCAATTTTCTATCACACCCTGGTATTCAAGTTGATCTAGGATCTCCCTGACTTGTTTTTTAGCTTCCTGCTTTATAGGGTATTGCCTTTGAGCATTTGGGGAAACTTTTAATGGGATCATGTGATGGGTTGAATCCTCATCCCAACCAACATGATTTTTGTACAATGCTGGAGCTAGTGCAACCGCCCACTCCTGCGCATATGCATGTTTTAAATGTATGAGAACGAGGTCGGAAAATGCTGGAAAAAATTACCTTTTCTCCCTTAGGGCACTCCATGACGAATGCTGGCGGCCAGTCTTGCTCTGTTAATAGGATGTCATATCCAGATGACAGATTTTTCCAAAATAGACCTTTAATTTTCCTGGGCTTGTCCCCCTCCATCCGGAGTGTTATCTCATGTAACTTATGTGGGACACTTACCCGAGTATCAGGTGTTTCCACCGTGATATACTCACTCAACTGCACTATCACCAGAAATTCCTTCAGGTTCTGGCGAGCTATTGTTACTTCTGCCACGCTGTCTAGCATCATCAGAGCCCATTCCCCATTCAGAAGCTGTGTCCTCAGAATTCTGGGCATGCCTGATCTTAAGACCTGCTACCTTCTTTTTTTTGAACTGAGGTTTTTGTTTTTGTTTATCTTCTTTTTTAGGTGCGTAGTCCGCAGCGCGCTGCGTGTCTCTGGACTTTGTACGCTCCTCTGACCGTCCTTCCCTCTCGGAGTTTTTTGATGAACCCTGAAAGGAATGAGAGGAGCGTGTATCAGTATCCTGATACCTGTCAGGTTTTTTAATATTATCCCTATTCCGGAGGTTGTACCTCCTTTCAGAGGGCTCCTGTTGAGGAGACCTACCTCTGGATTGAGATCTGCTGTCTTTAGACTTTTGTTGTTTTTTATTTTCCCACTTCTTTTTAGAAGAAGTAGGTGTCTGCTTTGTAGTGTCCTTTTCAGGACTGCCCACCGGTTGTGGTTTTAATGCCTTCCCACCTAGACTGTCTCTGCCTAGTTCTGCATAAGCAGTTTCAATTATTTTGGGTAGTTCATGTTGTTGATCTACTGGACTGAACTCCCTTAGGCGTTGGCGGATCGCCACTGAAGCTGCTTCCCCCTTAATCTTAGCTAGTATTATGGCTGATACCTGGTCAAAGTTATTTAGTAACTTCATCCCTACGTTTAGGGCAGGTTCTGCTCCATACTCATTTTGTATCTGTCTCAATGCGTCCAGTACTACTGCTAATGACGGGATACCATGAGTTCTGGTATATATTGCAGCAAAGATTGTACCCCAAGAGGTACAATCCTCTTGGATTGTACCCCAAGAGGTACAATTTGTGGGGTGGTCCCCATGGGCAAGCAGATTGTTAGTATTCTATGTTTATCACAGGTGGTAGTATTCGGAAATACTGCCTCAAGCTGAGTTATTTTCTGAGCTATCCAGAATGGTATTTGTTCGTGGTTTGCGGGCATTTTGCCCATTACCGCGTGTAATGTTTGAGGAGTAATTTTATTTCCTGTACCCTGAGCTGGAGTACTACTTGCTGCACCTGGTGCAGGTTGGATTGTTAAAGTCCTCATGACAAATTGTGTCAGGTTTCTGTAGATTTTAATAAAATTTCTCTGTTGTCTGAGTAAGTCTGGCTGTGTCATTGTGCCAATGTCAGGATGCGGTGTGTAAGCCGCTAGTATCGGCCATGTGGCCCCGTCTCCTCCGAGCGGGTCTAATCTTACTCTTCTTCGTACGTGGGGTAGGGCGCCATTAAACCAGTAATGATGTTCCTGGTAAGTGAGTGGAATCTCTATGTCCTCAAACGGAGCATATTCCGGTGGTGCATCTCCTTCTATATAGTAGTGAAATGTCTTTGTTATTGCATTTGCTGCCGGGAGTGTAACCCATGAATAGAATACCTCTGTTTTGTTTGATTCGTGTGCCTCAATCACGAAAACTACAATGCCACCCTTGGCTTGTAAGCCATTTACTAATAGTCTTATGGTGACTGTCCTTCTGAATTTTGGTGCAATCTGTATTGCATCCGCAGGATCTTCCTCCTCGTCTGACAGAGGCAGTGGCATTTGTAGTGGATCTAAGACTGCAGTAGTCATCGTGTATAGAACACAGACTAGTGTTTCAAAGAAACTATGATAAGGTTTTAGGCACAATTTTAGGAACACTATGTCCTTTCAAGCTTGAATAACCAACAGCCAATAAATAGTATTTTCGTACTACTCAGCTGCGGGGGATTTTGTTCCCACCCACTCCAGACGTCTCCGGGGTTTTGTGAGTAGGTTCTCTGAGAATAGCACGACTGAACTACTCAGATTCTACTGTTAAATAAGTACCCAACCAACGTTGGTGGCGCCATGTCGTGTAGTTCCTATAGTACCCATGCAGGACCTGCGCGTTTGGATAACATATACTGTGGGCTTGGTGTTAGACTGACTCTGTGCACCCCCACCGCGTATGTTAGCCGGATTTGCATTAGCTAGCTCACAGTGCCACTAGAATCTCCTCTTATTGGGGAGAGATTAGTTTCTGGCAACCTTAGACCATGACAACCCTGGTTCCTCAGAATCGTGGAAACAATAAACTACTTTTTGTTCAGTCACTCGTGCTTACTTATTCGGTTTGTCTCAGAGAGTTACACAGAATAAACAGTCTGGGCGTTTCAATAAGTATTTATTGAACAGTTGTTAATCTAGTGTAAAATATATGTGCTGCAGCAACCTGCAGAGATATATTATCAGCAGTACGATAAAAGTGAAGGGATAGAACAGTTCTATCATATTGCAATAATCATGAATACATACATGAATATAAAAGCATTATGAAAGTGCGCGTACTCCTACGATGCCTAACTAGATGTACCTGAATGTACCTAGCATATGTGTAGGTCTAAAAGCCTAAGAGCCAAGAATCCTTCTAGGATTTAGTCGAACCCCCATACCTGAATAGAGAGAGTGTGGGACCCCGTCCTGGTCTTGAGTTGGACACCCCACAAGGGCTGTGTTAGACCGCTGTCAGCTGGAGCTACTGCATGCAGGAGCCTCAGCGTCTCTGGTCAGTGTGTCAGCATGGAAGTCTCGGTTCCCTCTATCTTACCGTGGCAAGATATGGTGTATTTATACCCTAAAGTATATCGTCCCTCAGTATGGTTTGTATTGGTCTTTGTTACACATGAGGAAGACGTCAGGGGTGAACTTTGTACATACATATTATGCGGGAGTTGTAGCTGGTGAATGCTCATGCATAATTTATGAGTACATTGTAGGCCTGTGTTCGGGAAAAACCCTGCAGTGTTCTAACCACAGACTAGATAACGTTCAACCTCAGAGCTCGTTGTGTACTGTAGGGAACTAATGTAGGTGAAAGATCATGCCTATATTAGGGCATAGGAGATCATGACCATAATAGGGTATAGACGATTATGACCAAAATAGGGCATATATGAGTATGACCATAATAGGGCATATGCGAATATGACCATATACGGCATATATGAACGCGTCTTTATTAGGGCTTCTATATGAAACATAACAACAGAATGCTTCATGAAGAAAGTTTCCATCCTAAGTCTCTTCTAAAGAGTATCCCGTATGGTGAACTAATAAGAATGCGTCAAAACTGCTCCAAGGACGAAGATGCAGAATATCAGTACAATTAAACAATTGTAAGAATGAAGAAAAGAGGATACAAGCAAAAAGAATTGACCACAAGCTTGGAAAAAGTAAGAACAAAAACTCGTGCTGAAACCCTGATTCCCAAAAAGAAAGCTATCGAAGTGGAAAATCAAGCAGCACCAAGACTAATATTGACTTACAGTAAAGAGAGTAAAAAGATCATCAACGCAATACAGAAACACTGGCATCTGATCAACAAAGATCCAGACATGGGAGACATGCTGGGTACTCGCCCATTAGTGGCTTACAAAAAAACTCAGTCACTGAAAGATAAGCTAGTTCGTAGTCATCTACAAATAACAACTACCACCAAGACAAACAAATGGCTAATGGAGGCAAGAAAAGGATTCACTAAATGCAACACCTGCAAAGCGTGTAAGATTGGAGAGAACAAGAAACAAATAAATGATAAAGATGGGAAAACCATATTGATTAAACACAGCATTACATGCAAAATGACACATATGGTATACTTAATCCAATGTCACTGTGGACTACAATACATCGGCAGTACGACATGTATGCTGAAAACGAGGATACTAGAGCACATACGTGCCGTTAAGAACAAGGACAACAACTATGCAACAGCGAGACACATGAACCAATGCAAAAATGCGTATTGGAGATCTATGAGGTATTTTGGCTTGGACATAATTCCAATCAATGAACGTGGCGGCGACAGAACAAAAAAACTGAGACAGACGGAATCATGATACATCATTAGACTTAAAACTAAGGCCCGACAGGTCTCAACATGGACAAAGAGCTTTTTGTGCATTTATAAAATATTAGCTGGGGAACTGACCTACAGCACTGTGTTTAATAACCGAATTGATAAATCATTTGCAGGATTTTGTTAAATGTGCCATGCAAGTTAGTGATATTAAATATATTACATTAACCCGTTCAGGTAGTAAGGAATGTACTGAACTCACCTTAAAGCCAGTGACAGATGGACAAATGCAGGACATCTATTTAGATTCTGTCCAGCAGAAAGGGTCATGTCATGAGTGATGTAATATGTGACGTCTACAGCAGTGCATTGCGGGGGCGCGAGTTATAGTTAGCTGAACTAACTATAACGGGGGAATTTCTATGGTTTTGTACCAGTGAAATGTCCAACTAACTATAACTGTCCCTAAAACCTATGGTTTTTTCAGTGAATTTCAAAGGTTTTTTAAATGCTAATTTCTAACTATAACGTGTCTGAAACCTATGGTTTTTTCAGTGAATTTCAAAGGTTTTTTAAATGCTAATTTCTAACTATAACGTGCCTTAAACCTATGGTTTTTTCAGTGAATTTCAAAGGTTTTTTAAATGCTCATTTCTAACTATAACGCCCCTAAAACCTATGGTTTTTTCAGTGAATTTCAAAGGTTTTGTAAATGACAATTTTTAAATGTATTAATTGTTATATTTATTTTTTTGATTCTGATTTACTACATTTTTTTAAACTATTTATTTTTACATATTTTATTTTTTAAATTACATTGTAATTACATTATACATTACATTACAAAATATACTTTCTCAGAATGAATTACTTTAGTTTAAATACTTTGCAAATAGGCAATAGACTTTTAAGTACAGTAGTTACAGTTGTTGCAATGGGCAACACAATTTCAAACACAATGCAACATTGAGCTCAATGTGAATTTCTAGTTAAATGCAATTAGTTACTTTATGGATTACTTTTCTAACCACAGGACTGGATCCTAGATTCAGTCCTGGGACATCTCCTGTAAACAGTTGAGTAAAAGCGTTTTGGTTACAGTAGTGATTTTTAAGGAATATTATTGTATTTTAAAAGTTGACAGAAACTTTTTCACATAGAATCACCAATGTTATCCTATGGGAGGAAATTCACTTAGCAGGTAAGTAGTGTTATCGTTACTTTTTCTTACTCAGTGGTGGATCCTGTATCCAGCACTGGGTGCATCTCCTGTAAACAGTTGAAAGAATGCGTTTAAGTCATACAGGCGATTTTTAAGGAATATTTGTAGTTTGTGAAAATCGACACAAACTTTTCTGCTGAAAACCAGACAATGGATTCCAATGGAAGGAAATACAAGTTACTGGTAAGTACGGTTAGAATTACTTTTCAGGGTCAGTGCTGGGCTAAAAGATGCAGCACTGGGTTCTCTCCTGATAACAGGTGAGTAAATCGGAATTCGTAGTTCGGCTGATTTTAGAGGAATATTATAAAGTTCCAAAACTCCACACTTAGAAGAATTTCCAAGTGAAACCAGTCAATGTTAGCCTATGGAAGGAAATTCAAGTTACTGGTAAGTACGGTTAAAATTACTTTTCAGGATCAGTACTGGGCTCAAAGATGCAGCACTGAGGTCTCTCCTGATAACAGGTGAGTAAATCGGAATTCGTAGTTCTGCTGATTTTAGAGGAATATTTGTATGTTTCAAAAATCGACACTGAAACTTTTCTGCTGAAAACCAGACAATGGATTCCTATGGAAGGAAATACAAGTTACTGGTAAGTACGGTTAGAATTACTTTTCAGGGTCAGTGCTGGGCTAAAAGATGCAGCACTGGGTCCTCTCCTGATAACAGGTGAGTAAATCGGAATTCGTAGTTCTGCTGATTTTAGAGGAATATTTGTATGTTTCAAAAATCGACACATAGAAACTTTTTCAGCAAAAAGCAGGCAATGATATCCTATGGAAGGAAATTCAAGTTACTGGTAAGTACGGTTAAAATTACTTTTCAGGATCAGTACTGGGCTCAAAGATGCAGCACTGAGGTCTCTCCTGATAACAGGTGAGTAACTCGGAATTCGTAGTTCGGCTGATTTTAGAGGAATATTATAAAGTTCCAAAACTTCACACTTAGAAGAATTTCCAAGTGAAACCAGTCAATGTTAGCCTGTGGAAGGAAATTCAAGTTACTGGTAAGTACGGTTAAAATTATTTTTCAGGCTCAGTACTGGACTCAAAGATGCAGCACTGAGGTCTCTCCTGATAACAGGTGAGTAAATCGGAATTCGTAGTTCGGCTGATTTTAGAGGAATATTTGCACAATGGTGAAGGAAGGGGGTGGGGCCTGAAGTGACATGTCTGCAAACACGCCCTGTGGCGCGTTTTAAGTTGGAGAATTAATTCCTCCTCAATCCTGAGGGTCCCTAGGGGCCAACTAGCCCACCAGGAACCTCCAGTATGCGCCAGGGGGCTGCGTTGCAGAGAGGTGTACAGAGGCCACGCCCCTTTTTACAACACTCTGCAACGCAGCTCCGTGGCGCTTACTGGAGGTACCGCCGAATTTTAAGAAATTCCCCATAGGGTATGTTTTCAATTACTGAGGCCTTGTGAAAACTGTCTGCATGTAAAGTGGCATTTGTTGATGTTCCTTTGCGGTGTAGAATTGTTTGTATTTCATTGTTAGTGACATAGATCTCAGTGTCCAGAAAAACTGAGATCTATGTCACTAACAATGAAATACAAACAACTCTTAGAATTCGGCGGATATGTTCAGATGAACAGGAATGGGAAAAACAAAGTACTAATACTGCACTGAGATTTAAACAACGTGGATATAAAGAAAGCAAATGAAAGAACAAGGGAAGAAACATTAAAATTGAAACCGAAAGTAAGCTTAACAGCCACACAACAAATTCAGGAGCCGGTAAGACTGATTATGGATTATTCTAGTGAATCAAAAAAAATCGCAAACATTTTGCGAAAGAATTGGAAAATACTCCAACTTGACCCTACGGTAGGAAAAATAATAGGAACCCACCCAAATATAACATTCCGCCGGGCACAAAATTTTAAAGATAAATTGATCCATAGTCACCATCAACGGGAGGAAAAATCGAAAGGATCTCAATGGCTGAAAACAAAAGGCTTTATTAAATGCCAAAACTGTAAAGTCTGTCAGATAGCGAAGAACATGACACAGGCAAAATTGGCAAATAACAAAATGTGGGAAATAAGAGAGCTAATAACCTGCAAAAGTCAATATGTCGTTTATGTGATAGAGTGTCCATGCTCCATGAAGTATATAGGAAGCACAATATGCGAACTGAAAAAGAGGATACTTGAGCATGTACGGGCAACTGTGAACAAAGATCGAAGTAACGCCATAGCCAAACATATGGAGATTGAACATGAGGGAAATTGGAAGTTATTAAGCTTCTATGCAATTGAAATGATACCTCACAATGTGAGAGGCGGAAACCGCGAAAAGAAACTGCGGCAGAGAGAATCAAGGCAAATACTGAATTTCAGAACTTTTACTCCGTTTGGGCTAAACCAGAGCGAGGAATTGTATGTCCATTTATAATTTGAATTAATTTAATTTTGTATGAAACTGGTATAGAGCACAAATTCACATAATCACACACATTTTTAGAAACTCAGAATTGTGGATAATCCTTTTAAATTAAAGAAATGCACATAAAAAAATGAGAAGAGGGTAGGTAATACAAATAAATGAATCCTTAATCTATATGACAGCTTAGAGAAGGCCCACTAGAGGGCGTAATTTGAATCATGGAGGGAGATTGAATTCTGGTTAAACAGAAAATCATGTGATTTTCCTCAAAACTATAAAAAAAAGAATGTACTTAATAGTAACATGGACAACATAGTAAAAATAAGATTGTCCGGTAAAGAACTAGACCTCCCACCCTAAAAATACGTCTTAGCATGTCATAGACAAAAGTGAGGCAGTATGAGAGTGCCAAATGAGAAGGCAGTTAAAAGAATAATTATATTGCAATATTAGAAAGTTTTAAAATTACTTTCCTGAGTTAATAAAGCATTCTGAGTAGGCACTGATTTTAGAATAGTATAAACACATTATACACGTGAATACACAAACAAAAAGAAAAACATTTTTTAAATGAAAATTCGAATAAACTATAAATCCCAGAATCCATTGGAAGGGTTCTGAATTGATGTGAGTCACATGTAACATTCAAAGTGATTTAATTGGTTGAAAGCGAATATCGTCATCCTAACCGTGATCAAGTTATCTGTGATAACGAAACGCGTTAGTTGTTCTCTCAACCTGGAAGCCTTTGAAAAATAAAAAGGATTTGGGAAATCAGTCTTTCAGCGAGTGCGATTTCATTTTTCCGAAAGGATGTCGATGGAATAAGTGTTTGGCGGGGCTCTGCCTGGGAATCTGCACCGAAGCGATGCGCCATGGGTTCTAACGAATTATGAGCCAAGAAATGTGTATATATATATATATATATATATATATATATATATATATATATATATATAACCTACTGGCGGTCGCCAGTAGGTAGTTATAGTTAGGACCTATTATCCATAGGAAATTCGTAACATTCTTTTCCCAATAACTTTGGCGCCGGTTGACGAATCTTCGCGAAATTTTCAAAACTTATGGCCCGCTCCGGTCAGCTCCTATCTTGAAAGTTTCGGGGTGATTTGGCAAGCGGGGGCCGAGAAAAAAGGGGGGTCCCAAAACATGTTTTCTCCATGTTAATTCCCATAGGAAACCCCTTTTTTTTAAATGGTGTAAATCCGTTCAGTAATTCCAGAGAAATTCAAAAAATCAGAGTCAAAAAATCAATTTCCCATAGGAAACTTTATGCAAGGCTACAGCCAAAACTACTGAACGGATTTACCCCAAATTTGGCAAAAAGGTACTGCTTGGCTCAGAAAGCGACCTTTTCACAAATAGTGTAAATCCGTTCAGTAGTTGCTGAGAAAATCAAAAATAAAAGTTTCGATATTTAGAGGCACGGAGGATCCGCGGACCCTCCCGACCACGAGCTTCATGCTAATTGGCTGTCAACACTCCAAACCAGGAAGTGTTGGCAGCCATCTTGTGCCTCGGTAGAACCGAGGCACAAGAAAACAGAAAAACTAAGGCGCAAAACAAGAAAAGGGGCAGGGTAGAAACACCCTGACCCCCTAGGCCTGCTCAGGCCCCAAAAAAGCATTATTTTTTTTTTAAAACGGCGAAATTCGCATAGGATCCGCGAATCCCGCCGTAAAGAAAAAAAAAATGAAGCGCGGGCTCCCGCGCTTCGTTAATATTTAGCCCCTGGGTGGGCCAAGTCCCGGGGGCATGTGAAAATGTAATAGCGGGGGCCCAGGGAGGCGCCCGCAGCCCCGGGGACCGCTACCCCCGGGGCTTTCCATAAATATTTGCGGGGGCTCACGGCCCCCCGCAGCCCTGGGGACCGCCACCCCCCGGGGCTTTGTTTTGTTAATGTTGAGGGGCCTCCAAGGCCCCACCAAGCCCCGGGGACCGCCACCCCCCAGGGCTTTTGTCAAATATTTGCGGGGGCACACAGGCCCCCCGCAGCCCCAGGGACCGCCACCTCCCCGGGACACTAAATATTTAAATATGGGGGTCTGTTACGGACCCCCAGAGCCCCGGGGACCACCACCTCCCCGGGGCTTTGAAAATGTTGTGAGGGGGGCCGCGCGGCCCCCCTCCTGGAGCCTGTGATGGCCCTGGGGACCGCCACCCCCCAGGACTGGCTCCTGCAGTGTCCCGGGGTGCCCACCCCCGGGACACTGCTGTTTGCTATGGCTTCTGGAAGAGAGAGCAGGAAACCTGCTCTCTCTTCCAAAATCTAAAGCAGATTGCTTTTCCACACGAGGAGCTGCATGTTAGCAGCTCCCCATGTGGAAAAGCAATGCCGGCTCCCGCAGGACGCGGGGAGCCGGCGGGACCGTGGGGGCATTGGGGCTCCCCCCACGGTCCCCAACGGATAGGGCCTGCCCCGGGGGATGGGGTCCCCGGGGCTAGTAGTGGCCCGGGAGGGGGGCCACGCGGCCCCCCTCCCCAAAATAAAAATAAAAAAAAGGCCGGCCCCGGGGGATGGGGTCCCCGGGGCAATAGAGGCCTCAGGAGGGGGGCCACGCAGCCCCCCTCCTTACAAAATTTAAAAAATGTGGCCATGCCCCGGGGGATGGGGTCCCTGGGGCCGGAATTAGCCCCCTTCCCGTTCAGTTTTTTTTTTTTTAAATAAAAAAAGGTGTCAGGCCCTGGGGGATGGGGTCCCCAGAGCCCAAAAAAGGAAAAAATAAGGGGGGCCACACAGCCCCCCTTCTAAAAAAACAAACCAAAAAAAAGACGCGATCGTGCCTCAGGCCCCGCCCCCTCCCTTCACCACTCTGCAAACGCTCCCTGTGATGTCACTGACCATGTCATGAGTGATGTAATATGTGACATCATCAGCAGTGCATTGCGGGGGCGCGAGTTATAGTTAGCTGAACTAACTATAACGGGGGAATTTCACTGGTTTTGTACGAGTGAAATGTCCAACTAACTATAACTGTCCCTAAAACCTATGTTTTTTTCAGTGAATATATATATATATATATATATATATACTCTGCACGAGTGAGATAACGTTGCAGGGTGTGCTTGGCAGCGAACTACAGAGGCCTGAGGTGGTTTCAGGTCTATGCATCCCCTTGATATTCAACACACTTACATTTTATAGTGCCAGTCGAAGGTGTCTGAACAGCGCTATGGGCACCAGCACTTTAAAAAAAATATATTTTTAAATAAAGCACTGATAATACCAGCCCCGTATTCCGTGCTACCTGCACCATGCAATTAGCCATTGAGAATTAGATCTGTAAATTTGGCAATGTAAGGCTCAGTAAGAACGTTCCTGCATCTCAACATAAGCCTTCTGGCAAGAACTTGAAATTAGCATCAGTATGATGCTGCACTGTATCATCCCTCAGTTTTTCTCTTTCGTGTTCGGGGATGACAAAGATGTGCAGCACTTCCAAAGCACAAAAGAACATGGCAGTAGTAAAATATGTTTATTTGGCAGTTAAAAAAGACAATAAACAATCAATGTCACACTCTCAATGTATAACATTAGAAAAGATAATTACTACAGGATTATCAAGACACACAAAACAATTCATAGTGACAGCCATCATTAAAATACCTAAATTAATTATAAGAGATTAAAAAAAATGGGACGGGACCTTCTTTTATCAGTGTAAAATGTGTAATATGGAAATCTATTATCATATCATATATGTAAAACTGACAAGATGTAATATGGTACATGACAAAAATACAGTCAAACATAGGACATATCAAGGCCCAGATTTACTAACACTTTGCACCTTTGAAAAGTGTTGTAAAGTGACATAAAGCAACACATTCATAGTTTACTTCCCTGCTGGAAAGGTGTATTGTTTTCAGTGCAAAAATGCTTGGAGCTGCTTTGCATTGCTCTGTGTCGAAGAGGTGTTACTGGGGCATTACATGGAAGATTCAGCACAAACACCCGTGGGTTTTCACTTGGCGCTAAGCCTGATCTATCAAGATACCCAGAACAGGCTCTGCACTAAACTCTAATGCCTCCTTTATGCAGGCAGTAACAAAAGGAAATGCTTTCATCTCTCCAATAAACCTATTCATTGCATGTGTGCTGAAGTCCACTGCACACATCCAATGCGTGGGATCATTAGGAAATGAGTCTACATACAGGAATTTGTACTGGAAGGACATCCTTCAATACAAATTCTATGGTAGACAATGCACACATGCTCTGCACCATGGTTTGAGGCTAAGTATCACAGGGGTTGAGAGAAGCAGCAGGCCAATCTTAGTAGATATGGATATGGCTGGCTCAGCACTGTGTTACCCTTATACCATGTAGCAAATTTCGTTACTACAATACGTTGCATGAAAAATTCCCCCCAGATTAGAAGACTAAGTGCTGGGTACATTTTTCGTGGCTTTCTGTTGCACTCTTTTTTTTTGTGTTTGAAAAGCTTTATTTGAATAATAATAGAAAATACAAGGCCAGCAATACAGAAAGTGGCATATTGGAATAATACATAATAATATGGCTAACGGAGAAGTAAAAGAGAAAGCTGTTTAAGTTTATAAAGGAAGTGAGGGGGAGAGGGAAGGGGGGAAGAGAAAGAGAGAAGAAAGGGTGAAGGAAGGGAGGGGAAGGGGAGATAAACGGGGATTCTTACACATTGAAAAAATATGGAATTGCATATTTACATAGGAATGCAAACAATAAGTATCATATAGGAATAAAGAGAACAAATTAACAAGAATTAGAAGGAAAGAGCAGAGAAGATAAACATTTAAGGAGGCTTAAAATTTTCTGCATTCAAACGAGAACTATCTGCTAACACCAATTTATCTAAGTAAGAAGTGAGTGGTAACCAAAAAAGTTCTCTATTAACCATTGGCTTACAGGAGGAGGCGAAAGCAATATCAAGTCGGTGAAAGTGGCATAGACTATTCCACCAATGTTGGACAGAAAGCTTTGCAAGTGTTTTCCAATTAAGAGTTATGTGTTGAAAAGCTAGAGCTAACGTGAGGTCAAAGAGACTATGCATAGGGGTGGAAAGATCTAAGGAATTAAACAAACTACCAGAGAAAAGAAGAGGGATAGAATAAGGAGTGAGAATGTCAAACAGGCGAGAGATATAGGACCAATCCTTCCTCCAAAAGGTGGAAACGGAGGGGCAGAGAAAGAGAAGATGAATGAAGTCAGCATTAGGAGAGCCACAAGACCAGCAATTAGTATCAGCAGAGTGGGAAAATCTAGCAATAGAGACAGGAGTAAAGTAAAGTCTATGATAAAGGAAAAACATAGATTGAGTAAGAGAAGCAGAGCGAGAGATTTTAAGAGAACAAGACCAGAGTTTGTCCCAAAAGATAATAGTCCAATCACATGCTAGGTCAGATTCCCTTGCGCGTTCTAATTTAGTTTTAGCACGATCAGGATTAGGAGACAGGAAAAGTTTATAAATGAGAGAAGCTTTGGGAAGAGCGAGGAGAACTTTGAGAAGAGGGTTCTGTTCAGAGGGAGGAGGAATTGAGGGAAGAGAATAAAAAGCATCAAGGATAACCGCCAAAAGAGTAGAGAATTTTTGAAAGAAGGAGTGTGGACAGTGAAAGGTGGTTTGAATTTGGGGAAATGAGCGCGGGGTAAGGCCATCAAATAAATCTTTAACCCAGATTATCGCCTTAAGCCTCCAAGATTTCCAAAAAATGGGCTTATTATTAATAGTATTAAGAGTATTATGCCAAATTGGAGACTCTAAAAAGGATTCTCTAGAAATAAGCCTTGAATAGGACAAAGGTTTTAGTAGGGAACAAGTGTGTTTAAATAAGGGGAGAGAGGTAAGAGGAGTCTTAGCAGAAAAGGCCAAAACTTCTCTAAAAGAGAAGGGTAATAGCAGAGCGCGTTCAATAGAAATCCACAGGGGAGTAAAGGAAGAAGGTTCAGCTAAGAGCCACTTCGAGGCCTGACGAAAGCAAAAGGATTTATGATATATGCGAAAATCGGGGAAGTTCACGCCTCCATTAGATTTTGTCTTACGAAGGGAAGATAAGGAAATCCTGGCTTTTTTGTCTTTCCAAAGAAATTTAGAAAGGCGAGAGTCAATTTTTTTAAAGTAGCAGGCAGGAATATGGACTGGAAGCATGGAAAGGGTATAGATCAATATAGGGGTAATCATCATCTTAATTGAGTCTAACCGGCCCCACCAAGAAAGCAAAAGAGGATTCCAGGAGGAGAGTAATTTATCGATCTGAGAGAGAACCGCGGTCATATTTAATTTCACAGAGGAGGTAATGGAATTGGAGAACCACATGCCTAAATATTTAATTTTGGAAGGAGACCATGCAAAACCGGTAGCAGAAAAGGAATGCGGAAGACAAAGTTTTGTAAGAGGTAGAATCTCTGTTTTATCAGAATTAATTTTATATCCGGAAACAAGGGAAAAAGAGGTGAATTCATCTAATAGAGGAGGGAGAGAGGTCTCAGGATTGGAGATAAAAAGGAGAATGTCATCGGCATATGCAGAAAGTTTTAGATGATGGTCGCCATAGGAGAAACCAGAAATAGAAACATTGTTGCAAATTGAGGATAAAAAGGGTTCAAGAGCCAAAATAAAAAGAAGAGGGGAGAGAGGACCGCCCTGACGAACACCACGCCGAAGAGAAAAGTAAGAAGAGACACATCCATTAACAAGTACGGAAGCCCTAGGGGCAGAATATAATAAAGAAATAAGTTAAATCAACTTGGGACCAAAGCCATGCCACTTCAAAGATGCAAATAAAAAGGACCAGTCAACCCTATCAAATGCCTTTTCAGCATCAACAGAGATGGCTGCCAGGGAAGTGGAAAGAGAGGGTATTTTGTTGAGAACGTTCAGAAAAAGGCGAGAGTTATCCGAGGTCAACCTGCCTTTGACAAAGCCACATTGTTCTTTACCCACCAAATGAGGCATAAGGGGATCTAGGCGCAAAGCAAGTACTTTGGCAAACACTTTATAATCTACGTTAACCAAGGAAATTGGGCGGTAGTTTTTACAAAACGTAGGATCGCGTCCTTCCTTATGTATGAGACATATCGTGGCCTCCTGGAAAGTGCCTTCCGTCTCACCAGAAAGAAGAAAGGAATGAAAAAGATGTAAGAGTTTAGGAAGTAATAAATTAGAAAATGCAAGTAAAATTCAACTGAAAAACCATCAGGACCGGGGGTTTTCCCTTTCTTTAGAGCAGTTAAAGCATGGGATAATTCCTGAAGGGATAAGTCTGATTCAAGGTCAGAAAGATTAAGATGGTCGTTAGACAGAGTTGGAAGAGCCTTAAGATCAGATTGAATGAGGGAAGGAGAAGGGGGAGATTCAGGGGTATAGAGGTCTTTATAGAAAAGCATGAATTCCTTAAGGATGTCCTGATCTTTGTAAATGGGAGTACCGTCTGAGGAATAGACAGTGTCAATCAGAGTATGGTCCTTACGGGACTTGAGGTTGTTCGCTAAGAGTTTTCCAAATTTGTTACATCCGCCGTAATACCGAGCGCTACTGCGAAGAAGTATGGAAGATGCATTATCAGTTGTGGTTTTATTAAAGGCCAATTTGGCACGAATAAGAGCGGGCAATACTGAGTCTGTCGATGAGGTATAAAATGTATGTTCTAGGGATTTAATGTGTGCTAGTGTATCTTTGCGTTGCTGGAGGAAATGTTTCTTTTTTTTTTAAACAAAATCTATAATAAAGAGCCTCGCGGTAGCCTTAAAGGAATCCCATAATATATGAGGGGAGGTACTGGGAGTATTGTTTAGGTCAAAAAATTCATTAGCAAAAGAAGTAAAAGAGGAAGAGAAAAGAGGATCAAGAAGAAGAGAGTTATTAAAGCGCCATCGGGAAGACCTAGAATGTGGAGGGAGCAAATCAAGATCCACCACAATTGGGGCATGATCAGAGAAAACAATAGGTTCAATAGAGGAAGATAGTAAATTTTGAGATAAAGATTGAGATAGAAAAATATAGTCAAGGCTGAAAAGAGAGTTATGAGGAGGAGAAAAAAAAGAAAAGTCAAGAGCATTAGGATGAGAAAGCCTCCAAGCATCCACAAGGTGAACTGGGGAAATGGTGTCGAGAAAGTGTTTGTGTGTTTTATGGGGAACAAAGCGTGTCTGAGATTGGCGATCAATAAAGGGGCCAACGACCTGATTGCAGTCACCTCCTAATATAAAGAAATCATCTTTAAACTGTATACATTTCTGAGTAATCAAAGGCCAAAAAGAACAATCAGGATGGGTAGGACCATAAACATTGAATACAGTCAAAGATATGGTATTAATTAGCAGCTTCGCCAACACCCATCTACCCTCTGTATCAGTCTCTTGCGACACAACCTTGCAATTTAGCTTCTTGTGACATAAAATAACCACACCATTTTTCTTGTTAGAGGTGGGGGAAACTAAGACTGAACCCACCCAACCTTTTTTCAATTTTAATGCTTCAGGTTCTGAAAGGTGGGTTTCTTGTAGGAAGACCAAATCAGGGTTGTAAGAAGCAAGGTGGGAAAGTATTCTCTGTCTCTTAATTGGGTTAATAAAACCTTTCACATTCCAGGAGATAACTTTGAATGCAAAACCATCAAAAATACATAGAGAACAATATATGCAACAATAATAATATAAGGTAAGAGAGGAAAATAGAAAATGGGAAAAGAAGATAAGAAATCACACGAGGAAAGGAATAGAAGGGGAGAAATAGGGAAGTCAGTTAGAAGAAGAGAAGGAAAAGATACGAAAAGAGGGGAAGAGAGGAAGGGGAGAGAGAATAGAAACAAGAGGAGACAGTGCATGTCAAATGACGACTGTAATACGTACCTTACGGGGAACAAAGGAAAGGATGAGGCGGCAACGGACAACAGAAACAGCACACCTAACAAGGGGCAAAGCACCACACCAGGACATCAAATAATAAACAAGAGCAGGAACGGGAACATGAAGAGCAGCAAGGTAAACCTCAATGAACCTGTAAAAGGAAACAAGAATTATGCAAAATAAAGCTAGAAAAAACAATATAGTCCAAATGATATAAACTATAACAGTAACTCCAATGCAATAATGCCAGAGGAGGAGCACAACAGTCAAGATCCAGAGAGAGAAGAAGCTGTCTCCATTGAAGTAGTAGAGTGAGCATGAATAAATCTTCTGAGGTCAGCTGGGTCCTCAAAGGTGGAAGTCTTGTAGGTAACTTTAAAGATGCAAGGATGAAACAAGCCATATCTGGCACCCAAGGAACGAAGAGGCGGACGAAGATCCAGAAACTCTTTGCATCGTTTGGCAGTCGTTGAAGAAACATCCTGTGAAATAAAAACTTTGGTGCCATGCCAAGAGAGATTCTTTTTGGATTTAGCGGCATTCAGTACTAGGAGAAGGTCAGTGAATTGTAAGAATAAAATAATTATTCCACGAGGGTTAGTTGGCGCAGATGAGGAAGAAAGACGAGGACCCAGTCTATGCGCCCATTGTAGATTCAGTTTGGTTGCAGAAGGGAGACCCAGAAACTGTGGCAAAAAAGAGGCGAAAAATGCAACAGGGTCATCACCTTCAAGTCCCTCAGGAAGACCATAAATGAGTAAGTTATTACGAGGATTTCTATTTTCCAAGCCCTCAGTCGCTCTTCTCAGTTGCAAGACTTCCTTCTCCAGAAGGGGATTTTAGAAGATGAATCCTGTACAACGCTGAGTTGTTGTTCCACCACAGCCACGCGGGATTCCATGGAAGCCCATTTATTGTCCATCGCTTGTAGGCAGCCATTAGTTTTCTCAATAAAGGGTCGGAGAGCGCATATCTCTTCCAGAACCTTGTCTAAGGAAACCGGCGAGACAGACTTAGGGGGAGAGGGAGGATCCTGCTTGAGCCTCTTGCCGGTGGTCGAAGGCAACGGTACTTTGGATGCCATCGTTGTGTAGGACTCTGCAATGGAGGAACTATCCCTGTGAGACAAAGTTTCAGATAAGCAGGAAAATCTGTTCGAGATAGTGATACTGGATCCAGAAGTAGTAGGAGTATTCAGCTTTGATCTTTGGGCATGGCGCAGTACACGATTGCTCCTACCCATGAAATATCGTAAGGAGAATACAGGGAGGCATTGACATCAGTGAGAGCAAAGGCAAAGTGCTCCACAAAAAACAGCAAAAAAAAAAAAAAGTGAAGACTACCAGAATTAAAATAGAAGACCTTGCGAGAAAATGCAGGAAACAAGCAAGAGATACTGAAAGACAGCAATATCGTGTGATAAAATCATGAGGAAAAAGTCAGCAGGAAAATACACAAAATGGCGGCCGTCAGGCAGCAAAAAGAGTCACCAGCAAGCTTCACTTACTTCCTCACAAAGAAGACTTCTCAGACTGCCCCCACAGAAGCGATGGTAATCCAATTCAGGAGAAAGCGTCCGCTCCTACCATAAGTAAAGAGTGTAGAGCACAGGGAAGTAAAGGCATCACGCAGGAGGATAGGCAGAGTACCCAACACTGAACAGCAAAAACGACAAAATATGAGGACTTCCAACATTAAAATAGTAGTACTTTGAAGTAAATGTCTGAAACATGCCAGAAGCGAAGAAAGATGCCAGTTTGGGACAACATGCGAGAAAGTCTGAGGAAAAAACTGGCAGGGAGAGAGACAAAATGGCGGTCGCTAAGAAGCAGGAAGAGTCACCTGCATAATTCCCCTCCTTCCTTACTGGAATTAAATTTGAAAACCGCACCCTCCAGAGGCACTAGCAATCCGATTCAGGAATCTGGCATTGTTATGTGAAGAAAGACGCTGGAGCCGCTCCGGGGCGTGTGTGAGGTCCGGTGAGATTCGGAGCACCGATGTCAAGCGGCCATCTTAGGTCGCGGTGCACGCGACTCCCTTTCTGTTGCACTCTTAACATTTAAAAGACTGGCATGGCAGAGTGGTGGTCCATTCCACTACTGCACCAAGAAGTGTACACATTTCTGGGAATGTCTGTGAATTAAAAAGACATGTAAAGTATATTCAGGTGGAGGTGTAAATCTCAGCCCTTAATTTTACATGTTTGTCTTGTTATTTGGGCCCTATCCTCATAAACTCCTGTTAATTTCAGTTGCTTTGTATGCTCCATATAGTACAACTTTAACTTACTTTGTTGGATGACCAAATCCACACGTTTATTAAAATTTTAGTTTTGGGGTGGAATGTTCACTGTAGAAAACTTCCAAAATACTCTATCTATCTATCTATCTATCTATCTATCTATCTATCTATCTATCTATCTATCTATCTATCTATCTTACATTCAATGAAAAAACTAAAGGTTACGCTACAGTTAGGAAATAGCATTTAAAACTGTTGAAATTCACTGAAAAAACCCTAAGGTTAAAGGGACGTTATAGTAAGAAAATAAAATGTAAAAAAAATTAGAAATGCACTAAAAAACAAAAGGTTACAGGATTGTTATAGTTGGGTTGAGATTTTACACACACACAAACCCATAGAAATTCAGCAGTTATAGTTAGAGTTATCTCAAGTAACTATAACTCATGCCCTAAGGTAACTATAACTCGTGCCCTCTCCATGCACAGTTTTCTCATCAATAATTTTACTGCAAATGTTGCAGTGATATGATCAATGATATCAATGATGTCATAGAAGATGTCATGAGTGATGTAATATGTGGGCTAATTAGCAGGGCATGGTGAGGGCACAAGTTATAGTTACCTTAGGGAAAAAACTTTTTGGGCCCCCAGTCGTGTCTTTGTGGGACCCCACCATTAGGCCTAGGTGGTCAGGATATACCTACCTTGCCCCCTTGTGTTTTGTTGGGTGTTTTTACTGGGACTTAGACCCGTGGACCCTCTGGGTCTCTAGATATACATGAAACTTTTTTTATTACTAAACAATTACTGTATGGATTTACACCAAGTTACAAAAATAGATCTTTCTGGACCAAGATCTAGCTTTCTACCAAATTTGGTATAATTCCGTTCAGTGGTTCCGGCTGTTGTTGTGTCTAAAATATGGGAAATTACATGGGGAAAACGCATTTTGGGACCCATATTTTTCTCATCCCTCACTTGACAAATCACCCCAACACTTTCCAGACAGCAGCTGAAGTGAGTGGCAAACTAGTTTTGAAAATTCCTTGATGATTCATCAAAAGGCGCCAAAGTTATTAGCAAAATAAATAATGCTTTTCCTATGGAAACTAGGTCCTAACTATCTAACTATAACTACCTACTGGTGACCGCCAGTAGGTAATATATATATATATATATATAGGTAGTTATAGTTAGGACCATCTTTCCAAAGGAAAAGCAATTTTTTACTTGCCTATATCTTAGGCGCCGATTGACGAATCTTCACAAAATTTACCCCAAAGTGTACCGGTCATTCTAGTTGTGTACGGAAAGTTTCGGGGTGATCTGTCAAGCTGGGGCTGAGAAAAATAGGGTGTCAATAAAAGAGCGCTTCCCATGCTAATTCCCATAGGGATTTTGAAACAGGACTACAGCCCGAACTGCTGGATGGAATTGCATCAAATTTGGCAGAAAGGTAGCTATTCATCCAGAAAGTATACTTTTTGTTATTGTTCATTAGTTTTTGAGAAATTAAAGGAAAACCAAATTTGTATATCTAGGGATGTGGATCCTCCGAGGATCCAACAGGCCCGTGCTGGTATCTGATTGGCTGTCAACACTTCAACCAGGAAGTGTTGGCAGCCATCTTAAAAAAAACATTAAAAAAAAGAAAAGGGGCAGGGTAGGAATACCCTGACCCCCTAGCCCTGGTCCTGGGATACCCGTGGCACCCCGACAGGGCAAAAAAGCATTTTTTTATACATTTTCTGAAAAATCCCGTCGGATTCACAAATTCAATGAAAATAAAAAAAAGTGCAGTCTCCCACATTTGTTTATAATATAGCCCCCAGGTGGGCCTGGCACTGGGTGCATGTGGTAAAAAAGAAGTGGGGTGCACAGTTCCTCCCTCCTATGGCTCTATTGTCCCAGGGGACATCCACCTCCCCGGTCTTTATTATTATAATGGAGGGGGGCCGTTGGACCCCCTCTTCATGGGCAGAAGGGAGTCCCGGGGACCACCACCTCTCCAGGGCTTTAGTATTAAAATGGAGGGGGGCTGCGCAGACCCCCCTACTGGGGCTGATTGAAGCCCTAGGGACCACCACCTCCCCAGGGCTAAATAAATACTAATGGGGCTCTGCTGACCTCCTGAAGTCTCAGGCACCACCACCTCCCAGGGGGCCAAATGCCTATTAAAGAATGGTAGGGGGCTGTGCGGCCCCCTTCCCAGGCCATATATGGTCCCGGAGACCACCACCTCCCTGGGGCCGGTCCATGCTATTTTTAAGAGGGGTACTGCATGTCCCCCCTCCTGGAGCCATTAATGGACCTGGGGTCCTCCACCCCACAGGGCTGTCTCCTGCTATCTCCCAAAGTGCCCACCCTCAGGAGATAGCTGTTTGCTTTAGCTTGGCGGGAGCTGTGACAGCTCCCTCCAAGTGAGCGCAAACACTAACTCTGCTCTCATCCAGCTGCAGCTTTCAAACTGCTTCCACTTGCTGGGAGCCGAGTTTTCATCTGTTTCCCTGTCCACTGGAATGCAGTCACGGAAACAGATGAAAGAATTGCTCCAGCATGCAGGGAGCTGCATTTCTAGCAATTCCCTGGGTGCAGGAGCAATGCTGGCTGGGACCGCAGGGGCCCTAATGCTCCCCCCATGGGCCCCAACGAAACACACTGGGTACCCTGGGTGGGGCTAGGGCACCCAAAGAGATGTGGACGGGCCCTGGGGGTTCCTGGGGCCACAATTGGACCCAGGGAGGGGGCCTCACAGTACCCCTCCCCCATTGTATTTTGGCTGGGCCCCGGGGGATAGAGTCCACGAGACCAAAATTGTCCCAGGAATGGGGACACCCCTCACCATTGCAGAAGAGGGAAAAACTGAGTGCAGAAAAACGAGCACAAAAGGCAAAAAATTTGCAGAAAAGGCAAAACAGAGGGCATAAAAATGAGTAGAAAAAGGCAAAACAGAGGGCAGAAAAACAAGCAAAAGAGGTAAAAGAAAGGGCAAAAAACGAGATGAAAAGGCAAAACAGAGCAGAAGAGGGCAAAGGAGAGGACAGAAAATTAGCCGAAAAGACAAAACAGAGGGCAGAAAAACGAGCAGGAAAGTCAATACAGAGGGCAGAAAATCGTGCAGGTAAGTCAAAACAGAAAGTAAAAAATCTAGCAGAAAAAGGCCAAACAGAGCAGAAGAGGGCAAAAACACGAGCAGTGAAGGCAAAACGGACAGCAGAAAAAGTAGCAAAAAAGGTTAAACAGAGTAGAAGAATGCAAAACAGAGGGCACTCAGACACTCACAGAGCCACTCACACCCACTCAGAGACTCATGCACCCACTCACAGACCCACTGAGGCACTCATACACCCACTCACAAACCCACTCAGACACTCACACACCCACTCACAGACCCACTCAGAGAATCATGCTCCCACTCACAGACCCACTCAAAAACTCATGCACCCACTCACAGACCCACTCTGAGATTCATGCACTCACTCACAGACACACTCAGAGACTCCTGTACTCAATCACAGATCCATTCAGAGACTCACACACCCACTCACAGACCCACTCAGACACTCACATACCCAATTACAGACCTACTCAGACACTCATGCACTCATTCACAGACTGACTCACACACTCATGGATACACTTGCAAACCCACTCATACACACTGACACCTACTCACAGACCCAGTCAGACACTCATACACTCACTCTGTCATCCACTTGGACACTCATGCACCCACTCACAGACCCACTCAGACACACACCCAGTCGAACACCCAGTGACACGCTAATTGAGCCAGTCCCGGACCCACTGAGACACTCACACACCCACTGAGACACTCATGCACTCACTCACACACTCACTCTCAAAGGTTACAGTTTACAGTTAGGAAATAAAATTAGAAAATCTTAGAAATTCACTCGCAAAACCAAAGCATAGAGGGACATTACAGTTGGGAAATAGAATTAAAACACATTAGAAATTCACTGAAAAAAGTAAAGGTTACAGAGATGTTATAGTTAAGCTCAGATTTCACTCGTACAAAACCATTGGAATTCAGCAGTTATGGTTACCTGAGCTAACTATAACTTACACCCCCACATTGCACTGCTTATGATCTCACATATTGCATCACTCATTACATGGTCAGTGACATCACTGATGATATCTCAAATGACATCATCAATTGAGTGTAAGTGTTTCTAAGAATTTATGGGTGTTAAACATATATACTAACCTACTAAAAAAATTAGATTAGCATGCTAGTTGTACTACTAATGAGTGATGCTATCTGTAATATGTATAATCTGAGTGGGTGTGTGACTGTCAGTATCAATGTGTGAGTGGGTGTGTGTGGCTGTATGGATGTCTGAGTGCATACATGAGTGACTGTATGGATGAGTGAGTAGATTTCTGACTAGGTCTGTAGGTGAGTGAGTGTTTGTATGGATGTGTGAATGGGTTTCTGATTGGTTGTATAGGTGTATAGGTGTTGTATAGGTGTGAGAGTGGTTTTGTGGGTGTGTGAGTGGCTATATGGGTGTATGGGTGTGTGAGTGGCTGTATGGGTATATAAGTAGGTATGTGAGTAGCTGTGTGGGTGAGTGAGTGGGTGTGTGAGTGACAATGTTTGCTGTGGAGTATATCAGTGGCTGTATGGGTGAGTGAGTGGCTGTGTGAGTGACTGTGTGGGTGAGTGAGTAGGTATCTGAACGACGGTATGAGTGAGTGACTGGGTGTTTAAGTGGCTGTATGGGTGAGTGAGTGGTTGTTTCAGTGAGTGTTTGGTTAAGTTGGTGTGTGAATGGTTGTATTAGAGAGTGAGTATCTATGTGAATGACTGTATGGGTGAGTGAGCAGATATGAGAGTGCTTGCATGGATGTGTGTATGGGTATGTAAGTGGTTGTGTAGGTGTGTGAGTGAGCAAGTGAGTGCTTTTATGGGTGAGTGAGTGGCTGTGTTGAGAGGCTGTATGGGTGTGTGAATGGGTGTGTGAGTGGCTGTATAGGTAAATAAGTCTATGAGTGAGTAGCTGTATGGGTGAGTGTATGTCTGTGTGAGTGGCTATGAGGGTGAGTGACTGGTTGCATGAGTGGCTGTATGGGTGAGTGAATGGTTGTGTGACTGGCTGTATGAATGAGTGAGTGAGTATGTGAGTGGCTCTATGGAGGAGTGAGTGAGTGTGTGAGTACTGGCATGGGTCTGTGAATGGGTATGTGGGTGGTTGTGTGGGTGTGTGAGTCGGTGTGCGAGTGGTTCTGTGGATGATGTCATCAGTGATGTCATCAGTGATGTCACTGACCATGTCATCATGAGTGACATAATATGTGAGGTCATAATCAGTGTATTGTGGGGGCATAAGTTATAGTTAGCTCAGGTAACTATAACTGCTGAATTGTATGGTTTTGTACGAGTGAAATCTGAGCCTAACTATAATGTCCCTGTTACTTTTGTTTTTTTTCAGTGAATTTCTATGTTTTTTTATTCTATATCCTAACTATAATGTCCCTGTAACCTTTTGTTTTTTAAGTGAATTTCTAAGATTTTTCAAATTTTATTTTCCAACTATAACGTCCCTGTAACCTTTGATATTTTATGTGAATTTCTATGTTTTTTTAACTAGTAGAGTGGTGGAGAAAACGGTCTGGGCCACCGACCGGCTCTCAGGAATCCTGCTGTGTTGGACTTACTGGGGTAGCAGGAGAGTGTCTTGCCCCCCAAAGACCATCAGCATCCAAGGGGGCCTCATCCCCCAACCGGTAGTGCACCAGGAGGTGCATTTGCAGAGTGGTGGAGAAGCTCACAGCAATCCAGCAGTGTGGGACTTACTGGAGGTAACAGGAGGGGTTCTTGGCCCCACAGACCCTCAGCATCCAAGAGGACTTCATCCCCCAACCAGTAGAGCACCACGAGGCATATTTACAGAGTGGTGGAGAAAGGTGGCTTGGCCTCCGGAGACCTCTTAGCAAACCTGCTTTGTGGGACTTACTGGATGTAACAGGAGGGCTTGTTAGCCCCCAAGGACTCTCAGTGCCAAGGGGACTTCATCCCCCAACCAGTAGTGCGCCAAGGGGCGTGTTTGCAGAGTGGTGGAGAAAGGGGGCGTGGCCTCTAATGACCTCTTAGCAATCCTGCTGTTTGGGACTTACTTGAGGTAACAAGAGGGCTTGTTGGCCCCCAAGTACCCTCGGCATCCAAGGGGACTTAATACCCCTACTGGTAGTGCACCAGTAGGCATGTTTGCAGAGTGGTAGAGAAAGGGAGCAGGACCTCTGATGATCTCTCTGCAATCCCTCTGTGTGTGGCTTACTGGAGGTAGCAGAAGCAGTAGTTGACCCCCAAGGACCCTCAGAAGCCGAGGGGACATTCATCCCCCAACTAGTAGTGCACCAGGAGAAAAAAGTAGGCGCGTTTGCAGAGTGGTGGTGAAAGGGGGCAGGGTCTCCGGTGACTTGCCCGGGCTGGCTCTTTTTTTTTTTTTATTGTTTTATTAGGGAAGAGGGCCCTTCCCTGGGCCGATTTCGCCCTCGCCACCCCATCCCCGGCCCCCTTCACAGGTCGATTTTGGCCCCCGGGACTCCATCCCCCGGGAACCGGCCTTGTCTGATGGGTGCCCAGTCTCCACTGGGACTGCGGGGGGAGCCTGAATGCCCCCGTGGGCCCTGCCGGCTCCCAGGCTCATGCAGGAGCCACCATTGCTTTCACACATAGGGAGCTGCTGGGAAGGCAGCTCCCTGTGTGTGAGAGCAATTCTGCTCCACTTCCACCAAGCGAGAGCATTTTCAATGCTCTCGCTTGCTGGAAGTAGAGTGTTTGCTGGAAGTGGAGTGTTTGCTTTGGCAAGCCACAGCAAACAGCTATGTCCTGGGGGTGGGCACCCCAGGACATAGCAGGAGCTGGCCCTGGGGGTGTCGGTGTCCAGGGCCATTATTGGCTCCAGGATGGGGGCAGCGCAAGACAAAGATCTATGAGAGCACAAGTCCACTGATTTAGGAAATAGTAGTTGCAGAGATGCAGAGCCTAACAGCTAGAAAAACTTAGAATGTCTTTAGGACCATGCTCTGAATATGCTATCTAAAATGCAATAACTGGATAATGATATACTTGAAAAATGTTTTATTCTATTATAGGTAATAATAAGTAATTGACACTAGAGAATCCAGTGGGATATGTACAACAGAAGTGGCGGAGTGAGGCGTTAGTCTCTTGGCTTAATGCCTCACTCCACCACTTCAGTAACGCAAGGCTGCACCATATTTACAGCAATATGGTGCAGCCTTGCATTTCCCCCTGCGCTGGCGCTACACTTAGCAGTGTAGTGCCAACGCAGGCACCCTTGCACCATAGTGCAAGGGTGTCTGCGTGCAGGGGAAAGATTGTTTATGTACAGGAAGGTTCCCCTTCCTGTACACAAACAATCTTGAAATGCCATTTTGTCACTTCTATGTGTGCTGCTTAATGCAGCACACATGGAAGTCACAAAATGTCATTTTTTTAAAAGATTGTTTATGTGCAGGAAGGGGGACCTTCCTGTACATAAACAATAAAAGGCTTTTTGCACAAGGCAGCACACATGGAAAAAGCAAAAAACGAGGAGAAATATAGTATTTCTCCTCGTTTCACCAACTTAAGACCAGGTTTTCCCTGGTCTTAATTTTGGCGCTGCCTCCTCTTTACGCTGCCCTTGCAAATAGGGGCAGCGTCAAAATCAATGGGTGTTGCGGTGGAACACCCACCACAACACCCACTGCCCACACCTTTCACGCTAAGCATAGCGTGAACGGGGGCCTTATTTACAAGGCAGCGTTATGCCACGTTAAGTGGCTTAACGCTGCCTTGTAAATAAGGCGAAGTCCCTATCGCCATGGAAATGTCACTAAAAGTGACGTTCCCTTGGCGATAGGGGCTTGTACATATGCCCCCCAGAGTTTCTCATTTCACACAGCAGTTACTCACTTGGATAAAAAGAGATTTGTTCAGTAGATTGAAGCAAATTTCCACTTTCTGGGAAAAAAACAAATCTAGGAGAACTCCACAGAAACTGTGACTGCAGCAGCCTCCCAAGAGTAGTTGCATATAAAAACTATTTGCATTTAAAAATATTGCATATTTCAGACGTGGTAAATGTAAGACATCAGTGCATAACTTTATGTTTTGTCTCTCCAAGGGGAAAATATTTCTCTTTGTGGCGAAAGTCTTTCCTACAGCTTTACCAGTTTTGGGTGTGTTCCCTCACCTTTACCATCCTAAAAACAAATGTATTCCTGCCCTTTATATGGTGTTTTACAAAGTTCCTCCCCAAGATAAAATTATATATAAAAAAACAGGTACAATCACCTTCAGGGAGATGGTAAGAAACATCGATGCTATTCTAAAAAGTTAAATCTTCATTAACTTGGTAGCATCAAGACTTAAGGTAATTATCAAGTGGTAAAATATATTGAAAAGTTGAAGAGCTATTCAATAGATGAGGTCTACTCTAGCCAGATTCCATTCCTATCCCAGTTTCATTTTCATTTTCTTATGCTTGTTAACTCAAGAATGAGAGAGATAAGAATGAAATAGGTTCATGATAGAAAAATAACATTAGACTTCTAACTAAGATTACAATTATCCATTCCCCTAAACAACTTTTGAAAACCTCATCCTTGCACCTTTGCTCCTACCTAAATACTAGGATAAGCACTTTATATTAGGGCACAATCCTTCTCAAATTTTTATTGCAAATGATCTCTAATTTTATCCTAGGATAATTTAGAATGTTCTTAGATCAGGTCAGATACCTTTAGTTATGCATAATTATACCTCTCATTCAAAAGATTGAAAACAGGAAGGCATACTTCACCCTTTAAAATTAGTCAACATGTTTCAGCATATTTAACATGTCACTAGTAGAGAAACACTTTTATCAGGACTATGGGCCAGATGTACCACCATTTTTGCATGCGCAAACGGGTTTGCGAACCCGTTTGCGCTTGCAAAAACAGCATGGGGAATGTACAAACCCTATTTTGCGAGTCACAATTTTTTGCGACTCGCAAAATAGGGATTTGCGACTCCCTATTAGGAAGGGGCGTTTCCTTCCTAATAGCGAGCGCAACCCTATGTAAGAATGTTTTGCGTCCGCAATTGCGGGCGCAAAACACTTGCAAATTACCACCCTCTTCAAGAGAGTGGTAATGCACTCGCAAAAGGGAAGGTGTCCCCAGGGGACCCTTTCCCCTTTGCAAATGCAGGGGAATCTATTTTTTAAGGGCAGGCAGTGGTCCCAGGGACCACTGCCTGCCCTTAAAAAATGAAACGAAAACGTTTCCAATTTTTTTTTTTAAATGCATCCCATTTTCCTTTAAGGAAAACGGGCTGCATTAAAAAAAACTGCTTTATTTAAAAGACATTCCAGACATGGTGGTCTGCTGAGCCCAGCAGGCCACCATACCTGGGAGGGCCTGCCATTTCCAATGGGGTCGCAAATTGCGAGAGGCTCATTAATATTCATGAGCCTCTCAATTTGCGACCCCATTGGGAATCGCTAACAGTGTGAAATACACTGTTGTACATTGGAAATAGCGCCTCGCAAATTGCGAGTCGCAAAAAACTCGCAATTTGCAAGGCGCTATTTCCACGGTCGTACATCTGGCCCTATATTTCTTAAAGTTTTGTTCCATACCTTCTATGATCAAGCCGTTATCACCTGGAAATTTTAGATTGGCCCTTGCACACAGTTGGAAACTGTTCTGTCCGTTTAGTTTGCCAGGAGTATATGCTTTAGCTCACCCAGTTTTTGGATCTTTACTGTGGGTGAGTCACATTACCTGAGTCTCACTCACAGCAATTTGATGGTAACTGGTCTGTGCGTGTTTACCACCAGCGTCTGCCTTTTAAAATAAGGTCACTATGATGGAGCTAGGGTAAGAAGCACTGGGCTGCTTAAATGTGAACACGTGTACACAAGAGTGTGAAAACGTGAGTGAGCTGCACGTCTGAGTCTACCATTGTGCGTAGCCTGGTAGCTGTACACAGGTAACCTGTCTGTGGCAGTTTCCAACTGCAAATTTGACCTGTCAAAATAACCCCTTTTGACGGGCCTAATCCTTCCTTTTAAATATTAAAAGTCACCCCTCAATAGGACTTATTGCCCATGCATGATATTTAAAAGTAGAGCAGGTAAATATGAATGTCCTTACAGTGAAATATCTCCAAAAGCTATGTACATAGTTTCAAGGCTGGCTGCGTCCATAGGGAAACATTGGGCTACATTGGCACATATATTAAATGTTAAATTCGGATTGGTAGCAGCTAGAGAAATATTTCAAGTACTCATTTTAGTTCTAATTTAAAATCCATTTTAATGGTGAAATCGAATTTTCTCTCACTATTGAGTGAAAAGCTCTTTTAAAACTTTACAATTTTTCTGCTTAACATCTGTAGGCATTTAAACTGTCTCCTGGCTGCTGTATGGATCCACTGTAGTGAAATGTGCATTGCTCCCAGACAGTTGACAAAGGGACCTGGGTGTAGGACAGGAGTTTCTCTCCTTGATAGGATGGCCTGCGGCTGGCCCCAGTAACTTGATTATCTTCAAAGGGGGCTCCCTTGCCACAGGCAGATGTAGCTGGCACCTGGGTCTTCACTATCTAATGTCCTGCTAGCCAGTTTTGCTTCAAATCCAGTGAGGGGGGGCTTCCCCAGAACTGGTCTGGTGTGATCACAAAGGAGTGTCTGCTCATTATCAAAGCCACACCTCTGGATGGGCATGGGACATCTGAGCAGGGGAAGAATGGTTCAACCATATTGGATTGTCCTAGAATGCTGTGCAGGAGGGTTGGGACAGGGATGAAGGAATTATGTGGTATCCAATGATTGGCAAGGGATGCCTGGCATGTAGAACTTTCCACCTACACTTATAAACCCCTGTACAAGGGAGACACAAAGAGCAAGACCTTGGACATGGATGGTGATGGCAGCAACACCAGGGACAGCTGGAAGAAGGAGCTACCTAATGCCCCTAATGGACTAAGGACTTTGACAGCAACTGACACCCAGGACTAGATAGGTTTCTTCTGAGACAGTGACACTGGCCCCCTTACATCATATGTTAAGCAGTTGGGGGAGGTATTGTACTCCTTTGCCCCCAGATGCCCTGCAAGACCGCCAGGAGGCCAGGAGGTTGGTTGAAGGCAAAGCAGAGGAGAAGGCTGGTGCAGGGAGCCAGTGAAATCAGCTCCCTGCAAGCTGTGTCCTTTTAGTGGCCAGAAGGCTTACTGAAACTGCTCCAGGTGGTAAAAGCTCGCCACCAGGAGTAAAATGAGCCCAAGATCAAGGAAATTGGCCCTACAGGGCCCAAGTTATGCACCATTAAAGATTGCCCATTTAAACAAGACTTTTGGGAAATATAGCGCATTGGGCTCCACTGCAATATTTTAAGTTATCTCTGGGATGGGCCAGTGCCCTGGGAGTCAGCACAATGCTCCACTTTATCTAATTTTGCCTAGGAAAGGGTCATGGTTGGACCCATTCCCTGTGCCCAGTGCGGTAGTAATGGTCCAGGGACCACATCCCTGGGACCCAAGACACAATGCTTGGAGGTCAGAGGGAGTCAGAAGCCATCACGCTCCATAGCTCCCCAGCCCTGCCACTTGCAGGTTGGAGGCAGAAGGATCCTCATGCTTTTCCCACCCGCAGGAGACCAGTGTAGGCAGGGGAGCGCAGGAAAACAGTTTCCGGCTCCCACGCTGCCCAGGAGCAGTGTGCAGGAAGCCAACAGGGGTCTTGGGGCTCCCCCCACTGAACCCCAACATGGATGGGGCCATCAAGATGTCCCAGGTGGGATTAAGGCACACCCACACAAAAACAAAAACACAAAAGAAACGATGCAGCACAGAGCTGTACAGTGGGCAAACCCACTTATAAAAGAATAACAGCTCCAGCTGGAAGTGCCCCATGACGCCCTGCAAGGGCCTCATTTTAATATCTTTCTTCCTCTTGGTGCCCCAAGGAAAGTCAGGGGCAGCACCACCAAACTTTGTTTGAGTTTTGGGGTGCTGCATTGAGTGCAGCAGCCCCCCCCCCCGGGAATTCATGACCCCTGAAGAGCTTTCGATTGTTGTTAAAGCACTTCAAAGCTAGTGTTTTTATGCTATAGCTTATGTGTACAGGGACTTATAAAGGTTGGTCTTTTTATGTGGCCTAACTGTGTAAAAGAAAAGCTTGGAAATATGTTATGTTGGCTTGCAATGACCTATTAACAATAATTGCCGATGAATATTGCAATGCATTTTTATTAATAATGAATGCCTTTGGCTTTAATATTTCATCATAACATGTGGTCACTCCTTGACAAAGCCATTAGGCTTGCCTTATATATGTGGTTACTCATTGACAAAGCCATTAGGCCTGCCTTATGTCATATGTTTGATTACCCCTTGGTAATGCCAATAGGCTTGTCTTATACATTGATGTGGTGACCCCTTGAAAAAGCCAATAGGCTTGCCTTACATATCGATGTGGTGACCGCATCACAAAACTAATAGGCTTGCCTTATATTTTAATGTGGTGGCCCCTTCACAAAGACAATAGACTTGCTTTAATTAAAATGACACCCCTTATATTGTGATTTTCTATCTGATGTCAGTGAGGTGTATTGAGATTTTGGGGTTCATGTCCTACTAGGGGTCAAATGTGATTTCAAAATGTCATCATAGGTATTTGCATCTGCCTTAATATAAATTGTCAATTAATGTGTAATATTTAGTAGTGTGTGTAATAAATGTACTTTTACTTTTTCAAAGAACAATCAATGACTGGACAATGATTTATTCAATGTTGTTGTTGTGTGCCAGCGGACAGAGGTTACTAGCCCACATGACCTCCCCTAACTAGGCCTTAGACTGCTCTACTTCGCTACCCCGAGAGTCAAGTGCTACAATCAGGTACTTGGTTCCCATTAACCCCTTCGATGCTCAAGACGGAATGGTTCCGTCATGAGCATCGGTGCCTCTGTGCTCATGACGGAACCATTCCGTCATGAGGCCAGGAGCACGAAATCCCTCTGCTGCAGACAGCAGAGGGATTTCCTTTTCTCCCCACAGCCTCGGGAGCTGGGGAAGAGCTTCCCCAGCTCCTGAGGCCCCCCTCCTTTAAGTGAAATGAAGATCAGCGCGCACGTCGCGCTGACTTCATTACACTGAAAACGAAACTAAAATGAGCCTTTAGGCTCATTTCAGTTTCACTTTCTACGTGCTCAGGGGGCTATCTCAGCCCCTGAGCACATAGAAAGACGGGAGAGGTATCATTGGAAAGGGTAGAATCTCGCCCAGGAGGGTGATCCCCAAGCAGGGATCCACCCACTAAGGCACCAGGGAGGGGGGAGCGGCCCCTTGGGCAAGGGCTTTTGCTCCCCCCAAAAAATTGCCAATGTTCAGTCTTTCTGCCCCCCTGGGGGGCAGATGGGAGCAGTAGCCCCCAATCTGCCCCCCGGGGGGTCAGAAAGCCCACTAGACACCAGGGATCTTTATTTGGTGCATTTTTTTTAGGGTGGGGGCTGCCCGAAACAGGCACGCCAATGCCCCCAGCCACCATTACAGCCTTTCTGCCCCCCCTGGGAGGCAGATGGGGGCAGTAGCCCCCAATCTGCCCCCCTGGGGAGGCAGAAAGCCCACTAAATGCCAGGGATTTTTGTGTGTGCAATTTGTTTTAGGGTGGGGGCTGCCCAAAATGGGCACGCCAATGCCCCCACCCCACCCGCCACCATTACAGCCTTTCTGCCCCCCCGGGGGGGCAGAAAGCCCACTAAACACCAGGGATTTTTTGGGACGCATTTTTTTTTTAGGGTGGGGGCTGCCCGAAACAGGCACGCTAATGCCCCTACCCCCCCACCACCATTACAGCCTTTTTGCCCCCCCTGGAAGGCAGATGGGGGCAGTAGCCCCCAATCTGCCGCCCGGGGGGGGGGGGGGTAGAAAGCCCACTAAACGCCAGGGATTTATTTTTTGTGTAATTGTTTTTTTTAGGGTGGGGGCTGCCCAAAACGGGCACGCTAATGCTCCCACCCCCACCACCATTACAGCCTTTCTGCCCCCCCCTGGGAGGCAGATGGGGGCTGTAGCCCCCAATCTGCCCCCCCGGTGGGGCAGAAAGCCCACTAAACTCCAGGGATTTTTTTTGTGCATTTTTTTTAGGGTGGGGGCTGCCCAAAATGGGCACGCCAATGCCCCCATGCCCTTGCCACCTGCCGCCACCATTACAGCCTTTCTGCCCCCCCTGGGGGGTAGATGGGGGCAGTAGCCCCCAATCTGCCCCCCCGGGGCGGCAGAAAGCCCACTTGACGCCAGGGATTTTTTTGGGCGCATTTGTTTTTAGGGTGGGGGTTGCCCGAAATGGGCATGCCAATGCCCCCACCCCCCGCCACCATTACAGCCTTTCTGCCCCCCCGGTGGGGCAGAAAGCCCACTAAACTCCAGGGATTTTTTTTTGTGCATTTTTTTTAGGGTGGGGGCTGCCCAAAATGGGCACGCCAATGCCCCCATGCCCTTGCCACACGCTGCCACCATTACAGCCTTTCTGCCCCCCCTGGGGGGTAGATGGGGGCAGTAGCCCCCAATCTGCCCCCCCGGGGCGGCAGAAAGCCCACTTGACACCAGGGATTTTTTTGGGCGCATTTGTTTTTAGGGTGGGGGCTGCCCGAAGTGGGCATGCCAATGCCCACATCCCCGCCACCATTACAGCCTTTCTGCCCCCCCTGGGAGGCAGATGGGGGCTGTAGCCCCCAATCTGCCCCCCCGGTGGGGCAGAAAGCCCACTAAACTCCAGGGATTTTTTTTTGTGCATTTTTTTTAGGGTGGGGGCTGCCCAAAATGGGCACGCCAATGCCCCCATGCCCTTGCCACCCGCCGCCACCATTACAGCCTTTCTGCCCCCCCTGGGGGGTAGATGGAGGCAGTAGCCCCCAATCTGCCCCCCCGGGGCGGCAGAAAGCCCACTTGACGCCAGGGATTTTTTTGGGCGCATTTGTTTTTAGGGTGGGGGCTGCCCGAAGTGGGCACGCCAATGCCCACATCCCCGCCACCATTACAGCCTTTCTGCTCCCCCTGGTCTCCCGATAAAAATGGTACCTCACACGCGTGGGTGGGGCAAGTACCCGCGACAGGCAAGGGCCCAAAACCTAGTGAGGCGACATCAAAATTACCTATCACAAACCAACCTGGTTTCAAGGGGGGTCCCATGAGTTTTTGGCCCCGGGTTCGGCGGCCAGCTAGGGAAACCTACCAAACCCACACATTTCTGAAAACTAGACACCCGGGGGATTCCAGGGAGGTATGGCTTGCGTGGATCCCCCAACGTTTTCTTACCCAGAATACCCCAGAAACCTGAAATGTTGCTGAAAAAAATCATTTTTTTCACACATTTTTGTGTGGGAAAGTTGTGGCATCACCGTGCTGAAACAAATTTCCTACCACCCAGTGTTCCCCCAGGTCTCCCGATAAAAACGGTGCATTACTCGGGTGGGAGGCCCAAGTACCCGTGACAGGCAAGGGCCCAAAACGTATTGAGGCGACATCAAAATTGCCTATCAGAAGACGACCTGGTTTTGCAAGGGGGTCCCATGACTTTTTGGCCCGGGGCTCGGCGGCCACCTAGGAAACCTACCAAACCCACACATTTCTGAAAAGTAGACACCCGGGGATTCCAGGGAGGTATGGCTTGCGTGGATCCACCAACGTTTTCTTACCCAGAATCCCCCAGAAACCTGAACTTTTACAGAAAAAATCACTTTTTTCACACATTTGTGTGTGGGAAAGTAGTGGCATCACCGGGCTGACACAAAGTTTCTACCACCCAGCGTTCCCCCAGGTCTCCCGATAAAAACGGTGCATCACTCGGGTGGGAGGCCCAAGTACCCGCGTCAGGCAAGGGCCCAAAACGTATTGAGGTGACATCAAAATTGCCTATCACAAAACGACCTGGTTTTGCAAGGGGGGGTCCCATGACTTTTTGGCCCGGGGCTCGGCGGCCACCTAGGGAAACCTACCAAACCCACACATTTCTGAAAACTAGACACCCGGGGATGCCAGGGATGTATGGCTTGCGTGGATCCCCCAACGTTTTCTTACCCAGGATCCCCAGAAACCTGAAATTTTGCTGTAAAATCACTTTTTCACACATTTTGTGTGGGAAAGTTGTGGCATCACTGGGATGACACAAATTCCCTACCACCCAGCGTTCCCCAGGTCTCCCGATAAAAATGGTGCCTCACTCGGGCGGGAGGCCCAGTACGCTGCGACAGGCAAGGGCCCAAAACGTATTGAGGCAACATCAAAATTGCCTATCAGAAAACGACCTGGTTTTGCAAGGGGGTCCCATGACTCTTTGGCCCGGGACTCGGCGGCCACCTAGGAAACCTACCAAACCCACATTTCTGAAAAGAAGACACCGGGGGATTCCAGGGAGGTATGGCTTGCGTGGATCCCCCAACGTTTTCTTACCCAGAATCCCCCAGAAACCTTAAATTTTGCCTAAAAAGTCACTTTTTCACACATTTTGTGTAGAAAGTTGTGGCATCACCGGGCTGACACAAATTTCCTACCACCCAGCGTTCCCCAGGTCTCCCGATAAAAGTGGTGCCTCACTCGGGTGGGAGGCCCAAGTACGCGACAGGCAAGGGCCCAAAACGTATTGAGGCGACATCAAAATTGCCTATCAGAAGACGACCTGGTTTTGCAAGGGGGTCCCATGACTTTTGGTCCGGGGCTCGGCGGCCACATAGGGAAACCTAGCAACCCACACATTTCTGAAAAGTAGACACCCGGGGATTCCAGGGAGGTATGGCTTGCATGGATCCACCAACGTTTTCTACCCAGAATCCCTGCAAACCTGAAATTTTGCTGAAAAAATCACTTTTTTCACACATTTTTGTGTGGGAAAGTTGTGGCATCACCAGGCTGACACAAATTTCCTACCACCCAGCGTTCCCCGTGTCTCTCGATAAAAATGGTGCCTCACTCGGGTGGGAGGCCCAAGTACGCTGCGACAGGCAAGGGCCCAAAACGTATTGAGGCGACATCAAAAATGCCTATCACAAAACGACCTGGTTTTGCAAGGGGTCCCATGACTTTTGGTCGGGCTCGGCGGCCACCTAGGGAAACCTAGCAAACCCACACATTTCTTAAAAGTAGACACCGGAGGATTCCAGGGAGGTATGACTTGCGTGGATCCACCAACGTTTTTCTACCCAGAATCCCCTGCAAACCTGAAAGTTTGCTGAAAAAATCACTTTTTCACACATTTTGTGTGGGAAAGTTGTGGCATCATCGGGATGACACAAATTTCCTACCACCCAGCGTTCCCCCAGGTCTCCCGGATACAAATGGTGCCTCACTCGGGTGGGAGGCCCAAGTACCCGCAATAGGCATGGGCCCAAAACGTATTGAGGCAACATTGAAATTGCCTATCACAAAATGTTTTGGGCCCTTGCCTGTCGCGGCTACTTGGGCCTCCCAACCGAGTGAGGCACCATTTTTATTCGGAGACCTGGCGGAACGCTGGGTGGTAGGAAATTTGTGTCATCCCGGTGATGCCACAACTTTCCCACAGAAAAGTGTGTGAAAAAGTGATTTTTCAGCAAAATTTCAGGTTTGCAGGGGATTCTGGGTAAGAAAACGTTGGGGGATCCACGCAAGCCATACCTCCCTGGAATTCCCGGGTGTCTACTTTTCAGAAATGTGTGGGTTTGGTAGGTTTCCTAGGTGGCCGCCGAGCCCCGGGCCAAAAAGTCATGGAACCCCCTTGCAAAACCAGGTCGTTTTCTGATAGGCAATTTTGATGTCGCCTCAATAAGTTTTGGGCCCTTGCCTGTCGCGCGTACTTGGGCCTCCCACCCGAGTGAGGCACCATTTTTATCGGGAGACCTGGGGGAATGCTGGGTGGAAGGAAATTTGTGTCATGCCGGTGATGCCACAACTTTCCCACACAAAAATGTGTGAAAAAAGTGACTTTTTCAGCAAAATTTCAGGTTTGCAGCGGATTCTGGGTAAGAAAACGTTGGTGGATCCACGCAAGCCATACCTCCCTGGAATCCCCCGGGTGTCTACTTCTCAGAAATGTGTGGGTTTGCTAGGTTTCCCTAGGTGGACGCCGAGCCCCGGGCCAAAAAGTCATGGGACCCCTTGCAAAACCAGGTCGTTTTGTGATAGGCATTTTTGATGTCGCCTCAATACGTTTTGGGCCCTTGCCTGTCACGCGTACTCTGGGCCTCCCACCCGAGTGAGGCACCATTTTTATCGGGAGACCTGGGGAACGCTGGGTGGTAGGAAATTTGTGTCAGCCTGGTGATGCCACAACTTTCCCACACAAAAATGTGTGAAAAAAGTGATTTTTTCAGCAAAATTTCAGGTTTGCAGGGGATTCTGGGTAAGAAAACGTTGGTGGATCCACGCAAGCCATACCTCCCTGGAATCCCCCGGGTGTCTACTTTTCAGAAATGTGTGGGTTTGCTAGGTTTCCCTAGGTGGCCACCGAGCCCCGGGCCAAAAAGTCATGGGACCCCCCTTGCAAAACCAGGTCGTCTTCTGATAGGCAATTTTGATGTCGCCTCAATACGTTTTGGGCCCTTGCCTGTCGCGCGTACTTGGGCCTCCCACCCGAGTGAGGCACCATTTTTATCGGGAGACCTGGGGGAACGCTGGGTGGTAGGAAATTTGTGTCAGCCCAGTGATGCCACAACTTTCCCACACAAAAATGTGTGAAAAAGTGATTTTTTCAGCAAAATTTCAGGTTTGCAGGGGATTCTGGGTAAGAAAACGTTGGTGGATCCACGCAAGCCATACCTCCCTGGAATCCCCGGGTGTCTACTTTTCAGAAATGTGTGGGTTTGCTAGGTTTCCCTAGGTGGCCGCCGAGCCCCGGACCAAAAGTCATGGGAACCCCTTGCAAAACCAGGTCGTCTTCTGATAGGCAATTTTGATGTTGCCTCAATACGTTTTGGGCCCTTGCCTGTCGCGCGTACTTGGGCCTCCCACCCGAATGAGGCACCATTTTTATCGGGAGACCTGGTGGAACGCTGGGTGGTAGGAAATTTGTGTCAGCCCGGTGATGCCACAACTTTCCCACACAAAAATGTGTGAAAAAAGTGATTATTTTCAGCAAAATTTCAGATTTGCAGGGGATTCTGGGTAAGAAAACGTTGGTGGATCCACGCAAGCCATACCTCCCTGGAATCCCCCGGGTGTCTACTTTTCAGAAATGTGTGGGTTTGCTAGGTTTCCCTAGGTGGCCGCCGAGCCCCGGGCCAAAAAGTCATGGGACCCCCCTTGCAAAACCAGGTCGTTTTGTGATAGGCCTTTTTGATGTCGCCTCAATACGTTTTGGGCCCTTGCCTGTCACGGGTACTTGGGCCTCCCACCCGAGTGAGGCACCATTTGTTTCGGGAGACCTGGGGCAATGCTGGGTGGTAGGAAATTTGTGTCAGCCCGGTGATGCCACAACTTTCCCACACAATAATGTGTGAAAAAAGTGATTTTTTCAGCAAAATTTCAGGTTTCTGGGGGATTCTGGGTAAGAAAACATTGGGGGATCCACGCAAGCCATACCTCCCTGGAATCTCCCATGTGTCTACTTTTCAGAAATGTGTGGGTTTGGTAGGTTTCCCTAGGTGCTGGCAGAGCTAGGGTTCAAAAACTACAGCTAGGCACTATGCCAAAAAAGGGTCATTTTTCACAGTGAAATTGGGGTGTGTCCACGTTGCGTTTTGCGTCGTTTCCTGTCGCGGGCACTAGGCCTACCCACACAAGTGAGGTGCCATTTTTCTCAGAGGACTTTGGGGGACGCGGGGTGGGTGGCATTTTGTGGATCCATGCAGATTCCAGAACTTTCCACCACAGAAAAGCAAGGAAAATGTGTTTTTTTTACACTTTTTTAGGTTTGCAAGGAATTCTGGGTAACAGAACCTGGTGAGAGCCAGTCAAGTCACCCCATCCTGGATTCCCCTGGGTGTCTAGTTTTCAAAAATGTATAGGTTTGCTAGGTTTCCCTAGGTGCCGGCAGAGCTAGGGTTCAAAAACTACAGCTAAGCACTTTGCAAAAAAGGGTTATTTTTCACTGTGAAAATGTGGTGTGTCCACGTTGTGTTTTGAGCTGTTTCCTGTCGCGGGCACTACGCCTACCCACACAAGTGAGGTACCATTTTTCTCGGAAGACTTTGGGGAATGCGGGGTGGGTGGAATTTTGTGGATCCACGCAGATTCCAGAACTTTCCACCACAGAAAAGTGAGGAAAATGTGTTTTTTTTTACAATTGTTTAGGTTTGCAAGGGATTCTGGGTAACAGAACCTGGTGAGAGCCAGTCAAGTCACCCCATCCTGTATTCCCCTGGGTGTCTAGTTTTCAAAAATGTATAGGTTTGCTAGGTTTCCCTAGGTGCCGACAGAGCTAGGGTTCAAAAACTACAGCTAGGCACTTTGCAAAAAAAGGGTCATTTTTCACTGTGAAAATGTGTTGTGTCCACGTTGCGTTTTGGGCCGTTTCCTGTCACAGGCACTAGGCCTACCCACACAAGTGAGGTACCATTTTTATCGGGAGACTTAGGGTAACACAAAATTGTAGAGCAACTGTTATTATCTATTGACTTTTGATGCATTTCTGCCTTCCAAATGAAAGACAATGTGTAAAAAGAAGTCATTTTGAAAAATGTCCTATATTTCTCATGCTAGTATGGGTACTCCCAATTTCGGAAATGTGCAAATATCTACTATTTCTAAACTCTATATTTTGTTCCCATTTCAGAAATACATAGGTGTCTTTCATACCGATTTTTCCATGTATAAATTTTCCCAGAATAATTGCTATATACCCGGTACATAATAAAAAACCATTGCAAGACGCTGCTCAGTTATTGGCTCTGGGTTCGTCGAGTTCTTGGTGAACCTACAAGTCCTATATATCGCCACAACCAGGATGGTCCAGCGGATGTAACGGTATATTGCTTTCAAATAGCTGTCATAATTAGAAGAAGTTACAGGTGAAAACGTTGACACAAATGGCTGATTTTTTCAACTAATTTTCAATTTTTCGTATATTTAACTGTTTGTTTCTATAAAGAAAACTTGAAGGATCTACACAATTGAAATGACCCCTTGCTGAATTCAGAATTTTGTCTACTTTTCAGAAATGTATGGCTTTCCAGGATCCATTATTGCTTTTATACCCATTTCTACCATTAACTGGAAGGAGGTTGAAAGCACAAAAAATAGCAAAAATAGACTATGTCCCAGAAAAATGCCAATACTGTGTAAAAAATGTTGGTTTTCTGACAAAAGTCTGCTTGTCCCTGAAAGCTGGGAAGATGGTGATTTCAGCACCACAACCCCTTTTTTGATGCCATTTGCAGGGAAAAAACCAGACGCTTTCATCTGTAGCCCTTTTTTCGCATTTTTCCCCAAAAAAACAAAATGTAGCTGTATTTTGGCTAATTTCTGGGTCCCCTCCAGGGGAATCCACAAACCCTGGGTACCTTTAGAATCCCCATGATGTTGGAAAAAAAGGACGCAAATTTGGCGTGGATACGTTATGTGGTCAAAAAGTTACAGGGGCCTAAGCGCGAACTACCCCAAATAGCCAAAAAAAGGCTTAGCACAGGAGTGGAAAAGGCCTAGCAGCGAAGGGGTTAAGGAGACAATTGTGGACCTATTTGTTGTGAAGTCTACACAATTAATAACCAAATCTATTACACGCACCCTCTCAGCTAGTAAGATCACTGGATTGTGCTATTGTAAATGTAATTAAATCTTCTGCAGCATGCACAGATGTGTGATGTCAAATGACACTTCTCAGTGTACTCTGCTTAGTTTGAAGTACATTAGTATGTGGATATGCAACTCAGCCTGAGTTCCCATTAAGGAGACAATTGTGGACCTATTTGTTGTGAAGTCTACACAATTAATAACCCAATCTGTTACACGCACCCTCTCAGCTAGTAAGATCACTGGATTGTGCTATTGTAAATGTAATTAAATCTTCTGCAGCATGCACAGATGTGTGATGTCAAATGACACTTCTCAGGGTAGTCTGCTTAGTTTGAAGTACATTAGTATGTGGATATGCAACTCAGCCTGATTTATGTTTCAGCTTCAGTTATGAGTTATGTGATATCACTCCTCTGTCCTCAATGTAGAACTTTCAAATAACAACTGGGACAACCTTCCCTATTAGACACCAGGATGATTAGTTTGATTCTAGCAAATCTTCCCACCAAGCTCAAAGCCTTTGAAAGCTCTATTCTTTACCCATTGAAAATATTTCTCTATATGCAACGTCTAGGATCCCACTGGCTGAACAACCCTGTACCTCAAGGTTTTGTTGGCAGATGACACCATATGGCTGAGATGCTGAATGAACAGCATGCAATCCTTGGCATCTGCAGTCTATTTCAAGCTAACTCCCATGAAGACTGAGGCAAGATGGCGGCCGCTTGCTCGACCGAGAAAGCTGGATATTGACGCTCTCCCGGAGTAATTCTCCCCTCTTCCCCTATTTCATTCTTTTTTTGGTTACTTGGATGGCGGCTTGGACATTGTGATCCCTACAGATGCTGTGGCAGTATCGGTCTCTGCTCTCGCACTCCTTGATTGTTACCAGGTTTTGTGGTCCGCGGCATTTCGGCTCGCTGTGCTGGCGGGGCATCGGCTTTTTGTGCTGGCAGCAGACAGAGCTCTCCCCATATTCAGCAACGCCTACAATGGCTCCGAAGAGCATAGCCAAGGGTGCTAAGACCCGGGGGCCTCCGACAACAATAGCCTCTTCCGCTGAGAGCCCGAAGACCAATCCGGGTAGAAGCGGAGATGGCGGAACACGTCGTTGTTTGAATGGCTCTCCTCCAGGTCCAGCGGCGAAAGGAAGCAGTACCGCTCGGAAACCGCAAATGGTTCCTGGGCTATTCAAAAAACAACTAGGCAAAGGTAAGAGCATGGTGGAGACCGAGGCGATCGACTCTTCCATTGATTGTCTTAATAAGGCAGTGACTCTCCCGGGCAACAATGTTGCTGCTATGCCGCTGTCTTTGACACCATATAGCAAAGACTCTTCTGTTGATGGCGGCGATAAGACAAAGACTTTTTCGGACAATAATATCGCTGCTGTTGCTGCTGCTACGCCACTGCTCTCACTAATGCATAGTAACAACTCTATTTTTGTGGCAACTTTAGGCGAAGAGAAAAATTGCAGTATGGCTATGCAGGGCAGCCCGGGGAACATGAGCGGTGATACGCAGAGTATCGAGACTGTGATTGCGGAAGCAGGCACCATGCAAGTTTCCTCTACGATGAGCGAATCAGATTTAATTAGTAATACAATTACTAGAGGGGCAACACTCATACAGGAGTCTGTGATTGCTGCACCAACAGTAATACCAACACCAACAGCAATACCTCTTACCATATCTCATGGGGACAGCTTGGTTCTCGAGCCCAGAAATTATAATTGGGATGGTAGTCTTGTGGCTAGAGGGGAGGAGTCCTTGTGCCTGCAGAATCTGGATCAACTAGACATAGAGGGTGCTAAAGATATAGATTCAGGTGATACATTTTATTCTATGTCGGACCCCTCCTATTCTTCCGAGAACGAGAGCCTGGGGAAAGATTGGGCAGAAGATAAAAGTGATATAAGCAGTTTACGGTTGGATGAAGAAGAGATGAGTGATGAAGCCTCCGTTGATAAGGGGACTGTCCGTAAACAAAAGAAACACATAAATCAGGGTAAAAGCTCTGTTGGTCCTGCAGGATCATTAGTCTGGGATTACTCGTTTTCTCCTCTACCAGATGATGACATGGAGCAAGGAATAAACTCTCGAGAAGCTGTAGGCTCGGATATGCCTCCACAAGAAGAAATTACCCTTTCCACCATTTATCTAAGTATAATGGCTCAGCGAGAGGAGACCAGGGTGGAAGGGCTTCGGATTCAGAGTGCTGTATGAAAATTGCAAAACACTGTGCGCCGAGTAGCAAAGACCTGCACTGAGTTCTCTACAAGAATTGGGGAAGTTGAGGCGAGAATTTCAGTATTGGAGGACGAAACAGTGCAGCAGAAGGCCACTATTGCATCCCTGCAATCTTTGAAAGAGGATGTTACGTGGAAATTGACGGAACTTGAAAATCGTTCTAGAAGGAACAATTTACGGATCCTGGGAATACCCGAAGAATTGGATGGTCAAAACACTCGACAGTTCGTAATTGAACTTTTTTCAGAAACTTTTCCAGAACTCAAGCAGTGGAACTGGGAAGCTGAGCTTCAGAGAGCTCACAGGTTCCCATTTAGTCAGCGGACCAGAACAGTGGGCTCAAATGAAAGGCCAAGAGCGATTTTGATCTGCCTTAATAGTTTTTTGTTAAGGGAAGCAATTTATGATCTAGCTCGTCCAGACAGGAAAAGAAAGGGCAAAGGTTGTGAATTTTTTGTTCGCCCTGATTTTTGCCAGGTTACAGTTCAAAAAAGGTGGCATCTGCGCCAAATGATCTCTCTAATTCAGGCAAAGGGGGCACAGGCCTTTTTACTCAATCCTGCAAAATTAAAAATTATATACAAGGGTCAGACACAGTTTTTTATGTCTGAAATCTTAGCACAAGAGTTTCTGAGCACAATCTGAAAGTGATGGAGGGACAATAGGATAAATATAAATATTGGCATTAATTAGGTGTTCCTCCTTCACTATCTGAGCTGTGATCTAAGGGGGTGGGGGGGTCCGGGAGGGCGTTTAAATATCCGCTTTCCATCACAGAGGACTCAGTCCTTATGCCTCAGTTGGGTGGGTTGGGAGGGGGGGGATGGTTTGGGGGACCAAGGGGGGGAGGGGTTAGGGCGAAGCACTGTTGGTTTCTGTTATGTGTTATGCATTATGGTTATGGTACTTACTCTTATGTGACGGTTAGAAATTTCTTTCAGTACTTTCAGTGTTTGGAAACTTAGTCCTGGGAGTGGGCTGGGTAGACCGGACTTGACAATTTTTAGATATAACGATGATTGGTAGATTACGTATATGTTCATGGAACATATGTGGTTTGAACGATAAGAAAAAAAGAGGGGTAATGGCTCAAATCTTGCAGGTCATGCGTATTGATGTGCTTTGTATACAAGAAACTCATATCCCCTGGAATAATCGTAGGTGGTTGAACGATTTAGGTATGGAGGTGCTTGCCTGTACTAGACAGAGTACTACTACCAGAGGGGTGGCGATACTGACTAAACACCGTTTGGGAGTTTGTAAACGGGTGAAAGAGGACATCTTGGGGCGGTGGGCCATTGTTGAAATGCTTGTTAATGGTTCTTCATTATTGATCTGCTCTATTTATGGTTCTAATCTTGACGACCCCGAAGTGATGCATTATTTGAGCGTTGAATTAGCATTATGGTCACCCCCTATAATTTTTTGTGGAGATTTTAATTTACATTTAGAGAGCAATTTTGATATAACTAGTAATCTCTCCTATAGGGGTAAGAAAATTAAAGTTTTCAAAGCTACTCAAGGCCTAGTTAGAGAACTTGGGCTATTAGATGTATGGCATACCTTAATGATTGATGATCCTGGAGTGACTTTTTATTCTGCACCACTGTTGGACTTGGCCCTTTTTCCCAGAAATTTTTTGTTTTTCCCCCTAGCGTTTTACCATGTGTGAAACTCACTCAAGATGGCTGCCACAGGCCCCTGCTACTGCAGAGGGGCCTTACACGCATACACACTAGTAGCCAGGGTCAGGCTGGGACATAGGGATACAGTATCCATTCCATCCCCGCCTCTGGGCCACATAGCCAGGCATGTAGAAGGTTCCAGAACCTTCCGGGCTGTGGGAGGAGTTATGTTTTGCCGCCTTTGGGAGAGTCACCTGACCTAGGGGTATAAAAGGCTTGGAGGGAAAACTTTTTAGTCAGTTGGAGTCAGTTGATGAGGCACCACTGAACCTGGGAGAACCTCCGCCGGAGTATAGGCTTTAGGGCCTAGGGGGAGACCTACACTACTGCTGCTGACAGGGCTGAGGCCCTGCTGGAGTAAGATAGCTGAGGAACGCCCACCACCCACTGACCTTGCCCAGTGTGAGGGGACCCAGGGAACCACCTTCAGCGTGCGGGGAGGAACATCAAGCACTCCCAGACCACCAACTCATCCCCCCTCATGACAAGAAACTTCTGACAAGAAACTTTGACAAGAAACTTATACTAAGGAACTTCTGACAAGAAACTCCTAACCAGAAGCGCCTAAGAAGCAACCAAGCTGGAGCAGTCGCAAGACACCTTAATTTGAGGAGGCCTGACCGTCCAGCCAGGCCTGAAGCCTAAACTGCCCAACTGGGGATCACCAGGTAAAGCGCCGTACCCTGAAGCGCTAGACCTTCACCCCCTCACTATTCCTGCCTACTGCTGGGCTGCCCCCAAGTACTTTTCCAGTCAGCCCTGCCCACAGGCTGCTGGTGCGCCCTGTTTTCTGTCAACCCTCAGGTCACTGACCTTGTGTGGAGATCACCGCCGCGGCCGTCGCCGCCTGAGGAGAAGTGCCGTGAGGTGAGGTGCGCCGTCACGCCCTCACCGAAGGGAGCGCTGAGGTGAGGGAAGCCCCTCAAGTTTCTGTGGTGAGGTGCGCCGTCCGCGCCCTCACCGAAGCCTCCACATATTGCCACCGGGCCCTGGGCCCTCATCGCCGCCGTCGCGGCCGAAGAAATCACCCCCCCGCCACCGTCGCGGCCGAAGAAATTGCCCCCGCCGCCGTCGCGGCCAAAGAAATCGCCTGCGCGACCAACGAGGCCTCCAGGCGCCGCCGACACCGTCTCCAGGCAACCGGGGACGCCGGGCGTGCCCCAGGAAGGCCGCGCAACGATTGGGCGCCGCCCCGGTCACGCCCCCAGCACCGACGGAAGCCCAGGAAGAGCCCCGGCCGTGCAGAGGGAGACGGGGAGCCGGCCGGAGAGGACTGCCGGCTCCCGCTCCCTTCCCCAAGACCCTGAGCCTGCGCACAGACCTTACCTGAACCCGGGGGCCGGAGGAAGGTGATCCCGGCCCCCGCAACGTGCCGCAGCTGCATCCCCTTGATCCCGGGGGCCGGAGGAAGGTGATACCGGCCCCCGCAATGTCCCGACAGTCCGGCCTGAAGGCCGAAGCACCCCGACCGGGCCCCGCCCTCCAGAACACGGGCCGGGCCTGTGGGAGTGCCAGTCGCAAAGGAAGCGCGACCAACAAACCAGCGACAGGTGAGCCCAGGAGGCCCCTAGGGCCCACAAAACGCCACTGGGGGCCGGGGGCCACCATTTAACCCTATAATTAATTGGGTACACTTTCCCCATGAGGCGAGGCCCCGGAGAGGAGTGGGCCTAGCCTGGAGTTAACCCCTAAGGGTCATAGAAGCCCCAGGATACTGGACATGTTGAGGGGTTCCCTACAGTATTTAATAACTTATTGCAGATGCCTATTGTAATTACTGCCTAGGCCATGCTTTTAACTGCGAAGTCTTTTACCACAGGGGGAAAGTATTTAATTGAATTGAGTTGAAGTGTTTTATGTTACAGGTGTACTGGAATTGCGACGCCCACTGTACTGAATGTGGGCGCGCCTAGATTAATGCAGGCCTATTTAAATGTAAAGTGAAAAGCCTTCTTTTAAGTAACTGAATATGCTAAAGTGAACTGCATGTCTAGGCCCCTGTTTTATTAACGTACCTTGAGATCATTATTAAGTGCTACGTGTAGGAGATAATTCCTGCGGCCTCTTAGTGGCCTACAATGTTGATGAGCTATGATGCTTTATTTAAAATGTGCACCAGTTGAGTAATGCAATGAATTTGAATGTAGACCTGAATTAATCTGCCTCATCTGATGCCAACTTAATTTATATATAAAAGATCTTGATTTTAAATACAAAAGCCTGGTGTGGTGTCATGTTATTGCGTTCGCATTTCTGAGTCAAAGTAAGAGTGTGCTGCACAACTGCCTTACACAATGCCTTTGCGTGCTTTCCCGCTTCGCGCCATGCTACCGTGGCGGACTCGGTAAACCCGGTTCCAACAACCACATAAAAAATTTGTGCGTTTGGATTATTTTTTTATCTCTGCTGAAATAATAGTGAATGCTAAGATAGAGATCACACCCAGGATCATTTCCGATCATAACCCGGTTATCCTTGAATTAGCCATTAGCCCAAAGACCCAACAGAAGGTATGGACATTTGAACGTAAATTACTGCTAGATCCTGAATACTGTGCTTATATGGGTGTTTGGATAAAGGAATATTTTCAAATCAATAGGGGTACAGCTTCTGATCTCATTGTATGGGATGCCTTTAAGGTGGGGGTTCGGGGGGAAACACTTAGTTATTCTATAGCTAAACAACGGAAAACTTTGGGGGAAATGAAGGGTTGGATCGCCCAGTTAAGAACATTAGAAATAGATCTTATGGGGGAAATAATAAGGCACCAAAATAGTGAAGCAACCTTAAAAGCTATTGCAATTTTAAAGATGAAAATTCATCAACATTTCGCCTCGAAGGTAGCGGTTAAACTGGCTTTGTATAGGACTCAAATATATGAAGCTGGGGAAAATACTGGGAGGATTCTAGCAAAGAGATTGCAGCAAAGAGAAATAGCTAATCGAATTCATAGAATTCAGGACCATCTTGATCGGATTCAGGACTCCCCAAGTGAAGTTTTGGGTGTATTTCAGTAGGTACTATCATCAGCTATATACCGAACAAGAGATAAGCGGTGTAGAAGATATGATACAGGAGTTTAGATGTGAGATTGAAACAAACAAGGTTACACAGGATCAAAATGAGAAATTGGCCGCAAGTATAACTTGGGAAGAAATAGAGGGAGCAATATTGTCCTTAGCTACAGGGAAAGCGGTAGGGCCAGACGGGATTCCCCTTGAATTTTTTAAGATTTTTCGGCAGGTGCTTAGGCCGGAACTCATGGTACTGTTTCTCTCTGCGCAGTGTGGCTCTGTCCCAGACTGTTGGCGGAAAACCACTATAATTGTTTTTTTAAAAAAGGGCAAACCCGAACTGAACCCTTCATCATACAGGCCCATCTCGCTTATCAATGCTGATTGCAAGATTTTTTCAAAGATCATGGCTTGCCGCTTAGGAACAGTTATTACTCCCTTAGTATCAGATTATCAGCACGGGTTTATCCCAGGCAGGGATACCGCCGATCACGTGAGACGTGTAATAGCTCTTTTAGATTGGGCTCAAGCAACCAAATCTTCGTTGGGGGTGATCCTGTTGGATGCCGAGAAGGCGTTCGACAGGGTCTCCTGGCAATTCCTATGGGATGTTATGCGATGGAAGGGGTTCTGCTATGAATTTATTCAAGCAGTGAGAACTTTATATAAATGTCCAGAGGCAACCATACGTATTTCAGGACAGGAGTCCGGACCTTTTAGTATTAGTAGAGGTACTAGGCAGGGGTGTCCATGCTCCCCTCTGCTATTTGCACTGTATATTGATTTATTTCTTAATAAATTAAATGTGAGTACAAATATTAAGCCGGTTAGTGTTTACGATACAGAATACAGAGCACTGGCGTACGCCGACGATATTATGGTACTCACCAGTGATATATCTTCGGCGTTCCTTGCAATAAAGACTTTGGCTGGGCAGTTTGGTAGATTTTCCGGCTATAAATTAAACGTAGATAAAACTCAGATGCTTTACTCAGGTTCTGAAGCTCCGATAAATCTGCCAATTGTCTCTGAAGCAACATATCTTGGGATTAGAATTACATCGGAAGTGGATAGGATTCCTGATCCGAACATTACCCCAGTGATGGACAAGGTGAATATGACACTTGAAAGACTAGATCACCTTCATTTCTCTCTGCACGGGAGGTGTAATGTTCTAAAAATGTTAGTCCTTCCTAAATTTCTCTATATATTTAGAACAATTCCCCTGGAGTTCTCTTCTTCTTGCTTTACTAAGCTAGAGAGGATTTGCTCAAGATTTCTCTGGGGGTACCGGAGATCGAGAAGGGCATTCAAAAGGTTGGTCTTACCAAGAGATCGTGGGGGATGGGGCGTTCCATATTTTTTGGGGTATTATTGGGCCACTGTGTTGCAATATATGGGTCCCCTTTTAGTTGGTGCTAAGGCCGAGGTTCCATTTTTCAACAGACCATCTATCTATGAATTTGGGTTAGGTGAAGAGACCAATGGCTGTTTATTTAGGGTAGTAGAGCCCAGTTATTATAAAAAGACCAAGTTCAAGATACTCAAGGCTGCTTTTGCAGTCTGGAAACAAATTAGGCGCAAACTACATATCCCAAATCTGAACGCCTATACCCCCTTTTCTGCATCCGGTTTACTTCCCATAATATTTCGGGATCAAATTACATTTAGATGGGGTAAGAAAGATTTATTGTGTGTGGGTGATCTGTTTGATAAAGGACAACTTTTGTCCTTTGGTGGTCTTCAGGAGAAATACGGTCTAGGCAAGCAAGAATTTTATAAATACCTTCAAATACGTAGTTTTTTGGGTAGGATGGGGTCAGGAATAGAGCTACAGTTTGCTAAAATCCCATTGATTGAAAAAGTGAGGAAAAAAACTTCTATAGGACCGCTATACCGACAGCTATTGGAATCATTCCCGGATGATATTGAAACATGGAACTCAAAGTGGGTAAAGAAACTGGGAGTAGCGGGTATAGATATAGAAAAATCTCTTGAGTTGGCGAACCGGATATTAATGACTGGTAGATTAAGAAGTCAGCATTATATGTCCCTTTTTGATTTGTACTACACACCTGGCAAAATTGCTAAATGGGGTGCTAAAATGGGGGACAAATGCAATAGGTGTGGGCTGCGGGCTGCAGATTCGACCCATATGTTTTTTTCATGCCCTAAATTGGGACTTTTTTTACAAGAGATTGAGAATTTTATGGGAGTTATTCTTGGAGCTCCGATTAACATTACTGGGGACTTAGTAATTACTGGTGTGAGTTTTGATCGGGAGGGTAACTTAAGATCAAGATCAGCAACCGCTATTTTGTTTATTGCAATGGCGCAGGTTCGCGCATGTATAACTAATGAATGGATTAGCTCCGATCCACCTACTTTCATTAACTGGCGAGCAAGACTATTAGCTACTTATAATTTAGAGTTATCAATTTACGAAACCAAAGGGAGAAGGAAAAGGATCATGGGATGTAGAATCTGGGCTCCCATTTCGGATTGGATTCAGCAAAGTTACTCATTATAATTAGTATTCGCATTAATTGTATCCAAAAATATATTTTTGTTTATCTCAGTTTGGGCAAGGATTATGTTTGAAAGGCGGAAAACCCGGGGTTTCGATAATGTAAAATGTATTATCTGAATGAAATATTAGCATTTTTGTTTTAAAACACCTAGCCCACACCGGACTGGATAACTTATTTTCTTTGTCATCTTTTCTCTTTTTTTTTGATTTGTATGTATAACTGTTATGATTGTACCATAACCTTGGCTTAATGTACAGTGAATTAAAGGATAAATAACACAATAAAAATATTTTAAAAAAAAAATAACTCCCATGAAGACTGACTGCATTCTCTCCAATAGAAGTAAGTATCAATGACTGATTGAAGAATTGCTTGACTTAAAACAACTTAACAGCTTTTGTCCCATTCTCGCTGCTAGCGCCAACCTCTTGGCTTTTACATTGACCTGTATCGCTACTTCAAACTACAATGCCAAAAATGTCCTAAACAGCTCAGTACCAAATTGGCATCTTGAATAGCATCATAACTTTCTTCCCAACCTAATCATCCTGCAGCAATATGCGAAGTCTGTCCCTATCAAATACTGACATGAGCAACCCCTCTAAAAACCATCTTCAGTGTGGTTACCTGCCTGTTGACTGGCCAGTGGAAGTATGAGCACATCACCCGTCACTAGAGGAATTCCTTTGAGACTCTCTACTGGCATGCATTAAATTTAAGCCACTTTAAATATTGATTTATTCATTGAAACCAACCTTTCCTGGAACAGCGGCCTTCTCTTGCTGTACCCTAGCACCCTGAGCACAAATATACTATGTTATATTACAGAATTTTATAGAGCGCAAGTACACCAATCGGTTTCATGACGCTAGGTAACAGAAGCAAAGGCCGCCGGAAAATAGTTAGTCTAGACTTGTTTAAATAGCCAAATCTTCAAAAGTTTTCTGAATCTCAAGTAGCAGGGGGTGGATCTGATCCCTTGAGGGAAGGATTTCCAAATGTGGGGGGCAAGAACCGAGAAGCTGGAGCCTCCCAATCTCTTCTTTTCATATGGAGGGATAGAGAGGAGCTTCATGTGGGTAGACCTCAAGTTGCGGTTGGGGATGTATCTTTTAATTCTGGTTGATATAAATGCAGGACTTTTTCCATAAATGGATTTGAAAGTGATACAGCCTGTCTTGAAGATGGTACGTTGAGCGACTGGTATAAATATAATGGTAAAAAATGGAATAAATATAACTGGAAAATATAATTGCATTTGAGAATTCTAGAATGGAACAGATGTCCAGGAGACAGGCTAGATCATCATTTCCACCATTCAATTTCACCATGTTGATTCATTTATCACTCTGCTATAGACAGTCATTTACTCCTGACCTTAATGAAATCACTCAAACACTTATCTTCCTCCTCTTCTCCATCCACTGCTCATCCTTGTCGACCACCTGCCTCCTAAAATCCCCATCAACCCTTGCTTGTATATACATATATATATATGTATATCCAAGTCAGGCTTGATGGGGATTTTAGGAACTCCTCTCTATCCCTCCATTTGAAAAGAAGAGATTTGAAGGCTCCAGCTTCTCGGTTCTTGCCCCCCACATTTGGAAATCCTTCCCTCAAGGGACCAGATCCACCCCCTGCTACTTGAGATTCAGGAAATTTTTGAAGGCTTGGATATTTAAACAAGTCTAGACTAACTATTTTGAGGCGGCCTTTGCTTCTGTTACCTAGCGTCATGAAACCGATTGGTGTACTTGAGCTCTATACAATTCTGTAATATAACATAACATATTTGTGCTCAGGGTGCTAGGGTACAGCAAGAGAAAGGCGCTGTTCCAGGAAAGGTTGGTTTCCATGAATAAATCAATATTTAAAGTGGCTTAAATTTAATGCATGCCAGTAGAGAGTCTTTGCTTCTGTTACCTAGCGTCATGAAACCGATTGGTGTACTTGCGCTCTATAAAATTCTTATATCAACCCTTGCGCTTGTATATATATATATATATATTCACTGAAAAAACCATAGGTTTCAGGGACCTTATAGTTAGGTGGACATTTCACTCGTACAAAACCATAGAAATTCCACCGTTATAGTTAGTTCAGTTAACTATAACTCGCGCCCCGCAATGCACTGCTCATGACGTCACATATTACATCATTCATGGCATGGTCAGTGACATCACTGATGACATCACTGATGACATCTCAAATGACATCACTGATGACATCATCCAGTGACTGTGTGTTTCTGTAAAGTTTAAATATGTTTTCTATATATGGCAAGATGTATTGAAGAATGAGTGGGTGTATAAATGTCTGGATGGAGGATGTAACTGATTGTATAAGTGACTGATTAAACGTGTCTTACTGAATGCATGGGTTAGTGACTAAACTGTGTGAATGTCTCTATCAGTCTGTCTGTTGTTGTGTAAGCTGCTACATGGGTTGGTCAGTACCTACATTAGTGTCTATATGGGTTATTGATTGTTTGCTTGAATATTTGTATGGGGGACTGAGTGTGTGTGTGGGTGGGTTGGAGGTGTGTGACTCTGTGCATAGATGTGTGAGTAGGTGATTCACTGGGTGTATGGGTTCAAGAGTGCATCTGTGAAGGGCTGTATGGGTGGCTAAGTGTGTGTATGGGTGTGTTGGTAAGTGAATGGATGTCTCAGTGATACATATGTGAGTAACTACATATGTAAAAGGAAGTATATGTGAGTGATGGTGTATATAAATAACTATATGTGAGACTGAGTGATTGTGAGAGTGGCATGTATGGATGAGTCTGTACTTGTTTCAGTGATTACATAAGAGAGTAACTTTGCGTTACTGTCTGTATGAATTAGTGAGGTGGTGTGTGTATAACTGTTTAGGTGAGTAAATGGGAGTGTGATTGATTCTTTGCATGACTGACTAGGTGTGTGAGTAACTCCATGGATCAGTGGCGGTGTGTGAGTGTCTGAATAGGTGTATGAGTGCATATGATAGTGTTGTATTGATAAGTGACTGCATGTATAAGTGATTGTATACGTGAATGAGTGGATGTGTGTGCAGACCTAGGAATCAGTGAGTGAGTATGTAGTAACTGGTATTGGTGTATGGATGGTTTCGAAAATGGTAGTGTGTTTTTTACAGTGGGTGTATTAAAGGTTATATTAGGGTGTGATGAGGTGCATCAGATTATCACGTGGATGATGTCATCAGTGATGTCATCAGTGATGTCATTTGAGATGTCATCAGTGATGTCATCAGTGATATCACTGACCATGCCATGAATGATGTAATATGTGACATCATGAGCAGTGCATTGCGGGGCGCGAGTTATAGTTAACTGAACTAACTATAACGGTGGAATTTCTATCGTTTTGTACGAGTGAAATGTCCACCTAACTATAACGTCCCTGAAACCTATGGTTTTTTCAGTGAATTTCAAAGGTTTTTAAATGCTAATTTCTAACTATAACGTCCCTGAAACCTATGGTTTTTTCAGTGAATTTCTAAGGTTTTTAAATGCTAATTTCTAACTATAACGTGCCTGAAACCTACAGTTTTTTCAGTGAATTTCAAATGTTTTTTAAATGCTAATTTATAATTATAATGTTCATTAAACCTATGGTTTTTTCAGTGATTTTAAATTATCAATCCATTCTCAACCTAGTGAAAACAGCCGATATCGCCAGTTTTCCAACAATAGCTTCCGCTAAAAAATTTGCCACAAATGAGAGCGACAACTAACGCTAATAATATGCAGAGTTGGCGTTCCCGTGCAAAAAAAACACGAAAACACCACTTCCCGATATTTTCAACGAGCAGCCAAATCTGGGGTGCGATCCAAAAACAGGCGATAAGCTGCGTTAGCAGTAAGAATTTAACATCTGCCTTTTACTGGTGTAAAGCAGGATGACTACCTACAGTGTGAAAGGGAGCCCAGCCCATAACCACATCTAAAGACCAACACATGTCATAGAGCTACTGACCATGCAGCTCCGACACCCAAGAAGGCCACAACACCCACTGCCATCACCCTCAGGACCTCCCCCCCGGACCACCCTCCTCCCTACTACCACCGAGGCAGCGCAGAACAGGACAGCGCACTCTCCAAAAACGGCATGGTCCCTCAGCCACACAATAGCTGAATGTTGGGAGATGTGGCAACCAAGTATGTGTGAAGGACGCAAGTCACCCATCAATAAAAATGCACACAATACCAAGTGTAGCAGTGATGTGCTGGACAGACCTCACTAGGCAGAGCACAAACCTCTCCATGTGGACATATACTGCTGGTACTTGTAGTGTTGTGGACAATAGACGCAACCATGTTACCTCAGGCAGTGGGGAAGATCTCGGTCATGTAGCTGTGTTGTCCCCCCCTGAAAGCGGAAGCGGAGTGGGCTGGTCCAACGTAACCCACTGCAGCGTAGGAGTATGAATAAATAGGCTGGGGCTCTGGGCGTGGTTCACTTGTTGGAAGGCCAAAACGTCTGCCAGGGCGGCAGCCCTCACCCTGCCACGAGGCCTCCACCGTGACCGCCGGCCTCCTCGACACAGGCCCCCTGCGAACCCAGCAGCAGAGCACCACAGACTTATGTCTGTACAGACTACTGCCTTCGATCTACACTGCGGACAGCAGGGCTCACAATTCAGATCGAGTCCCGATTGCAGATGACGCAGTCCAGCAGGCAAGAGACATTGCTCCCAGTGCTGCCCGCCCGGACCACGCATCATCGCAGGCTGCGCACACGCTGAGTGCTTCAGGTGCCACTAACTCAGTGCACCACAAGTCATCGCCACGTAGCCTTATTAAGGCAGAATTCATTAGACAAAAGACATTGCTACCATTGTGGCCTGGCCGGACCACGCATCATCACAGTCTGCGCACACGCTGAGTGCTTCAGGTGCCACTAACTCAGTGCACCACAAGTCAACGCCACGTGGACTTATTAAGACAGAATTCATTAGACAAAAGACATTGCTACCAGTGCGGCCCACCCGGACCACGCATCATCGCAGGTTCCACACACGCTGGTTGCTTCAGATGACACTAACTGTACAGCTCAACTCAACGCCACGTGGCTGTGGGCCCTTGCTGACCGCTGCCTCCGTCCTACACTACGGTCATCAGGGCTCACATTTAAAATTGACTCTTGATTCATTAATTGCAGAGTCCAGTAGGCAACTAAGTATTACGTCCCTAAAACCTACACATATCCTTTTAGTACCCTTGCTTCAAGAACTTGTTTTATATCAGTTATAGCTTTAGTACAATGACCAACTTCATCTTGCAAGTCCAAAGGAACACTGAATGGCAGCCTACACTGCGGACAGCAGAGCTCACAATTTGAATTCAGTCTTGATTTATTCATTTCAGACAGAATTGTACTCTATGTCCTCGAATTTTGTCAAGAGGAAGTGACAAAAAGCATTCCTTGATGTCTGTGCTGACTACTGCCTTCGATCTACACTGCGGTCAGCAGGGCTCACAATTCAGATCGAGTCGCGATTGCAGATGACGCAGTCCAGTAGGCAAGACACATTGCATCATCGTTGGCTGCGCACATGCTGAGTGCCACACCTACCACTAACTCTATGCAGCTCAAGTGAACGCCACGTGGCTGTGGACTCTTCCTGACCACTGCCTCCGGCCTACACTGCGGTCAGCAGAGCTCACAATTCAGATCGAGTCGCGATTGCAGATGACGCAGTCCAGTAGGCAAGAGACATTACATCATCGCTGGCTGCGCACACACTGAGCGCCACACCTACCACTAACTGTATGCAGCTCAAGTCAACGCCACGTGTCTGTAGGCCCTTCCTGACCGCTGCCTCCGGCCTACACTGTGCTCAGCAGGGCTCACAATTCAAATTCAGTCTTCATTCATTAATTTCAGAGTCCAGTAGGCAACTAACTATAACATCCCTGAAACCTACATATTTCGACAGTGTATTCCATAAATGTTTCATCTTTTGTTCCATACACCTACACTGCGGTTAGCAGAGCTCACAATTTAAATGAGACATGATTTATTTATTGCAGACAGAATTGTACTCTATGTCCTCGAATTTTGTAAACAGGAAGTGACTAAAAGCATTCTTTGATGTCTGTGCTGACTACTGCCTTCGATCTACACTGGGGATAGCAGGGCTCACAATTCACATCGAGTCGCGATTGCAGATGACTCTGTCCAGTAGGCAACAGACATTGCTCCCAGTGCGGCTCGCCCGCACCATGCATCATCGCTGGCTGCGCACACGCTGAATGTTTCTCATGCCCCTATCTCAGTGCAGCACAACTCATGGACCCTTTATGATACAATGTTTTCTGTATAATTTCACATCTGCTGCCCCTACCTCAGTGTTCCACAAGTCATGGACCCTTTACGATACAATCTTCTATGTATTATTTCACATCTGTTGCCCCTACCTTAGTGCAGCACAAATCATTGACCCTTTATGATTGAATCTATGTGTCTGATCCAATGATTACTGTTGTACTTGTTGCTAGCACCAACCATTCCCGGAGGGCTGGCTTACACTCACCCCACACGCATCCAGCACAGACGTCACTGGACATGTGACCCTGGTAATAAAAATGAGTCGAGCGCACGTGCCCGTACCCAGTTCCACTATCTATCTGTGTCCGTGTGTTCATTATGTATGCAAGATGCCGCCCCTGGGCCCTACCACATTACATTGTGCTGTGGACAGCGTATGCAACCATGTTACTCTGGCAGTGGGGAAAACTTCGGTTATGTAACTTTCTCTCGGTCATTGTACAAGTACGTACGTAGAGACTGGATCATTACAGTACTGCAAGGAGAGTGTATAGTGAATTTATAAGTGCTTGGGGATTGGCGGAGTAATTCTATAAGTACATATGTTGGCGCAGCCTAACCCCGAACACAAGCTTGGCTATAATTGGCTGCCCTCCATGTGCCAAAAACTGAAACTTAAACTTTCCATGGCCCTGTATTGCTACAGCTGCAACACTCCACTGAATGTGCAATAAACATTCATATTCACACAGATGTGTCATGTCCACCATCTTTCATGTGTGGAACTATGGATGAATGTAGGGTCAGTGATTCCCCGTACCTTCCATGTTGGCCATGTTGTGGGACTTGGCTCACAGAGTGACACATTGGCGCTTGCGACCCGGGTGATGTCAGCACTACAACAGGGACACCCGCATCAGTTGATTCCTCATACAGACCAGGATGGAGCCACGCCCATAGCTCCGGAGTCATTCTTCACAGCCTCACGCAGGACTGGCATACGCCAGGCCAGCCCACTCCGCTTACGCTTACAGGGAAGGACAACAACGCTACATGGCCCAGATTTTCATTACACTGATCTGCTGGTCACACCCTAGTTGTCAGTACGCCACAGCCACTCCCTCACAGCTAGTATACACCCACACCACACCCATCCAGCACACGCATCACAAGACACGTGACCCTACCAATAAAAAAGACCGGGCGCACATGCTCGACGCCATTTCAGAGATGCTCGCACCGGATACACTGCGGCCGGCACAGGCACACGGGCACGGGACGGTGACTTTCGGGCCACTGAGGTATGGGTACCGTAACTGCTGAGCGGGTGTGCAGCCTGCGGTGATGGCCCTTCCCGGCGGCCTGGACAGCTCAGGTTTTGTGTGCCCTGTTGGACCGCAGTGTAGGCCTGAGCCATCAGACAGCGCAGGCCTACCGCCACGTGGCGTCGCCTCGCTGGTCACAGAGTTACTGGCACCGCAAGGGCTGAGCGGGTGTGCAGCCTGCGATGAAAAGCCCGGTGCACTGGTATGTCCTCTGCCATGGCGAAATCAAGACCCAGCACCAAATGTGAGACCTGGTGGCCTGCGGAGAGGGGCTGCATGACATGCAGGGTGCTTGTCCACGGGCCCAGGGCTTGGGGCTTGCAGCGGCACGAAGTGGGCCCTCTTTTCTACACGCAAGTTGCAAAAGGTGAGCAGAGAGGCTTGTTAGTGCAGCGGCGGGCAGTCACCTCCGGGCAGTGGGAGTGGATGCGGTGCAGCAGCCTGGGTGCGCAGCGGCGGACAGTCACCTCCGGGCAGTGGGAGTGGATGGGGTGCAGCAGCCTGGGTGCGCAACAGCGGGCAGGCACCTCTGGGCAGTGGAAGTGGATGGGGTCCAGCAGCCTGGATGCACAAAGGCGGGACAGAGAATTAGGCGTGTGCAGTTGTATGTACTCTGCCATTACTGATTCCATACTACGTTTCAGATGACTAAGCTTGAGGGCTCCACTATGTCCCGGCACGTGGTTGGAGACACACCGGTGACGGAAATGTGAGCTGGGAGGGTTTTGTCCACAGTGTCGGCACTCACTGTCCCTCTCCATCTCTTCCTTTCTCTCCCTCACACTCTT